>CM053034.1:109570765-110170765 GCA_028564925.1 Lithobates sylvaticus | reverse complement strand
TAGCCTATATAGATGGCTCCATTCTACTGTGGCACAATAAAATCCTTTTGTTAAGGTGGTGTTATGCACTAACATGGACCCTCAAAGAGAGATGGTAGCCTTACCCAAGAAGTGTAGACCAACAGCAAATTCACAATTAAGCAGGTCACTAATGAGCAGAAAAGACCTGGAAGCATGATTTGCAGAGTTAAAACCACACTGGAATGCACTTGGAGAGGATTGTCCTGGAACTAGTGTAATAGAATGTATAAACAACTGACTCCATCTTAGATTCTCTTCCATTTTACATAAAAGTACAAGTGAACTTTGTGTGTGTAATCAGCTTAAAAGTTTGCATAGACCCGCACCCTTTGAGATATTGTGGTTAAGCCGAATTTGTGTCAGCAAGTCATCAGCTATTTCTTGTTATCTAGTCAAGCAGCCTAACTCTTGAAAGTACTGAGTGTAAAGTTTGAATAACCCTTAGACATGTATTTTTACTGGTGTATATATATATGCTACTGTTGTATTCAATAAAGTCAGAGATCTTATGAACACACTCCAGCTTGTTTCTTATGTCTCATGTGGTCTTTCATGGATCCGAGGGTCCCGGTGGTCTGCCTGCATAAACCAGGGTGGTCATCAAGGTGTACAATTCCTTTCAACTAGGACTAGGATCACTTTGGAACAGATAAGACCTAGAAGTATGTTTAGGACTCACAAATGTAGGTGAATGGTCCCAATAGAGAGCAGGTAACACATAATCCCCTGGGCATGTCTAAGCACCAGCTGGTATTCACTAGAGCTCCTGATGGTGGAGATGGATTTTTCCTGCATACTTTCCAACATGGAAAATACTATTATTTTAGTAAATATAAAACTGCTAAATACCTTTTCTCATCAGCAGCATATAGCAGTCTTGTGATTTCTATTCCAGTGTGAGTCAGTCAGTCTTAATCAGTGTCCAGCCGAGCACTGATTAAGGCTCCATGCATACTAGCCTTTATTTTAAGCTAAAAAAACACTGGAAAAAAATCACTGGATAAAAAACGCTGATAATAGCTTTATTTAGTAGCATTTTAGCAGCCTTTTGGGAGCATTTAAGAGCATTAGCTTTTTTTTTGGTGTTTTTACAGTAAAAGGAAAAAAAAAAAGCTCATAAAACACTATTAGTAGTGTTTAGAGCATTAGGAGCATTTCTTCTGGAAAAACACTACAAAAACTTTGTGTGTGTGAGTTTTGCCATAATCAGCTTAAAAGTTTGCATAGAACCACACCCTATGAGATATTGTGGTTAAGCCGAATTTGTGTCAGCAAGTCATCAGCTATTTCTTGTTATCTAGTCAAGCAGCCTTACTCTTGATAAGAAAGTACTGAGTGTAAATTTTGAATAACCGATAGACATGTATTTTTACTGGTATATATACTACTGTTGTATTCAATAAAGTCAGAGAACTTATGAACACACTCTAGCATGTTTCCTGTGTCGCATGTGGTCTCTCACGGATCCGAGGGTCCCGGTGGTCTGCCTGCGTAAACCAGGGTGTACAATTTCTTTAAAAAATTGGGGCTTATCCCAGATAAAGCAATCGTCCTTGGTAAGTAAACGTTTGTCTTATTTTGACAAATATTTTTTCTTGCTTTGGCTCTGATAAAGCTTTAGTCCTTTAAAAGTGATATAGAAAAGGGACAGACCACGCCTTAAAGGTCTTTGGGAGACCTGGGTCCTAGAGAGAGGATTCATTAACATTGTGAAAGGTCTTTGGGAGACCTGAGTCCTAGAGAGAGGATTCATTAATATTAGACAAAACAGTACTGTAACTCCTTTTGGAAAGGAGAAAAAGAGTTTATGAGGTAATAACCACCATGACCCAAACCTCTGTTTTCTTTGTCTTTCTTTCGCATAGACGTATAAGATAATTTTTTGTGTGGAAGAAGCTGTAAGGTAAGACAGCCTTTCGTTCACTGTAATATGGGTCCAGAACATGGTAAAGAGGCTTCGCCTCCCTCTAACCCTAGGGAAATTTGAAAGGATTATGTTGCTAGGGTTTGTGGTACTGATTATGAATTTATAAATGCTTGGGTGTCAAATTTGGCAGGGTGCACTGAAACTATGCATAGTAGAGATCCCTTCCCCCGAGATGGAGATAATGATGAATTTCATATGGATATGGTGAAAGGTTTATGTCTTGGCAACATGAAAGCTTTCCCATGGTTTTCAGGAGACCCTCAGTGGGATATGAAATACATGAAAGAGGAAGGGGAAAATTGGCTTAAGTTTGCCCCATACTGGTTTCAGGGGGATAATAAGAAACAGAACTAATGAAGAGTATGACCTTAAACATAAGAAGGAATCTGAGGTCAAGAGACACGATCCCACAGCTCCACCATTGACTTTCTCTCATGTATCCCCACCACCTTACGCCAGTCAGATCTATCCTAGCCTCAGCAAAGATGAGCTATTCTTGCTGGATATCATGCCACCCACCAAAGACCCCCTCTACCAGGTGCCTCACAGGCTCTGCCACAACAAAAAGGACTTCCACAGACACAATAGCTTGAAAAAATGGAATAGGGCAGAGTTTTCCTCCATGTTCTTGCACCAGGACTCCCGCCATTGTTTTACAATTGTCCCTGGCAAACAAGTGAAACATCTTGCCATACTTGGGCAATCTGAAGCCAGGGGCTGTTACCATTGCTGTCTTAAGGTACACAAATGCATCACACATTTCATCTGTCCATTTTACACAATCTGGCATGTCTGAACCTGTGGCTTGCCTCAGCAGGTTATTATAGAAAGAGCAGTCAGGTATCCATTGGTGGCAGTAACCAATCATACCAAGAAAAGATAGCATATGTTTCTTTGTCAGTGGGTGGGGCAGACCTACGAGAGCTGCAGCTCTCTTGTGACTGACTCTTCTTTCTCCTTTTGTGAGGGTAAAACCAAGGTATTCAACAGTCTCTTGACACCATTGCAATTTCTTTTTAGAGACTTTATGACCATTTTCTGTTAACTAGTACAATAAATCTTTACCAGCCTCTCTGCTGGCAACCTGGCTCGGACTGCATAACAACAAATCATCAACATACTGTAATAGGACTGAACCATGGCGGGGAGTCCATGACCGCAGGGTTGCCTGGAGTACAACTGAATAGACTACAGGGGAGTCTACATACCCTTGGGGCATTTTGGCCCAGGTCATCTGGTGATTTCTAAAACAAAATGTAAGAATAGGCTGTGTCTCTTCATCCACCGGGATGCTAAAAAATGCATTTGCTAAATGAATTACTGTGAAATACTCTGCATCAGATGGTATGGAAGTCAGAATTGATGGCACATCAGGTACTATAGGTGCTATGGGTCCTAGAAATGTGCACAAAAAAAAAATTGTTTTGTTTAGTTTCTTTACGTTTCCGTCAATTTGTAATTTTGTAAGACGCAAGTTTTCATATTCGAACTCGTTCGTATTTTCGTAACAGATATATTTTCGTTGATACAAAATGATTCGTAATTCTGTTAGTCTAATGATTCATAATTTCGTAAGATGCAAGGCTTCATATTCGGACTTCCGTCTAATTTTCTTTGATTCTAAATTTGTAATTTTGTTAGATAATAATTTTTGTTTATTCGGTACACTAATTTAGTAATTGTTACTTTTGTGAGATTACCTTTTTTGTTGATTCGTACTGTCATAGGAAATAAAGAATAATAATCGTATGCTTGCTTTTCTAATAAGTCCTGTACTTACTACAGTCCACTCCCCCAGTCACGAGACCTGACTCAGTCTCCTCCTCAACTGAATCTAAAAAGATTCAGGAATGCAGTGTGACTTAGACACAATAGGGATAAGCTGATCGGCTAAAGATATTAAGTAAGATACATCAATCATCACTAATACACTGCTCTGCAATCCCTGGGGCACTACATTTTTTTGTTGATGGTTCTTGTTCTAGACAAAATGTCAACACATATCATGCAGGATATGCTGTAGTCCAGTTGCCTGATGTAGTACTCAAAGCAAACCCAGTCCAATTTCAATCAGCACAGGCTGCAGAGCTGATTGCCCTTACAAGATCATGCCAGCTCTTTGAAGGACAAGATGTGAACATTTATACTGGTTCTAAATACGCAATCGGTGTATGCCATGATTTTGATATTATCTGGTTAAAAAGAGGGTACATAGCAGCAGATGGCAAATCAATTTGACATTCAGCATTAGTGTCCAGCCTTTTGGAAGTGATTAACCACTTGACCACTGGGCAGTTAAACCCCCTTCCTAACCAGACCAATTTTCAGCTTTGGTGCTCTCACCATTTTGAATGACAATTACTCAGTCATGCAACACTGTACCCAAAATTTATTTTGTGTCCTTTTTTTCACTCAAACAGAGCTTTCTTTTGGTGGTATTTAATCACCGCTGGGTTTTTTATTTTTTGCGCTATAAATCAAAAAAATACTGAAAATTCGGTAAAAAAAAATAAATAAAATTCTTTGTTTCTATTAAAAATTATTGCAGAGTATTGGCGAGTATTGGCAGAGTATTGGCGAGTATTGGCAGAGTATAAGCAAGTATTGGCAGAGTATTAGCAAGTATTGGCAGAGTATTGGCAAGTATTGGCAGAGTATTGCAGTGGTGCACAGTATTGGTAGAGTATTGCGCAGTGGTGGCAGAGTATTGCACAGTGGTGGCAGAGTATTGCCCAGTGGTGGCAGAGCATTGCACAGTGGTGGCAGAGCATTGCACAGTGGTGTCAGAGAATTGCACAATGGTTGCAGAGAATTTCACAATGGTTGCAGAGCATTGCGCAGTGGTTGCAGAGCATTGCACAGTGGTTGCAGAGTATTGCACTCTCACTGTACCGAGGTTTGTGTACATGTGATCGCTCCGTCATTTGACGGAGCAATCACGTGGTAAACGGCCGCTATCAGCGGCTGTTTACCGTGATCCGTGATGCGCCAGGTCCTCGGGACCCGGCGGTCACGGATGTTCCGAGTGCGCACCCCAGGGGGCGCGCGGGAGCAAGTTTCTGGGAGGACGTCCTTAGAACAAGCCGACCGCGCTGTATACGTCTTTCGACTATGGCGCGGTCGGCATGTGGTTAAATTGCCTCGCTCTACAGCTATCCTCCACTGCAAGGCACATACCACAAACCAAGATTATGTTTCAAAAGGAAATGCCTAGCTGATAAAGTAGCAAAGGAAGCATCTTCTAAACAAGAAGCTACCATACAAATGCCATCACTTGCACCTGAAATGCCCCTGTTAGACCAAACCTTGTCAGATCTTCAGACATATGCTACAGACACAGATATTAAGCAATGGAATATTGCAGGAGTGCAGAAAAACCCAGATACTGGACTTTTCTGTCAAGAGTGGAGACCATGTATACCTGTAGCTAGTGCACCTTTATTTATTTCTCAGTATCATGGGGTAGGGCAGAGAGGCTGGCAGGTCACATGTGAATTATTGCACAATGATTTCTTTATCTCCGGTCTTCCCTCTTTGGTCAAATCATATGTTGCCAGATGCTTTACATGCATCTGAAACAACCCAAGAAATCCACACAAGGCAAAACATGAACACCTTACATATCCATCCACACCTTTTACACATTTACAGATGGACTTCACCCATATTCCTAAATTAGGTAAAAGACAGGAATATTTACTTGTGTTAGTAGACATGTTCTCAAGATGGACAGAAGCATTTGTAACCACAAAAGAAGATGCACAAAAAGTTGTAAAAATCCTCATGCGGGAAATTATCACTAGATGTGGATGCCTGCTCCAAATAAATTCTGACAATGGTCCTGCCTTTATTTCAAAAGTGTGCCAAGATTTAGTGAAAGCACTTAAAATTGATTGGAAATCAAATTTCATATACCTTACCACCCGCAGAGTTCAGGTATCGTTGAGAGAATGAACAGAACCATTAAAGATAAAATATGAAAAGTAACAGGAGGCACATATAATAAGTGCAGAAAGTCCTACCAGCAGTTTTGGCCGAAATAAGAATGACCCCCTCTAAGAAAACAGGATATTCTCTATTTGAGGTCCTTATGGGTAGGCCATTTCCCACCCTGTGGGGCAGACAACCACCTATGTTAGAAAGAGGGGACCTAGAAGTAATATAGGGAAAGTATATTAGGAAACTCATTGAAACTCTGGACAGAGTTAAAAGAAATGTTGCTCGCACCTCTCCTTTCTCTTCACAGGAACCTACAAACCCTTTCCAGGTTGGAGACGTAGTGGTGGTCCAACAGCTGAATCGTACTAAGAAGCAAAAGTACCCGTTCAGACTCCCGACCACTGTGATCGCAGTCACACGTACCGCAATCCTTACCGAGGGACAACAGTCCTGGATTCATGCCAGTCATGTGAAGAAGGTGAACCAAACACCTAAGAAGCAAGATAAAGCACAGAGAGGTGAAGCAAGTGATACAAATCCTCGAACAGTGAGTGAAGCAGGTGGTCAAGACTCTGAAAAAGATGACCTCGCTTATTGCACCACAGACTTCTGGGAAGGCATTTTGCCTCCTGTTCCTAATCTCTCTTATATTGTTCCTACCTACATGGATCATAACTAATTGTATTTATCATCCTGAGGACTTGGGAGCCCTAAAAGGCATATGTGGCTCACGCAATAGCACGATCGATAATACACATACCAGACACAGGAGAGATGCACAATCAGATAATGAAGGAGTTAAAAACGATAGTTTTACAGACAAAATGAAGGGTCAGAGCAGTATGCAGGGGCCCACATGGGATGGCTCAGAGGGATATGCTGCCTGTTTTCCCCTCCCCTTTATATAGTTCACAGGTTGCTGCTGGTTTTTCTGCCGTTACCAAGGGCAGCAACAGTGAAGTGATTGGTGCAGTGATGCTGTCTGAGGATTGGCTAATCCGGGCTGCAGCAAAGCCCGCGCTGAGGAAGGTTATTTAAAGAATTGGAACACAGGATCCTCACTGACCGTCTGACAGGACAAGCGACGGAAGGAAAGTGCAGCTCTCTCAGCATGAAGCGCCGTTCGCCAGGAGCTCGTGAGGCGCTGCTATGCCGCTTGCTTGAGAAGGCAGAGAAGAGCGGCGGTGAAGAATGGCTATTGCGCTGCCTGGAGGAGGATCAGACAGTGGCTCCGCCTGTAGGGACGGCCGCACCTGCCACCATTTTTGACGGACAGTCCGCCTCAGCCGAGGGCGGGACTCGCCAGCAGCCCAGTCGGAGGAAGAAGAAAACAAGAGCAGGGGCTTCTCCTCACCACAGTGAGGAGAGAGATAAAGAAAATGTGTCACAAGGGGCTCCTCTGCTAGGAGGGAGCAGCGCTACTCAGCTTCATGTAAAAGAGAGTGAGCAGGCCGTTTTCAACAGTGGTGAGCATGTTTTACATTCTCCTGGGTCTGAGGTGTCTGTGCTGGTTAATTCCCTATATAATGTTTTACATCAATTTAAAGGGGCACAGTCTTCTGGTGCAGTGTTAAATAGGGAACAAGGGGCACAGGTCTCTGGTGCTGATATTGTGTGTCAATCACCTCACAGGAATGTTAATGTTAAAAGCAGAGGAGCGCACACTAGTGGCGCTGACAGTTTCAGTGGAGCACAGTTTTCTGGTGCTTATGGTGTCAATGATAATGGTAATACAAGGGCACACTCTAATGGTGCTTGTGGGAATTACAGTCAGTTTCCCAATTTTATGGATGATGCTGGTGCTGTGTGGAAAAATTTGGGTGAGTCTCCGAAGGAGGACTGTGGTATAGCAGAGCGGTCACAATTTATGAGTCCTTTATGTCTTAACCCCTTGTTGCCCATTAGGCCCTCCGCGAATACAGTGGGTGAGGCATCATTTATGGAGCCGTTGCCGTGCGAACTTTCTCCATTGGGTTTTCACCTGCCAAAATCTGTGAAAGAAAAAATTTGGAGAGGTGAGTTCATTGACATTTTGTCACTTATGCCGGCTTCAAAGGACTTCTTGGCTAAAGTTGATAAACAGTCAGGGGAGGAGGATAGACGTAGGGCTATTCCTAAAACGTTTCAAAATTGGTTGCAAGCATTTTGTATATATGCTGCGGTCATGGGTGAGCGTTTTCCTGCGAAGTGCTCAGGTTTATTCCAACATCTAGATATTATTGCCGAGGCCTTTCGGCATTTCGGTGGTTCTGCCTGGTATACATATGACGAGAACTTTCGTCAGAAATTGGCAGTCCATCCCACATTGCATTGGGGGTCTAAAGATGTAGGGTTATGGTTGAATCTCATGCTTCCACCAAAACCACAATTTGTTCCCCGGCCTTCCACTAGTGGGCATACTTTTCGCAAAGGGTTCTGTTTTTCCTTTAATGAAGGGCAGTGCAAGTTTCTTAGCAACTGTAAGTACAAACACGAATGCTCATACTGCTCGGGTACACATGCAGCGAATAGATGCTTTCGTAAATCCGCAGCAGCTAGTTTACAATCTATGCCCGGGCACAGTTCTGGGAAGGGCATTGACCCCGGTGAAGCTACAAAAAATGCTTCCATGGCTAGAGCGTTATCCCGACCGCAAGATGGCGGATCTGCTAATTGAAGGATTTAAGGAAGGTTTTCTGGTACCACATTTTACAGGTGTGGGTTGTACTTTGGTGGATAATTTAAGGTCTATTTGCCTGCAACCGTCAGTGGTACAGGCCAAAATTGTGTTGGAATTGGCTGAAGGCAGGATTGCAGGCCCCTTCCCTGCTCCCCCCTTTCCCAATTTTCGGATTTCTCCAATAGGTTTAGTTCCCAAGAAAGAGGTGGGTTCCTTCCGCATGATCCATCATCTCTCGTATCCGCCGGGGGCTTCCCTAAATGATGAGGTTATTGGTATTAATGCCCCGGTTAGTTATTCCTCGTTTGACGAGGCCTTGCTTATCCTGTGGAAGTTTGGACAGGGCTCTCTCCTAGCTAAGGCGGATATTAAGTCAGCCTTCCGTTTGCTGCCAGTCCATCCTCAAGGCTTCAATTCGCTTGGCTTCCATTTTGGAGAGCAATATTTTTTCGATAAGTGTATGCCTATGGGGTTTTCCTTATCTTGTTTTTATTTTGAAGCTTTCTCCACATTTTTACATTGGGTTTTGTCTGACACTTGTCCGGGTGGGGGCTTTCTACATTATTTGGATGATTTCTTATTTGTTGGCCCTCCCGTTTCAGCATCTTGTTCAATCCTTAGAATTATTCGTCAATGTGTGTGCAACTTTTGGGGTTCCCCTGGCCCAGGAGAAAACTGTTTTTCCTTCCACTAGTATAGAATTTTTGGGAATAACCATTGATTCTGTACTAATGGAGTTTAGGTTACCTCCTTTGAAGCTTGATAAGATGAGGTCGATGATCTTGTGTTTTCTTAGTAAGAAGAAAGTTCTTTTGAAGGAAGCTCAGTCGTTACTTGGCCTATTTGCTTTTGCGGCAAGGGTCATCCCTATGGCTCGGGTTTTTTCCCGCAGATTTTCATTGGCAATAGGTGGTTTATCGAACCCATATTGTCATATTCGAATATCTAGAAACATCAAGGAGGATCTCAAAGTGTGGGATGCCTTTTTAAGCAAATACAACGGGTCGACTATTTGGCAGCAGGAATTTGCTTCAAATGATCAGCTTAAATTCTTTACAGACGCGGCGGGTTCAATAGGTTTCGGTGCCTTTTTAAACGGACATTGGTGTTCCGAGCGATGGCATCAGGATTGGTTGCAGAAGGATATTCTACAGAATTTGGTCCTTCTGGAGCTATTCCCTGTCATAGTGTCTTTAGTTATTTGGGAAGAGCAATTTGCTAACCGTAGGGTTTTGGTTCGGACAGATAACAAAGGGGTTATGCATGCAGTCAATTCATTATCTTCCAAATCTGACCCGGTAATCAAATTGTTACGGTTCTTAGTTTTACAGTGTATGCGTTTTAACATTTGGTTGAGAGCAGAACATATTGCTGGCTGTAAGAATAAAATTGCTGACGCTTTGTCTCGTTCACAGATCGAGAAATTTCGGGAATTGGCGCCAGCGGCGGATCGCTTAGGTACCCCTTGCCCAGTCTTCCTCTGGGGCTTGATATGGAGCTGATACTCAGGAACCTCAGGAATTCGGTATCGTTCAAAACTTGGGCGGATTATCGCCTTTCCTGGTCAAAATGGCTGTCTTTTTGTCAAATATATGGTATAGATACGTTAGAGGTTTCCTCTTATGTAGCGTTGTCATTCGTTTCCTATTTGATTCAGGCCAGCCTGAGCCCGTCTTCTATTAGCAGAATTCTAGCCGGTGTTTCTTTCTTTCTCAAATTCTCAGGCGTGCCAGCATTAACATCTTTCTTCCAAGTGAATCAGATTCTCAAAGGTCTTAGGAAGGATAGGCCGTCTAAGGATACTAGGCGCCCGATTTCGGTTTCCCTTCTGGCGGATCTCATGCGAGTTTTAGAAGAGGTTTGCGTTTCAGAGTACGAGTCGTCTTTGTTTAAAGCTGCGTTTTCGGTGGCTTTCTTCGGAGCCTGAGGCTTGGCGAATTTACTGCCCCTAACAAGGCTTCATCATCTTTCCTTCTCTGGGGTCATGTTAGGTTGGATGCCAAATCTGTTAACATTTTTCTATGTCGTTCTAAGTCAGCACCGTTTGGTGTTGGGCATTGGATTTTATTATCCAAATCAGGTAATCCATCGATCTGCCCAGTTTCGTTGGTTTCCAATTATATGGCCTTACGGCCTGTTTTTTTTCTGACTCCTTTTTCATCCACCAGGACCTGTCCTCCTTGTCCAGGTATCAGTTTTCGGCTGTCTTGGCTGCTTGTTTGAAACATCTGGGTTTATCTAAATTTAGTTTTTCGTCTCACTCTTTCCGTATTGGGGCAGCCACGACAGCCGACGCTTTAGGCTTTTCTGCTGATGGACTGAAAAAATTAGGCCGTTGGGTTAGCAATAGATACAAGATATATGTTCGTCCCGATATGCTAACAATTTGATTTTCTTTTTCAGATTCCAGTAAATCGGTCATTTGGATTGTTGGGCACTCTTATATCTTTTGGGCGGCTAAACAGGCGGCTATTAGGTCCTATTCTGCCAGCTTAGGTCTAGATCCATGTTCTTTTCAAGTACTATGGTCTGGTATTCGGGGCCTTCGTTGGCGTGATTTATTACCTCATTTAGTCCATTTAGCAGAATCTTGGCCTCCCCCCCGGGTATTGGTTCTGCATTTGGGGGCAAATGATTTGGGCAAGATGGGTACTTGGGAGTTACTATGTGGTATGAAGAAGGATCTCAATACCATTAAACTAATGTTTCCTTTAGTCACGTTAGCATTTTCTGAAATGGTTCCTCGACTGTTATGGTCTCCTTTTGGAGGCCTATTTTTTGTCGACAAGATCAGGAGGCGTCTCAATAGGACTATACATAGTTTTCTGGTAACATCAGGGGATACATCCTTCCGTCACGTGGAATTGGAAGGTTTTATTCCCGGCCTGTTCCGGGAGGATATGGTCCACCTATCGGAAGTCGGGTTGGACATATTTAATATGGGATTACAAAATTTGATAGAATCAGCCACGGTGTTGGGGGGGGGCCTCGGCCCCCGTTTGCTCGGTTGGCCTCAGCCGGTGGGGAGTAGTCGTCCAATAATTTGGATGGACACCATGTGATTTATTTAATGGTTGGCCAGAATGGCCTGATATTAATTTATATTGACTTAAATTTGAATATTTAACCCCCCTGGATAACACCGTGGCCATATTTATCCCATAATAATATTAATAAAAGGATTTTATTAAGAAGTCATGTTGTGTTGTTTCTTTCTTAAATTATTACCTCTGTGCTAGCCCATGAAGGGTCAGAGCAGTATGCAGGGGCCCACATGGGATGGCTCAGAGGGATATGCTGCCTGTTTTCCCCTCCCCTTTATATAGTTCACAGGTTGCTGCTGTTTTTTCTGCCGTTACCAAGGGCAGCAACCGTGAAGTGATTGGTGCAGTGATGCTGTCTGAGGATTGGCTAATCCGGGCTGCAGCAAAGCCCGCGCTGAGGAAGGTTATTTAAAGAATTGGAACACAGGATCCTCACTGACCGTCTGACAGGACAAGCGACGCCCACCCTCCCGCCCCTATTTCCCCTTTTCCAGTTTTAAGTCATGGTGTTGTCTTTAAGGGGGAGTAGTCGTCCAATAATTTGGATGGACACCATGTGATTTATTTAATGGTTGGCCAGAATGGCCTGATATTAATTTATATTGACTTAAATTTGAATATTTAACCCCCCTGGATAACACCGTGGCCATATTTATCCCATAATAATATTAATAAAAGGATTTTATTAAGAAGTCATGTTGTGTTGTTTCTTTCTTAAATTATTACCTCTGTGCTAGCCCATGTTGCTACTGAAATTCAAATATAATTATGCCCAGAAATCAGGGTATGAGAATTGTTGGAAATGTAGTAAACTGCATACTAGTACATCCCGTATTCTCCTTATGGCTGTACCTTTAAATATCACCCTTTTTTTAAATGGAACTCCTCCCATTGTTTTAACCAACATATCAAGTTTATATGTAAGCAACATTGTTCCTTTTCCAACAATGGGTAGAAGTCATTCCCCTGACTGGTGTTTTAATTTAAGGAATGAGACACAGACTAACCCCGCTATATATGCAGTATATATTTAACATTTCCATGTGTGAATCTAAGGGAAACCCTGCCTGTTCACTGTTCCACTGTTCTGATCCTGATTTAAACAACAGCTTGTCAAATTTAATTCCCTCCCTGATAATGTAAGTGATATACTACACCAATTCATAATCGCAGCACAGGACAAGTACACTCACGGGCTTATTGCTAAGAAACCATTTGCACTAGGACAAAGTGTCTATGTGTGTTGTGGGAAGTTATGCTTTCCTTGGGTCCCCCTCCATGTCCAGAGATGGTGTTATTTGGCCTCTTTAGTCCCGATAATGGGAGTAATGGGTAACATTAAGGGAGATTACTTACTTGAGGCCAGTATGCATCCAAGATATCCTCTTAAGTACAGAATGAAGCGAGAATTGTTTCTTGATCCTTTCAAAGGATTAGGCAGATTTAGTTTTGGAGGAATATTTTCATGGTTGAAAGACATTGCTATGACTATTATAATGATTTTGCTTTTACTATTGTTTTTGTATGCATGTTTCAAACTTGTAATGTGTATCATTGATAGAGCTACCCAAACCCCTGACCCCGCTGCTGCTAATAAAGCCTACCTTAGCATGTACTATGATAACAAATCTAATTATGTTATCATGGAGAGAAAGTAAGTCATGTTCATGACTTAAGAAGGGATTGTAATAGAATGTATAAACAACTGACTCCATCTTAGATTCTCTTCCATTTAACATAAAAGTAGAAGTGAACTTTGTGTGTGTGTGAGTTTTGCGTTAATCAGCTTAAAAGTTTGCATAGACCCTCAACCTATGAGATATTGTGGTTAAGCCGAATTTGTGTCAGCAAGTCATCAGCTATTTGTTGTTATCTAGTCAAGCAGCCTAACTCTTGAAAGTACTGAGTGTAAAGTTTGAATAACCCTTAAGCCCCATACACACGGTCGGACTTTTTCATGGATTCTGTCCGATCGGACAAGGTTGTTGAAAAATCAGACCGTGTGTATGCACCATCGGACAGTGTTCGTCGGTTTGACCGACGGACAAAGTCTTATCTCCTGCTTGAAATCTTTGCCGTCAACACGGTCCGATCACACCAAATCAGATCGTGTGTACGGTTGTCCGACCGGACAAAGTGCTACGCATGCTCAGATCACATTACAAGACCAAAGCTATTGGCTACTAGCCTCTACGTAGTCCCGTCGTCGGCAACAATCGTCACCGCGTTCAGAATGATCGGATTTTCCGACAACTTTGTCTGACCGTGTGTACGCAAAACCAACATCAGACAAAGTATGACGGACATGGTCCGACGGACCTGGTCCGCGGATTGTCCGACCGTGTGTATGGGGCTTAAGACATGTATTTTTACTGGTATATATACTACTGTTGTATTCAATAAAGTCAGAGATCTCACACACTCCAGCTTGTTTCCCGTGTCTCATGTGGTCTTTCATGGATCCGAGGGTCCCGGTGGTCTGCCTGCATAAACCAGGGTGGTCGTCAAGGTGTACAATTCCTTTCAACTAGGACTAGGATCACTTTGGAACAGATAATACCTAGAAGTATGTTTAGGACTCACAAATGTAGGTGAATGGTCCTAATCGAGAGCAGGTTACACCAAATCCCCTGGGCATGTCTAAGCACCAGCTGGTATTCAGTAGAGCTCCTGATGGCGGAGATTTTTCCTGCATACTTACCACAGGTCAAGACCCCAGGGTTCACCCTATCCAAGATGAACATCGGGCTCACCCCTACACAGAACATGGAAAGTACAATTATTTTAGTAAATATAAACTGCTAAATACCTTTTCTCATCAGCAGCATATAGCAGTCTTGTGATTTCTATTAGTGTCCAGCCGAGCACTAATTAAGGCTCCATGCACACAAGCGTTTATTTTAAGCTAAAAAAACACTGGACAAAAATGACTGGATAAAAAACGCTGATAATAGTTTTTTTAGTAACGTTTTAGCAGTCTTTTAGGAGCATTTAGGAGCATTTAAGAGCTTTTAGGAGCATTAGCTTTTTTTTTGGTGTTTTTGCAGTAAAAGGAAAAAAAAAGCTCAAAAAACACTATTAGTAGTGTTTAGAGCATTAGAAGCGTTTCTGCTGGAAAAACACTCCTAGAAACTCTACAAAAAACATTTTTTTTTGCTACTAGATGCTGAAGCTCAAAAAATGCTAATAGCCTAAAGTAGTGTGCATGGACAGATAGGATAACACTATTTAGCTTCTAGGAGCAGAAAAAAATGCTAATAACAGCTTCTAGGAGCTTAAGAAAATGCTAGTGTGCATGGAGTCCTAAGTAGAGTTGAGCGGACACCTGGATGTTCAGGTTCGAGGGGTTCGGGAATGAACTTGACCCCGAACCCGAACCCCATTGATGTCAATGGGGACCCAAACGGCTATAATAATTTGTCGGCTCCCGTCCCCGTAATACAGAGAACAGTCATTGAAAGGCATTGATTTTTAAAAAGTTATTGTCATAAAAAGTGTTTGGGGGCCTGGGTCCTGCCCCAGGGGACATGTATCAATGCAAAGAAAAGTATTAAAAACTGCAGTTTTTTCGGGAGCAGTGATTTTAATAATGCTTAAAGTGAAACAATAAAAGTGTAATATTCCTTTAAATTTCTTACCTGGGGGGTGTCTATAGTATGCATGTAAAGGGGCACATGTTTCCCGTGCTTAGAACTGTCCCTGCACAAAGTGTAATTTCTGCAGGAAAAAAAGCTATTTAAAAGCACTCGCGGCTAAGTCATTGATAAGAAAAAAAAAAGTAAAAAAAAAACTGACGTGGGGTTCCCCCTAAATATCCATACCAGACCCTTCAGGTCTGGTATGGATTATGAGGGGAACTCCACGCCAAATTTTAAAAAAAAAATGGCGTGGAGTTCCCCCAAAAATCCATACCAGACCCTTTATCCAAGCATGCAACCTGGCAGGCCACAGGAAAAGAGGGGGGACGAGAGAGCGCCCCCCCCTCCTGAACCGTACCAGGCCACATGCCCTCAACATTGAGGGTGCTTTGGGGTCCCCCTCAAAGCACCTTGTCCCCATGTTGATGAGGCCAAGGGCCTCATCCCCACAACCCAGGCCGGTGGTTGTGGGGATCTGCGGGCGGGGGGTCACCAGGTGGCCCCCGCCCCCTCTGACGTCATGGGGAAAGCCATAGGGAAGTCCCTGTCAAGTTCCCATGTGTCAGAAGGGGCGGGGTCACCAGGTGGCCCTCCGTTATATAAGACCTGTCAGAAGAAGAGAAGCGTCACACAGCGGGAGCCTCCAATTGAGCGGAGAGGCCCAAGAACGAAGAAGAGACGCCGGGGAGGAAGATGCCGGACAAGAACACCGGAGCAAGAAGAAGCGGATCAGAGGAAGAAGAAGATGAAGGAAGAAGAAGATGGAGGAAGAAGATGAAGAAACGGAAGGATGAATAAAGGAAGAAGGAAGAAGACCAGAAGAAAGAAGATGAAAGAAGACTTAAATAAAGGAAATGTCAAAAACTGGCTCTTGTAATTTATAACACTTTTGTCACTTTTTTTGGTGAAATGGTAGGGGTAAGTACCCCCTTACCATTACACACGGGGGCGGGATCTGGGGGTCCCCTTGTTAAGGGGGGCTTCCAGATTCCGATAAGCCCCCCCGCAGACCCCCACAACCACCGGCCAGGGTAGTGGGGATGAGGCCCTTGTCCTCATCAACATAGTGCTTTGGGGGGGACCCCAACAACACCCCAAAGCACCTTGTCCCCATGTTGATGAGGACAAGGCCTCTTCCCGACAACCCTGGCCGTTGGTTGTCGGGGTCTGCGGGCAGGGGGCTTATGGGAATCCGGGAGCCCCCTTTAATAAGGAGGCCCCCAGATTCCAGCCCCCCACCCTATGTAAATGAATATGGGGTACGATGTACCCCTACCTATTCACCTGGTGAAAAAAAGTGTAAATAAAAAATACAACACAAGTTTTTAAAATACTTTATTACACAGCTCTTCTTCCATCTTGGGGGGTCTTCTTGCCGGGCTCCTCCGCTATCTTCTGCTAGCTCTTTTACTAGCGGAGGAGCTTGGCTTTCTCATTCGCCGCCGCCGCCGTCTGGGGGGCTTGTTCCGACTTCGGGGATCTTGTCCCGCTCTTCTGTTCTTCTTGCCGCCGTCGCTGGTGCCGCCGCCTTCTGCTTCTTCTTCTTCTTCTTTCTTCATCCGATGTTGACACAACGCTGTCTCCGATTGCAATGGCCGAGATGTGTGGCGCGTCCAGTTATATAGGGACGATGGGCAGGCCACAGTATCATGTCACATAGTGACCCCGCCCCCTTATAATGTCACAGTTCTGAAGGATGCTGGGACTGTGACATCATATGGGGCCCCTTGTCCCTATATAACTAGAAGAAGCAGAAGGCAGCAGCGACGGCGACAAGAAGAACAGAAGAGCGGGACAAGACCCCCGAAGTCAGAACAAGACCCCCAGAGGGCGGCGGCGAAGAAGGGGAAGGCCGGGCTCCTCCGCTAGTAAAAGAGCTAGCAGACGATAGCAGACGAGTCCAGCGAGAAGACCCCCCAAGATGGAAGAAGACCCCCGGAGCTGTGTAATAAAGTATTTTAAAAACTTGTGTTGTGTTTTTTATTTACACTTTTTTTCACCAGGTGAATGGGTAGGGGTACATCGTACCCCATACTTATTCACATAGGGTGGGGGACCGGAATCTGGGGGCCTCCTTATTAAAGGGGGCTCCCGGTTTCTGATAAGCCCCCGCCCGCAGACCCCGACAACCAATGGCCAGGGTTGTCGGGAAGAGGCCCTTGTCCTCATCAACATGGGGACAAGGTGCTTTGGGGTGGGGGGGCCACAAGGTCCCCCTTTCCCCAAGGCACCCCCCCATGTTGAGGGCACGCGGCCTGGTATGGCTCAGGAGGGGGGGCGCTCGCTCGTCCCCACCCCCTTTCCTGACCGGCTGGGCTGCTTGCTCGGATAAGGGTCTGATATGGATATTGGGGGGAACCCCACGCCATTTTTTCAGCGTAGGGATTCCCCTTTAAATCCATATCAGGTGATGGGCTAGTGAGGTGTCAATCTCGCCGATCGAGGCTGCAGCATTGACTTCCTTTGCTAGTACCATCTACCTGGAGTCACATTCTAAATGAACGGACTTTACTCCGTGTAAAAGTCCGGCGGACCTCTGCCAAAACTCCGGCGGATTGTCCGCCGGAAAAGTCTGGGCATGTGTGGGCAAGTCCGCACATTCGGAAAGTCCGGCGGACCTCCGCTGGAAAGTCCGGCAGATAGTCCGGCCGAAAAGTCTGATCGTGTGTACGTGGCATAAGCAAGGCCACAAATCAATCATTAATATCACCTGTGTCCATTCAAAGCCCAAGCTACGTCACAAGTCAGGGTAGAGTCTCATATCAAGGTAGAGTGTCCTGGAAGCCAAGACACCATAAACAAACTCTCGTCAGAAAAAGTAAAAGAACCACACTATGCATCAGATTCTATTTTGTCCACTAGAACATTTGTGAACTCCAAGTTCTCAAATACTTAACAGAATAAAGAGTAGTCTCACAAGAATGTTCCACTTAAACCTTGAACATTTAACAATAAAGATTCACAGCACCCCTTAGTAATCAAAACTCCAGAGAAAAAAGCACAGATATCTCAGGCATTATTCAGTGTTATTTTGAGTATAAGGACTGAAAACGAAAGTATGACTAAAGGCAAAACTTTTTTTAAGTTTTGGATAGAGTGAAGATGGATTAGAACACCTGTCACTTGTAACTATGTTTTTCACAATTCACCAATGGGAAGGAGCATTAGAGCAGGGAGGTTCAATATACCAGACCCTAATCCATTTTATAAAATGATGAACCATTCCGTTATGTGCCAGTGGCTGGTGGTGCATTTGCACATACCTAATGAAGCCTTTTTCAAAAAGAAGTCTGGATTTGAGGAAGAATTTTTTCAGTTACTAATTGAGAAGAGGTGCAATGCAATTGGATCCCAGCAAAATTAACAGTGTTGTCAAGAGTACTTGTCCTCTTTAAAGTCTTGAGGAAGGGGCACAATTTCAAGAACTCCCTTATCCATGACCTGGGTACTGTTTCCTGCTTTTGCCACAAGACACAGACCTGATGCAAAATTTCAGGAAGGAATTTGCAACCTACATTGTATTTAATGTCACCAGAAGGAGAACTTCCATGACAATATTCTGAGGTGTAATACATTATTCTCTGTGCAATCCTCTCTTCTGTACGCTTTTTCACCAGTGTGAATTGTTTGATGCTGTAAAACCTATTCTTTTCTCTGACCTATTAGTTTTATGGGTTTAATTAAAATAGTACATCAAAGCTTTGGCATTTGTGTGATGTACACTATGCTGAATATGAGGCATCTGTGCGTGTGTTACATTTTGCTAATTATATTTGCTTACGGATCCATTATCAAGGCATATTTACATATCAAATTCAATGGTTTAAAAAACACCAAGAAACAGAAAAAATGTGACTGTATGTCAATGTAGCACCCTCTAGTGTGTGCTAGAAGTGAGTGTAGGCAAACCATACTCTGACTCACAGTTAAGCCCCATACACACGGTCGGACAATCCGCGGACCAGGTCGGTCGGATCCTGTCCGTCGTACTTTGTCCGATGTTGGTGTTGCGTACACACGGTCGGACTACGTTGTCGGAATATCCGGTCTGCAAGAACGTCGTGACGTAAGTCGTCGTCCACGACATTAGAAAAGGGAAGTTCAGCACCACGTCAGGCACCCGTTGGGCTCCTTCTGCTGATCCCGTGTTTATCGCGAGTTAGTCGAAGTTTGGTGACTTAAGATTCGCGCTTCTCAGTTTTCTGACTCCGATCGTTACTGCTCTTCAGTTTGTGCTTGTCGTGCGTATCTGTTTATTAGTGCGTGTAGTCAGTTCACATTTGTTGGTCATTGCGGCCTATATCTTGATATAGGACGCTTTGATTTGCACTGCTTATTGTCTGCTCGTTTCTGGTATTCATTTCGTTCTTTCAGGCCTTGCTGTTTATCGGTGCTTTCTGTTTGTCCGTTCTGACCAGCCGACCTTTTGTGACCTTGTGAGCGATGTTTCCCGTGCGTACTCGTCGCCGAGTTCGTGCTGTACGCGGAATTGGTGTCGGGCTTCTAGCTTTGAGCCAAGACCCGTCCATGAACAGAGTGACGAGGAGTATGTGGACCAAGAATTGGTTGCTTCAGCGTGACCAATTCTCGCACATGCCTTTGCTTCGTGAGATCCAGGAGAATAATCCTGATGACTTCAGGAACTTTCTCAGGATGACGGACCCCGATTTCCACCGTCTTTTGGCTTTGCTGACCCCTTTATCAGCCGGCAGGATACCTGCATGAGACAAGCCATTACTCCGGAGCAGAGGCTTGTTGCCACGTTGAGGTACTTGGCGACAGGGAGAAGTCTTCAGGATTTGAAGTTCTCTTCAGGTATCTTTCCCCAGGCCCTGGGACTCATTATTCCAGAGACCTGTTCTGCCATCATCGAGGTCCTGCAGGAGGACTATATTAAGGTAACATTTCTCCTTTACTATTCCCTTCTATGTATGTTCTTTTTGCTAATGTCTTCTATTTTTGACCTCCTTCCCTAATTACCATGATTGCAATATGCTCTAATATGCTGTGCCCCTTTTCTCCTTCATGCATTTTTCCCTTCACTTACCTCACCAGCATGCTCTTCTGCCCCAATAGACACCTATGGCCTAGTCACCTAAGCAATGTATTTTGTCTGCTGCATAGGATTTTTTGCCCCCAAACACCCCTAAAATATGCACAAATGTTTGCTGTGTGGTTTAGTTCATGTAGAGCCCCTTTTTTTTTATGTTTTTGGTGGGGGGGGGCAAACTCATTAGGAACCCCCTCCCCCAACTGCTCTGTCAGATGGTACCAATCCTCTATCTGCTGGCTTTCCCAAGGTCAATACACACTATATACCTACCTCTTTTTAGTGGGCATCTTTAGGGATGAATTCTGCAAAGCATGTAGTGCAAGGGGCTGCCTCCATACTTTCCATTTCCTATTTTTTTGTGTTCTTTCCCTCCTATTAGCTTGCTTGGTAATTTCATAATGTCACAATGTGCTTTCCTTTTTTGGGGGGGGGGGGGGGGGGTTGAAATGTTAGTTTAGCTTTCCTGGGGGCTGCCAATAGTGTTAAGTACAGAGGGTCTGGCCAAACTAGCACACATTATTGAGCCATTTGCCAATCAATGAAGTGCAGAGGGTTACCTGTCCAACACCCCCCCCCCCCCCAAAACCCTAGTTATTGTCAAAGGCCCATCAGAAGTGGGGGGACTGATGGGGGGTGAGTAATCTGTGAATGGGAGCCTCTACTTTTCTGTGCAAATACTTTCCAGCCTCCAATTTTATACAATGCTCTTGTTCCAAGATGTTGATTGTCTAATCTGCTTGCAATGTTTATGTGCAAAGTGACTAATTTTTTTTTCTTGTTTCACTCCACAGTTCCCTTCAACGCCACAGGCATGGCAGACTGTGGCCTCCCACTTTGCCAGCCGTTGGGACTTTCCTAACTGCGGAGGGGGAATTGATGGGAAACACGTCCGCATCGTCCCACCGCCCAACTCGGGGTCCCACTATTATAATTATAAAGGGTTTAATAGTGTAGTGATGTTGGCGGTGGTGTCGGCAACATATGAATTTATGTATGTGGACGTGGGGATGAACGGCCGGATCTCGGATGGTGGTGCCATTACGCACACGGAGTTCTACTGGCGTCTCCAAAGTGGCAGTCTGTGCTTGCCACCTCCAGAGGAGAATGCTGAAGGACTCCCCTTCGTCTTTGTCGCAGATGAAGCGTTTGCGTTGACTCCCCATGTGATGAGGCCGTTCCCGATGAGGACCCTCACCCCAGAACAGAGGGTCTTCAACTACAGGCTGTCCAGAGCCATAAGAGTGGTGGAGAACACTTTTGGCATCCTGGCCAGCCGCTTCCGCCTGTTCTTGACGGCAATTAACTTGGCGGAATACAAACTGAACCACATAGTTCTTGCCTGTTGCATATTGCACAACTTCCTCAAAAGACATAACAGGAACTATGTGGTGCCCGTTGGCCCAGATGTGGCGGGCCCTCCAAATGCGGACCTCACAGCCCTTCAAGTGGCACGTCCAGGCTTGCCCCCTCTAAATGCCTGCGCGGTCCGCGAGCAATATATGGAGTACTTTGTGGGTAGGGGGGCCATTGCTCTGCCTGACGATGTGTGAGAGGCATTTTTTAATAAATCTGATATTTCAACTAACCTATGATTTCTTGTCATTTCAGTATTCTTTTTTGCTTATTTTACCTTGAAATGTTTTCCCTTTGCCTTCGACAGTGGGAATGCACTTGCTGGGCAAAAGGAGGTAACAGTCTCTTCTTCCCAAAAAGATTAGTCTCATGTTGTGTGTTTGATACCTAATCTTTGGTCTAGATAAGGTTTGTACTGCCTAACTGACACCCAAAATACTCCTTTTCATCACCAGGTCAGACATGTGTGTATTCTCAAAAATGCTGTGCTCCGTGTTTTCGTACAAAGCACTGTGGGTGTCATTTACATAAGTCAAATCCACTATGCTCTACAAGTGCAGTGAAAAAGTGCCCTGGAAAAGAAACTTGCAGTGCAAAGTGGACTTGCCTTTAGTAAATAACACCAATTGGCCCCCATATCCTTTCCATTTGACATACATAATGCATTGTGTTTTTGAAATAAGGAAGCCACACATTTAGAAAAATAAAAAAGTTTACTTGGAAAACATTCACAAGTGCGTTTACAATCTTCACGCCCAAACTGACAACATCTTGGTTATTTACAGCATTGTTTAGAAACATTACGCAATTGGTAAAACCAGGCATGGAGCAAAACAGAACCTATGAACTTGGAAAGTTCAACTTTGTAAAGTGAAGACAAGATCAGACATGACTATATGTTCAAAGTGTGTTTGATCTTGCCTTCATCACATGGGGGGGTCACCCCTGGAAAGTGGAAATTTAGAACATGCACTCAATTTGGGTCTGAAAATGGTCATTAGATGGTAAAGCACATGCCTAGAAGCTTCAAAAGTGCCATTTTCCATCATGGGGATGAATGGACGTTTTTTGGGGGTGCAACCCCTTCACCACAACCACTTTCGTAGTTCGTAAAGTGGTTGCACCCCCAAAAAAACGATGGCATTCATCCACCATGATGGGAGCTAGCACATGTGGACACAATGTGTGCATGTTCCAAATTTCACACAGTTCTTAAGTTGCAAATGTGTTCAGAAGCTGGCACAAATGTGTGTTAATTACTTGGTGCGTTTTCATATTTTTCCTAAAACATCAATGATGTTCTTCAATTTTTGTTGAACATCATTGATGTTTTGCTTTATGTAATCGAGATCTCTATTGCAGACCATTATCTCCCCGATGAGTACGTGGGCACTCTCTGTGGTAAAGTGCGATTTTTCTTCCACAACATCCACGTCACCTAAAAAACACAAACAAACAAAAATCGGGTGTTGGAAATGAGGCAGGCATACATTGATTAGCTTACAGTAGCTGTGTTCTCCCACACTCACCTGTTGTGGTGACAATTTCTCCAAGTTCGATGATCTCTCCTTCCTCCTCCTCCTCCTCTGCTTCTGCTGTTTCACCTTTTTTGGGAGGTGTGGGTTTTGGGGTTTCCTCAGACGGGCCAAGTTTTCGCTCCCCTATGAGAATGTACAAAAGGAAGATTTAACAACACAATCTATTGAGGGCAGAAATAGGAAATGACAAACATTGCTTGAAAGTGACGGACACAATTTTTGTTTGGCCAGTTACAAATGCCAACTACATGAATGTAGTCACTTTGTAAAGGTGCTAAACTGACTAGCTTTTTGGTAGAAGTTTGTGTGATGGAGACCCCCCTCTAGTATCCACTGGAGCACATGTGTGGAAAAGCCTAATAAAAAGGTGGTTTGGGTGTCCCAGCACTAGTGCTCTAGAGTCCAGATGGGTAACCAGCTACTGGGTGACCTCTCCTTTACATTGAATAAATTGGCTTTACATTCTTGATGACATTTCGAGTGAGAACAAACTTCCTTTCCACAAAAAAAACACCAAACATCGTATTATAAGTGGCCGATCGTTGCGTACGATCGAATGGACACACACACGACCATGACAGTGGCAGAAAGATCGAGGCTGAGTACGATCGAATGCACAGACGAACATGAAAGTGGCCATTTTGGAATGTACAACTTTGTAAAAATCAAACACACATGGAGCAGTTGTAAAAAATCAAAACCACAACTGGAATTCGCATCTTTCTTATCTGTATGATCGGCCTCCCTCAAGCAAGACAAAATTATTGTACAGCCTCCTCACAACTCTTGGCCTTGCGGACATTGGGGTTGAGGTAAGGCCCATACTTCCCATCATAGTCGCTCCTCTTTAATATGTCCACCATCTCCAACATTTCTCCAAATGACATATTGGAGGCCTTGAATTTCAGGCTCCGGGATCGGGACGTTTCTGCCTCCGGACTTTCCTCGTCCTCCTCGCCAGGTGCTCTCCCCACTGCTCCGTAAAGAGAAGGGGGTGGGTAATAGACGAGAAAGATCCGTCAGGGGCGGGCGGAGTTTGACGCATGCGCACTTGCCTGTGTTCGTAGCCACGATCTGGGAGACGAGGGGAGAGAAAAAAATCACGCACGAGACGATCGCTACAAACGAAGGTACAATTGGACGTTGGTACTTAACTTCTGTACCCCCATTCTAGCCACACAAACCAAAGAGGCTCCGCAGCCCTGGGGGAACCTTGTGTCAAGCCATCGGCACGCAAGCAGGTCCGGAAGTCGGAACAATCTGACAACTGCAGCAGATGATGTCTATGTCCCCAAGCTCTGGTACTCTCGGGGTCTCCATTTTCTCCAAAGACACAGGCTGATGTCACGGAGCCACTCCCGACTCCTCCTTGCCACGCTTCCTTGCGCGCAGGCCCACCCCTGATTGAGGCTTCCGAGGCGCAACCATGGGCCTATTTCTTTTCGCTCCCCTATGAGAATGTACAATAGGAAGATCTGACGACACAATTTTTGTTTGGCCAGTTACAAATGCCAACTACATGAATGTAGTCACCTTTGTAAGGTCTGACCAGCGTTTTTGTGTGGATGGAGACCTCAGTATCCTCCTTGGATCGTGGTTTGGTTAGTTTTTTATGATCTTGGCCTTGCGGACATAATTTCCCAAAGTCGCTCAACCTCTTTATATGTCCACCATCTCCAACATTTCTTTGTACCAAATGACTGCCTCCTCACAACACCTTGATCAAAGTTTCTGCCTCCGGACTTTCCTCGCATTTGTGGCGCACTGCTGTGATGTGCTCTCCCACACTATGTCTTTGACGCATACTGAGGCATCTGTGCGTGTGTTACATTTTGCTAATTATATTTGCTTACGGATCCATTATCAAGGCATATTTACATATCAAATTCAATGGTTTAAAAAACACCAAGAAACAGAAAAAATGTGACTGTATGTCAATGTAGCACCCTCTAGTGTGTGCTAGAAGTGAGTGTAGGCAAACCATACTCTGACTCACAGTTAAAGTGGTTGTAAACCCTTACAGGCAACTTTTACCTACAGGTAAGCCTAGATTAAGGCTTACCTGTAGGTGCAAGAAATATCTCCTAAACCTACACGGTTTAGGAGATATTTGCAAAAGACAGGCACTTCTGTCTATGGTGCATGCGCCATAGATAGCGGCGTGCAGGCACACTGAGCGCGCCTTTGCTAGCGGTGAACATGCCGTTAGCAGTGGCTCCCACGTGCATGTGCGGGAGTGCCGTTATTGCGGCTCCGGCCAATCACAGCACCGGAGCCGCAATACCCAGAAGGAAGATGGATGCTTTGTGGAAGAGGGAACAGCGGTGACATTGCAGGCTCCTGTGTCAGGCAAGTGACACATAATGGGCTACTTTGCGATGCATAGTAGTCCGATATGCTTTACCTTTGCATGGAAACAAAGAGGAAGTAAAACCCATCAGGGTTTGCTTCCTCTTTAATCTGGTGAGTCTTAGCTAGGTAAGGGTTTAATAGAGTTCAGGGCTGGGTGACTCATCCTGGCAGCTCTCTGGTGCCTCCCTCTGGTCTGGAAGGTTGTAAGAATATTCTAGAATTAGAGGTTGGGGGTTAGGAGGAGCTGCCTTGAATATTTATGAAGCCTTGGCCAATCCCCAGCAGTGGGCCAGCAGGTGGCTGAGATAACTCCATAAATAGGCATGGGCCATACCAGCAGGGCAGTCAGCTGGAAGATGAAGATGCAGTGTTAAGGAGGCTGTTGGTGGCCCTTGAGACAAACCCCCTAGTCTGGGGGGGGGGGGGCTCGGGTGCTCGAATGATCCTGCCAAAACACACGGGAGGACTGGTGTAGAGACAGCCAGGAGGGCTGGTGAAAGGGGCAGCTGCAGCTGGGTGGGTTGGCAGTGCCCGAAGAAGGGGTGCTGGGATCAGTAACCACAGAGAAGAAGTTACATGCTGTTTCACTATATCTAACAAAAACAAAGCCAAAGAGTTTTCTGACTCTGGGTGCTTGAAAAAAAATTTGTGTGCCTGGCTGTGTAGGAGTGGGGGATCCCTTTCATCTGAAACTCCTACAGGGGTGGTGCTACATCAAAAAGCACAAAAATCTGAATTTATTGTGCCTCTGTCAGATACTGAACAAAATAATAATTAGCATGGCACCGAAACAGCTGAAACTAATATACAACATCATTGAGGGATATGTACCAACCTCAAAGGTAATTTTATGATAGTGTTAGATAATATTTAACCACTCCAATACTGGGGCACTTATACCCCCTTCCTGCCCAGACCAATTTTCAGCTTTCAGTGCTCTTGCACTTTTAATGCCAATTACTGAGTCATGCAACACTGTACCCAAACAAAAGTTTTATCATTTTTTTCACACAAATAGAGACTTCTTTTGGTGGTATTTAATCACCACTGTGTTTTTTATTTTTTGCTACATAAGTGAAAAAAAGAGCGAACATTTTGAAAAAGAAACACTTTTTTTTTAGTTTCTATGATAACATTTTGCAAATAAGTAATTTTGTTCATAAATTGGGGCCACAATTTATACTGTTACATATCTTTGGTAAAAAATAACCCAAAAAAGTGTATATTATTTGGTCTGTGTGAAAGTTACAGAGCCTACAAGCTATGGTGCAAATCATTGAAAATTGATCAAAACCTGATGGACTGCCGACTATCTAATTTCTTGAGGCCCTGAAATGTCAGGAAAGTACAAATACCCCCGAAATGACCCCTTTTTGAACAATAGACAGTCCAAGGTATTTAGTAAGAGGACACAATTCTCTGGAAAATGAAGACTTTTTTTTTTTTTTTATTACACAAAATTGATATAATAACAAGTTATTTATCACACACAGCATGTGCATACTTCCAATTACACCCCAAAATACATTTTGTATGGCGATACCACATGAGACTTTTTCACAGCCTGGTCACATAGAGATGTCCAACATGCAGGGAGCACTGTCTGGCGTTCTAGGAGCATAAATTACACATCTAATTTCCTAACAACCTATTACAATTTTGAAGGCCCTGAAGCACCAAGACAATGGAATTACTCACAAAATGACCCAATTTTTTTAAAGCAAACACCCCAATGTATATTCTATGAGTCATAATGAGTCTTTTGAACAGTTAATTTTTTTCCACAAATCTTCGGAATACGTGAAAAGAAAATGAAAATGTATTATTTTTTACACAAATTGGTCAATTTATAGGATATTTATAACACACAGCATGTACATAGCAAAAATTACACCCCAAAATACATTCTGCTACTCGTCCTGAGTATAGTGATACCACATGTGTGAGACTTTTACACAACCTGGCCACATAGAGAGGTCCAACATGCAGGGAACACCATCAGGCATTCTAGGAGCATAAATTACACATCAAATTTTCTATTACACTTTTGAAGCACCAGGACAGTGGAATTACCCACAAAATTACCCCATTTCGGAAAGAAAACACCCCAATGTATATTCTCTGAGGCATAATGAGTCTTTTGAACATGTTATTTTTTCCAAACGTTTTTAATTTATTAGATTTTTCTAACACATAGCATGTACATAGAACAAATTACCCCCCAAAACACATTCTGCTACTCCTCCTGAGTATGGCAATACCACATGTGTGAGACTTTTACATGCAGGGAGCACTGCCAGGCGTTGTAGGAGCATAAATTACACATTTTGTTTCCTGACAACCTATCACACTTTTGAAGGTCGTGGAGCACCAGGACAGTGGACTTACCCACAAAATGACCCAATTTTGAAAAAAAAAAAAACACCCCAACTGGTGACAGGTAATCGGATACACTGATGGGCTGGTGACAAATACCCGGGTACTCTCATGAGCTGGAGATAGCTACTTGGGTACTTTGATGGGCTGGAGATAGGTACTCGGTACTTTGATGGACTGGAGACAGGTACTCGGGTACTCTCATGAGCTGGAGATAGCTACTTGGGTACTCTGATGGTCTGGAGATAGGTACTCTGATTGGCTGGTGACAGTTACTCGAGTACTCTGATGCTGGTGACAGGTACTCTGGGCTGGTGACAGGTACTCAGATGGCCTGGTGACAGGTACTCTGATGGGCTGTGACAAGTACTCTTTATTTGTGGGAGATCGGGCACATCACTGCACTTTTCCTTCCAGGTCTCCTCCACACACACTGAGGAAGAGAACTCGGAAACGACGCTACAGCCGTGTGTTGACATTTGTGACCGGCTGTGATTGGACACAGCCGGTCACATGGTAAAGAGCCAATGAAATTGGCTCTTTACCCTGATCCAAGATGGGCTGTGTCCAAGAGACATGCCTCATCCCCGATCACCGTGCGGCGTACATACAGATCTCCAAATTGACCGGCTGCGATTGAACACAATTTCATTGCTGCAGATGTCATATGAATATACGCCAGTAATGGCATAGTAGAGCAAAGAAAGGGCAAGGCCTTTAGAGGCCTTGAGAGTTCATGAGAAGCTTTTAAACAGGCATTGACAGGCCTTTAGAGGGATGACAGGTTTTTAGAGGCCGAGACAGGCCATACAAAGAGTCAGCATAAGGTCTGGATATAGATTAGAGAGTAGCCGGAGGCAGCAAATGCCAAAAATCAGCATCAAATGAGGGTTAATGTTAGGATTAAGTTTAGAGTTTGGATTAAGATTATAATTATTTTATTTATTTCAGGTACTTATATAGCACCGTCAACTTACATTATATTGTACATTCACATCAGTCCCTGCTCTCAAGGAGCTTACAATTTAAGTCCCTAGCTCAAATTCGTGCATACACATACTAGGGCCAATTTAGACAGGAGTAAATTAGTCCTACCAGCTTAGTGCTGTGTTTGGGATTCAAACTGATGACAATGATGCTGCTAGGCAGAAGTGCTAAACACTGAGGCTGGGTTCACACATGTGCGGTGCAAATTGAAGCTCTGTTTTCACAGCTAATTGACAAAGTAGTTGTTCATCGTTTCAGGTCAGTTTTTGATCAGGATCAGGTCATATTTGCATCAGTATTAGGTCAGGTTTACATCAGGATCAGGTCAGGATTTTATCCTGTTCACAGTTGAATGACATGGGAGATTCAGAAGCATTCCCATAGTAGTCAATGGGCCTGAATCTGCCTGAGCCGGACCTCACTGATTAGAAAACTGACAAGACTCTTTTTTTTCAATTTGTACTGAATCCACACGGCTGCACCAGACATATGTGAACAGGCACAAAGAAAGCAATGTTCTTTTACATGTCATGCAAAATGGATGCATCTTAAAACACAAATTGCATATGTGTAAACTTAGCCTAAGCCACTGTGCTGCTCATTAGCAATTTCAGTTAGGATTATGGTTAAGATTAGGGTTAGCGTTACCCTTCACTTTTGCACTTTTAGGCCTCTTTCACGCGGACGATCCGTTCAGGTCCGCCTGTCAGTTTTTTAGGCGGACCTGAACGGATGCTCCATAGACCTCTATGGAGGGACGGATGTCAGCGGTGACATGTCCGCTGACATTCGACCCGCTCCGACCTGAAAAAGTGTGACGGAGGAAAAACCTACTTTTCCATTCATCTGTGGACCGGATCGGGTAACGACGGACTCTGCGGTCTGTCTTCATCCGATCCCCCATAGGGGAGAGCGGCGCTCTGACAGGTCCGTCTCTGCACAGAGTGCAGAGACGGACCTGTCATCTGCCTGCTCAGCGGGGATCAACGGAGTGATCCCCCGCTGAGCAGAGCGGGCTCCATACACGGACACGTCTGTATGAAAGAGCCCTTAGACTACTATGTTAAGGTTTTAGGTAGTACTTCTAACTAAAAATATGAACAAAATCCAAACAAAAACCAACAGCAGTGTTTTACAGAGATTTTCCTATAACATAACAGTGCTGAGAGCAGCCAGACTCACAAGTCCCTGTATTTCACCTGTAACAGACCCTGTGGATATCATGTGTGTGGTGTACATATAGTGTAGTGTTGATGTATCATATATGGTGTATGTTTGTAAGTATTATGTCTGCGGCTATTACGTATTAGACATGTGCACAACAAAAAAAAATTGTTTATTTTCGTTTCGTTTTTTTTCGTTTCCGAAAAAATTCGTTTTTTTTTTTTTCGTTTCGTTTTTTTTGTTTCCATCGATTCGTAACGATTCGTACATTCGTAAGTCGTCGTTGTTCGGATTCGTAACGATTCGTACATTCGTAAGTCGTCGGTGTTCGTATTCGTAACGATTCGTACATTCGTAAGAGTTATTTTTTCGTTGATTCGTTTTTTCGTTAGTTTAATTTTCGGACGCATTCGTATTTATTCGTACATTCGTAACATTCGGAACATTCGTAGATTTGTGATCAGAGCATAATTCATAATTTGATGTAATGTGTATGCTATTATTACATTTTAATAATTTACGAATCGAAAAAAAAGTTACGAATCGAAAAAAAAGTTACGAATGTACGAATTTTTTTGTTCAATAGAGACACGGAAAATTACAAATCGAAAAAAAAAAAAAAAAAACGAATCGAAAAAAAAGTTACGAATCGAAAAAAAAAAGTTACGAATCGAAAAAAAAGTTTTTTTTGTTCAATAGAGACACGGAAAATTACAAATCGAAAAAAAAAAAAAAAAAAAAAGTTACGAATCGAAAAAAAAAGTTACGAATCGAAAAAAAAAAGTTACGAATCGAAAAAAAGTTACAAATTTTTTGGTTCAATAGAGACACGGAAAATTACAAATCGAAAAAAAAAAAAAAAAAAAGTTACCGAATCGAAAAAAAAGTTACGAATCGAAAAAAAAAAGTTACGAATCGAAAAAATGTACAAATTTTTTGGTTCAATAGAGACACGGGAAATTACAAATCGAAAAAAAAAAAAAAAAAAGAATTGAAAAAAAGTTACGAGTCGAAAAAAAAAAGTTACGAATTGAAAAAAAAGTTACGAATGTACAAATTTTTTGGTTCCATAGAGACACGGAAAATTACAAATCGAAAAAAAAAAAAAAAAAAAAAGTTACGAATTGAAAAAAAAAAAGTTACGAATCGAAAAAAAAGTTACGAATGTACGAATTTTTTTGTTCAATCCATTCGAAGCACGTTTAGCAGCACCATTGTAAGGGACACGGAAAATTAACAATTCAACAAAAAAAAAAAGTTACGAATGTACGAATTTTTTCGTTCGTTTTTTGGATTTTCTTCATTAGTACATTCGTTGTTTCTAATTAGTTTTTTTCGGATTTTCGTTGTTTTTCAGATTCGTTCGATTCGAATGATTCGTTAATCGGATTCGTACGATTCGAACGATTCGTTACGATTCGTTATTCGGATTCGTACGATTCGAATGATTCGTTCTTTCGTACGAAAACGAACGAACGAAAATAACGAAAAAAAACGAAAAAAAAAAAAAAGAAACGAATTGCGCATGTCTATTACGTATCTGGTGCTGAAGGGCAATAGAGAGGGCTTTCCTTGCAGGTAAGTTCCAGACTCCCCTGAAGGTGGAACAGGAGGAGTCAGGCCCAATAGCATGGGTTACCTGCTGGAATGTTTGCAGAGATGTTCTGACAAGTAATGCTTGTCAGAGGAACACCTGGAGGTACAGCTGATGCACTGGAGTTGTGTCTGCAGACAGGTGGTACTCGTGAGAAGCAGCATGTCTTCAGTAGCACAGAGAACAGGAGAGAAGTCGGATCAAAGCCAAGGTCAGGTGCCAGGTGGGTATCAGAGCAAGGGAAATAGGCACATCCCCAGGAGCAATAGTGCAGGGATCGCAAACCGGCGTAGGCAAGGGCACGTCGGCACAAATCAACACACAAGGACACGCAGTGCCGTGAACAGGCAAATGCGCATGAGCGGCGGCACACGCACATTGCGATAGTGGCGCCACTGCCTATGTAAACCCGTTGCTGACAATGGAGCATTGCTGGTTTATCGTCAGCTTCCCTCTGTGTTCCTGTGCCTTGTGTATCCTGCTGATCTGATTTCCTGTGTACCAACCCAGCTTGCCTTGACCTGCTCTTCTTGATCTTCGGACTTGACCCCTTGGCTTATATCCTGACTTATTCCTGCTTGCTCCCTGCATCTGATCCCGGCCTGGCTTACGGACTCTGCCTTTACCTATCTCATGTGCAAAGACGCGGCTGACCCCTGGTCACACTGATCTTAGACTGTCTTACTGTGATGACCCCTGGCCTGGCTCCCAACTCAGCTATCCGGTCTGCTCCACTGGTCTGCATCCCCTGGACTTTCCAAGCACACCTGCCTTGCAGTATTCCTTGCCTGTTAAAGCAAGTCTCTGGCAACCAGCTCCAGCAATCAGGCAACCCATGCTTCTGTGGGCACGACACCTCCTGTGTCACCTTCAGGGGTGTGCTGCACTCGGCCGCAAGGGGAGCTCTCCCAGCATCTTGGCCTCCTACCAAGTTCCTGACAATATTAACCAGCCATGTCGGAGGCCGACCGAGGTGTCTCCCAGCTGGAAGCCTCATGTCAACAAGTCACGTCCCTCAGCCAAGCCATCCAAAAACTTCAGAAAGGATACTTCCAATTAGAGGGCCTTCTGCAACACCTGCTTCCACTGACCATGGCCCATCCTCAGCTAGCTCTCCTGCTGCCGCTTCTGCCCAGGAATGCACCGTGGCTACTCCCACTGTGGTTGTACCCCCTCCAGAACCACAAGTGCCAACACCAGAATGATTTTCTGGAGATCGAAAGAAATTCAGATCCTTTAAAAACGCCTGTCTCCTGCACTTGGCTCTGCAACCACAGACTTTTTCTATTGAAACAGAGAAAGTAGGATTCATCACTTCCTTACTGATAGGTGACCCTCAAGCATGGGCTGATGGGTGTTCAAACTCATATTGTTCTCCCTGTCTCATTACAGGTGGCAAGAGAAGAAGTTCAGCTTCAGGCTATACTCGACTCTGGGGCATGTAGATGTTTCTTGGATCTGACCTTGGCAAAGAGACTCACTATTCCTCTCCATCACAGAAAGCAAAGACTGACAGTCCATCTGGCTGATGGCTCAATGCCTAGTTCTGGGCCTGTCACCCAAGAAACTGCACCTATCTTTACCTCCACCGACTCAGGCCACGAGGAATTTATACGTTTCGAAGTCCTGTGCTCTCCTATATTCCCTGTCATCCTGGGAATCCCATGGCTACAGGTGTCCAAAAAATAAGTATTCTTAATTTCTTCCTACTGCTAGCAGCATTGCCTTGTTCCTAAATCCAAAGACTTTACTAGCTGCCTGACAGTACTACCACCTCCCAGTGTGGACCACAATATACCAGCAACCTTCCGGGAATTCCTAGACGTCTTCGACAAGAAGGCAGATATTATTCCTCCTCACCGCCCCTACGACTGTCCCATTGAGCTACTACTGGGGGCTGAGATACGTTTTGGCCGCAAATTTCCTCTTTCCGAAACTGAACTTGAGACATTGAGGCAATATATTGATGAAAACTTAGGAAAAGGATTTATCCGTCCTTCCTCCTCTCCTGCCAGTGCCGGGATTTTCTTTGTTGAAAAGAAGGATAAGACATTAAGACCATGTGTGGACTATAGAGAACTAAAATCACCCTTAAGAATCGCTATCCACTTCCCCTGGTCCCCGAACTCTTCCAGAGGTTTCATACGGCTCACATCTTCACCAAACTTCAACAAACTAGACCTACGCGGAGCCTACAATCGTGTCCACATCCGGGAGGGGGACGAGTGGAAAACAGTGTTCAGAACAAGGTTTGGACCTTTTGAATACCTAGTAATTCCATTCAGATTGTGCAACAGTCACATTCCAACACTTTATAAATTCAATTTTTCGGGAGTACTTAGACTACTTTGTCATCATCTATCTCAACAATATTCTCATATTCTCAGCCACCCTGGAGCTTCACAAAACGCACGTAAAGAAATGCACGGTTTGTATGTTAACCACTTCAGCCCCAGACCAATTTGCAGCCAAAGGACCAGGCCCCTTTTTGCGATTTGGCACTGAGTCGCTTTAACTGACAATTGCGCGGTCGTGTGACGTGGCTCCCAAACAAAATTGGCGTCCTTTTTTTCCCACAAATAGAGCTTTCTTTTGTTGGTATTTGATCGCCCCTGTGGTTTTCATTTTTTGCGCTATAAACAAAAAAATGTTTTCCTCAGTTTAGGCCGATGCGTATTATTCTACATATTTTTGGTAAAAAAAATCACAATTAGCGATTATTGACTGGTTTGCGCAAAAGTTATAGCGTTTACAAAATAGGGGATAGTTTTACAGCATTTTTATTAATATTTTTTTTTACTAGTTTTGGCGGCGATCATCGATTTTTATTGTGACTGCGACATTATGGCGGACACATCGGACATTTTTGACACATTTTTGGGACCACTGTCATTTATACAGAAATCAGTGCTATTTAAATGCACTGATTCCTATGTAAATGACACTAGCCGTGAAGGAGTTAACCACTAGGGGGCAGGGAGGAGTTAGTGTGACGTGTGAGTTTTTTTTACAGTAGGGGGCGTGGCTGATGTCTGACGTCACTGATCGGCTTTCCTGATGACAGGGAACAGCCGATCAGTGACAGGCAGTGTAGGAAGCGCGGGAAGAGGTTTGTTTACACAGACCTCTCCCTGTTCTTCAGCTCTGTGACCCGATCGCGGGACACCAGCGGCGATCGGGTCCGCTGGTCCCGCAGCCGCGGTCATGGAGCTCCCGACCGCCTCCTGCACATTTACCTCGGCAGAATGGCACGGCTGGGCAAAAGCACGTACAGGTACATCCCCTTTAAAGTGCCCAGCTGGGCAATTACCCACAGCTGAGCAATTTAAAGGGGACGTACCTGTACGTGCTTTTGCCCAGCCGTGCCATTCTGCCGAGGTAAATGTGCAGGAGGCTGTCGTGAAGCGGTCAAGACAGAGAAATGTGATTTTGAAAAAATGTCAAACCAGTTCCTAGGGCTCATCATCACTACTTATGGAATAGCTATGGATCCTCAAAAGGTGAAGGCTATTCTTGAGTGGCCGGCTCCATCCGATAGAAGGGCGTTCAGAGGTTTAAAGGTTTTCGCAAATTTCTACAAGAGATAAAGGATTTCTCTACCATCGTAGCACCTATTACCCAGATAACCCGCCACATGTCAAATTCCAGCGGTTTGTAGCAGCACAAACCACCTTTGACAAACTAAAATCCTTCTTTACTTCCGCACTGATCTTACAGCATCCTGATCCTGCTTTGCCCTACGTCCTGGAAGTCAACGCTTCAGAAGTAGCCACAGGGGTAGTACTATCCCAATGCCAGGGACCCAAAGCATTGCTTTATCCCATGGCCAGCCAGAGAAAAACTATGATGTAGGGGAATCAGGAACTCTTAGCAATAAAAACTGCTCTGGAGGAATGGAGATACCTCCTGGAAGGTGCCATCCACCCTATCTTAATTTTCACAGACCACAAGAACCTAGAGTATCTTTGCACTGCCAATTGGTTGAGACCATGACAGGCTCGATGGGCTCTATTCTTTTCTAGGTTTAATTTCCATATAACCTACCGCCCAGGGTCTAAAAATGGAAAAGGTGATGCCCTATCCCCAATGCTCCCTGATACCCATGAAGAGATCACACCCAGTACGATTTTGTCTCCTCAAAATTTTCTTTTGATCCAACCTAATTTAAGGACTTCAATTGAGCAGGCATCCACTCAGTGCACAGAGGCAGAAATCTCCTCCCTAAGAAGTGAGGAGGGGCTCCTTCAAGTTCTGAAAATTTATCATGACCATCAGCCTGCTGGCCACTTCAGGGTCCGAAAGATAACCAAACTTGTCCAACGATCCTTATGGTGGCCCACCCTGAGATCTGACTACAGGAAATAGGCCTACCACCCAGAGAGTAACAGTCAAACTGAAAGGACCAACCAAACACTAGAGCAATATCTACAGTGTTTTTGTTCTTTTTCTCAGGACGACTGGATTTCACTATTGCCTTGTGCGGAATTTGCATATAATAACTCTGTGCATGCTGCTACCAACCAGTTGCCCTCCTGGGCGAATTACGGGTTCCACCCCTCATTTTTACCCAATACCATTCCCGAGTCCTCAATTCCATCAGTCCAAGGGTCGGGTGCAGAGCATTGCGTCTGGAGCCGACACAGGTGTGTAGCCACAGCGAATGAATATCCGCTGTTGCAACACTGGTCCTCTTCCCAGCCAATCGGGAAGCGGGTCTGATGCCCATCACCCCAATTGGCCAGGCGATCCTATTGGATGCCTAAGAGGAGGGGAGGAGATACACAATAGAAGCAAGGAAGAGGAGACGACACAAGAGCCACTGCCCGATGCCCACCGCAGCCTGATGTCCGCTGATGTCTGATGTCCCCACTGAGCTTGCCGCTGCCCAATTCCCACTGTTGCCTGATGTCCCCACTGATGCCCGATCCCCACCCCTGCCCAATGTGCCCACCGATGCCCGATTCCCAGTGCTGCCCAATGTGCCCACTGCCTAGATGGGGTAAGTGCTGATGGACCGGAAGACAGCGAGGGGGGTGTTTGAGGTGCCCAGGGGGGTTGTTTGCCACCCCCCCCCCAAACAAAAAAACACCAGCCACCACTGTGGTCAGGAAACTCGCGTGACCTAAACCCCATAGAGAATCTATGGGTCAAGAAGAAAATGAGAGATGCCAGACCCAACAATGTAGACAAGCTCGAGGCTGCCATCAAAGCATCCTGGGCTTCCATAACACCTCAGAAGAGCCACAGGCTGATCGCCTCCATGCCACGCTGCATTGATGCAGTAATTCATGCAAAAAGAGCCCTGACCAAGTTTTGAATGCATATTATACTGTACATGGACATTCTTTTCAGTAAGCCAACATTTCTGTATTACGAATTCTTTATTTAATTGGTCTTATGTAATAGTCAAGTTTTCAAAGATACTGAATTTGTTTTTTTTCTGTAACTGTAAGCCATAATCATCAAAATTAGGAGAAAGAAATGCTTAAAATATATCACTCTGTGTGTAACGCATCTATACAAAATATATAAGTTTCACTTTTTAAATTGAATTACTGAAATAAATTTACTCTTTGATGATATTCAATTTTTTTGAGATGCACTTGTATATGCTGCAATTTGGGAGACTCTCAAATTTATAGAGTTAGGACCATGGTAAACTAAGGTGCCTTGACATGGCCACTGTGGCATTACACATGTGTTTGCAAAATGTGTTCATCTAAACCCCTTGTTTTTAATGTGAACTGTTAGACAGGGCTAGATTTGTTTTGTTGCAGGCTAGTTGGTAAGTGAGTTGGGAATTTTTTTTTTTATGAACTTTACAAGTGGTACAGTAAATTAAACAACAGATATAGAATCAACATTCACTTTGCCTCACGTGATCCTTCACAGACTTACTCTCTCAATCCACTGCCCAAACACGTTGAGTTATTTCTACCCAGGCTTGTTTTTTTCTATATGCATCACTGTAAATTACAAAAGTGTGGACATAACAGCTCAGGGTGCTTTTTAAACTTGACAAGCTGAGTTAAAATTTTGTATAATTGTTGTACAAACATTAATGAATGGTTTACCAATCCCCCCAATATAAACAGCATATAGAACTATAAATCCATCACAATTCATCTACTACATGTACTTGTTTAAAATGTAAACACAAAGATTCAACAATAACTATACTTTATAGTAACTTAGGGCCAACTGACCCACTGAAGAGGTACAATATGGCCACAGATATCCAAGATCAGATGCTCAGGATATTCTAATAGAAAGTATTTGTATCAGGCAGGGCAGCCATTTCACCTTTCCTGTGAGTTGGCAGGCCATGGGATTTGTTTGATAGAGAAGTCTTGTAAGCCTCTCCCAACCCATTGTGTCTGCCTGTACCTATCGTTACCCATAGCGCCAAATGTCTATCTGTCCTATGCTTGTCTATCTCTATGTCTCAACTAACATCAGCTGTGTCAGGGCATTATGTCTTCTAAATTAGATGTTTTGGAATCCTACATTGTTACCTTAACCCTGTTTAACCCTATATTTAACAACACTGATAATTTACAATGGAAATATTTATGTTTTATGAGACAGATTAATAGGTCTTGCTTGACTTGCATAACTACAAAATAACCCTAACAAAATGGTACAGTAAAGGTACTGATAAGAAGATTGTGCCCCATATCTTTTCCCCATAGGCAACCAGCATTTTAAAACAGACTTGCTCAGTGGCATAACAATAACCATAGAAGGCTACATATTTTGCTGTGGTATCCAGTTGAAGTTCTGTCTTCTCCCATACATATTAATGCCCAAAATGACATTTTGGTCAATATTTGGCGCTGGTGGTACAGCGCTAAATCGATTTAATTTCACCTGAACATTTGAGTGTGGTATGTGGAGCGCTGGTTAATTTTTTTTAGCAGCAGCACGAAACACATATTTGTATTTAATTATTTATTTTATTTTTATTTTTTAAGGTTGTGCAGGAGTATGTTTATTTTTTATTTTTCACACAATTTCTTTGCTACTGAGAAATTGCCTAGGGGTTGTTAGCAGTAACTTTATGTAGATTATGGGCAACAAATAGTAAAATCTCTCAATAGCAAAAAAATATATTAACTGCTGTAGCCCTAACCCCTATATAGTATGAAAAGGACACATTGTTGAGTAATTAAAACATGTTCTCTTTTTGGAGTCTATAACACTCTAAACATTGAAATTTGACTAAATGGGGAAACAAAAGCATGGTTAAAAGAGGTAGATATATACCATTGCTGCACTGAGACAACAGGGTCTAGATACATTACAGTTTTACATGAATCTTTTGGATTACTTGGGTTAACAAATATTGTATTTTTAATTATCTCTAATAAAAGATTTTCCAATATACAGTATGTTGGTGGAACAAGGTTATTAGATTTGGTAATATCTACAATGCAATCTAAGTTGTTTCAGCACTGAAACAGTTACCTTAGATTAACTGACAAAAAAATGTTCATTTTCTTAAGGGAAGCAATAAAGAAATTACATACTTATTTGAGGGTAACATAAATAAAGATTAATAGGTTAATGAATTATTTTCCTTTCATTACTCAACTATTGTACTTTATTATAATTGCCTTGCACTTGTTTAATTAAATTTGAACTAAGGCCAGAAGAAGATAATTTGTTTTTCCCTGTACCAAACAATGAGTATGCAGATTGGATGTACTGAAGCAATAATCAGCCCTGTGTTTTTGGAACATTCTCCTACCCTGTGTAGACATTATAATTGATAATTTGATTGTTACAGCACTCAGTACAATATATTTTAAGGCTACATTAACATAATAGAAATTATGTTGTGTGTCTAATATTAGTGTTTCATTGTAAGAGCACAGAGAATCTTCCCTGTATGAAATTAAATATTCACAATATCCTGCAGATGATAGCATTTGTTGAGAATAAATTAAATAGTTTACACTGGGAAAGTCATTGCTAAATTAAAATCCTATCTATCTATCTTTTGTAACATGGGGGACCATTAGCTCTCATGGTAGATGCTTTTCCCAGTGATTCAAGCCAGTCAGGAACAGGGGCGGATCCAGAGCCTAGTCTCGGGAGAGGCACTGCCAGAAAATATTTTTTTTGCAGGCAATTTATTGGGGAAATGGCCGGTGTTGGCACTTTAATCATCCCAGCACCATGGTTGTTATGGTGTCAGGATGATTGAAGAGCATTATTTCTATTATTACATTGTAATATAAAATTAAATGGTTCAACTCACCATAATGCAGAATCAGTGGGAGCCCTGAGCGTGTCACCTGCCACCGTTGCCTGCCACACATTGCGGATTGTCACTTGCCTGCCAACAGATGCAGATTGTCACCTGCCACATGTTGCGGATTGTCACTTGCCTGCCAACAGATGCAGATTGTCACCTGTCACATGTTGTGGATTGTCACTTGCCACGTCACTTGCCACATATTGTTGATTGTCACTTGCCACGTCACCTGCCACATGTTGTGGATTGTCCCTTGCCACGTCACCTGCCACCAGATGTGGATTGTCACTTGCCATGTCACCTGCCACATGTTGTGGATTGTCACCTGCCACATCACCTGACACACCTTGCAGATTGTCACTTGCCACGTCACCTGCCACCAGATGCGGATTGTCACTTGCCACGTCACCTACTACACCTTGCGGATTGTCACTTGCCACCAGATGCAGATTTTCACTTGCCACGTCACCTGCCACACTTAGTGGATTGTCACGTGCCACGTCACCTGCCGCACCTTGCGGATTGTCACATGCCTGCTAAGGTGGTGTTTTGCTTGTCTCTTGCATCTTTGTCCCAGAGTCAGGCAGCAGAGATATAATGTAATCTCTCTGCTGCCCACACTGCCTGCACAGTGAGGGCGGAAGTTACTGCAGGGATGCGGGGGCGGTGAGAGATGTCATCTCTCTGCTCCCCTGCTCGCTGGCTCATTGATTGGCCAGCTGCCCACTCACACCCAGCCTGCTCTCACCCGCCCACACACTGAGCCACAAGCCCACCCGCCCACAAACCGAGCCGCCCGGTCTGCCCGCAGAGCCGCCCGATCTGTCATCTGCCCGCGGAGCCGCCCGCTCTCTCCTCCGCTCACGTACTTACGGAGCTGCCCGCTCTCTCATCCGCCCCGCCCGCAACAGATTTCACGGGGGTGGAACATTCCCTGTTGCCCCCCCCTGGATCCGCTCCTGGTCAGGAACTATATTTTAGGGCATGGTAGCCCATTTTTATAAAAAAGGCAAATAAAAGTAACATAACATATAGGTTTCCCACGCAGGGGTTCTTCTCCAGCAAATACACACAACGGAAAATGCTAGCCCACCTGGCCCTCTTTAGCAGCACTTCTTTATCCTGGTCACACAGACCACATGATTCTTCAATGTGGATGGCTTTACTTTAGTGCCCACAGCTCTGCTCTGGCCTTAGCCCTCAGGCCATTTACTGCTTCTTGCAGTCACACACGTTCTGGCTGCCTCCTGGAGACCTCCTGTCTTTCTTGGGGTGGAGCAGTCTCCAACTGGAAGCCTTGAGGTATTCCCATACACTCATTATAAGGGCTGTGCTCACCTGAGCACACACCCTGCTTGTCATCTACAAAATCTGGACACAGGGTTGGAGATCACGTCCCACCCAAGACATTATGGAATCTCCAAACTACAGAGCCCCATGACGGAATACCAAAACCTGGAGAAAGCTGCAAAAGCAGTTTTCTCCAGTCCACATCTATGCTCTGCAGTCTTGCACCAAGCAAATGTGCACACAAATGTGTCCCCCCAAACTACCAATTTTACAATGACAGCATCTCCTACTGTCACACTATTTATCTATCTTAGCCAGTATTTACAGTATATAGTCCAGGGGTTATAGACATTCAATGTCTTGTCCAATATGTCCCATACATTGTCATCATGAATGATCAATTCTATTGTCCAATTACTGTATTTATTGGCGTATAACACTCACCTTTTCACCATGAAAATTGGGTGTAAATAGCGTGTGCGTGTTATACACCAATGCTTAAATTTTAGCTGCCCTGGAGGGGACAGGGAGGGGGCGGGACGAGCGCCGTCAGATTACATACAGTGAGAATCTCCTGTTTACTTGGCCTCTGTAATAGGAAGTCCCATCTCCTGCGCCGCCATTGGACCACTGTTCTGTCTATCATAGGAGATTCTCAGTGTATATAATCTGTCGGCGCTCCTCCTCCCCCCCTCCCTTTCCCCTCTAGGCTGCAGATGGGCATATATCAGGCTGTACTGATGGCAATGGTGAGGCTGCTGCATTGAAGGCAATGGTGAGGCTGCTGCATTGATGGCAATGGTGAGGCTGCTGCATTGATGGCAATGGCGAGGCTGCTGCATTAATGGCATTGATGAGGCTGCTGCATTGATGGCAATGGTGAGGCTGCTGCATTGATGGCAATGGTGAGGCTGCTGCATTGATGGCAGTGGCGAGGCTGCTGCATTGATGGCAATGGTAAGGCTGCATTGATGTGGACTGACGAGGCTGCATTTATGGCACTTGTGAAACTGCAAATGGGCATTGATTGGGCTGTATTGATGGCAATGGTGATGCTGCAGATAGGCACTGACCCTTATTTTGCTTCAAAGTTCCTTATTTCAAATTTAATTTTTTTTCCTGAAATTTCCCTCTTAAAATGAATGTGCGTGTTATACGCCTCTGCATGTTATACATCGATAAATACGGTAAGTACCAGTTGGACCCCAATTGTCCGGCTTGTTTGTTAGGTAGCAAGTCCTACCCCCCAGGTCAAGCTATGAGGAATCGGTTAGGATGCTGCGGTATTCTGTCAATTCCTTAAAGTGAAGCCAACAGGCCCATGTTTTATGGAACTTAGCTGGGGTATCCCGTGCCTGATGAATTAGATCTTCCATCTCAGCTATTTTCTCTACTCTATGGAGCCATTTGGATGTACTGGGGGGGAGTTAGTCCTCCAGTGAATGGGTATACATAGTTTTTCTGCGTTTATGAGGTGTAGGGTGAGAGACTTTTTGTAAGCCAATTGGGGAATAAAAGTATGGTGCTGGAGTAAAGTCTGGGTAGTAGGTTGTGATTTGGGAGGTAAGACGATGTACCTCTTTCCAATAGGGTTGGATTTGGGGGCATTCCCACCAGATGTGTAGTAGTGATCCGTGAGCGGTGTTGCATCTTCAGCATAGTGTGGGGATTCTGGGGTGGAATTGATGTATTCTGTAAGGAGTTCTATACCACCTGGAGAATATTTTAAATCCATTTTCCTGTGCGGAGACATTCAAGGATCCTTTGTGTATATGGGTAAAGATGTGATCCCACTCTTCCTGAGTTAGATCAGTGGCCAATTCTCTTTCCCATTTTTGGCTGGTCACATCATCTTTGGCAGAGACCTTGGCAAACAATAAGGAGTACATACCTGATTTGACATGTCTTTGGGGTTCAGATCTATTGCATATGGCTTCAAAAGGTGTTTGAGTTCTGCACCCCTAGTATTGCAGAGTGGAGCTAAGTAGGAAGTGCCTTATCTGAAGGAAATTGAAAAAAGGGATGTCAGCGTCAGGGAATCAGGAGGAGAGGGTTTGAAAGGATATCAGCTTCCCTCAGTCAAAGAAGGATTCTGCTCTGACTGAATGGTTTGCATGTGTGTTGATAGTGCCAGGGTGCGTGATACCCGGGGGAAAGTCTGGATTTCGGTCAAGTGGGGTCAAAGGTCTGGGTGAGGAGGAAATATTCAGTCTCTTACAAACAGTTATTATTGTAGGGCCAATTAGGGCATGTATCTTACTCTCCCTCGGGGTCCTGTGAGGGCTTATCCATGGAAGGTGGTGGATTGGTCGTGGGGAGAATGCCTCCTCGAGGCCAATCCAAGCTTTAGTCCTATTGCTTAGGTGCCAATCTACAATTCTGGCCAGATGGCATGACCAGTAATACTTTTGTATGTCAGGGTGGCCGATTAATCCCTTCAGCGTAGGTGTCACTAGTTTCTCCCATCGCATGCGCAGATGTTTGTCAGCCCAGAGAAGTTTTAGACATAGCTGTTTATTAGTGGCAAAGAATGAGAGAGGTAATTTGTTTGGAACTATCTGTAACAGATAGAGAAGTCTGGAGAGGATGTTCATTTTTATGTTCGCTGCCCTCCCAAACCAAGAGAATGTGCCCTTGTTCCAGTCTTGGAGGTCCTTTTGTACAGTTTTAAGAATGGGGATGAAGTTTCTGGAATACATATCATCCAGTTTAACTGGAGCTGAATGCATAGATAGGTAATTGCGCGTGCATCCCAACCAAAAGGGAAGTTGGCTTGGCATAGTGTCACTGTGGAGGCGGGTAAGGAAATGTCGAGGGCCCAGGACTTTGCCAAATTAATTTGGAGATTGGAGAGAAATTAGGTTAGTAATTGTGGTAATGGGGTCTGTGAGGAATAAAAGGATGTCATCCGTGTATGCCACCAGTTTAAATTGTTTATCATTAATTTCAACCCCTTTGATGCTCGGGTTAGTCCTAAGCCTGCGGAGTATAGGTTCCAGCATGAGTATGAATATGATAGGGGATAAAGGGCATCCCCCTCGAGTGGGAGAAGGCATCCGTCAAGTGACCATTGACCCTGATTCTCGCTGTTAAGGACGAGTAAAGAGCAAGGATGTATTGGCGCATTCGATCTCGAAACCCCATTTTTTATAAAACTTCTGCCATATACAGTAAAACTGACTTTTCCAGTTTAGAAATCAACATGCATTCTGCAGTTTCCACTTCCCACAACATGGTCCTACAAATAAATCCTGAACTCTTATGCTGCCAAAAAGTCTGAAGATATATTAGTCACACACCGTAAACAACAATGATGCTCAATATCTTACAGTTAATTTTCTTTCTAAAGCAGACATAGCCTGTGTAGAGAAGCCTGCCCCCTTCTAGCAACTGCAGACTAACATTTCTCTCGGTGTGAAGGCAGTGATCTTATTGCAGAGGTTGAGGAAACTTATAGCTATGCAATCAGAAAAGCTCATGTTCCCTACAGACTGGAAAGCTCTGACCCCCTTCACATCACTTCATTTCACCCCCTACAATAGTGGCCTCTGACCCCCCCCCACCGTAATGCCCTCTGCCCCCACACAGCAGTGTCCCCTGCCCCCTCCACATCACCCCCCACCTGTAGTGTCTGCTGCCCCTCTGCCCCCCCATAGCATTGTCCTCTGCCCCCTACACATCACCCTCCCTCACTGTAGTGTCCTCTGCCCCTCTGCCCCATAGCAGTGTCCTCCTGCCCCTCCACAGCACCCTCTCCATCGCTGTAGTGTCCGCTGCTCCTCTGAACCCCATTTCAGTGTCCTCTGCCCCCTCCACATCACCCCCCTACACCGTAGTGTCCCCTGCCCCCTCTGTCCCCCATAGCAGTGACCTCTGCCCCCTTCACATCACCCCCCACTATGGAGTGTCATCTGCCCTTTAACATTACCCCCTTCTCACTGACGTGCCCTGTGTCCCCCCCCCCCCAAAGTAGTGTCCTCTGTCCACCCCTGCAGTGTCCTTTTTCCCCTTCCCACCATCCCCCAGACACAAACATAATTTTCCTACCTGTTGTAAGTTGTATAGCAGAGTGGAGAGCTGCAGGGGAGGCAGCACAATACTATATGGAAGGTGGAAGCTGCCTGTGTTAACTTTTCATATCAACAAGCTGGTAAATTGGTTGCTAGGACTTCCCGGATTCCTAACAACCAATCACCTGCTGGTTAACTGCAGCAGCTTCCAATCACACCCTCCGCCCACTATGCTGCCTCCCGCTCTCCACTCTGCTGTGAAGTGAGAGCGGCGGAGGCTGAGGGGAAGGACCGGATAAGCCATCTTCCAGATCTACCTGTCGGGTTCCCGCAGTCGACAGGTAGTTTGTGATCAACAGGTTGCCAACCCTAGAAATATACTTTATTATACTACTTTCAAGTTATCTGAAGGTATTTACTAAGTGATAGGAAACATAGGCTAATTTTATACAAAAGGTTGATTCTGCAATATCCTTTTCAATAGTGCGTGCACAATTTTAATTAACTCAAGTGCTACAGTGTTTCCAATAGATTAGTGACAAGTAATAATGTAAACAATAAATTTCCAATGAAACTGTAAACACAATAATAAAGTTCCATAGTGCTTTATAGAAATCTTAATCTCTGAGTGTATATGTAACTTCCATAGCTGTACCAACTAAAAAGTCCATAATTTCAAACCAGCATGCTTCCAGTGAAAGCTGTAGATAATTATGGTGATCTGTGTGCATTCGGGCAGATGTCACCCCTCTGGTTGGTGTCACCCGGGCGCATCCCCTGCACCCCCATAGCGACGCCACCATGATATTATCGTACCGGCAGCAATGCGGCCACTTAACGGGGGCGCCAGACCGATTTGCCTCCTGGACCCTGCCTGCCCCCTGGCCCAATCCGGCCCGTAAGACTATCGCTACACTAAAATTGTAGCACAAGCCAGGGAGAACTATTTTGATGCAGGACCTGGGAGGAAGTTTATTTTTTCATGTGGGTGGCATGGGTTTTTTGCCTCCTTCCTGCAAAATGCCGCCCTAGGCCTACAGGGTTGCCCAACAGGCTTTGAGCTTGTGTCAATGACAACAGTTTGACATTAGCTTGAGAGTCACAATATCTAGAGGATATAGATCTGCATTGTCATTGACTTGTATGGAAATACAAAACCCTTTTGATATGAACAAAAGTCCATCAAGACAGGTCCATGGAGTGAAAGACCAAAAGCAAAGATTGATAATTCAAGAAGAAATTTGTTTAATGGTCAGTATTGTTCCTTTTAGAGGAAGCTGCCATACTGCCAATTGCATAAACATGTCTGTGTCTCTGAGATAGAGTAGTATTCCAAAATATTATTAATTGATTAAAATTATCAAAATAATTAAAGAAACTTACATATATAATACATCCATCATGGTGGGAATCAGCTACCAGGAGAACAAGGCCCCCTAAAGGAAGTCGGTTGTATCCATTCATAGAAGCCCACAGCTAGATTGATTAAATCATACAGGATCTCCATTATTATCCTCATATGCTGTTACCTTACAGCAGTATGGTGAGAGTGCACCCTGCACTTAGGTGTCACTACACAGGAAAGAAAAGACACCCACCTTTATTGTTTTATCTGCACAGAGTGAGCCCGGGTTCACACCAGTGCGGTGCGAATTCCAGCTACATTTTTTATGTGAAGAGAAAATGTAGCTGTTCAGCTGTGCCACTCCGTTCTATCTGTGCATCAACTGAGCAGGGAGAGGGGGGAGAGGGGGGGTGTAGTGAGAAGAAGGAGAGATTTCTTGTTCAGAACGGAATGCATCTGCGAATCAGATGCGTTACCATAGAGGACAATGTGCTTGTAATTCGCACCGCAATGCCCAGAAAACGCACATATGTGAACAAGATTCATTCATTTGAATGTATTTTAAAATGTGCTGCAAATTGGATGCGGTGTAAGCCACATCTAATTCGCATAGGTGTGAACGGGGGCTGAAAGAGGGAATTCAGCACTTCACTCGCTTGCCTTTAGCACCATCAGCACTGTCACTTAGGATTTAATCTGTGTCACAATATTATTATTGCACCATTGTTATTTGCAGATATTACCCTTTCTGGACTTTTTGATTGTTTATTTGTTAACTGATTTGCTGCCATGCTGATCTGTTACACTATGCACAGTGTTTCTTTTGTATATTTTGATTGGTTTTATATATATATATATTTTTTTTTTGAGTTTTCCACTTGCAACAGCCCAGCACCATACATCCCATTTATGCCTGTGTCTCTGTGTTCTGTTATTAAACTTTATTTCTTCCTACTCCACCTTTTTTGCCCCCTCATATACCATGCTCCATTTCTGTGCTCCCTACTCCACTCCAAAAATTTGTTTTATATCCCATTTAAGCGATTTTTCTCTTGTGAACCCCACTCCAACACTGTGCTTCCCCCTTCCCCTCGCTTCAACACTGTTCTTTCCTCTGCACCCCCCTTCAGCCTTATTCTTCTTCCTACAAACCTTTACAGCACCTACAGTGTTCCCCTCTGCACCACACATGAACTGTGTGTCCCCTCCTGCACTTCATTTAGTTAAACTTTCTCTGCCATGCAAAGTTCAACTGAAGCAGACCTGTTTTCTGTGGTGTTTTGTGTAGCTTGTGTAAGGTAAAAATGCTGCATATGCTGTTAAGGAATAGCAAGGCTGTAGAGGTTTCTGGTGATCAGGAGAAGGCATGCAACCTATCTACCTGGACCCGATACAATGAGTGAGAAGCCTCTTGCTAAAGACTTGGGATGATAAGGTCTCATAATTTAATAGAATTTAGCCTTGAAGAGTTTTATCTAGGTAAAGCAGAGTAGAAGACAGTGTCCCTATTTGAATGGTACTTTCTTCATGCTCTCTATACTGAATCACAAAGGAGAAAGAAGGCAGAGGCAGAAAGTTAAAAAGACCAGCTAGCAGTTGCTTCGAAGTGTGTTTGTTCAACTGCTTTTCAGGCTGATAATTTGCAGCCCTCATGACCAAATCAATGAATGCCTTAAGGAAAAGGAAGGGATATAAACCTGTAAGTAAAGCCAGGGTACGTGCCATTGTCACATCCCAAAACTGGGATTATGAGGGTGTGCTCTCCTCAAATGATAGTGAGGATGAGGAGATAGAGTTTTTATCTAAAATGATGATCATCCAGTGGGAAAGAAAAAGTGTGCTTGACCTCTCATTACTAAGCATAGGGAAAGGCAGTATGATAAAGAGGATATGGCAGATGGGAAGGTGTATTATCACATCTCCATAGATGTGGAATTTGAAGAAGTAAGGGAGTTTACACAAACTGAACTCCATGAGCTGTCAAAACAATCCAAACAGAGGTTCAAAAAACCCTATTGAGTTGGCTCCTACATTTGTGGGATGAAGGGGCAGTGTTGTTTTGTTAGACAAGGAAGCAGTGGCTAACAAAACAATGGAGAACAATAGGAGAGGGTAGTTCCAAGTTACATGAGATGGGTTGTATAACTAGATTAAAGAGGTTTCCACAATGGTTGGGTCCAGATATGGAACCCTTTATGTCTGCTCTGCACTCTAAGCTAATGAAGTCTGTGCCACTTAATATCAGGGCCCCTTTATTGTCCTTGCTGGGAGGCCTGGGATTAAACAGCAAGATTCATGAAGCCACTACCCCTTTTTAGCCAGTTGTGGAAGCTAGAGGAGACTAAAACCTGTCAAGGCAGTCGATAAGGTCAAGGCCAGACATGAAGAAAACAAGCAGAAAAGAGCAGAGACGAAACGGAATGTAGTAGAGAGGAGGTGAAGAGAAAACCAGGCTAGTTATCGCTAGAAAACAAATGGGGGTGGACCTATTAAAGGTGGGAGTACCTAAAGATGAGATAGATGGGATTTCTACTGCAGAATTGCTGAAGAGGTGGAAACAGTTAGTGGGGTAAACTGTCAGGGTCAGGAACACTACTTCTAGTGAAGATAACATCAGCCTAGATTTTGAGAAAACAGAACAGACCCCTCCTGTTAGCCCCAAGCCAATTCCCAACACTGCACATGAGCCCAAACCCAAATCCCTTTATCCTGGGGAGGAGTTAGAGAGACTCAGAAAGGGGGGCTGGGAGATTCCTTATTCTTTATGAAGGGAAGGTGAGTCTCCTGTAATAGTAGTAAGGACAGTGACAGCAGGAGACCGACACCCATATGCACCTGTCACTGTATGGTGGGGGAAGTCATCTTCTCCTACACATGTGATGGCTTTAGTTGATACTGGAGCTGAAGTTACTCTTTCACAAGGAACTCCCCATCACAAATGAGAAGTGATTCATGCAGAAGGTTTGGAAGGGCAAACCACACCAGCAGTTAGGACACGGGTGAAGTTGGCTATTGGCGAGGGACCAGGATTTTGGACAAATGTTTTGGTATCAGAGTTACCCAAAAATATTCTTGGGATTGATGTATTTCAAGGTCAGTCTATTCAGACTAAACGGTGTACATTTACGTTCCGTTATCCTCATAAAGTGTATCTGGTTAGGGCGGTGAAGGTGGAGGGTGGTCTATCAACAGAGACAAAGTCCAAAGACCAGACCAAGAGTTGAAATTCCTGGAAATCAGAGGCGCATGCGCGGATCCCAGAAGATGGCTGCTTGAGCCAGGGGCTCCTCACCACCCCAGCCCAGTGGCGCCTGAAAATCCACACACAGCGATCCGGGAGCGGATCCATCGACACCCACGGCACCCCCAGGCACCCGGGCATCCCCCCATATGCCTGGTGTCACAAAAGGAGGGACCTCAGGCTACAATTTAACAAATTAGACCCGGCTGGCTAATCCAAGATGGAGGCCGCGACAAGGTCTCATGCTTCCAGTGCTGAGGACACCCCAGATAGTAGGCTGATGATAGCCCCAGCTACCCTGTATTATACCCCCTGGTACATGTGAGTACCCAGCAGAACCTGTCCCCGTCCCGAGTCTCCACAGAGTCCTTGATAGGCCTCTCCATTGAGGACTATGCCCTCTCCCCCATAGTGCCTAACACAGCCAGCCATGCTGACACTTTACCTGCTAACTCACAGAATGCAGCCTCAGGCTTTTAAGTTGCTGACTTATACCAGAAACAGTCAGAACTCCTTGAAAGGGGTTTATCCCGAACTGTAGCTAAGATAACAGGAGACTTAAAAGCAGACTTTCAGAATCTGGAAACCAGAATTGATGCTATTGAAAACAAGCTAGAGCAAACGGTCCCGCCAAACAGTACAGGAACAACTGGATGTGGCCCTGTCCAGGATTGATGATTTGGAAAATAGATCGAGGAGATATAATGTCAGGATCAGAGGCCTACCCGAATCCATCACTAACATCCCGGCAGCGGTGCAAAATGTGATCAAGAACCTGATCCCAAATATCCCACAACACCACCTAGAGCTGGATAGAGCCCACAGAGCCCTGGGGCCTCCCAGAAAGGACGGCTTACCGAGAGACATCATTGCTTAACCCCACTTCTACGCAGTGAAGGAGGAGGTCATGAGACAAGCACGGTCTGTTCCCAAGGTGATGTGCCAAGGTCATCCCGTCCAAATATACACAGACTTTTCGCCCTCCACAATGCAACGCAGATGGTCCTGAAGCCACTACTTCTGGTCCTGGCACAAAAGGGCATTAAATACAAGTGGGCCTTCGCATTCGCTGTAAAGTTCTCAGATAACGGAAAGAACTATTCGTTCTCCACTTTCCCTGACGGTGAAAGATTGCTACTACACCTCAAGTTCATCTCGCAAGAAGTGGCCATGGAAACTTCCCAAAACATCCCTGGATCGTCCAAGAGACCGACCCCCACCAGCCCTCAATCTCCACTGTGGAACAGGTCGAGAACCAAGAAGGTTAAGGACAACTGTCCTCCTTGAACAGACTCCAACCGACAAGAACTGTCCCAAGCACCTTGCTAGTTCGAGGGCCATGATTAAATCTGGGCCCGGGGACATGAATATTTCTCATACGTTGACCAAATTATAAGCGGAATGATCGTACATATTAACTTTAGTTGTTGCGGGGATCTGCCCTCTAGTGGGGGCTCTCCCCACCTTTAAACTGGGGGCCATCCCTCCCCGGCACCCTATGTGGGGAGGATGGAGAGCTCCCCGGGCTGGATCTGTGTCCTGCTAGCCTAGCCTACAACCTTAGTATGTTATTCCCGGTTGCTGTTGTTTAGAATATTTTCATCTTTACCAGGGGCGCCCTGGCTGGGGTGGGCCCCATGTGCCTCCACCTTTCCCTCAGACTCCAGACGGTCTCTGGGGGATAGGTTTCCTGTTCCCTTTTGGAATAGGCCTTTCCTGTTCCACCTGTGTAGAGGTTCTTGGGGGGCGTTTCCCCCCCAGAACAGTTCTTTTGAGTTAGGAGTAGGGTTGAGCGAACCCGAACTGTAAAGTTTGGGTCCGTACCGGACTTTTGGGTGTTCGGGACCCGGACCCGAACTATTGGCTGTAAGTTCGGGTTCGGGTCCGGTGTTCGGTGATGTATTGGCGCCTTTTTAACAGCTGCAGGGCAGCCAATCGACCCTAGTTTCACTAGTGTGTCCTTAGAAGCCATCACAGCCATGCCTACTAATGGCATGGCTGTGATTGGCCAGTGCAGCATGTGACCCAGCCTCTATATATAGTACACACACAGCACACAGCGTCATTCTGCTATAGACAGGTTCCTGTGCTGCAGAGAGATAGAGGATTTTAGGAGTTAGTGTGCTAAAGTCAGTCAGTCAGTCCACATTCCTTGAAGTTTCTTCTAATTAGTTAGATCAGTGAGCGATCTAGATAGCTAGAGTAGGGAGTTTCTTTAATAAGCAAAAGAAAGAGGCAGAGAGAATTATTGAAGAGTTTCCTAAATCAGTTGTACCCTGGCTGGGGTGCAGTGCAGAGTCTTTTAACAGTGCCATGAGGCCAGTGCCAGACAAAATATAAAAGTTTTACCTGCAAGCTCAGTGCACCATTAGGACCAACACTGCATATACTAAGAGATACACCATAGTCTGTGTGTATTCTGCTATTGGAAAAACATTGCATAAAAATTTAATTTTGCTTTTTTTTTTTTTTTTCCAATAGCATTTTCTGCGTGTTCATACATACACACTGTAGACACTATCCGTGTATTCTGATATTGCAAAAACATTGCAAAAAAATTTAATTTTGCTGTGTTTTTTTTTCCCAATAGCATTTTCTGCGTTTTCATAAACGCTTTACATACTGTCCGTGTATTCTGATATTGGAAAAACATTGCAAAAAAATTTAATTTTGCAGTGTTTTTTTGTTCCCCAATAGCATTTTCTGCGTTTTCATAAACGCTTTACATACTGTCCGTGTATTCTGATATTGCAAAAACATTGCAAATTTTTTTTATTTTGCAGTGTTTTTTTCCCCAAATAGCATTTTCTGCATTTTCATAAACGCTTTACATACTGTCCGTGTATTCTGATATTGCAAAAACATTGCAAAAAAAATATTTTGCAGTGTTTTTTTTTTTCCCAATAGCATTTTCTGCGTTTTCATAAACACTTTACATACTGTCCGTGTATTCTGATATTGCAAAAACATTGCAAAAAAAATTAATTTTCAGTGTTTTTTTTTTCCAATAGCATTTTCTGCGTGTTCATACATACATCATACATACACACTGTAGACACTATCCGTGTATTCTGATATTGCAAAAACATTGCAAAAAAAATTAATTTTGCAGTGTTTTTTTTTCCCAATAGCATTTTCTGCGTTTTCATAAACGCTTTACACCTGCAGCCGATGTCCATCAGTCTTTCACCTCACCCCCTTGCAAATCAGCCAATCAGTCTGAGCCCCAAATCATGCAGCAGTCTCTTCTGCTTTTTGATGACTCTGTTAGCAGGGTTTCCCAGGGCCATCCACCTAGCCCTGCCCCAGAAGTGGAAGAGATTGTGTGCACCGATGCCCAACCACTTATGTTTCTTGATGAGTACATGGGAGGACCATCGCAGCACGTCTTGGATGATGACGAAACACAGGTGCCAACTGCTGCTGCTTTCGCCATTGTGCAGACTGACAAGGAGGGCAGGGGTGAATTTTGGGTGGAAGATGATGTGGAGGACGATGAGGTTCTTGACCCCACATGGAATCAACGTCATGCAGGTGACCAGTGTAGTTCAGAGGAAGAGGTGGTGGTCGCACAGAGCCACCAGCACAGCAGAAGAGGGAGCAGGGTGCAAAAGCGGAGCGTCCGTCCCCTAGACAGTACGTCTGCTACTGCCTAACGCAGCAAGGGACCGAGCACACCAAAACCAGGTGCAAGGAGTTCCCTAGCGTGGCAGTTCTTCAGACAATGTCCTGATGACAAGACACGAGGTTTGCACGCTGTGCAATCAGAGCTTGAAGCGAGGCATAAGCGTTCTCAACCTGAGCACAACCTGCATGACCAGGCATCTAAGTGCAAAGCACGAGATGCAGTGGAGTAGACACCTCAAAAACCAAGAAAGGTCTCTGGCTCCTCCTGCTTCCTCTTCTGCTGCAGTCTCGGCCTCTTCATCCACCTCTGTAGTGACAGTGACACCTGCCAACCCGCAAACAGAGGATCTGCCAGCAACACTACCACCTGGGTCACCAACCATCTCCACAATGTCCCATGCAAGCGTTCAGCTCTCTATTTCCCAAACACTGGAGCGCAAGAGGAAGTACCCCCCTAGCCACCCGCGATCCCTGGCCCTGAATGCCAGCATTTCAAAATTCCTCACCTTTGAAATGCTGTCATTCCGTCTGGTGGAGACGCAGAGTTTTAAAAGGCTGATGTCATTGGCTGTCCCACAGTACGTCATGCCCAGCCGCCACTACTTTTCCAGACAAGCTATCCCTTCCCTGCACAACCAAGTGGGGGACAAAATCAGGTGTGCACTGTGCAACGACATCTGTGGCAAGGTCCACCTAACTACGGATGCGTGGACGAGTAAGCACGGTCAGGGACGTTATATCTCCCTAACAGCACACTGGGTAAATGTAGTGGCGGCTGGGCCTGAGGTGGATAGCAGTTTGGCGCATGTCCTTCCACCACCGAGGATTGCAGGGCACTTTAGTTTGCCTCCTGTTGCTAACTCCTCCTACTCCGCCTCCTCATCCTCTACCGCCTCCTCATCCGGTCAGCGTAACACCTTCACCACCAACTTCAGCACAGCCAGGGCTAAACGACAGCAGGCAGTTTTAAAACTTTTCTGTTTGGGGGAAAAACCCCACACCGCGCAGGAGTTGTGGAGGGACATGGAACAACAGACCGATGAGTGGTTGGTGGCAGTGAGCCTCAAGCCCGGCCTGGTGGTGTGCGATAATGGGCGAAATCTCGTAGCAGCTCTGGGCCTTGCCGGTTTGACGCACATCCCTTGCCTGGCGCATGTGCTGAACTTGGTGGTCCAGAGGTTCCTTAAGAATTACCCCGATATGCCAGAGCTGCTGCAGAAAGTGCGGACCGTCTGTGCGCACTTTCGGCGTTCTCACCCTGCTGCTGCTTGCCTGTCAGCGCTGCAGCGTAACTTCGGCCTTCCCGCTCACCGTCTCATATGTGACGTGCGCACAAGGTGGAACTCCACCTTGCACATGCTTGCCAGACTGTGCGAGCAGCAGCAGGCGATAGTGGAGCTTCAGCTGCAGCACGCACGCGTGAGTCGCTCTGCGGAACAGCACCACTTCACCGCCAATAACTGGGCCTCCATGCGAGACCTGTGTGCCTTGTTGCGCTGTTTCGAGTACTCCACCAACATGGCCTTTGCCGATGACGCCGTTCTCAGCGTTACTATCCCAGTTCTATGCCTCCTTGAAAAAACTCTTCAGCGATGATGGAAGAGGATGTGGCACAGGATGAGGAGGAGGAGGAGGAGGAAGAGGGTTCATTTCCAAGGCTTTCAGGGCAGTCATTTACAAGTGGCTACGAGGGTGGGTTCCTGCACCAACAAGCGCCAGGTACACAATTGTCTGGCAGCAAGGGCACAGTTCTGGAGGATGACAAGGTGGAGGATGAGGAGGAGATGAAGGAGGAGGAGGAACCATGTTCACAGCAGGGTGGCACCCAGACCAGCTCATGTCCATCACTGGTGCGTGGCTGGGGGGATACAGAGGACACAGACGATACACCTCCCACAGAGTACAGCTTTTCCTTGCCTCTGGGCAGCCTGGCACACATGAGCGATTACATGCTGCAGTGTCTCCGCAACGACCGCCAAGTTGCCCACATTTTAACTGGTGCTGATTATTGGGTGGCCACCCTGCTGGATCCCCGTTACAGGGACAACGTGCCGTCCTTAATTACCTCACTGGAGCGTGATCGTAAGATGCGAGAGTACAAGCGCACGCTGGTAGACGCGCTGCTGGTGGCATTCCCACTTGGAAGCGGGGGTACGGTGGAAGCACAAGGTGAAGGCAGAGGAGGAGGAAGAGGTCGCCAACGCAGCCGGGGCACCGCCAGCACCTCGGAAGGCAGGGTTAGCATAGCCGGAACAACCAGCACCACCAGCTGAGATGGAACGTCTTAGCAGGAGGCAGCATTTCACCAACATGGTGGAGCAGTATGTGTGCACACGCCTACACGTACTGCATGACGGGTCTGCCCCCTTCAACTTCTGGGTCTCCAAATTGGGCACATGGCCTGAGCTTGCCTTTTACGTCTTGGAGGTGCTGGCCTGCCCTACCGCCAGTGTATTATCTGAACGTGTATTTAGCACGGCAGGGGGCGTTATCACAGACAAGCGCAGCCGCCTGTCCAGAGCCAATGTGGACAAGCTCACGTTCATTAAAATTAACCAGGCATGGATCCCACAGGACTTGGCCGTACCTTGTGCAGAATAGACACATATACCGGTGTTCTGACGAAAACTGTCTTGCTATCGGATAGTGTCCGGCCACTTACTGCGCAGGTGCAGTGCTTGCGCAGTACGGAGGACAAGGAGATTCACAAAATCTCCAAAGATGAACGCCGCCTGCGCAGTGAGTGCAGGTTTAAGCCTGACCATCCAAGTGGACATACAGTAGCACATAGTAACAGGGCCCCTCACGGGCTCGCTTGGCTAGGCTTCAACCTCCGATGATGTGGCTTGAACCTGGAGTCACCGCGCATCGTCTTCGGAGAGTTTCAAAATCCCCTTGTCCTACGTACTGAGCAAGCGCAGTACAGGGCGGACACTATGCGACGGGGGACAGAATTCGACACATCATTCACCACTAACCTTACCCAGCCATTGTTGTATTTTTGAACCAGTGTTGGCTACCTCGTCCTCCTCCACCGCCGCTTCCACCTACACCGCCACATCCACCGCCACCTCCATCTCCTACTCCATTTGAATTTCGTCCTCCTAGGTCAAGATTATAATTTTTTCATTTTTTTTAATTTCCAAGTATTTTATTTTCCCACTATCTTATCCATTAAATTGAATATTTTTTTCCAGAAAGTGCGTATTCTGGGGTATTCCCACCATATGTGCGGCATCGTGCCGTTGAGTTTCTGAGGTTCTTAATGACTTCCTGTACCTCTTCTGCTGAGAAGGGGGCCTCCAGCATTTAAATTTTTTTTGATTTTTTTTATGTTATTTTAAGTTAATTCCCTATCCACATTTGTTTGCAGATCACTTGCCATGCTCTTAACAACATTTTGTTGCCATTTGCAGCCCTCTAGCCCTTTCCATTACCTTTTTACAGCCATTTTAGTGTTCAAAAGTCCGGGTCCCCATTGACTTCAATGGGGTTCGGAGTTCGGGGTCAAGTTTGGGTCAAGTTCGGTCCCGAACCCGGACTTTTTTCCGAAGTTCGGCCGAACCCGCCGAACCCGAACATCCTGGTGTCCGCTCAACTCTAGTTAGGAGACCTCTTTCTCACCTCTTTAACTTTCCCTACTGTTGTTTCCTTCTCTGATCCCTACCCCTTCCACATGTGCCTAACCTGTTTATGTTTTACAGCTCACATTGTCTCCACACGAAGGGTGACCTCTCAACTGTCAGATGCATGCTCGATTGACCCGCAGGGCCGGGAGGACATAAAACGTCAATGGGTGTGTGAGTGACGACGGAGACAGACACAGAACCTTACCAGAACCCCATGGCTGATCCCACACAGACCTCCCTCAAAATAGCCACACACAATGTACAAGGCCTAAATTTCCCCATCAAAAGGAGAAAAATCTTTGATTATTACAAATCCCTTAAACTTGACATCCTCATGATCCAAGAAACCCACTTTCCTAGGTGGTACAGTTCCAAGTTCATCCACTCTCAATTCCCATGTTTCTACCTTGCCAATGCAGAAAATAAATCCAGAGGGGCCACAATCTTCTCCAAATCCTGTGATTTTGAATACCTATATGACTTTAAGGACCCGGAGGGCCGATTTCTCTTGGGGGACACCTGTACTCCCTGGTCTCATATTATTCCCCCAATAAAGGGCAAGAACAGTTTTTTTCATCTCATCTTGGATACCCTAACTCTCCTTTTGGAAGGCAGAGTCATATGGGGGGGGGGACTCCAATGCGGCTTTACCAGGGGTTAAACAAATCTAAACCCCCTTCGGCCATCCTTACCAGACCCACTAAGGTGAGCCTTAAAATTGCCAAGCTCTTCCATGACAGGGGTTTAACAGATGTCTGGTGAGAATCTAACCCTTCAAAAAGAGACTTTATCCATTACTCTCACCCGCATAACACCTATGCTAGGATTGATCATATTCTGGTTCCTTCAAATATTCTCCCGGCAATTCTCAAGTCGTAAATCAGAGACATGGTCCTGTCTGACCATTCCTTGGTGATCATGTCCATCCGTTCTAGTGCTAGTATGGCAAAACGGGGACATTGGCGACTAAATTAGTCGATTCTCTCCAACCCAATCAAAACAACATAAATCAATAAGGTGCTTCAAGAATACTTTGCACTCAATAACGTGGAGGGTACCTCCGCAGAGACCCTGTGGGCAGCCCACAAGGCCTTTATCAGAGAAAAGATAATACAGCTAGCCACCCAAATTAAAAGAGAACACAGAGCGGATATTGAAAAACTGGAAAAGTCATATAGGACCTTGAGGGCACAACACAAAAAGAACCCATCCCCAGCCTTACTAGTTCAAGTGGACAAACTGAGACTGGAATCTATCTTGCCCTCACAACGAAAGCGAAGAGATGTATATCTGCTGGAATTGCAATAAATTTTACACTCGTAAAGAAAAGATTGGTCCGATGCTGGCAGCCAAACTGTCCCCTAGAACACAGATCTCTTGCTTTCCCCAAGATACGCGTGGCCGGCCAGGAGCCCACAGCTAACCCAGCCAGGATCCTGGAGGCATTCTATAAATGTTATTCTGACCTCTATAGCGCTCCTGCACAGCAACCCGGGACTCGAGAACCAAATTCTTGGACGGCCTGACCATTCCATCCCTAGACGCCGAATATAGAGACATCCTGGAAGCACCTTTCTCGGAAGAGGAGGTGGCAGCAGTTATCAAGGTAGTGTTGCGCTGTACAAAAATTGCGATCAATAATGTGTAAAGTGCTTAGTGAAATAAATTATATTGCCATACGCTTCTTAAAAGATATACAAATAGTGCAACCTTGTGCGTGGATAAAGTGCAACCTGTGCATAAGAGGCTAAATGCTGAGAGGCATCAGTAACTATAAATGGATAGAATAATAAATCTTCATAAATAAATACTTTACAGGTGCCGTGGTGAATAATGTAAAGGATAAATTAATCAATAAAATAAAATTTCTTGAAGGTGAAAATAAAAAGGCATATAAAAACGCATAAAAACAGAATAATGTTTGCTATTGCAAATCTTCAAAACGGATAGAAATGCGTTTTTTCTTCAATAAAAGAGATATATATATATATAAATATATATTACAGATAATTCCAATGTGAAAAAAAAATATGGTGAACAGCCAATAGATGAAAGTTTAAAATTATAATTAATATCAATAAATAAAGGTGGTGAGTCCGTGAAAAAAATCCCTATATCTATAGGGACTAGAACTTGGATTGGCTGTGACAGGAGTGTCAGTCCCAAGCAAGCTGGTGGAATATGAAAAGTGCTGGTGGTCACTAGTGGTCAATCTCCAGGGTGCTGTGCAAACGGGCAGTGGGGGACTTCTGTTCTTCTGTGTGGTAAAGATGTCCCCTTACCTTACTGCTGTAAGGTTACAGCCTTTGTGTATATAATTCCTGTGGGCCTCTGGATTTCCCTGGATGGCATCCCCTAGGTGGGTTCCCTCTGGGTCCAAGGTAATGGTTGTGCATTCTCCTAGTGTGCGTCTCCTACTATGCGTCCCCTTTGAGGCCTGGTATCAGTGGTGTACCTCGCAAGTGGGGCAGAAGGGATGCTTGATAGTGCAGTATCATTTTAAAACAGTTTATTAAAGTGCATAAATAAAAACATTACTCACATTTGAGATAATTGTAAAATGCATGTAAAAAACAAGCAGCGACTTCACTCCGGTATCGGCTGTGTCCCGACGCGTGTTCGTCATGGTCACGTGACTTCATCAGGGGATGCTAGGCGATACTGGAAGTGTCCTTTTGTCTATGTGTGAATGTTAATGATAGCGGCCATTTTCTTGTGGTCGCGTGTGCCGGAAGTACTACGGCGGACATTTTTGATATGATCCTGTCGCCGGAAGTGTCCCGGCGGCCATTTTTTCGGTAGTCTGGATGTAAACATCTGTTCGGCGGCCAACTTCCGTTCCGTTTGGTTGCTGGAAATGGATTGGCGGCCATTTAAATGGTAGTTTTTTTATAGATAGAGCGGAAACAAAAGGCAGGGTAGGACTATAGTAATTCATTTAACTTGTCCAATTCAGTAATAGTAATTCAGTAATAGTATTTCCTGTTGCATCTTCATGGCAGCATACACTTGGGGTTGTGACTCCGCCTCCACAACCTGATAGGACCACATAACTATAAGATGACGATACGGCCCCCGCCCCCGTATTCTCAAATTTTTCCTCACCTGTTGGGATCGCACGGATCATCACCCTCTTACCGCTTCGCCCCAGCCAGGTTCTAGCCTCTCCTGGTTTGGAAGTCCTTGCCGGTACAGCCTCTAAACGAAGCTAAATGGAAGGAACCCCACTCTGGTGATCTCAGGGGTATTACTGCACCTGCCTGCTGTAATTAAGCCTTAAAGCCTTAAAGCCTTAAGCCTTAAAGCTGAAAGGTATGTGGCCTCTCCTATACATTTAAAAAACCTTAAATAGGTTTTGTACCTTGCAGTGGTCTCCCCTTTGATGACTTGCCGTTTTTGCTGTCTCTTTTTTTTCCCCATGTTTATTGTGCAAGGTTCTCCTGGTCCCTGTAGTTCCTGTGTCCCCTGTGTTCCTCCCACAGCAGCGCCGAGCGTCCTGGCACCTCGGCGCATGCGCACTACGGTCCACGGGCGTCCTGTACAGGGAACTGGAGGCTATTGCCAGTTTTCAAGATGGCGCCGACGGCCGCGTGGCGTTACTGCGCATGCGCGAGCGTCTCGGCGCTCCCGGCGACAAATTTAAAAAGAAAAAAAATCCATTCCTTTTCCCCTGGACGTTTCTCAGCAGGACCTACCTGTACTGTTTCCCAGGACCATCCCAGCAAACCCCCAATAGATAAGTGCCTATTTTGCTCCTTCCTGTGTATTCTGCAATTCTGCCCCCTTACCTTCCTTCCTCTTTGTTTTGCCTATTTTTATTATTGCTAGGCTGCCCTTTTACTATCCCTATGGAGACCACTGCCCCAGCAGATCACCACCAACGTGATAGGTAAGAGGGAAGGATTGGGTAAGTAAGAAGATCGAAAAAGAGTGCAGGATTGACTAACGCTGCCTAAACGGTTAGCCCCGCCAGGTCCGCAAGGTCATCCAAGTCCGGACGCAGAGAGACCTCTCGTGGAAGAAGTCGCTCGGGGCACAGGAGGAGCCACTCAAGCCGCAGCAGGAGGAGGAGGAGCCGCTCAGGCCACAGGAGGAGCCGCAGGAGTCGCTCCAGGTCCCGCTCCCATAGCCACTACCACCGCAGGAGGTCACCCCACAGATGCCGCTCACCAGCCCCCCCTCCACGACCGGCTGCCAACGCCTGCTGTATATGCAGAGCCATCGCCTGTCGCAGGTGCCTCGAGGAGGCCACCAGGGAAAAGGAACAGGAACCAAGGGAGCTTGCGACTGCAGCCCCGCAGTCCACTCCAGACACGGAGATGTCCGTTAGGGGCACCTCTCCAGCCCCCCCCCCAGTACATCCAGAGAGCTGGACTCCCAGTCTGAGGAAGAGGAGCTGGAGGCCGCCGCAGGCTTCGACTTCTCCCTGATCGAACCATTCGTGAGGTCCGTCAAGGACGCAATAAACTGGGAGGAACCCCAGGAAGCGCCCCAGAAACGGAAAAAGTACTTCCCTAATCTCAAGAGGGATCCAGAGGCGTTTCCCTTCATTGAGGAGCTGGATGACCTGATCAAGGAAGAGTGGCAGAAGCCAGATAAGAAGTTGAGCCTAAATAACAGGCTTACCAAACTATACCCACTCAAAGAACCTAAGGCTAAGCCCCTGGTTACCCCGCCAGTTGTGGACGCTTCTCTTATGCGCCTGGCCAGGCACGTGACGCTCCCCATTGAGGACGCGGTAACTTTCAGGGACGTCCTTGACAGGAAAATAGATACCGACCTCAAGAGGGCCTATACAGCAGCAGGAGGCGCTTGTAGGCCAGCAGTGGCACTGGCTGCCGTTGGCAAGGCCATCTCCAGCTGGTCAGCTTCCACGGAGAAGCTTGTTACGGAGGGAGCAGACCAGGATAAAAGAGTCCGGGCCCTGCAAGAACTCAGTCTTGCAGGGGATTTCGTGGCAGAGGCCTCAGTAGATGCCATAAGATCCTCCTCTAGGGCCATGCTGGCCTCGGTTATGGCCAGACGTGCGCTCTGGCTAAAGCCCTGGGCAGCAGACCCGGCCTCCAAATCTAATTGGTGCCGTATCCCCTTCGATGGCGAGAACCTCTTTGGGGCGAAATTGGATTCAGCCATTTCGAAGGTGACCGGTGGAAAATCTTGGGGGGGCCCATTACCTACACCATGCAGCCCAGGGCCGCTGGCCATTCGAAGTTCGGGACACCGTTTCCAACATACTGGAAATGAGGGCGGCTCTCCAGGCACTCCTGGCCTTTGGCCCTCTCCTGAGGGGCAAGCAGGTCCTCTTGAGGTTAGACAACCAAGTTGGGAGGTTCTCCCCGTTATGTAGTGGGCACAGCGGAACCTCCTGGACCTCAGGGCGGTCTACATCCCGGGCACCGAGAATCTCCTGGCCGATTCCCTCAGCAGGAGATTTCTCTCAAACAACGAGTGGTCCCTGAGTCCGCAGGCATTCGCCCTGATCTCCAGAACCTGGGGCAACTCCGGACAATGCGAAATGCCAGAGATTCCTGTCTCGAGTCCCTTTTCCCTCAGCGGAAGGGACGGACTGTCTCCACCACCCCTGGGACTTCCACCTCGGGTATATCTTCCCCCCGACCCCCTTGATAGTGAGATTTCTGATGAGGCTCAAGAGGTCATCAGCCCTAGTAGTGGCCGTGATCCCCTTCTGGCCCAGGAGGCCATGGTTTACCACTCTCCTACAGTTGAGCACAACAGATCCGCTCCCCCTTCCACAGTCAGTCGACCTGCTCTCCCAGGGCCATCTGCTCCACCCAAGTCCAGAGAGGAGGCACCTAATGGCCTGGAGACTGAGAGGTCTAGGTACCTAGAGCAGGGCTGCTCCGCAAGGGTGGTGGACACACTACTTCAGGCCAGAAAACCCACCACAAACACCACCTACCTACTGGGATAGGTTCTCTTCCTTTGCCCGTCAGCAAGAGTGGGATCTATCCTCCATCTCAACCCCTCAGATTCTAGAATTCCTGCAGGCAGGTCTGGACAAAGGCCTCGGCCCCAGCACCCTCAAGGTGCAGGTGTCAGCCATGTCCGCCCTGACTGGGACTAGATGGGCCCTCGACCCTCTTGTCGTCCAGTTCCAGAGGGCATGTCTCAAGCTGAGGCCTCCCAGAAAGCCTTCATTCCCGACCTGGGATCTGTCGGTCGTTCTGGAGGCCCTATCCAAGGAACCCTTCTTTCCGCTGGAGGACATCTCCCTTTGGGACCTGACGCTAAAGGTGACGTTCCTTATTGCCATAACATCGGCTAAAAGGGTCTCAGAAATGCAAGCCCTTCTGGCCAGGGATCCATATCTGGTCGTCTACCCGGACAGGGTAGTCCTAAAACCCTCAGACCGCTTCATCCCCAAAGTGTCATCCTCCTTTCACTTCAACCAGGAGATCGATCTGCCAGCGCTCACTACAGACCAGGGCGATCCGCACCCCCAGGGGTAACATCATCAAATACCTCTCGGCCTCAGAACCCTTTAGAAAGTCAGAAAACCTTCTAATCATCCCTCACGGCTTCAGGAGAGGTCAGTCAGCATCAGCCCGCACCATCGCCTCATGGCTGGTGAAGACCATTAAAAAGGCCTACTCACTGAGCGCCGCGCAGATCCCGGACGGGCTGAAGGCGCATTCCACCAGGGCAGTGGCGACCTCATGGGCAGCCTATTGTAGGGTCTCAGCTGAAACCATCTGCTTGGGGGGCGGCCACCTGGTCCTCCAGGAATACCTTTATTTCCCATTATAAAGTCGATTCTGCCCATTTGTCTACTGTAAATTTTGGGAGATCTGTTATCCAGGCCAACTCTGCCATTCCTTGTGAATAAAAGTCTGCTATTGATGCATTACCCACCCTGTCTGCGAGTTACTCCCCAGAGTGTATGCTGCCATGATGCGACAGGAAAACGGAAAATTGTATACTTACCTTTCCGTAATTTTCCTTTCCTGTCGCATCTTCATGGCAGCATACAATATCCCACCCATTTTTAAGTAAAGGTGATTCATATATACAGAGAATACGGGGGCGGGGGCCGTATCGTCATCTTATAGTTATGTGGTCCTATCAGGTTGTGGAGGCGGAGTCACAACCCAGAGTGTATGCTGCCATGAAGATGTGACAGGAAAGGAAAATTACGGAAAGGTAAGTATACAATTTTCCGTTTTATGTGGCTTTAATGCAGTCGTCCATTCAACTTTTTCAATTTGAAGGTGCTGCAGTGTTATATTAAAACCAGTAATCCCCAAAAAATTGTATGTTCCTTAAAATGGTGGTTTTTAAAACAGATTAAAAGTAATATTAATATTAAAAATTATTTTATAGAATTCTGGATATTCAGAGGGGTAATCCTATTCCCAATATCCAAAAGAAACTAAATAAGGTAAAATAATATATCCCGGAAGTGAGGTACTTTGGCCATATATAAATGGTATACAGACACATATAAGACCGTATGTGCTAAAATATGTGTAAATATGTAAAAATACACTGCATGAATTACAGTATACTAAAACATATTAGGCTATAATAGGCTATATTATAGGTCACGAGCTCGCCGCTTGTTTTTGAAATCCACACTGCTCAATTGTGAAATGTGAGTACCTGTACCTATGTGAAATAAAAAGCTGTTTATTTTTAAAAACCTACTACACCATAGAGGTCCCTCATTCTCTCACTTTACATGCACTGTGTTTATGCTGAATGCTGCCTGGCCTATAACACTGAGAGAGAGCCTCCAGCTGCCATCACCATATAACCCTCACTGTTGCTGGAAACGCAGATGAAGAGTGTTTACGAGACCGCAGTAATCTCCCCCTGAGTGATCATCTTCCTGGTAGTTATCAACGCTGCTTACCTTACAGCAGTAAGGTAAGAAGTTAGGACACCTACCACACTTTTACCACAGTGCCACCCTGTGCCAGCTTATCAGCACCTGTAGACCTGCACTCTGCACCTTTTTACCACTGGAATTCCCAGATTATATTATACTACCCTGCATCACTTTGCACATGTTCAATATGAACACTTGCTTTTGATCGATTGATCTGACTTTATATATTTATTCTATTTTTTGTTGCTTTGAGCACCACTCATCCATTTATTTATTACGCTTGCTGTTTATTTAGTTGCTACGCTTGCTGATTTACTGCTTTTTTCACCGTTTGGTGGAAATTTATCAGTTGATTTATTTATTTATTTTGCATTGCTTTGAGCACCACTCATCCATTCAATTTACCACTTGCTGGTTTCACTGTATTTTATTTTCACTGTCTGGTTGAAATATATACACACCAGTCACCTTATTTGATTTTACATCACTGTTCATCTTTTATTGATGCACAACAGTCACTTTATTTTCAATTTTATTGATATATTGTTACTTTGTTTGATGTTTTAGCCATTGTTGCACTACAGTCACTTTATTGCGTTTACCTCTCAGTTCTTTATTGATGCACTTTAGTCACTTTAATGCGTATACTTTATAGCCTTTATTCACTGTGCTGACTATCAATACTCAGCGGATCCATTTTACCAGCTGTTCCATGCGTTTTTTGTCGCATATTAGTCTATATCCCTAGGGGCTATATATTTCAAAGTATATGCGTTATACTGTTCACTGTACAATATTCCTTTGTAAATCATCAGGAAATCCACATTGTCACAGTATTTGGAGCGCGACACCAATTTTAGATTTTTTACACTATTCTCCGTGGGTATCGTTTGACCCTCACGGTGTTTGCTGCACCAAAGATCCCCATTACTCATCTCCATACTAGCGCGGGAATACCTTTATTGTATAAAATATAAAATATTCCATGGACTCAACTTGCCTCTCAGCAAATAGCTGGGATGGGATCATTGGGGGGGGGGGGGGGGGGGGGCGCGCTTGTGCTATCTTGACATTTCATGGCTTCTGAAACTGTCATAGGTAGTGAGGAAGTGAAATCACCATTTTATGCCCTTAGGAAGCCTGAAGGCGGTGCTTGGTTTTCGGGGTCCTGTACGCGGCTAGGCTCCCTAATAGTCTCACACATGTGGTATCCCCGTACTCAGGAGAAGCAATTAATCATTTATAATTTCCCTGCAACTTATGGCAAAATATAAAATATTTCATGGACTCAACATGCCTATCAGCAAATAGTTTGGGATGTCTACTTTCCAAAAAGGGGTGATTTGGGGGTGGGGGGGGGGGTTGAACTGAACTGGCATTTTATGCACAACATTTAGAAGCTTATGTCACACATCACCCACTCTTCTAACCACTTGAAGGCAAAGCCCTTTCTGACACTTTTTGTTTACATGAAAACATATCTTTTTTTTGAACCCCATGAAAATTACTTTGAACCCCAAACATTATATATTTTTTTAAAGCAAAGGTCCTACAGATTACAATGGTGGGTGTTGCAATTTTTTTTTACACAGTATTTGCACAGCGATTTTTCAAACGCAATTCTTTTGGAAAAAGCACACTTTTTTACATTTGAATGCACTAAAAAACACTATATTGCCCAAATGTTTGATGAAATAAAAAAGATGATTTTATGCCGAGTACATGGATACCAAACACAACATACTTTAAAATTGGACACAAATGTGCATCGTCGACAAACTATATACATTTTTAAAAGCCTTTAAAAGCCTTTAAAAGCCTTTACAGGTTACCCCTAAAGAAGGGCTGTGACAATCTCTTCCTGGAATTTTAGGAAGGATCCAGTTTGTCCTGAAGCTTTGTAAAGCACAAAAGCGTTCAGCAAAGCCAATTGAAATAAGTATACAGACACTTTTTTGTACTAGCTTCTGGCCTTATGGGCAATTAGGTACAGCGCCAACAACTGGTCGTTGAGGTCCACCCCTCCCATGTTAAGGTTGTATTCATGGAAACAGAGGGGTTTCTCCACAACACCAGTCGCCGTAGGAATTTGGACTGTTGTATCTGCGTGAAGGGAGGACAGAACGAAAACATTCTGTGAATCCCTCCACTTCACTGCTAACAAATTATTACACTTCAAGCAGGCTCTCTCCCCCCATCTAAGTCGGGATTCTACAAGCGGCTGGGGGAAGCCCCGGCGGTTAGATCGCATGGTGCCACATGCGCCAATTCCATAATGAAAAAGGAGACTAAAAAGTGGCACGCTCATGTAATAATTGTCCACGTAAAAGTGGTACCCCTTTCAGAATAAGGGTGACACCAAGTCCCACACAATCTTACCATAGTGTTCCCTATGAAGTCTGGGCAGTTCTTCGGCTCTTAGTGACTATCTTTTCCCTTGCAAACTGTTGGTTGAAATGGTTTACGAGGGGCCAAATTTTGTAGAGCTGATCAAATCCAGGGTCACACCGAGGACGACAGAGTTCATTATCTTTGAAGTGCATGAACTGCAAGATCTGCTTGTATCGTGTCTTAGTCATGGAGGCAGAGAACACAGGCATATGGTGAATTGGGTCAGTGGACCAATATGACCGCAACTCACTCTTTTTAGTTATGCCCATGAGGAGGGATAGGCCCAGGAAGGTCTTAAATTCAGAGACCGTAATAGGTCTCCAATCTCTGGCAAGGGTCAACTGGGGATTAGCGGTGATTAATTGACCAGCATATAAATTGCTTTGGTCCACAATAGATCTATAGAGATCTTCCATGAAAAACAGCTTATAAAAATCAAGTGACGTCGTGCGCATGCGCGGGCGCTCCGTAATGGCCACTTAAGCCGGGAGCTCCGCTACACCCCTAGCCCACGAGCGACACAGCAGCCGTCCCACAGCACATCGCGGACCCACCGAGCGGGCACCGCACCAGAGAACACAGCGGGAACCCGCCTGAATGTCCGGGCCGGCCGCCAGGCGAGATCTGGGGCCGGAATTCAACAAGTCTGGAGGAGCCGGGTGCACCAAGATGGCCACCGCACAAACCGCAGCACAGCTACACGCGGTCTCCGGGGAAAGACAGCCAGATCTCAGGCAAGTGATAGCCCCAGCCACCCTCTCGTACTCTCAAGTCACTTAGGGGCTAACATACCATCCCCAGGCCCCCTCTCCAGCCTCAACTGAATCCCTTATAGGCCGCAGCATGGAGGACTATGCCCTATCTCCTGCAGGGCCTGCATAACACCCCTGCAAGTCACCCCATCCCCCAGCATACCTGCTCAGGATTCACTCACTCCTGAGGGAGACCTTTTTCTCAAACTGTCAGCCCTCCTGGAAAGGGGTCTAGCTAGCACAGCTGCCCAAATAACAAGAGAGATAACCAGAGACATGAAAAATGACTTTGCTAATCTAGGCTCTAGAATGGAAACAATAGAGAACAAGCTGGATATCACTGTTTCCCGCACAAACCAAAATGCTGCCCATATCCAGACCCTCCAGGAACAACTGGACACTGCCCTCTCCAGGATCGATGACCTCGAGAACAGGTCAAGAAGATACAATCTAAGGATCCGAGGCATTCCTGAGACCTTAACAGACATCCCCACAGTGGTTCAGGAAATCATTAAAGACTTAATACCAAACATCAAGTCTCACCGCCTGGAGTTGGACAGAGCTCACAGGTCACTCGGTCCCCCCAGAAAGGATGGCTCTCCAAGAGATGTCATAGTGAAACCTCACTTCTATGCCGTCAAGGAGGAAGTCATGAGGCAATCCAGACTTCAACAACAGGTCTCCTATCACGACCACCACATCCAAATCTTCGCTGACTTATCCCCCGCCACGATTCAAAAGAGGCGAGCTCTCAAACCACTACTCACAGCACTCTCCCGCCAGGAGATTAAATATTGGTGGACCTTTCCCTTCGCAGTCAAATTCGCCCTCAAGGGCAAATCTTACGCTTTCTCCAGCTTACCGGAAGGCAAGAGACTCCTACTGCACCTTAAATTGATCTACCAAGAGGCTCCAATGGAAGTTTCAGCAGCCGCTGCGGTCTCTGCCAAGCGTCCACCACCAACGAGCCCAGTCTCCCCCCTTTGGGTTACCGGAAAGACCAAGAAACCTAAGGATGGTAGACCCCCTTAAAATGGACTTCCGGGACTCTCCTCATTCTTGTCCCATACTTTGGGCACTTCACTTGAGATGGATGTCTCTACTGTAGAAGGAGCCTCGAGCTCCTACCCAATGCCCTGAACCAGCAGACTCTCTAATATAGCTTAAAATTGTTTTATTTTTTTTTTATTTTTTTTTTCTTCTATCCTTTTATGCAATAGGTCTGTCAGCTTTACCAGTCTTCGCAAGACAAGAACAGCCTGAATTGCGCACTGAGATGTCCCACCTGACTGGAACTATACAGTTTACGACGCAATCATCTCAACCCTCCATGGGGCGGGCGCCCCATTACCTACCAGGACCCCCCTAGACGAACTCGACTCTTCCCGGAGTCAATACATGGGGGTTCAGTGAAACTTTCCCTGATAAGGGAGAAATAATAGTGGGGCTAATGCCTCAAATAGTGTATTAATTCGTCCCTTTTTTTTTTCTCTCCTTAGCTTGATTTATATAGTCATGTCATTTTTATTTTTATTTTTTATTTCTCTCGTCATTCTCTTCATAATTAGCGGTACTCTGTGTCAATCTAACTCTTCAGTTCTCTTTTTGCCAGGGTTAGGGGTGTAACCCTTGTGCCTCCACCCATCCCCCGGAAGCAAGTTTCTGCCTTCGCGGAATGGGTAGTCGGCCATCCCTAAGGGATTGCCGATGTCTTTTCTTAGGCCTCTGGTTGGTGGATACCACTCCAGACGCCTTTGCTCTTCTCAGAAGATGTTGCTTATATGTGTTTTTGTTACCTGATCCCCTCCCCGTTTCTAACCTCTTTCTTCTCTTGAGCCAATCGACGGGCCACACATGGATTACTCTTCCGAATCCAGACCGATCACCCCCTGCTCCTCCTCTCAGGTCCCACCGGGGGAAGACATCAAAGGGTAAGACTCTTTTGTTCAAACAGCTTTTCAAGTATCCGCCCCAATGTCCGAACTAAACCAGAACTGTAGGGGCCTTAGGGTTGCCTCCCACAATGCTCAAGGGCTGAACTCCCCCAGTAAGAGGAGATTAGCCCTAGACCACTACCGCTCCCTTAAACTTGATGTCGTCCTCCTCCAGGAAACGCATTTCCCTATTCGATACAACCCCAAATTCATCCACTCTTATTACCCAAACTTTTACATAGCAAACGCAGAAAACAAAACTAGAGGGGTAGCTGTCCTTTTTTCTAAGACCTGTAACTTTGTCCACTCCTCCACACACAAAGATCCCGAGGGGAGATACATTCTTGTCAAGGGCTCGATCGAAGGCAACTTATTTTCAATAATATCCTACTACGCCCCCAACAAGGGCCAAACAAAATTCTTCCAAGTACTTCTCAAAACCCTCATCCCCCTTGTAGAAGGTAAAGTTATCTTCGGTGGGGACTCAAATACCGACTTCGATCAAGGACTTGACAGGACTAAACCCCCTAGAAACCAGCTGACATGACCGACGAAGGCTAGTTTAAATATAGCAAAAACCATCCATGCTCATGGCCTGGTAGATATTTGGAGAGAGTTGAACCCAACCAAACGGGACTATACTCACTTTTCACCCCCCCCCACCAATCCTATGCCAGAATAGATCACATACTTGTTCCCCCTAACCTTATACCCTCAACGTACAAAGCTTCCATCATTGATATCGCCTGGTCAGACCATTCGTTGGTCTGCATCTCCATACGTAATACCATTACGAAGGTGTCAGGATCACACTGGCGTCTAAATGAATCCCTACTGAGCGATCCCATCATTACTAAGGACATAGAAAATTCCCTGAAGGAATACTTCCTCCTGAACAATGTAGGAGACATCTCCCCTGAAACACTCTGGGCGGCCCACAAAGCAGTTGTTAGAGGGAAAATAATAGGCATTGCGACCCGTATCAAAAAAGAGCGGATGATCAACATCAATAACTTAGAGAATAAATTTAAAACCCTGAAATCTCAACAAAAAAAATTGCCCTCCAAAACCCTAGCGGATCAATTAGATGCTACCAGGTTAGAACTTAACCTGGCCCTAACTGCAAAGGCTGAGAAGAACATCCGATGGAGTGGGGCTAAATTTTACAACCAAAAAGATAAAATAGGGACTATGTTGGCCTCCAGGTTATCTCCTCGAACTCGCACTCACTCCTTCCCCAAAATCAGGATTACAGGACAAACCCTTTCTGCTAACCCCAATAAAATACTCAAAGCCTTCCAAGAATTCTACACCAAACTCTATAGCTCGACCCAAACAGATGATAGCCACAGGTTCTCGACCTTCTTCAGGGATTTACCCATACCAAAACTTTCTACCGAACGGAGGTCATAAAATCCCTAAAAACAGGCTCAGCCCCAGGTCCTGATGGTCTCTCAGTGCCATATTACAAGGCATTCTCAGATACCCTAGCTCCTTTTATGGCTAAGTTCTTTAATTTAAAAACCAAAGGCACTCCATTAGATCCCCAACTTAATTCAGCCTATATAACGGTAATCCCAAAACCCAACAAGAATCAGGAGGTGGTAGAGAACTATAGGCCCATATCCCTAATAAACAATGACCTTAAGATACTAACTAAAATTTTAGCCAACCGTTTAGCCTCCTTTATTGGGCGTTATGTCCATAAGGACCAGGTGGGGTTCATACCTGGGCGTCAAGGGCAGGACCAAATCAGGAGGGCCATTGACGTAGTCTCCCTACTACAATCGAACTGGGATGGGGGTCCTAAGCAAGAAGGGATGATATTATCCCTCAATCTACACAAGGCATTCGATTCCATCGAATGGCCCTACATCTTTGCCCTCATGAAACGTTGGGGCTTCGGAAGCAGATTCTTAGGCATTCTTTACTCCTTATATTCCACTCCGAAAGCGATGATTCGCCTCTTAGGTCATTACTCTCCTCCATTCAATATTTCTAGGGGAACCAGGCAGGGGTGCCCCCTCTCCCCACTAATTTTTGCTCTTGCCATCGAATCACTAGCGATTGCTATACGCTCTAACCCTAACATCCATGGTGTTTCCTGCGGTACCCAAACGCATAAATGCGGTCTTTTTGCAGACGATATGCTGCTCTTTCTCACCTCCCCCATCACGTCTCTCCCTAATCTCAGCAAAACTTTAAAAGATTTCTCCATGGTCTCTGGCCTTAGGGTAAATTACTCTAAATCCCACGCCCTTAATATCTCCTTACCGCCTAACACTGTAGCCACCCTACAGAGCAACTTTGAATTTGAGTGGAAACCTATTTAGAGTACCTGGGGATAAATCTCACCTCCAAAATCGAACACCTGTACTCAGCCAATTTCCCCCCTATCTATAAGAAGCTTGAATCAGACCTTAAAAATTGGGCTAAGGCAGACTTATCCTGGCTAGGTAAAATACACTCCATTAAAATGACTTTCCTTCCCAGGCTGCTCTACTTGTTTAGAGCACTTCCGATTAATATTAGAAGAGACCAACTCCAATCACTACAGAGGAAAGTGACGCAGTTCATTTGGGGTAAGGCAGGCTACAGGTTGCCCCGCGATATACTCTTCAGACTTAAAAAGAAAGGAGGGCTGGGGCTTCCAAAACTCCTTTGGTATTTCCAAGCGGCTCGACTTGCCCAACTGTCTACCATTTACTCCAAGTTAGAGAAACCTGATTGGATACTAATAGAGAGACAAGCTGCCCCTACATTCACCCTAGACTTCTTACTGTGGATCCCCTCGAAGGACCGACCACCCATATTATCTCCCATCCTCTCTCAATCTCTCTCACTTTGGGACAGACTGAAAACCGAGACCTCCCTAACCTCGACTCTCTGCCCTCTAGCACACATTTTTAACAACCCAGACTTTACACTAGGTAGAGACATCAAATCCTTCAAATGGTGGCTGGACAAGGGGTTGTATAGGACACTTCTTCACGGCCTCGAGCCCAATTACTATGAAGTTCTGCGAGCGACGTCTAGAGATCCCGATAACGGAACACTTCAGATTTTACCAGATACAAAATTTCCTCCACAAAAATTGGAAATGGAAACCCATTCCCCCCCAATTCACACACTACGAGCTATGGTGCAGACAAGCCACTGACCAGAAAGGGGGAATCTCTATAATATATCAAGCGCTAGCCCAGAGGGAAAGCAAGTCGACCTTCATGACGGCCTGGGAAAATGACCTCCAATTACATTGGGACCTGGAGACTTGGTTTTCTTCCTATTCAAGAGCTTACAAGGGGATCAGAAATGTCTCCCTAATCGAGGCAAACATTAAAGTGATGACCAGATGGTATCTTACCCCAGCCAAATTAGCCTGCATGTTCCCTTCCACTAGCCCCCTCTGCTTTAGAGGATGTGAATCGGTAGGAACTATGACCCACATCTGGTGGGAATGTGTCAAAATTAGGCCCTTCTGGAAGAGGATCTTTAATTTAATCTATAAAGTAACAGGTCTCCAGATCCCAAGAACCCCGGCGGTGGCTCTTCTTAACGCCTCCATTGCTAAGATTCACAAAACTAATAGAGCATTAATTCACTTCATACTGCTAGGCGCCAAATTAACTTTATCTAAAGCTTGGAAACAGCCTAGTATCTCCTTTAAGGCTGCCAAAAACAAGATTTCATGGGTCATGACCCAAGAAAAATTGACAAGCACCTTGCTCGACTGTACGGAAAAGTTCTTAAACATTTGGGAACCTTGGGCTCAGTATGTGGGCGTTTCACTTCGCCCTGGCTGCCCGGTCTAACAACTATTTGTCTACAGCAGATAGATCCATACCCCGTCGATTGGCTCTACCCCCTCCCTCTTTCCCCCCTTCTGCTCCCTTTCCTTCCTCTTCCCCTGCCTGTCTCTAGAGGCAGGACTCGTTTAGATGTTCAATCTTCATTTTCTTTATCTCTAAACCTGTTACGAGGCCACTGCATTAGTTCAGATCAAACTTGAAGTCACTTCAACTTACGGATACTAGGACAAAGAGAACACATACCATAGCTTTCTATGAAGGTCACCATTTCTCTAAAATTCTGGATGTGTTCTGCGCTAACCATCGAGGCTGGGTGGTCTGGGGTCCTTGGGGGTGGTTATCCCGGCACAGTTAGTTCCCGTTAGGGGTGCTGAGGTACCCCTCCCGGAACTCCGACTCCCCCTCGATTTAACTGATTTTGCCTTCTGTTGCCTATAATCCTTAAAAGGCCCGCAGTATCATAAAATGACTATTTGTAACTATATGACTGTGATCTGTTTAACACAACCATCAATGTGAAATTTGCTCTGGCCAAATGTACTTTATTTACAATGTTTCTGTTGTTTATTGTTTATGTATTCTCTTGTAAAAAGAATAAACATTTTTTAAAGTAAAAATCAAGTGACGTAAAATCAACTGTTTTCACCTGAATTCTGGGTTGGCCAGTGAATGGGGGAAGTACGGGTGCTGCAGAAATGGTGGGCTCCCAATTAGATTGGCAAATGCAGCAGGAAGGGCACTATGGGCTAGACAGGCCTGTGTTTGTCTTCTTCTTGGTGGCTGCAGGGCACTACTCCTGCTAGTCACCTCACCAGCTTGAACTGCACTTATGGGACTCGCCATGTCACCAAGTGTTACTGCAGTTCTGGATGTACGACCAGGATGTACTAGGCCGCTGGTGCTTGGCAGTTCACCAGAAGGATGAGCGGCACTAGTACTGGCCCTCTGCTCCATACAAGAGCCCTGTGGTTCTTTCACATCAACGATAGCAGAAGAACGGGGTCGGGTATGCCTGACCTTGGCAGGGACCACTACTCCGTCATCAGAGCTATCTTTCAGGGTGCCGCTGCTGTCTACCGGTTCATATTCTGAGCCTGAATCTGACAGATGGGTGACTTCCACTTCACTATCTGTAATGCTGAGAAACGTGTAGGCCTCGTCACTACTGTACCTTCGATTTGACATTTTGGTCTCTAAATTTACTGGTACAGTAGTGAGACTCACAGGAAAAAGAGCTCCTGACTGTCAGCGACTGATTCAAACGCTACCAAAAAAACTGTTAGCGTTTGCAGAGATCAGGCCTGTCTCTGCGAACGCTGCAGTTATGTGTTTTGTAAGTGAAAGTGATCGATTGATACTGCACTTGGGTGGTATGGGCTGGGCAGAGGGGCTAAACACAGGTGCTAGCAGGTATTAGGGCTGATCCCGCTAACACTGCGTTTTTGGGAACCCTAAACTACTGGGGAAGCTAGTATAGATCTGAATAGATCAGATATTGGTCCGTTCAGGAGGTGTATGGTGAATGCGGGGGTGTAAGCGCTACTGGAACTAATCTGACGCTGCCTGGGGCAACGCAGACCCTGACTGACTCTAAAACCTAACTGATGTCACCCGCCAGTGATTAGGGGGTTAAACTTTTATTGGGTAATATACAGCCGTTGCCCTGGCGCTATAAAAAAAAATAGCTAGCCAGCGTCATCCGTGACACTAATACAGTGATTACGGTGACAGGTGGTGATCAAGGGGTTAAACCTTTATTAAGGGGGTTAGGGGGGTCCCTAGACCTATCTGGGCCTACACTAAGTACCCTAACAAAGATTTTTGTCACTAATGACACCAGTACAGTGATCAAAAAAAAAATATGAACATTGCACTGAGTGACACAGTGACGGGGGGTGAAGGGGTTAACTGGGGGGGCAATCGGGGGGGGTGATCGGGGGTGACAAGTGTACCTACGTGACCTGGTGTCAGTGTAGAGTTGGTGCACTTACTCTGAGATTTCTTCTCTCCTCTTCTGGAACGAAAAAGAGTTCCACGAGGAGAGATGACATCACTTCCCCTGCTGTGTTTATACTTACACATGCAGGGGAAGGATTTAATTTGCCAGGACCGATCACCAGGTCCAGGCCATAAACCATTGGCCTGGGCCTGGTGATTAATCAGTTCTAAAGCGAATACGATCGGCGCGGTCGCCTAATGGGCGCGCGCAACGTATAGCTATGACGCTTCGCCCAGCCGGGCCAACCTGCCGCAGTAAAACTGTAGCGGCTGGTCTGGGACTGGTTAAAAAAATTGACATTTTGAGTTTGCAAAAAGCTTTGCCAACATTTTTACAAGTTGTTAGGAGTTTCAAAAGTCACACGATCGAGCCTATTGAATGTTTTTTTTTTATTATTTTCGGATTTTCGTTCTATTGAATTTTCGGATTTTCATTCTTATTTTTGGATTTCAAAATTTTCGAATTTCTGGATTTTCGAATTTTCGAAATTTCCAACTTCCAGATTTTCGAATATCGAATTTCTGAATTTTCCAATTTCAGAATTTCCGAAATGTAGATGTTTGAATTTCGAATTTCTGAATTTCCAAATTTCCAAATTTTTGTATTTTCGAATTTCGAATATTTTCGAAATTCGGATTTCCGAATTTTAAAATTTCTGAATTTCCAACATTTAGAATTTCTGATTGGGACAATTAGGATACACTATATGGCAGGCGTGCTTGGAAGGTTCCAGACGTAGCAGGTAGTCCAAAATGAGAATCAGAAGCCAGGCCAGGGATCATAGACCGGAAGATCAGTCAATAGCAGATTCAGGGTTCGGGCAGCAGTAATGGAACAAGCAGGGGTCATTCATGGTAAGGCAGCCAGAAGCAAAGTCAGTGAGCCAAGCCGGAATCAAGCAGTGGAGCAGGCAGAAGCAGGTCAGAGTACAAGCCAGGGGTCAAACCAGGAGTAATGGGAAGTCCAAGATCAGAATACAGAAGCACAGGGAACACTGGGGAACTGATGATAATCCAGCAATTCAAGGATCCCAGCAGCAGGTTTATATAGACCAGTGAGCACCAACATCTGTCACGAGATGCATCTGCATGCACCCGTTTGTGTCACCGCGTGTCTACATGCACCATTGCGCCTAGGATTGACATGATGAGTATTAATGAGTATTAGTGACATTGGCAGTCCTGTGGCCATTTTCCTGACACCATGACAATTGATGTTTTGTAGATGTGGGATTCTCTTTCAGTATCACCATAATTTATAGCATACACACAATCTTATATAAATCTTTAATACAAGTTATATTTTACTTTAGTGGTGATTGGTTCTTGGGTAATATACCCGCCATTCAGTTGAAAGAAGAGGTAGAGTGGAAGGATGACATTTTTTTGAGTTGTGATATCTTGTCATGCATCAGTGATTTGGTCCCCAAAAATGCTAAATGTCTTTTTTTTTAAGGGAAATAAAGCTATTTAACCACTTGCCGACCATATACAGTACATATACAGCAGCAAGGCGGTTCGCCTGCACAGGATCACCTACCTAGTACGTGATCCGTGCGCCAGGCTAGGGAGCGCACCCCACGTCCCCGCTGCCCTGGTTGTGCTGCGATTGGCTGCAGCAGGAACCAATCAGTGGATGTCGGCACCCAACAATCAGCCCCGGAGATTACTGAAGGGAGCCCTGTGTAGGTAAACAAACACAGTGCTCTTTTCTGACAGCAGCAATGTGCTGTTTTGTGCTAAGCAGCATATTTCTTAGTAAAGCAAACAACTTTCTGAAAGCATAAACTAGTAGAATAAAAAGAAAGTTCTACTGTTTTTTAAGGCCCGTGATATTTGCACAAATATTTATAGAAATACACTAAAATTATTTTTGGCAAATACAATCACAGCAAAACTTACAATGTTCTTGCTAAATCCCTACTAAATATAAAAGCAAAAACTGTATTGAGTTAATAAACAGCAAATATTTGTACATTTTAAATTGCAAAAAAGGTGAAAATCAAAGGTAAGCAAAACTGTAAATAAGCAACTTACTCTAATCTGAATGTTTTCATATTTCACTTACAGCTATCACAGTTTGTAAAAGACACCCCCCCCCCCCCAAACGATACAGTTTCTGAAAGCACCAGACCTTTATAATACCAAAAATGTGATACCAATTCTTTTAGGCCCCCACAATAGTTACACAAATGGGCAAACAGACTCCTGATGTCTCTTTTTGAAGACAGAGAAAAGGGACTGAAGACATAGAGTATAGAGTCCCCATTCCTTATCTCAGAAGCCTCAGCTGCACTGCAGATGAATGAATAGAAGTCTTTTTACAGAGGCTCCTATGCATTCACACATTGAAGCATATAAACACAGATTACTACCCTTCAGTGATAAATGAACACAGAAGCAATTGGTACCGATGAATGAATCATTTGTATAGCACTACAATGCGAACTGAAGCGCCTCAAGGCGCTGCACTCACTGTGTTCATTCAGGAACATCCACCCACATTGCTCTATATTCTTTCATCTCCCATGTGTGCCCCAGCAGCAGCTGCAGTCGGTGAGATAGGAAGGAGGGGGAAAAAAGCCAGCAGCATAGCAGCACTGTAGGGAGAGGGCACTGGGGATCAGTGAGAGCGGGTCAACTGAGGGGGGGGAGGCTGGAGCAGCAAGGGGATGTATATGGATATTTTTATCCCCCCATGGCTCCCCTGCAGCATCTGAAGTCAGTAGGAGGGGAGGGGAGGAGAAGTCAGCAGCTGCAGGGAAGCCATAGGGAACCGGTGCTGGGGGATCTGTGCTGTGGGGGATTGGTGTGGTTGGAAAGGGTTTATAAGAGTGCCAGGGGGCCAAAGGACTTTGTGAATGAATAACGTGGGTGGAGCCCTGCTCAGCTGCACTATTTTTAAATTGTGACGGTGGGTGCGAGGAGCGTATCCCCGTCCACTGTCACAATGAGAGATTGGAGGGGGAGGGGGTCCTGGGCTGCTGCTTTAGTAACATGTTTCATGTTACACTGATGTATACTGATGTATCTATACATTTGAACCCAGTGTTAATACTTCTTATTATAAACTATGCTCCAAGAAGTTAGACAGTAATAAACTGAAAACTCTTTTTTTTTTATTGAATGCAGCAAAATTATTAATAACCCAATACTGTTTCCTAAATGTGAATAATTTCTTGTGAAAAAGTAACAGTGGATACTGAAATTCCTGTGAATTAAAACTAAAACTGCTTTGATTTAAGAATCCCAGCAACATAATCATACATATGGAAGCCATTCTCTTACCATTGCAGCCAATGATTTTTAATAACATTGGAAAGTAAGGGGTACATTTACTAAAACTGGTGCAAACGGTGGTGCAAGCTGTGCATAATAGCCAATCAGTTTCTAAGTTCTTGTTCAATTAAGCATTGACAAAAAATAATCCTGGAAGCTGACTAATTTCTATTCAGAGCTGCACCAGATTTTGCACTCTCTGACTTTAATAATTCAACCCTTAAATTTTATTTAATTCTGATTTCACGTTTAAGTTTTGCTTTACGATAACACCTTCTGATTTTAAAAATGTAATTTAATAAACTATTTATCTATCTACCCATCTATCTAAATGTATCTGTATAAATTACATTATGCACTTTAGCTTTTTAGTAGTAGTGAGAAGATTTACTACCTAGTTATGAGAAATTTCATTTTTTTATTGCAAAATACTGCAACAAAGAAAAGTTATATACCGGTAGCACCACAATAAAAAAAATGAAATACTAGGTTATTTAATAAATTATACTGTATGTTTTAGCATGTAGCGTATCACAGTTTATATATAAATAGTACTAGTTTAAGTACTGGTGTGTTAAATCACAAATCGATTTCTTAATTTCTTAAATAAAATCAATTCCTGTCACTTTTTGGCCCAGTAAAATATTCACTAGCACAAGAGAAACAGAGTAACACTTCTCTGTGTTGGCGTTAAATACATTTTTTTTTACATGAAAAAAAATATTCTTCAATAGTTGATTTTATTTATTGGATATGCCACATTTTACACATATTTAGCTTACATTATTAGTCCAACATGTACTGTATGTATATATTTACTTTTTGATAATGTTGTAATGTAATCTAAAGAACAAGGGTTGCTAGAAAATAGAAATCAAACTAAAGTTCAATGATATTTCTATTTTCAGAGGTCATTCTAGGGCAAGTTCCAATATATTCACTATGCTGTGTTATTTTGAAATGTAGTGAACAAGGTCATGCATTTTCATTTCCTTGCCACTACTGCATTGCATCTTGTTCTGAGTATAAACTTTGTAAACAGGTGACATTGAAATGAGATTGAAGCTGCTCCAGAAAAGCAATGTTCCACATACAGAAAACTTTTAAGATAACGTACTATGCTACAAATTAGAAACAACTGCAGATGCATTGATTTAAACAAAGGACCATTGTGCAACAAACTGGTGTGTTTGTAGATCAGCAATATGGTTAAGTACAATTCCAGATAATAAATAATTTCTGTGTTATATTAAGCTTGTAAAAAAAAATACATGGACAAGTTTTTTCTCTCTGAAAATATTTAGGCACACAAATTGGCACACATCCAGTGACAAATAGTGGCCATATTTGCTTAAGCATTAAATTAAATGTAAATATGTATCTCCATCTGTTTGCAAATAGTAAGATAATATTGGTTCTAGTCATTAATTGCTTAACATCAACCTAGCAGTGTTTACCAACCCAACTTCCTTCCAACCAAGGTCATGGTTTAAAAAATATACATAACTCAAGTGGTTATGCAACAATTTTTTTAACCTCCCTGGCGGTATGATTCTGTCCGGAATTTAGTGCTGAAAGCGGTACAATTATTTTGCATGGAAATTTGGCGTTTTTATATTGTAGGCATGCAATTCTTATGAATAACTTACTAATCTAGTAGATATCCCGGGTATGATAAAGTTTGAAACACAAAATCATAAATTATAATATAATAAAAATATATATAAAAATGATTCAAAAATGTAATCAAATCAAAAACACAGAAATTTGCTCAGTTGCAGAAAAGTTGCTGTCATTAAATTTATTGTTTGATGATAAATTGTGATTCTAATTTATTATCAGTGTTTTCTAGCTGGTCTAAAACCACTTTTGACATAAAGGGACACTTTTTGGTTGCTATGGACAATCTCCAGTTTCCAGCCAGAAAAAAATCTTTTTATTATATAAAATGACATGCAGGGCACTGGGCAGGCCACTAGGGACAAAGGGGATGTGTATTTTTTGTATACAGTACTGTAATCTGTAAGATTACAGTACTGTATGTGTGTTGTGTTTTTAAACTTTTTTGAATTTGGCGCCGATCTCTGCTCCCGTGCGTCGGAACGTCGCAGGGAACGGAGATCAGTGGCACTCGGGCACTGTGTGAATCGAGCGAGCGGAAGGCTCGCTCACACAGCGAGGAGACATCGCAGGATCCAGGGGAAAAGGTAAGTAACTTCCCCCTGTATCCTGCAACGCAAGCCCGAGTCTGACTTGGGGTTACCGCTCCTGGTAGAAAAAACTCAACCCGAGCCAGACTCGGGAACACCGCCAGGGAGGTTAAACACTTACCTATCTGTACAAAGTAGAAAAATCCTCCTAATTGAAAGCTATATTTTTCATACATGCAAATATGTTTCACATGTTGTACATGTGTGTGTATTTTTGTGTGTTAATGTTAAAGTAAATACATTTATCAATAGGTGTTAAGTTGGTCATAGACATTAAACAGGAATCAAACATAAAGGTATGATCTAAGCCAGTTATGGTGAACCTTGGCACCCCTGATGTTTTGGAACTACATTTCCCAAGATACTCATGCACTCTGCAGTGTAGTTGAGTGCCAAGGTTCGCCATCACTGATCTAAGCAATCTCAGATTTGTCCAACCATTCATTTTTATGCTAAAAAGACAGCTTATGAGAAAATTATGGCAGATCAGACAGATTCTGCCAAAATGACTTATCAGGTAGAAGAAAAATTTAAAATATGACTGATTGATTCCTCACCTTCACTGCTCACTACCTATCACAGTTTCAAAGGACATAAAATGCCAAGATAGCACATCCCCCCCCCACCCCCAAAGTATCCCATTTTGGAAAGTAGACACCCCAAGCTATTTGATGATAGGCATGTTGAGTCCATGGAATATTTAATACTTTGCCACAAGTTGCGGGAAAAATTATTTTTTTTTTTGCACAAAGTTGTCACTAAATGATATATTGCTCAAACATGCCATAGGCATATGTAAAATTACACCCCAAAAAACATTCTGCAGCTTCTCCTGAGTACGGGGATATCACATGTGTGAGACTTTTGGGGGGCCTAGTCGTGTACAGGACCCCGTAAACCAATCACCGCCTTCAGGCTTTCTAAGGGCGTAAAATGGTGATTTCACTTCCTCACTACCTATCACAGTTTCGGAGACCATGAAATGTCAAGATAGCACAAAACCCCCCAAATGACCTAATTTTGGAAAGAAGACACTTCAAGCTATTTGCTTAGAGGCATTTTGAGTACATGGTATATTTAATATTTTGCCAAGTTTTGAGAAAATTGCAAAAGGCATATGTGAAATTACACCCCAAAATACATTCTGCTGCTTCTCCTGAGAACAGTACAGGACCCCGAAAACCAATCGCCGCCTTCAGGCTTTCTGGTTGCTGACCCTTGTTGGGCATATATTGTAATGTTCTTTTTTTCCATGCAGCCTGTGGGCTGAATGAGAAAAAGAGATTGATTGGTGGGAATGCCCACCACTAGAATACCGCCCTTCATCCACCCACTTCTAATGATGGGCATACATGCACCATTTTCTTTTAACTGTGGTGGTGAAATCACCTCTTACAGTGATGGAGTCACTGATTCATGTATCGTGGGAGCAAATGCTGTTGCTGTCAAGATAAATAAATCAATGCTGCAGCTGAATGGCATACCTGCTAAGCAAATGACGGTTAACAATAAAACAAAGTAACATTACAGTATAAAAACATAGTCAAAAAACATAGTCAAAATAAAACATTTTTTAACGCAATTTGTGCCTAAAAATGATTATATCTCAAGCAGGCTCTCTCTCCCAGCCTAAGACGGGTATCTACAAGCCGCTGAGGGAAGCCCCGGCAATTAGATTGCATGGTGCCACATGCCCCAATTTGGTGATCAAACAAGTGACTAAAAAGTGGCACGCTTGTGTAATATTTGTTTACATACAAGTGGTACCCCTTTCCGAATAAGGGTGACACCAAGTCCCACACAATCTTACCAGCGCTCCCTATGTAGTCTGGGCAGTTCTCCGGCTCTACGTAACTATCTCTTCCCTCGTAAACCATAAAACTATATGTATAGCCTGTGGCCCTGTCACAGAGCTTATACATCTTGACCCCGTATCTGGCACGCTTGCTGGGAAGATACTGTTTGAATGACAAGCGGACAGAAAACTTAATCGGGGACTCATCAACACAGATAACTTGATGGGGAGTAAACAAGGCTGCAGACTTATTCGGAAAGTGGTACTCCTTTCTGAATAAGGGTGACATCAAGTCCCACAAATCTTATCAGCGCTCCCTATGTAGTCTGGGCAGTTCTCCGGCTCTACGTGACTATCTTATCCTGCGCAAACTGTTGGTTGAAGTGGTTTACGGGGGCCAAATTTTGTAGAGCTGATCAAATCCAGGGTCACCCCGAGGACAACAGAGTTCATTATCTTTGAAGTGCATGAACTGCAAGATCTGCTCGTATTGTGTCTTGGTCATGGAGGTAGAGAACACAGGCATATGGCGAATTGGGTCAGTGGACCAATATGACCACAACTCACTCTTTTTAGTTATGCCCATGAAGAGGTATAGACCCAGGAAGGTCTTAAATTTGGAGACCGTAATTGGTCTCCAATCTCTGGCAAGGGTCAACTGGGGATTAGCGGCGATTAATTGACCAAAATACAAATTGCTTTGGTCCACAATAGATCTATAGAGATCTTCCGTAAAAAACAGTGAATAAAAATCAAGTGACGTAAAATCAACTGTTTCCACTTGAATTCCGGGTTGGCCAGTGAATGGGGGAAGTACAGGTGCTGCAGAAGTGGTGGGCTTCCAATTAGGATTGGCGAATGCAGCAGGAAGCGCACTATGGGCTCTACCGGCCTGTCTTTGTATTCTTCTTGGTGGCAGCGGACACTACTCATGCTAGCCACCTTGCCAGCTTGAACTGCACTTATGGGACTCGCCATGTCACAGCGTGATACTGAAGTGCTGGATGTACAACTAGGATGTACTAGGCAGCTGGTGCTTGGCAGTTCTACCAGAAGGATGATCGCCACTAGTACTGGCTCTCTGCTCCATATGAGAGCCCTGCGGTTCTTGCACCTCAACGACAGCAGAAGAACGGGGTCTGGTACGCCTGACCTTGGCAGGGACCACAACTCCGTTGTCAGAGCTATCCGTCAGGGTGCCGCTGCTGTCTACAGGTTTGTATTCTAAGCCTGAATCTGACAGATGAGTGATTTCCTCTTCACTATCTGTCATGCTCAGAAACGTGTAGGCCTCTTCACTACTGTACCTTCAATTTGACATTTTGGTCTCTAAATTTACTGGTACGGTAGTGAGACTCACAAGAAAAAAAGCACCTGACTGTCAATGAATGATTCAACCGCTACCAAAAAAACTGTTAGCGTTTGCAGGAATCAGGCCTCACTATGCGAACGCTGCAGTTACGTGTGTTGTGTTTTTGTAAGTGACAGTGATCGATTCATACTGCAATTGGGTGGGCTGGGCTGGGCTGGGCTGTGCGGAGCGGCTAAACGCAGGTGCTAGCAGGTATCTGGGCTGATCTCGCTAACACTGCATTTTTGGGAACCCTAAAATGCTGGGGAAGCTAGTATAGATCTGATCAGATCAGATATTGATCCGTTCAGACACTATACTACTAAAGGAGATGTATGGTGCGTGGGTGTTAGGGCTACTGGCACTAATCTGATGCTGCCTGGGGCAACGCAGACCCTGACTGACACTAAAACCTAACTGATGTCACCCACCGGTGATTAGGGGGTTAAACTTTTATTGGGTAATATACGGCGGGTGCCCTGGCGCTATAAAAAAAATCTAGCTAACCAGCATCACCTGTGACACTTATACAGTGATCACTGGTGAGAGGGGGTGATCAAGGGATTAAACGTTTATTAGGGGGGTTCACTTACTGTGAGATGTTTTCTCTCCTTGGTCTGGAAGGAAAAGACCGACACGAGGAGAGGTGACATCACCCTGCTGTGTTTACACTTACATATGCAGGGGAAGAATCTCATTCGCCAGGAGCGATCCCCAAGGCCAGGCCAGATTTCATTGGCCTGGGCCTGGGGATTGATCGGTTCTGGATCAAATCCGATTGTCGCTGCTGCGCGCCCGGCTTAACATAACAGTAATTTGCCTACCCGTGCCATTCTGCTGCAGTAAAACTGCGGCAGCTGGTCGGGAAGCAGTTAAGCTGTATGTGATATTAGGAAGCAGTACGTTTTTGTTTATGGACAGTGCCAGATACCATGGGATTGGTTTACTAATGGCAAATATAATGTACATTTTGCAAATGCAGTTGCACTGCATAGCTTAAAAAATGAGGGCAAACTTTACTTTTCAAAGAATACCCAATCATATTCTGGCATCTCATATTTTGGAAGTACTGTATTCTTGATTTTTTTTTTTAACTTGTACCTTTAGGTCATCCTAACTACAACTTGTACCTTTAGGTCATCCTAACTACAACAGAACCACCCCAATCTGGATCATTTGAACTTGAAAAAAAAATAAGTTTTAGATAGTTTTGGCTGAGACACCTGATCACTTCAGCAGTAAAGTAGTGTGCACCAAAACACCACATACTGTAATTATCCTTGCTATTGCCATAACGGTCTCCTTTATTAAAATAAATGTCAGGCTGGCCTAAAGTGAGATATTAGAAACAGGTTCTGCAGGACAAAGCAGTTGCCAGACGGCAACTTCAAGAATGAGATCCCATTCACACTTTTATCTTACAGTAGCTGTACACAGCCTGACAATTACAAGCCACTGCTATAAACATGGTTGGTCCACAGAGCTCTGAAATGTGGGCATTTTCTAACATATTTGCTGCTGGGGCAGAAGAAAAAAAAATCACCCACATGGCCAGTGTGCCAATTTAGGAAAACTGCTGGCAATTTTTCCAATCTTCAGCTTGTGGAATCAGTCCAAATTTGTTTGTTTAAGACCTGAGCTACATTACAATGACAGGTATAGAGCCACCATTATTTTGCCCAGAAAACCATCCCTGCTCCTCACCAACATGTGGAGCATATTGTGTCTGTGTCACTGGACAAAACTGTCAGCAACAGGGCACATATGACCAAGCACAAGATAAGCATGGGCATGGATGCAACATTTTTTGGCACACTTGGGTTGACTTACTAAAACTGGGGAGTGAAAAATCTAGTGCAGCTTTGCATTGTAGCCAAACTGCTTCTAACTTCAGCTTGTTCAATTAATCTTTGACAAAACACCCAAAAGCTGAATTCTGTGCAGAGATGCACCAGATTTCGCACTGTCCAATTTTAGTAAATCAACCCCACTGAGTCAATCTTATGGTGGCTGGGAAGGATGCAGGATGGGGAACACCACTGAAGCTTTCTCCAGGGTCTAGGGATGAGCCGAACACCCCCCCCCCCGGTTCAGTTCGCACCAGAACCTGCGATCGGACCGAAAATTTGCACGAACTTTAGAACTCATTAAAGTCGATGGGACGCGAATGTTCGAAATCAAAAGTGCTAATTTTAAAGGCTAATTTGAAAGTTATTGTCCTAAAAAGGGTTTGGGGACCCGGCTCCTGCCCCAGGGGACACGTATCAATGCAAAAAAAGTTTTAAAAACGGCTGTTTTTTCAGGAGCACTGATTTTAATGATGCTTAAAGTGAAAAAAAAGTGAAATATTCCTTTAAATATCATGCCTGGGGGGTGTCTATAGTATGCCTGTGAAGTGGCATCTGTTTCCCGTGTTTAGAACAGTCCCTGCACAAAGTGACATTTCTAACGGAAAAAAAAGTCATTTAAAACTGCTTGCGGTTTTAATGTAATATCTGGTTCCGGCAATATGGATGAAAATCATTGAGAAAAACCCCTTTGGGTCTTGTACGGATATTAAGGGGAACCCCGTACCCAAATAAAAAAAGGAAAGGCGTATATAGGGAAAGGCCCTATATACTCTGAACAGCAGTATACAGGGACTGTGTAGGTTTGTTGTTAAGTAGAATCTGTTTGTAAGTTTGAACTGGTACATTTTTAAAGTGTAGCTCTAGTCAAAAAATCAATTTTTAAGCTTTTTGGAAAACATAGGGAAGGGTTATCACCCCTGTAACATTTTTTTTCCGTCTGCACACCTCTTCAGAAGATTTCACCTCACTTTCTGTCCCAATGACAAATGTTTTTTGAAAATTTGGGTTTTTTAGTAAAACAAGGATTGGGATAAAGCATCAGTGGAGAGAGGAGACATGTTTTTCCCATATCAACTCTTACAGGAGAGAATTTCCCTTCCTAGGGGTAGATTTCATCTCACTTCCTGTTGTCTCCTTCCGTTTTGCAAGTAGGAGACGTTTGTAAGTTGGATGTTTGAAAGTAGGGGCCTGCCCTATATGCTCTGCAGAAATTTGGGCCCAAGGTGTTGGTGTTGCCACAACACTGTAAGCCCTCAAAGTGACTCTTGGTGGGCGCTGGAACGCCCTGCTGTGAACTATTATATCAAGAATTGCAATTACATGACATTGTTGAACAGTGGTAGAAGAATTGGGTCTTTGGTGGTGGTGCTGGTGCCATAACACTGTAAGTCCTCACAGTTACTCTTGGTGGGCGCTGGAACGTGCCCTGCTGTGAAATATTATATCAAGAATTGTAATTACATGCACCTGTTGAACAGGGGCAGAAAAATTGGGCCTGAGACACTGGTGCCACAACACTGCAACACCTCACAGAAACTCTGGTTGGAGCGCAGGAATGAGCCCTACTGCAAAGTATTGCATCAGAAATTGTAATTACACACCCCTGTTAAACAGGGGCTGAAAAATTGTGCCTTAGCCACTGGTGGGGGCGCCCAGAACCAAAAATGTTCTTCCAAGCTATCAGCAGGATCATTGAGGAGGAGGAAGAGGATAGTCAGTCAGCATAACAGGATAGTCACTCAGCATCAGCATAGGCAGTCTTGAAGGGATCTGACATTTTAAAATAAATTATTCGGTTACATCAGCTTCAGGTGCTTGGTAGCTGGTGGTGATCCAAGACTGATTCATCTTTATGAAGGTCAGTCGATCAACCGAGTCGGTGGACAGGCACAACCTTTGATCGGTTACAAAGCCTCCAGCAGCACTGAATATGCGTTCCGAAAGAACGCTGGATGCAGGACAGGCCAGTAGCTCAATTGCATACTGTGCAAGCTCTGGCCAGTGATCCATCCTCAAGACCCAGTAACCCAGAGGATTTTCGGTGGGAAAGGTGTCCAAGTCTGACCTTGCCCCTAGGTATTCATGAACCATGTAAATCAGACTATGGCGATGATTGCTGGAACCGATCATACCTTGGGGCTTGCGGACTAAAAAAATTGTCTGAACGCATCGGTCAGGCGGCCACCTTCTCCACCGCTCCTTCTTTGACTGACTGAAGCCTCAGCAACACGTTGTCCAGGACCAGGAATTTGGAACCTCCCAGTCTCTGGGAACGCGTTGCACAGACCTTTCTGCAAGGCCTCCCAGAGATGTCTCATCGTCTGCTCCCTCTGCGACGGCAAGATAAGGTCCGCAAACTTACCCTTGTACCGTGGATCAAGGAGAGTTGCCAGCCAGTAATGATCCCTCTCCTTGATCCGCTGAATACGAGGATCCTGCCACAGCCTTTGCAGGATTCGGTCCAGAGTCCTCTGGATCACTAAGGACGACATGATCCGCAGTAAGGATGAGCCGAACACCCCCCCGTTCGGCTCGCACCAGAACCCGCGAACGGACCTAAAGTCCGTGCGAGCTTTAGAACCCTATTAGTTATAATGGATGCGAACGTTCGAAATTAAAAGTGCTCATTTTAAAGGCTAATATGCATGTTAATGTCATAAAAAGTGTTTGGGGACCTGGGTCCTGCCCCAGGGGACATGTATCAATGCAAAATTTTTTTTTAAAAACGGCCGTTTTTTCAGGAGCAGTGATTTTAATAATGCTTAAATTGAAACAATAAAAGTGTAATATTCCTTTAAATTTCGTACCTGGGGGGTGTCTATAGTATGCCTGTAAAGGGGCGCATGTTTCCCGTGTTTAGAACTGTCTCTGCGCAAAGTGTCATTTTTGAAAGTAAAAAAGCTATTTAAAATCACTCGCGGCTAATGTTAATTCACGGCTCCCGTAACACAGAGAACAGTGATTCATTGAAACTCATTCATAAAAAAAAGTCATTGATAAAAAAAAAAAAAAATGAAAAAAAAAAAAAAGCGTAGGGGTCCCCCCAAATTCAATAACCAGGCCCTTCAGGTCTGGGATGGATATTAAGGGGGATCCCAGCCAAAAAAAAAAAAAAAAATGGCGTAGGGTCCCCCTCAAAATCCATACCAGACCCTTGAGGTCTGGTATGGATTTTAAGGGGAACCCTAGCCAAAAAAAATGGCGTGGGGTCCCCCTCAAAATCCATACCAGACCCTTATCCGAGCACGCAACCTGGCAGGCCGCAGGAAAAGAGGGGGGGACGAGAGCGGCCCCCCCTCTCGCCTGAACCGTACCAGGCCACATGCCCTCAACATTGGGAGGATGCTTTGGGGGTCTAAGACCCCAAAAGCACCTTGTCCCCATGTTGATTAGGACAAGGGCCTCTTCCCCACAACCCTGGCCGGTGGTTGTGGGGGTCTGCGGGCGGGGGCTTATCGGAATCTGGAAGCCCCCTTTAACAAGGGGACCCCCAGATCCCGGCCCCCCCCCTGTGTGAAATGGTAAGGGGGTACAAAAGTACCCCTACCATTTCACCAAAAAAGTGGCAAAAATGGTAAAAAGGACAGGAGACAGTCTTTGACAATTCCTTTATTAAAATCTTCTTTCTTCTTTCTTCATCCTTCGGATTCTTCATCTTCTCCTTCCTTCATCTTCTTCCATCTTCTTCTTCCATTTTCTTCTTCCTCCGATCCGCTTCTTCTTGCGCTGGTCTTCTCGTCCTTCTCGTCCGGCATCTTCTTCCGTCGGCGTCGGCGTCGGTGTCGGTGTCTTCTTGGGCCGCTCCGCGCAATGGGAGGCTCCCGCTGTGTGAGGCTCCGCTCCATCTGACAGGTCTTTTAAAACGGAGGGCACCTGGTGACCCCGCCCCCCTCTGACATCATGGGGAAAGCCATCATGGAATTCCCCATGACGTCCCTGTGCGTCAGAGGGGGCGGGGTCACCAGGTGCCCTCCATTATAAAAGACCTGTCAGACGGAGCGGAGCCTCACACAGCGGGAGCCTCCCATTGCGCGGAGCGGCCCAAGAAGAGACAGAGACACCGACGCCGACGCCGACGGAAGAAGATGCCGGACGAGAAGGACGAGAAGACCAGCGCAAGAAGAAGCGGATCGGAGGAAGAAGAAAATGGAAGAAGAAGATGGAAGAAGATGAAGGAAGGAGAAGATGAAGAAACCGAAGGATGAAGAAAGAAGAAAGAAGATTTTAATAAAGGAATTGTCAAAGACTGTCTCCTGTCCTTTTTACCATTTTTGCCACTTTTTTGGTGAAATGGTAGGGGTACTTTTGTACCCCCTTACCATTTCACACAGGGGGGGGCCGGGATCTGGGGGTCCCCTTGTTAAAGGGGGCTTCCAGATTCCGATAAGCCCCCCGCCCGCAGACCCCCACAACCACCGGCCAGGGTTGTGGGGAAGAGGCCCTTGTCCTAATCAACATGGGGACAAGGTGCTTTTGGGGTCTTAGACCCCCAAAGCATCCTCCCAATGTTGAGGGCATGTGGCCTGGTACGGTTCAGGCGAGAGGGGGGGCCGCTCTCGTCCCCCCCTCTTTTCCTGCGGCCTGCCAGGTTGCGTGCTCGGATAAGGGTCTGGTATGGATTTTGAGGGGGACCCCACGCCATTTTTTTTGGCTAGGGTTCCCCTTAAAATCCATACCAGACCTCAAGGGTCTGGTATGGATTTTGTGGGGGACCCTACGCCATTTTTTTTTTTTTTTTTTTGGCTGGGATCCCCCTTAATATCCATCCCAGACCTGAAGGGCCTGGTTATTGAATTTGGGGGGACCCCTACGCTTTTTTTTTTGTTTTTTATTAATGAATGACAGCTCTCTGTGTTACAGGAGCCATCAATTCATTAGCCGCGAGTGATTTAAATAGCTTTCTTCCTGCAAAAATGACACTTTTTTGCAGGGAAAGTTCTAAGCACAGGAAACCTGCCCTCCTTCACAGGCTACCTATAGACACCCCCCAGATGTGATACTGCAATGCTGTTCTAACAGCATGCACACACATATCCCCAGAAATAAAGAACATATTGTTGTCAGCAGTCAGCAGCACACTGACACGCTGACACTGTGAGTGAAACATAATATGCGAGGCCGCCGCAGCGGCGGCCTCTTATACCGTGGGGCGTGTATTAAAGCCCCTGAGCTATAATTGGCTACAGGCATCCTGCCTGTAGCCAATTATGGCTCTCCTCGCTGCCGGCGCTGTGATTGGCCAAGCATGCGGGGTCACAGTGCATGCTTGGCCAATCATCAGCCAGCATTGCACTGCGCGGGCCGCAATGCATTGCGGGGCCGCTCGCATCACACGAATTTGATGCGAGCGGTCCCAATAGTTCTGGGCTCGCCGAGCGAGCGAACACCCGGTGCTCGATTCGAACATGGGTTCGAATCGAACACCGGGCTCATCCTTAATCCGCAGCCACCTCCACCCAGCCAAGTCCACAGGTTTCTTGGGACTGTAAATGATCCCTAAAAGACTGCTGCTGATTCTGAGTGCCAGGCTCCACCTCCATGCTGACACAATCCTCCCCCTCCTCCTCCTCGTCCTCTTCCTGTGTGATCGGCGGGCCAGCAGGAACACTATCTGGATAAAGGGGGCCTTGAGAGGCAAGGAAGTCCTCCTCTTCCTGCCTCTGTTCTGCCTCAAGTGCCCTGTCTATTATGGCCAGCGTGTGCTCCAACAGGTGGACAAGAGGTACAGTGTCACTGAGGCATGCACTGTCACTGCTCACCATCCTTGTGGCCTCCTCAAATGGTGACAGGACAGTGCATGCATCCCTGATCATGGCCCTCTAGCGTGGGGAAAAAAAACGAGCTCCCCTGACCCTGTCCTGGTGCCGTAGTCACACAGGTACTCATTGATGGCCCTCTCCTGCGTGTGCAGCTGCTGCAGCATGGCCAACGTTGAGTTCCACCTGGTGGGCATGTCACATGTCATGGCATGTCACAGATTAGACGGTTCTTGGGCAGGTTCAATTCCTTTTGGAGCTCAGCCAGCTGAGCACTGGCATTATATGACCGGCAGGAATGCACACAGACTTTCCTGGCCTGCCTCAGGACATCCAGTAAGCCCGGGTACCTTCCCAAGAACCGCTGCACCAGCAAGTTAAGGACATGAGCCACACAGGGCACATGGGTCAGTTGTCCCTGTCGGAGGGCGATGAGGAGGTTGGTGCCATTGTCGCAAACCACCATTCCTGGCTTAAGCTGATGTGGCATCAACCACCTCTCAGCCTGCCCCTTCAGAGATGCCAGAACCTCTGCTCCAGTGTGGCTCCTGTCCCTCAAGCACACCAGCGCAAGCACGGCATGGCATCTTTTTGCCTGCGTACTTGCGTAGCCCCTTGAACACCTACAGAGCACCGCTGGTTCCGAGGACAAAGCACAGGAAGAGGCCATGGAGAAAGAAGAAGAGGAGGAAGGAGTGTCACAATCACCAGTGGCAACATTTTGGAGGCGTGGTGGCGGAACAACCTCCAACATTACTGCACCTTGTCCTGCATCCTTCCCAGCTGCCAGAAGAGTCACCCAATGCTCAGTGAAAGATAGGTATCGTCCCCGTCCATGCCTGCTGGACCATGAGTCAGTGGTAATATGCACCTTACCGCTGACCGCCCTGTCCTGCGAGGCATGGACATTGCCTTCCACGTGCTGGTAGAGAGCCGGAATCGCCTTCCGTGAGAAAAATTGGCGTTTGGGAACCTGCCACTGAGGAACCGCACATTGCACAAACTCACGGAAGGGGGCAGAGTCTACCAACTGAAAAGGCAGCAGTTGAAGTGCTAGCAATTTAGCCAAGCTAGCATTCAACCGCTGGGCATGTGGATGGCTGGCAGTGAACTTCTTTTGACCGTCCAGCAGCTGGGGCAGGGAAATTTGCCTACCCTGCTACGTCGGTGTACTGCTAGCAGATTGCCCGCAGGTACTTGGCTGTGACACACCTAATTCTATATTCCTCTCAGTGCAGGTTTCAGAGAGGACTGAAGGTATAGTGAGGTTGGAGATCCCAGCTGATAAGGGGCAAGGAGAGGTCCGCTTTGTTCTTTGGTGTGGGTCTTTAAGGTACGCTTGCCAACGAACTGCATGGCAGGTCAACATATGTCTGGTCAAGCATGTGATGCCCAAGCGGCTGATGTGTTGGCCACGCGAGATACGCTTGAGACGAAAGGCCCACACCAAATAACTTTTGGAATAACGCGCAGAGGCAGCGCCCTGCACAGGCGGAGCTCTGTAGTGTGATTCAGTCAGTGTGCTGCCCTTAAGCTGGCCCCTGGAGGGCATCCTGCCTCATTGGAGATGTGCCTCCTCCTCCTCTCTCCTATCAGGCACCCACGTGGAGTCAGTGACCTCATCATCCCCTCCCTCTTCATCACTGGAGCAAACATGGCAGTATGCTGCACCTGGTGGAACATGACTGCCAGATTGCTGTCCTTCTTGGGCATCCCCTCTCTCTGGGCTCACGCTAGTGCCTTCCTCTAGCTGGGTATCATCATCGGAGCCTTCAAAACGCTGGGCATCCTCCTGGAGCATGTACCCAACACTGTGCTCAAACAGTTCGAGGGACTCCTCAGGAGGACATGGTGGGTCTAGGGAAGGAGTGACTGATGCCATTGAGACGAGGGAAGAGGCCGTGTTGGCAGCTGCTTTGCTAGTACCCTGAGCCTGGGTGAGAGAGGATGAGGAGGATGAGGAGGGCTTGGTCATTCACTCTACCAAGTCTTCGGCATGGTGTGGCTCAACACGTCCAGCTGACAAAAATAAGGACAAGCGTGTCCCATGGCCACGTGCTGATGAGGATGCACCGCGTCCACGACCAGCACTGTTGCCTCTAGACACAGAGCCTGCTTGCCCTCTTTTATTGCTTCTTTTATTGCCTTGTGACTGTCTGCCTCTCCTTGTTGGCCTTCCCGACAGTCTGGAGTCAATGAGGATGGCAAACGTGATCAACTTCTCCAGCTCAGTGGGTATATCTCGGGCTGCTATGTCATCCTTGATGGTATCCGAGAGACCATGAGAAAAAGCAGCTACGAAGGCCTCATTGTTCCAAGCAACCTCTGCTGCCAGAATATGGAATTCAATGGCATAATCAGCAACAGTTCTCGTACTCGTTTGATGGACATGAGGCACTTGGCAGCAGAAGCGGTGCATGAGGGAACCTTTTAAAAGAAGCCACAAACTCTGGGTAATTCAAGACAACAGGTTTTTGCGTCTCCCATAGAGGATTTGCCAAAGCCAAAGCTCTCTCAGAAAACAAAGATATTACGAAACCTACTTTGCTTCTGTCCATGGGAAATGCCTGGTGCAGCATCTCAAAGTATATCTCAACCTGGCTGAGAAACCCTCTGCATTGGACTGGATCGTCCCCAAATCGCTGGTGAAGCAGAGTGGAACTAGACATACCTCTTATAGAGGTAATACTTGAGGCAGGTGCCTGCACAGAGACTGGAGCAACAGCAGGGACGGCCTGCAACACAGGTTGTACCGAAGAAGCCACAGTGGGAGATTCCAGGTTAGCTGTGCGACTCAGGAGCGTTTGTAAGGACATGGCAAACTGATCCATGCAGTGATCCTGCTCATCTAATCTGGAAAAAATATTACCAAAAGGTGGATTGACTGCATCTTCTGAATTCATGGCCTTCGTCTACTGTCAGAAACCACAAATCAGAGTGAGACAGAAGTACAGTTAAATCACACTTGTTTAATAATAATAATAATAATAATAATATTAAAAAGGTAACCAGAGTAAACATAGTCAAAACATAGCCAGAATTCAGGAACCGGCATCTAAGGTCAGACTAGCCCAAATGTCAGGGAGTCATAGATGAGCGTGGTAGAACAGCAAGCAGAATCTGGAGCCAGAAGGAATGTCAGCCAAGCAAGTCTTTAACAGAAACACAGGAGAGCATCTCTAGAGATGTGACCAAGGCGAAGGCAGAGATCATCTGGGCTGGATGGCTTAAGTAGGCAGGACTGACAAGCAGGATATAATAAACAGGTGAGTCACTGTGGAAAGAAAAGAGCTGGCAATTAGCCGACAGCTGAGCGGCCAGCTTTGAGAAGGAAGGGCTGAGCCCAGCCCTGACAGGAACAGTTGTTTTAAGCAAGGAGGTGTGAAAGACTAGATGAACCCTTTAGGAGTTAGGCAGAGACCGCTTGATCTGAAAGGGGCCAATATACCTTGGCCCTAGCTTCCGTGAAGGGCAGGCCAATTTCAGGTTGGCAGTAGACAGTCACACTTTGTCCCCTACCTTGAAGGCAGGATTCCCCCTCCGTTTCTGATCAAAGTGTTTTTTGTAATCTATTTGGACTTTCTATATGGACTCCTGGAGGACCTGATAATTGTTTTGTATGAAAACCAGTCTGTCCTCCAGGGCAGAAGGGTGGAATCCATAATTGGCCCAGAATGGGGACTGGTTTGTAGTTGAATGGACAGAGTTATTATAGGCAAATTCTTGCTAGTGGGAGCAGGGATGCCCAATCATCTTGGGAAAAAGCTGAAAAGCAGCAGAGGTATTGCTTAAGGGTTTGGTTTGTGCGTTTCATTCGCCCATTACTTTGGGGGTGATAGGCGGATGATAGGCAGAGTTCCACTTCCCAGGCTTTACACAGGGTTCTCCAAAACCTGGAGGTAAATTGCACCCCCCGGTTCGAAACTGTTCTTTGGGAGTGCCTGAAATCTGATGATCTCCTTAATAACAGTATGAGCTGTTTCGACTGTAGAGGGAGTATCAATCATTGGTATGAAGTGGGGCATTTTGGATAGTTGGTCTACCACAACCAGGATGGTTGTGAATCTTTCAGAGGGAGAAGGGTCAACAATAAAATCCATTAGGATCATCATGGTATTGGAGGGTATCTCCGCAGATGTATCAGCAGAATTTCTATAAGCTGTTGAGCCTTATTTGACCTATTTTAGTGATTTAAGTGCACTTTTAAGTGGTTGCAGCTGTTCACAATGAATGTTTTCTGAGTTATTTTACATACACATTTTTTGATGTTTATATGTTTTGAGGTTTCACATAGCAGCGCACAAGTTTTACCCATCTACCCACAATATAATCCTTCACCGGTTGTCTGCCATGTACTAGAGCATGAAGGGCAGACTCGGTGGTAGCAGTCCACTGTGGATGATCATATTAGGTAGCCATAGCTTCAAAGAAGGTGGCAACTGAATCCAGTACTAAGTTCTTTTGCTCAAGGAGGTTATGAGCCCAGGACTTTGGCTCATCTGATAAGAGTGAGATAATGAAACCAACCTTGACGGTCTCAAGCGAAAAAATCCTTGGTTGCAGGGCAAAGTAAAGTTCACAGGCATTTTTAAAGGCCCTGAATTTCCGTCGGTCACCTGAAAAGAGCTCAGCAGTGGGGACTCTGGGCTCTGAAGGGGGTAATCCCACAGCAGGTGCGGCTGTAGCAGGCTTTTGGAGCAGAGAGAGTGGAGTTTGTTTAGAATGCACAGGAGTCATGGAGAGAGTGAAGGCTTCCTTCCATCTTAAAGTAGCCATCTTGTAAGCTCTGGACTGCTTGTGTAAGAGCCGTTATCTGCTGACACAGGGCCTCCAATGCAGAAGCACCTCTCTCGGCCTCAGACATCTTGGCTGGTTGATACTATCATGTACCTGGTGCTAGAGGCCAATGGATAGAGAGGGATTCCCTTGTGGCTAAGTTCCAGACCCCCCTGAGGAAACAGGAGAGGTCAGGCCCAAAGTAGCATGGGTCGCCTGCTGGACTATATGCAGGAGGTTCCAGAGTACAGCTGGTGTGCTGGCATAGAATCAGCAGACAGGTGGTGCTTGTGAGGTGTTGCAGGATTCGGATAATGCTGAGACTGGAGTGTAAACAGAATGAATCCTAGGTCATGATCTGGGTAGATAGCAGAGCAGACATGGTCAGGTGGATAGCTGGGATCGAACACAGGAAGTAAACACGATACAGGTCAAGGACAAGCTGGGTCGGTAACAGGAAACACAGGAACAGGAATATCACAGAGATAACACACTGGAGGAGCCGAAGATCAACCAGCAACTAAAGCCACTAGCAGACTTCCTTATATAGGCCCATGTGACCTGCTGGAAGAGATGTTGGGTCCTAAAGTCCTTCTCCTGCCATAAGTGCTGGTAGAGATACTGAGTCCTAGGGGAAATGGCTAATTGGGCCCAATATGGACATTTACACTTAGGGGTGTACTCACTTTTGTTGTCAGCGGTTTAGACATTAATGGCTGTGTGTTGAGTTATTTTGAGGGGACAGAAAATTTACACTGTTATACAAGCTGTACATTCACTACTTTACATTGTAGCAAAGTATAATTTCCTCAGTGTTGTCAAATATATATATATATATATATATATATATATATATATATATATATATATATATATATATATATATATAAGATAGAATTTACTTGTGCCTTAAAAGTTCTGATTGACTGGTTGTTTTCGATTTCAAGACTCAAAAAGTACTAAATGTAAAGTGATCCTTCCAATTCGATCATCCCTATTCATGACAGCTGTTTCAAAGATTTGCCATTAATATGGGAAGCCGATAACAAAATAATGTGTTAAGTAAGCATGATTACCCACAACACAGGATCCTTGAGTCACATGTCTTTATGATTATTCTAAAAATATTACATTTTACAGTTGAAATTAGAGACTTGTCTTTCTGTCATTATGCAACTGGTTGTTTAGCATATACATTTTTGTTTTACTGTCAGCTGTTGTAGTGGAAAGTTGTTTTGCACAAGTTTTGAATATGCATTTTTAGATGAAGGATGTTTTGCAATGTTTATATATCCTTACGGATTGAATGAGTAATGTAGGTGAATGCAAATTATGTGGAAAGGGAGCTGATATGTTTAGAGACACTCACTACACAGAGATTCAAATTAATTGAAACACCAAACAAATTCAAGACGACATGCAGAAAAGGGGTTTTGTGAAAAGTATTAAAAGGTAAGTATGGACATCTGTGTAAGGGACTTCATACAAAGATTGGACAAATGTGCCTGTTTGCAACATACATTGTAGTAAGACAGGTGCAGCTTTTGTATTGTTGTTTGAAATCTATAGAGCATCAAGCAAATGTTAGCTAAAAGAAAACTTTTGGGCAAAACAAACAATATAATTATTTTTTTTAAACACTATGTGGCCTGGACCGGCATGGTGGGAGGAGTGCTGACTGGGAGCTCCGCTTGCCTAAACTCCGTTTATTCACATCCTGGGGCTAATTATCACCCTCAAAACCACACACCGAGCCTACAGACGTCTTAGGACACAGTGGACCATGTCACCTCCGAAAAAAGGGACAGATGCAGCTGCAAAATTGGCCAAATTCCGTCTACAGGAGAAGGAGGCCCCGGAGGAAAATGGCGCCGAGCCCTCTCCCGCGCGGCCCTTGGTGGCAGAGGACACTGCACGGGTCCTGGAAGCAATCTCGGATTGCAAAAGCACATTAACCTGCAAAATTGAGGAGGTGAAGGTAGACGTGTCCCTGATCCGTCAAGACATGCAGAAACTCAGGGACCGCGTCACCGAGACAGAGGCCCGTATCAGCCAAGTGGAGGATGATGTCCCCCCACTGCAGATAACCACTGAAAGACTCCAGCATCAGCTAAGTGCAGTCCTGGCTAAACAAGATGACATCGAAAACCGCCTCAGGAGGTGCAATCTGCAGTTCGTGGGACTGCCTGAGGGTGCGGAGGGTTCTGACCCCCCCTCGTTCCTGGAAAACCTTCTCACCACCACGTTCGGGAGGGCAGAGTTCTCCACCTCATTTGCAGTGGAGCGCGCCCATAGACTGGCTGGGAGACCCCCCCCGCAAGGCGCACCTCCAAGAACATTTATTGCTAAGATGCTTAATTTTCGGGACTGCGAAGCGGTCCTCCGCCTCACCCGGCTGAAAGGAAACATCCCCTTCAGGAACGGAGAAGTCAGGGTCTTCCCTGATTTCTCTGCGGAAGTCCAGAAAAAACAAGCGCAGTTCACCGAAGTGAAATGGCAGCTGAGAATCCAGCACTACCCATAAGCCATGCTCTTCCCCGCACGACTCCGGGTCACGGGAGAAGATAGGGCACATTTCTTTGAAACCCTAGAAGCCGTTCTCGCCTGGCTGGAGAGCAGAGCGGGACTGGCCTGTGAACCCGCCTAACACAATGCACCGATCCGGACGGTCACGGGGGTGGCGGACACCACTCTGATGCTTTGTACCCCACAGGAATCCTGGACTGGCCTACAACACTCAGGTACAATGCCTTACAATTCTCTATGAAAACCGTTATGCCCCCCCCCCCCCCCCGCCTTGCTCTATGTCCCCGTATGGACGCTGTCCTGCCTTCTCCCTGCCTTCCCTCTCCCTTATCTCCTGAACTCAGTGATTGCATATGTCCTGTCTCCACCCACCCCCCTCCCTGGATCCCTGGACACTGTAAGTCGATTAAGCCAAGTTGCCCATGTGACTCTTCTTCAACTGCAAGCTACCCCCCACTGTGGCACCCGGGACAGGAACTCTAATCCCCAAATACTACTGTTACCCATACCCTTGCCATCCTGGAGCTCCACAACGGGGGGTCTCACCCCCCGCATCGTCATCCGGTATTCAGCGAACAATCACTCCCTTAGTTGCAGGAGCCCTCAAAAGCCCTGCATTTCCTAATTTACAATGCAATGTTCGCCATTTGGCGCAAGTCATGTTTCCCTGCACTGTCTGGGTTCTATGGCGGCTCCATAGTGTGAAGTGGGACCGCTCTGAGCCCAGGCAAGGCAGTGTGTTGTTATGCAAACTGCAATTTTTTTTCCTTGTTTTGTTATTTTTGGTTTAGTTTGGTTCACATTGGTCTGTATAGATGATGCTGAGAAGACCCCTCAAACATGGGTAGAAACAGGTGTTGCGTACGCTAAACAATGCTCTGAGGCCCCACTGGGGCCACTAAGGCCCCTGCTTCAATGGCTTTTTAATGTTGGATTGCGCCTCCGCTCCCGCTGGGCCTTCAGGCACCCCGAGCACACGCCTCCGTTGGAGTGGGCTGTGGGGACCGCCTGGGGCCCTTGGGAATCATTGGCACAGATAGAAACACAATACTTCAATGTCCACCGTTAGATGCATTACCTGGAATGTGAGAGGTATTAGAGCCAAGCCAAAGAGGAACGCACTCTTATCACATTTAAAAGCACAGAGGGCAGAAATTATGGTCCTGGTGGAGACCCACCTTACGGGCCAACTGTTGTTGTCCATAAAAAAAACATGGGTGGGGTGGGTATACCAGGCTCCTCACACTGCCAATTCTAGAGGGGTGGTTAGTTCTGGTGGCCAAGACGGTACAATTTGTCTTGCTGACCCTGAGGTCTGACCCACAAGGTAGATTCTTGTTTTTACATGCCAAGGTGAACTGCACAGAATTTCTTATATTGGCAGTGTATATACTGTATATACTGTTTGCTGTGCTCACTGAGGGCCTCTCCTTCATGGCCCAGTTCCCTACGGTCCCCGCGATTTGGCTGGGAGATTTTAATAACGTAGCAGACAGGGACATGGACCGACTAACTACGACTCCATCTGACAATCCATCTCACTCCCGCACCAGATTTGGAAAATTCCTAACGGAGCTGTCCCTGGTGGATACATGGAGACACTGCCACCCCCAGGCCAAGGCATTCTTGTGTTCCTCAGCGTTGTACAATACGATGTCACGTATCGACCTCATATTACTCTCCCGGTCTCTCCTTCCATTACTGGGGAAGGTGGGCTTCTCCCCCGCGTGCTCTCCGACCACGGCCCATACTGGGTTGAATTGAATGTTGACTCCCCCCCCTCATCTTATTCCTGGAGGCTGAACCCCTTTTGGCTGTCGGTGGTCCCAGGTATTGGGGAGCTCGACACTGAATGGGACTTTTTCTTCCAGACTAACAAGGACACGGCCCCACCTGAGATAGTATGGGACTCGTTCAAGTCTCACACACGAATGGTTTTGGCCCAATGTATAAATAAACACAGGAAAAACTCATCCCAAGTGATTACACAAGCCGAACAATCCATTACTGAGATTGAGATGGCATTCTCTACTGACCCATCGTCAACTAATGCTGACCGCTTGAAACTACAAGCCCGTCTGGTAAATAGCCTCCACTTCGAAAAAGCAGAGAGGAAGATATTTTATAAAAAGGAGAGGATATATGAGTGTGAGGAACGCGCTGGACGCCTTCTGGCCTACCTGGCCCATATGGAGCACAGGCCCCGACGGTGGTTTCGCTCCGTACGGGTGGCGGGGATATAATTAACGATCCTGACAAGGTAGCTGAGGAGTTCTGCTCCTACTTTGCATCGGTATATGCCTCTACGGCCAATAACTCGCGGGAAGAGCTGACATCACTTCTATTGGGCATTGATTTGCCCACACTCACACAAACGCATGTGGAGCTTTTAGAAGCCCCTATCTCAGAGGAAGACATTGCCAAAGCCATATCACAACTGAAGCCATCTAAAGCACCTGGCTCTGACGGGCTCCCTTTAGAATTTTACACTACGTACCGTGAAACCATGATCCCCAGACTAAAAGAACTCTTTTCCCATATGTTCACAACCAACACTACACCCAGGTCCTTGTGTGAGGCATACATAGTACTTATTCCCAAGCCCGGCAAAAACCCTGAGCTCCCTGAATCCTACCGCCCGATATCCCTCCTTCAATTAGATATCAAAATCTTGGCCAAGATCCTGGCACTGCGTCTAAATGAAGTAATATTAACCCTGATCCATCCTGATCAGACAGGATTCATGCCAGCAAAAAACACAGCATTTAATCTTCGCAGGCTGAACATGAATCTGCAAGCTGTTCACGACCAGGTTGGATCAAGAGTTGTGGTGTCTTTGGACGCAGCAAAGGCGTTCGATTCGATCGAATGGGACTACCTTTGGGAATGCCTGACGCGATTTGGTTTTGGGCCCAAATTCATTCGCTGGATTCGACTTCTTTATCAGGATCCCTTTGCCAGGGTGTTGGTCAATGGGAGGGTCTCTGGCGCCTTTCCCCTCTCGAGGGGGACGCGCCAGGGATGCCCCCTCTCGCCCCTGTTGTACACCTTGGCAGTGGAACCCCTAGCTTCCTCACTACGCAAGCACCCGGGGATACGGGGACTGACATGCGGGAACCTGAACGAAAAGATAAGCCTATATGCCGACGATATGCTCCTATACCTTGCAGACTCCGGTCCATCCCTACAAACAGCACTTGACACTATCCAAACATTTGGGGGTTACTCCGGTTTAAGAATAAACTGGGACAAATCTCTGATACTCCACATCGATCTGGGCCCCCCAACGGCAACCCAAGCCTCTTCTCCACTCATCCGGGTTAGCTCTATGAAGTATATGGGTGTTATCACCCGCTCACCTGAAGACTTTGTTAAACATAATGTAGAACCCTTGATTGCGACCTTAAAAACTAAAACACAAACGTGGGCCAAGCTACCCCTAGGGATGCTGGGCCGCATAAATTTGATAAAAATGATTCTCTTGCCCCAATTCCTTTATATACTATGGCATGCCCCTGCATACCTGCCCCTTAGGATATTTAAATCCATAGAAGCCATCCTCAACTCCTTTGTGTGGGGAGCAAGCCGTCATAAATTGTCCTGGCAAACACTGAAGAAACCCACAGACCTGGGGGGCGCTGCCTTGCCAGACTTTAACTTGTATTATATAGCAGCACAACTTTCCCATTTCTATTATTTGGATAAACAGGACAAAGACTGTTATCTGACCCTACTTTGCTCCCCCCACTCTGGAGCATACACCCACCCCTTTCAGATAGTATTCAGGGAACCTACTGACCCTTGGGAGCTGGGTGATCGAAAGGGACTCCTCTACCATCACTGCAAAGTGTGGGAAGAAGCGAGACGTAGGCTCAAAATACCTCCCACACACTCCCATACACCACTTTGGGATAACCCGGGCTTGAAGGAACTACTTACTGTACCTGACCATAAACTGTGGATATTCCATGGGGTGACTTACCTCTCGGATGTCTACCAAAATAGCGCTCTGAAATCATTTCAACAACTTAAAACAGAATTTACTCTCCCCAACTTTATGTTCTTTCGATACCTCCAACTCCGCCACGCTCTCCAAACGCCCCCCTAACCTAGAAACTATTGACTCTCTAAGCACTCTCTTGGGACAGGATCCCTCAAAACTAATTTCAACGCTTTATAATGACCTCCTACGCCCCACATTGGCTACGCTAGCATATGCTCTCAAAGACTAATGGACAGACAACGTGGGGGAGATGGAGGATGTGGAGTGGGAGGAGGCGCTAGAAACCTGCAAAAAAGTTTCCACTAAACTGTCTGACCGCTTAACCCAAATATACATACTCCACAGGGTATATGTCACCTCTAGCCGAATGGCCAAGTACAGACCTGACTATAACCCACTTTGCACTAGATGCAACAGCCCTAATAGCACCTTTTTTCACCTCATATGGTCATGCCCGGATATACAGGACTATTGGTCCCACATAGTTAAATTCATCCTCGATGAAATGGGTTCCCCCCTACAACTATGCCCTAAACAATGCCTGCTCTGTGTATTTCCAGACCCTGACGCTGACAAATTTCATATCAATTTCCTGCAAGAATCCCTGTTCTTGGCAAGACTGCTGATAGCAAGGAAGTGGCTGAGGGCACTACCTCCGACAATACAGGAATGGGTTTCTGCCATTAATAATGTTCTACCCTACAAAAAGGAAATATACGCCCATAGGGGCTGCCCGAACAAGTATGAAAAAATTTGGGGATCCTGGTTAAACAATGCAGCAACCTGTAACAGTATGTCTGATAACCCCTGATTTACCTTGTATGTTCCCTGAGAAATGTCTACCACCCCTATTGTGCACACCTGATACGTAAACCCTCACAAGAACGTCCTCACCCTATAAGCTCATGTAATGCACTACTGGAAATACGTTGATACATATACAAAATTGTTATCTGAATCGGCCCCCGGCTGACTGTCTTTTACATTGATTCGCTGTGTCATTTGCTTGTATGTAACACCACTGTATATATTGCCTTATCTTGTATGTTGTAACGCTAAACACACATAAATAAAAAACTATTGAAAAATTCAAAAAATATGTCCATAAACAGTCCAATGGTGTCTTTCTAAGGTGATGACGGAGGCATACATATGCAGGTGACAACGTGAAAGAAAACCTCCACCACAGATGAAATGGCCGCTCACCTCACCAAGTGGACCCTTAGATCATAAAGGGTCACTAAAGCCTTCCCACCAGGGGTTAAATGATAACGATCCACTGGAGAAATACGTCACACTTGGCAGATATGCCGGATGGATGTCAGTCAGTCCTCATGGAAAAGCTCAATCCCATATCGCCATCAATCATGTGAATGAAAAATTTAAAAAACCATAGTGTTCTCTGCTTATAAACAGTTTATTGAAAAAAAGAGATGGGAATATAAAAACTTACAAAGAGGGCACCTATATCCCGGTGCTAGGAGGGTACAGCGTATAGCAAAGTGCACAGATCGGGCTGCGGGTGATGTCACTTTCGTCCGTATGCATTACGTCCATATGCAGGACTTCATCAGCGGAACGGCCATGACTACAAACACCCGACTTATATTGGAAAGCAAACCAATTGCTTTCCAATATAAGTCGGGTGTTTGTAGTCATGGCCGTTCCGCTGATGAAGTCCTGCATATGGACGTAATGCATACGGACGAAAGTGACATCACCCGCAGCCCGATCTGTGCACTTTGCTATACGCTGTACCCTCCTAGCACCGGGATATAGGTGCCCTCTTTGTAAGTTTTTATATTCCCATCTCTTTTTTTCAATAAACTGTTTATAAGCAGAGAACACTATGGTTTTTTAAATTTTTCATTCACATGATTGATGGCGATATGGGATTGAGCTTTTCCGTGAGGACTGACTGACATCCATCCGGCATATCTGCCAAGTGTGACGTATTTCTCCAGTGGATCGTTATCATTTAACCCCTGGTGGGAAGGCTTTAGTGACCCTTTATTATCTAAGGGTCCACTTGGTGAGGTGAGCGGCCATTTCATCTGTGGTGGAGGTTTTCTTTCACGTTGTCACCTGCATATGTATGCCTCCGTCATCACCTTAGAAAGACACCATGGGACTGTTTATGGACATATTTTTTGAATTTTTGAATTGTTTTTTATTTATGTGTGTTTAGCGCTGCACCTTTTTTATATATGTTTCTACAGAGGGATTTTTGAAGGTTGACCCTTGGTGTTCAGCTGCTTCTAAATAATTTTACATAATATTTGATATACCATTGCGCTGATTTATTTTATTATTATAATTTATCTTGTATGTTGTGAAGGCTTCTCAATCAATAAACATGTTATTTGTAAAAAAAAAAACACTATTTATTTAGAATTAAAAATGACCATTGAACTGCAGGATGTTCTGATCTGTTTCTTGTTTACAGTGCTTTAGCTATCTGTGTTGCAAACATAACCTGTGACATTGTTAATTTTTAATGTGACCCACCACCCAGCTAAAGATCTAGTTGCAAACCTGCACCAGCTGGCAACTGATTTGTAACCTTGCTGATCTTTTATGTTGTAGAAAAGCAGTCGATTTATTATGACTTGGATGTCAATGTGTCACAATTGGCCTTTAAATGCACCTGCACCCTTTTTTCAGCAAGCCATAAGGTACAAGTGGTTCGCAATTCATGTCCACTGTGGTGAATTTAGGTTTGTTTTTTGGGACACCTTTTAAAATTAATGGCACAGCAAAATAGTTTGAGTGTTACTATGCAATGAAAAAGTCTGAATCTGGCTTAAAAAATAAAGAGATAATGAGAGAATGTAGTGTATACAATTCGACTGACTAGCGTCACTTGGGTAAAGGGTAAATTAGGGTAAATCTCCCCAAAACAGTGCTGGGAAGCAACAAAAAACCCACTCTATCCAAAACTGAAAACAAATAAGCTTTAACCTGTGGCGGAGCAAATGTAACATATAGTTTAAAGGCATATTTAGTTAAGATGACAATTGTTAGTATTATATTCTAATCCACATTTTTTAGTATTATTGCTTTTGGATAGAGCTATCCATTTATTGTAAATATAAAGAGAACTTGTTTGGAGAGAATGACAATTAAGGGTTTGAGATGAAAATGTCAGTAGGCAATACCAAAATCATTCCATTGAGCCTTGAGCCTGAGTTAGTAAACCAACTTTACCATAAGGGCTTAAAGTAAATAGGCTGTTAATTTTTTAAGGGGGTTGTCACTTTGGTTTAGGCCTCATACACACGGTATGAAAATCAGAAAGGAAAAGTCTGAAGATGAGCTGTCTGTGGATTTTCTGATTGTTAGTATGGTGCATTCGACAGACAATTTGACTTTTACATCAGACAAAAGCTGGATGTGCAGGCTATAAAATTTTTGTTGATATGAACTCAACATCTGATTTTCGGATGGTTAGTACAGAAACCCGTCACACAAAAGTCGAAAGTACAACCACGCATGCTCGGAATCAAGGAACCCCCCCTCCCCTCGTTTTCTTTTTCCCCTCCCCCTACCCTTGTCTCCCCCCCCCCCCTCTTTTTTCCCCACCCACCTTCCCCATCCTTACCTACCATCCCCGCTCTATAACTAATAGATATATGTATACACTAACGTACAAATATAATACGACTTTTTCCATGGGTCAAAACTTAATCTACGTCTACGGTCCTTTTTTCTTTACCAATTCAGTCCTAAATCCATGGTCCCAACATCAAATCCAAATAAATTTGCATGTATACATATATACATGTATTTTGCTATTTTCCTTTGTTTCCCCCAAATTTCTATCCCGTATGATGCCTGTGGTGCGAATATGTTTATGTAATCTTATGTATTTATATATCTATATATTTATTTATTTATATATATCTATTTATATATTTATGTATTTTTATATATTCATCTATATATGTATATATATATATATTTTTAAATATATATTTTATACATTAACTGCTACGCTAATATTTATGCATTTATGCTTTTATATGTTTATGATGATATTTTCTTATATATGTGTATGTATTTATTTATCTGTATTTATTTATTTATATATATTCATATATATGTACATATTTATTTATTTATATTTATTCATGCATATATTTTTCTCTCATACCCATATCGGATGTTGATGTCCATTTATATATATATACTTATTTTTAAATATGTATTTGGTTTCTATACCCATATGTATTTATGTATTTAGGCATTAGTATTCATGTCTTTCTTGATACATCCTCATTTTCATTTTTGTATTGACCCACCTCTATATATATATATATATATATATATATATATATATATATATATATATATATATATTCCCTCTTTATCACCTGCTTTATTCATCAACTGCCCTGTCCAATTTGCCCTATCCATATACAGTCTCTTGTGTACTGGACATTGACATACCCCCGTTTGCACCATTTTAGTTATTTACCCTATACCTTCTGCCCATTAAATAGTTTTTGGCAGTATTTAAAGTTTGATTCCCTAGTTTATTGTACCGCTCTAATAATCCATTTATTTTAATTTTTGTATCGGCTCACTCACATATATATTCACTTTCTGTCAATTGCTCTATTCATCAACTGCCCTGTCCAACTTGCCATATTAATATATAGTCCTGTGAGCACTGGGCATAGACACAGCCCTCTCTGCACAATTCTATTTTATTTTTTTATTTATTTTACACCTTCCGCCCATTAAATAGTCTCGTGCAGGACTTCTAGTCCCATTCCTTCATTGTGCCGCTTTTAATGATTCTTTTTGTCTCTACCATCGTTTTTCGTTTTTTATTCTCCTCTCATTTTCTTTCCTTTATTTTTGCAATCCCCCGCCCCCTGGCCCAACCCCTCCCTACTGAATAAAAGAAGCCCCTAGTCCTGCCCCTACTTCCCCCATGCTTGAGAAAAGAGCGCCGCTATTCTCAACAACTATAGCGCTGCTAGCTCGGAAACGCGTTGCAGAGATATGACGTCACACCCCGGCGCCTAACACTGTTTGCGGTCCAAGCCTCGTTTTCAGCTCCATAGACACGGCCGTGCCTGTAACAAACACCCGGAAGCAGACCTGGCTCATAGACCCCACAGTAGGTGACGATGCTAAACGTCCCCCCACTTTCCTTCCATACCGCTTTATAGCTCTTTTTATTAACTTTTTGGAACCAACATTGTGCAAGAATCCAGACACTATCTGATCCCTGTATTGATGTGACAATTCTTCTCGAGGACCGGAGAAAAATCCACTAGCTGCATCCACCTGCCTACATCATCCCCCCAGGATTTGATAAGACGACAGCTTTTGTGTGAACCTTGCTGAGACTTGTAGTCCCGCCGGCCCTCCAATCCAGAGATGTGTCTAAACGCTACACTGCATTTTTACATGTGAGTGGATATTGTTCTTTTAATAAATGTTTATTTGATACATATTCAGAGGCGCCCCTTCCCTTGTGTTTCTCTTCTAGCTCCTATTGGACCTGGCTTCAGGCCTCTGCGGTGGCAGCCCTGACAACTTTTAATGCTCCATTGTGTATATCATTACAAATATACACCTAGCCCCTTCCCCCCTTTTTTCTTCCCCCTTCTCTGGACTATTAGGAACCCCATACATATAAACGAGGTATTGTGACTGTGCGCCTTTTTACTTGTCTTTTGGAATCAATGAACAAGCCAGAAGTGTTTGGTCTTGTAAATCTTAATCTAAAATTAACATTTGTGATGCGGCAATTGATGAAATGTCGAAAATGCAGCGCACATTCTCATCTTCTTTAATGGGATAAAAAGGTAGCTGCTTTGCTGGTGATACTGATGTAGTTATGACAAATGTATTTTAAAAGGCATTTGTTTAGTACGATCTGAAAATCACGAATCAACACTCTCCAAAATTCTACTAACTTCTACTAACACGAAATTAGCATAAGGGGCCCAAAGGGTGGCGCTTGAGAAATTAACTTCCTCTTTATACTCTCATAGTACGTCACTACGTTCATGTTTGTCAAACGACAATTTGCGGATAGTTAGTATACTAGACAAAATCCTGCACAAAGGTCATCCAACAATCAAACCATGTGTACGAGGCTTTACTTAAATTCTTTCTTTAGCTTAATAGATGAGGTGAAGCTATTTTGGCTTACACCATGTAATCATGTGCAAGCAAAAGTTTTTATTTGTGTTTTTTAAATCAAAGAGAAGTTTATTGAGAATTCAACAACTCAAACAAAGAAAAACAAAGTTCCAAAGAGTTGATAAATAAAAGTAGCACATAATGCCAGATAACATATACTGTAACTGACATAACATTAATTTGCACAGTCAGACAAATGCACACAGCACATATCTGGGTTACAGCATTTTTTTTCCGCAAACAATGATTATGCCCCTGTCCTCACAGTGAGTCTCTAAATCCAGACTATTGTGGCGAGGAGCACAGTACTTTAAATGAATAGTCTGTCCAGAACTAACTCTACAGGATATAAGCCTGAAGAGGCCAGCCATCCTCCCCACACCTTTTCATACTTATATTGGATGCCTCTATGTTGATAAATTAACCACTCATATCTTTGTGTGATACCCATTTGATCAAGCCACATCTGTGACGTAGGGGCAGCCTATGATGTCCAATGCTATAATATTAGCTTGAGAGCCTAGAAGAGAGCTCTGGAAGCCACCTCCCCAACATATACATCATGTACCACATCTTTAAGTATACCTAAAGTAAAAGGTTTGAGATCTAACAGTATTTCCATTTGAAATGTATTGTTACTTCCGGTTCCGGTGCGGCATGAGGTAGCTGCGCCTCTCTTCAGCTCTCGCTCCAGGTACCCTAACTCGGCCTAGAAAATCGGCCTGAGCTCCCCCAACAAGGCGCCCACCATCACCGAGGGTCCCCCATCACCCACGGGTCACTGATGGACTGATTCCTGGAAAAAAACAGCGTTCGGTCGTACGCAGCCATCTGACAGGCCGCAAATCGAGCCCCCGGCTCCGGCCTACACGCACGCTGTGGCGGACAGCCAGGAGACATGGAGGTCAGTGGCTGGTCCACTCAGGCGCTCTCTGCCTCACTCTCTTCCGTAATCCCCGGGCTCAGCTCTACCTCTCTCGTTGTCAAACCTTCCAGGGGACACCACTCCTGATACCCCCCCTGGGGAAGATGGACACACACTGCATATAACACAAGCAGTAGCTGCCCTTCTGACCCCTATGATTGCAGCCTCTGTGGAGAAGGCAGTTAAGGCAGGCATGAAGCAACTCAAGGCCCAGCTGTCTGAACACACTAATAGGCTGAATGAAGTTGAACATCGCTTATCAGAAGTAGAGGATGAACTCTACCAAGCACAGGCCACAGAACACTCCCAAGATAAAACCAACCAATACATTATCCAGAAATTGGAAGATCTGGAAAATAGATCCAGACGGAGCAACCTGCGTTTTGTAGGCGTCCTGGAGTCGCTAACCTCTGCAGCCCTTGCAGACTTCTGCTCCAAATGCATTCCCGATGCTACGGGCCTCCCAGGCCCGTTCACAGTGGAACTTGCGCACCGCATGGGCTCCTTAAAGCCCGAACGCAAATCCCCACGCCCCATCATCGCCAAGTACCTAAACTATGTGGATAAATCTGCTCTTCTCCAAAAATTTCGGCAGTCCCCGGCTCTTCAAATAGATGGGGTAAAAATCCTCATCTTTGCCGACTACTCAATAGAAGTCTCTAAAAAGAGGAAGGCCTTCCAGCCGATATGTTTTCCGAACTTTTCAAGCAGCAAATAAAATTCACCCTGGCGTTCCCTGCAAACTCTCCTTCCAAGATTCCTCGGAAGCAGGATCCTTCATCTGCTCTCTCCGCCTAGACTCTCTCTATCAGACGCCTTCCAAATCTGCCGCCAGTTTCCGCTCTCTGGAACAAAGAAGCCCAGGCAAAGATTCTCCCAAACGCTTTAGGCCTTCTGCTGCGGATCATCGCAACAGAAAGCCCTACGCTGAAGTCTTGGCTCTGATCACAGCCATCTTATCTTCAATTGCAGGTCGTATGTTTTCCATATATTTTCTTTGACCTTTCTCCTCCTGTTTACCTCCCAGTCGACCTGTCCTACCCTGTTGCAGGGTCTACTCTGAAGCCAATCAGGGCCAGCACCTAACCACTATCCCCTGTTTGGTCCCTTTGGACGCTATGCTGCTACCCGTGTTCTTTATCACAAATACCATAGTTCCTGCGATCTCCACTGTATCAATTTTTTTTCTTGTATTCTATGTGTCCTCACAGTTATTCAATACTACAAACAGGCCTGCCGGCCTAGAGACATCTGAAGATGTCAAAATGTCATGCCTAACTATTTGATCTAGTGTCATGTTTAAATGTTTGATTTAAATATTTGGTCTAGTGCTAACGCTAACAGCCTTTGTGCTTACTCGTTCCCTTTTTCACCATGAATCTTCTGTGCACCACTCCCAATTCTCTCTTTCATAACCAACTGGGCCCCTCAAACTCTCAGGCACCTCCGCCATCTCCCCCCCTCTTTAAGGGTCCTGTATGGGGAGCCGCTTGCACAGTGAATTCATGCGGAAAAAAGAGAAGTTCACGAATATGTATATTTTGGTTCTGTTATCTTTTCCTGTTTGGTTCTCTCCATCCCTCCTTCCCCTCCCCCTCCTCCCCTTCTACACTACCTCCTGCATCGTCTACTCAAAGGCTAGAAGATCATACAACCCCCGTAATACCAAGAATCAGTCGAGTCTCCTTTATTCAACTTTTGATACACCAATCTCAGGTCCCCTCAAGAAATTCCTCTTTCACATAGCCCCTTAGGGTAGTTTCATGGAATGTGAAGGGTCTCCGTTCTCCTCACAAGAGAATGAAGATCCTTCCCCACCTTAAAACGATAAAAACTGACATTGCACTACTTCAGGAAACCCATCTCCACACATCTGACTTCCATCGTATGCAGAAACTGTGGGTGGAGACAGTTCTGGGCTCAGTAGCAGTGGGGCGCAAAGCTGGTGTCCTTCTGCTGATTCATAGTAACCTCCCATGCTCCTTCCTCTCTACCCACACAGACGACCAGGGGCGCTTTATCTCAACCCGAGTTAAACTGGGCAGGATCATATCCTATGCCACTACATTTAAGAAAAATGCGTTATCCAAATTTAAGCTGGCCAGCACTAGACTACACAGAGCGCAGCTCAAACTTGCCACCTCCACCACATCTGCTGACAGAGACGAATGGTCGGCAGCAAAGTCCTCCTTGGATGCCTGGGCAACTACCCTTGAACTTACCAAAAAAGCCCACCTAGACGCCACCCTACACAAATTCGGGAACAAGTCTGGTAAACTTCTCTCCAAGCTCTGCAAGGGGTTTTTCCGACCGACCCACATTACCTCGCTTCGCGACCACCTGGGGAAAATACACTCCACTGCTCCTGATATTAACAAAGCCATGCTGCAGTTCTACAAGGCCCTCTATGGCCCAGACCCTATTGATAAAAACGCTGCTCAAACCTTTTTAGACAAAATGCATCTTCCTGTCATCTCTCCCATCCAGTTAGAATCCCTAAATGCCCCCATCACGACAGACGAAATAACACACGCCATTAGAAATCTTCGCCCCTTGAAAGCTCCTGGCCCCGACAGCTTTACTAGCGAGTTCTACAATACTCTCCTGACATCACGATACCCATACTTCACTCTGTCTATTCCGGCATCTGGGCGGGTGGCCCATATCTCCCTACGGGCAATCAAGCTATTATTAAACTTCTCGCAAAAAAGGGCAAAGACCCGTTGGAACCAGGTTCTTACAGGCCTATTTAATTACTTAACCTAGATGTCAAAATCCTATCAAAAATAGTGGCCTCCAGACTAGCAGTAATCCTCCCTGACCTCATACACCCTGCTCAATCCGGTTTTGTAAAAGGACGCACGGCCACCCTGAACATTCGCAAGGTGCTATTAGCCCTCTAACAAGCCAAACAAGATCCCAAGGGAGACTATGCCATTATCACCCTAGACGCTGAAAAAGCCTTCGATAATGTAAGCTTCGATTGGCTCTCACTCTTGCTCTCCAAAATGGGATTTACTGGTCCTTTCTGCCACCTCATAAACTCAATGTATGCATCGCCCTCAGCTAGATTAGTTGCAGCGGTTCTTCTCTCAGAAGAATTCCACCTTCATAAAGGGACCAGGCAGGGGTGCCTTCTATCCCCCCTATTATTTAATATTGCCCTAGAACCCCTCTCCAGATTCCTATCTCATAATGCCCCCATACGAGGTATCACTGTAGGCTCCACGGAACTACGTACATCACTCTTCGCAGATGATGTCCTCATTTTCACATCTAACCCCCCAGCTGACATCCTGACAATTAAAAGTGTCTTTGATAATTTCAGAATATGCTCAGGAATGCGCATAAACTAATCCAAAAGCGAAATTCTCCCAATCGGCGGTCAATCTCTACCCCCTTGGTCACAACACTCTCTTTTTCAAGTTGCCATGTCACATATCACCTACCTAGGAATAAAGATTGGGAAACTGCCCTCTTCTCTTTACCATCTTACCTACCCCCCTCTCTTTGCCAAACTTTTTCAAGAACTGTCTAACTGGATGGATCTCCCCTTATCACTCTTGGGAAGGTGTCGTCTTATCAAAATGATTAGCTTCGCCAGACTTCTGTATCCATTACAAACTATTCCACTATTGCTAAAACACAAGGATATCTCGGCTCTCAACTCCAGAATTTCTAAATTCCTTTGGCATGGCAAAAGACCACGTATAGCTTTTAAGAAACTGCACCTTCCCAGGAGCGAGGGGGGTATTAGCTTACCACATATTAGAATGTATAACCTTGCTTGTCTACTAAGGACTAGCCTCGACTGGCTGGCCCACCAATCCCGACACTACAACTATGCACTAGAGTCTGAAATGGCTCACCCTTACTCCCTGGTGGCCCTCCTACATTGTAGGGGGAAATCTGTCCCCCTCCCACTTCAACACAATCTCCTTCTACAAGACACGGCCTTGGCCTGGAAGGAGACCAGAAAAATCCTCTGACTCCCATCATATATCTTCTCTCACCTACCCATCCAAGGGAACCCTGGATTCCTTCCTGGTATACACTGCAAACCCTTTGATATATGGCAGGAGCATGGCCTATCAAATTTTTCCGCACTGTGTGACCTCACGACAGGAAAACCCTTATCTTTTTCAACTGTGTCAACCCAATTCTCCTTACCTCCCTCCCATGGGTTTTTATTACAATCAATGCGTCAGCTATGTAGTAGAGTATTCCTGCGCTACCGTGGAGAGGGGACGGGAGGGTGGTGGGGGGAATGAATGAGGGGGGACAGCTGCAAGCACCTGGTGTATGTCAAACCGTACCTACCAAAACAGGCATGTAAAAGTGGGGATGGTGCTGTGCTGTTCCCCAGGGAAATGAATGAATCTACTGCTAGGTGGCAGTGTCGGTGTAAGAACGTAGACCCCTTGGGTTAAGTAATAGCAAAGACAACAGTAGTATACAATCTATCTAGTAGATCTTAATCTGTTAATAGAATCTGATGCCTCCCTCGATGTGTATGGTGAGGGGTATATCATGACTAGGGATGAGCCGAACACCCCCCCGTTCGGCTCGCACCATAAAGTCCGTGCGAGCTTTAGAACCCTATTAGTTATAATGGATGCGAACGTTCGAAATTAAAAGTGCTCATTTTAAAGGCTAATATGCATGTTAATGTCATAAAAAGTGTTTGGAGACCTGGGTCCTGCCCCAGGGGACATGTATCAATGCAAAATTTTTTTTTAAAAACGGCAGTTTTTTCAGGAGCAGTGATTTTAATAATGCTTAAATTGAAACAATAAAAGTGTAATATTCCTTTAAATTTCGTACCTGGGGGGTGTCTATAGTATGCCTGTAAAGGGGCGCATGTTTCCCGTGTTTAGAACTGTCTCTGCGCAAAGTGTCATTTTTGAAAGTAAAAAAGCTATTTAAAATCACTCGCGGCTAATGTTAATTCACGGCTCCCGTAACACAGAGAACAGTGATTCATTGAAACTCATTCATAAAAAAAAGTCATTGATAAAAAAAAAAAAAAAAAAAAAAAAAATAAAAAAAAAAAATGCGTAGGGGTCCCCCCAAATTCAATAACCAGGCCCTTCAGGTCTGGGATGGATGATTAAGGGGAACCCCAGCCAAAAAAAAAAAAAAAAAAAAATGGCGTAGGGTCCCCCTCAAAATCCATACCAGACCCTTGAGGTCTGGTATGGATTTTAAGGGGAACCCTAGCCAAAAAAAATGGCGTGGGGTCCCCCTCAAAATCCATACCAGACCCTTATCCGAGCACGCAACCTGGCAGGCCGCAGGAAAAGAGGGGGGGACGAGAGCGGCCCCCCCTCTCGCCTGAACCGTACCAGGCCACATGCCCTCAACATTGGGAGGATGCTTTGGGGGTCTAAGACCCCTAAAGCACCTTGTCCCCATGTTGATGAGGACAAGGGCCTCTTCCCCACAACCCTGGCCGGTGGTTGTGGGGGTCTGCGGGCGGGGGGCTTATTGGAATCTGGAAGCCCCCTTTAACAAGGGGACCCCCAGATCCCGGCCCCCCCCCCTGTGTGAAATGGTAAGGGGGTACAAAAGTACCCCTACCATTTCACCAAAAAAGTGGCAAAAATGGTAAAAATGACAGGAGACAGTCTTTGACAATTCCTTTATTAAAATCTTCTTTCTTCTTTCTTCATCCTTCGGATTCTTCATCTTCTCCTTCCTTCATCTTCTTCCATCTTCTTCTTCCATTTTCTTCTTCCTCCGATCCGCTTCTTCTTGCGCTGGTCTTCTCGTCCTTCTCGTCCGGCATCTTCTTCCGTCGGCGTCGGCGTCGGTGTCGGTGTCGTGTCTTCTTGGGCCGCTCCGCGCAATGGGAGGCTCCCGCTGTGTGAGGCTCCGCTCCATCTGACAGGTCTTTTAAAACGGAGGGCACCTGGTGACCCCGCCCCCTCTGACGTCATGGGGAAAGCCATCATGGAATTCCCCATGACGTCCCTGTGCGTCAGAGGGGGCGGGGTCACCAGGTGCCCTCCATTATAAAAGACCTGTCAGACGGAGCGGAGCCTCACACAGCGGGAGCCTCCCATTGCGCGGAGCGGCCCAAGAAGAGACAGAGACACCGACACCGACACCGACGCCGACGCCGACGGAAGAAGATGCCGGACGAGAAGGACGAGAAGACCAGCGCAAGAAGAAGCGGATCGGAGGAAGAAGAAAATGGAAGAAGAAGATGGAAGAAGATGAAGGAAGGAGAAGATGAAGAAACCGAAGGATGAAGAAAGAAGAAAGAAGATTTTAATAAAGGAATTGTCAAAGACTGTCTCCTGTCATTTTTACCATTTTTGCCACTTTTTTGGTGAAATGGTAGGGGTACTTTTGTACCCCCTTACCATTTCACACAGGGGGGGGGCGGGATCTGGGGGTCCCCTTGTTAAAGGGGGCTTCCAGATTCCGATAAGCCCCCCGCCCGCAGACCCCCACAACCACCGGCCAGGGTTGTGGGGAAGAGGCCCTTGTCCTCATCAACATGGGGACAAGGTGCTTTAGGGGTCTTAGACCCCCAAAGCATCCTCCCAATGTTGAGGGCATGTGGCCTGGTACGGTTCAGGCGAGAGGGGGGGCCGCTCTCATCCCCCCCTCTTTTCCTGCGGCCTGCCAGGTTGCGTGCTCGGATAAGGGTCTGGTATGGATTTTGAGGGGGACCCCACGCCATTTTTTTGGCTAGGGTTCCCCTTAAAATCCATACCAGACCTCAAGGGTCTGGTATGGATTTTGAGGGGGACCCTACGCCATTTTTTTTTTTTTTTTTGGCTGGGGTTCCCCTTAATATCCATCCCAGACCTGAAGGGCCTGGTTATTGAATTTGGGGGGACCTCTACGCTTTTTTTTTTGTTTTTTATTAATGAATGACAGCTCTCTGTGTTACAGGAGCCATCAATTCATTAGCCGCGAGTGATTTAAATAGCTTTCTTCCTGCAAAAATGACACTTTTTTGCAGGGAAAGTTCTAAGCACAGGAAACCTGCCCTCCTTCACAGGCCACCTATAGACACCCCCCAGATGTGATACTGCAATGCTGTTCTAACAGCATGCACACACATATCCCCAGAAATAAAGCACATATTGTTGTCAGCAGTCAGCAGCACACTGACACGCTGACACTGTCTGAAACATAATATGCGAGGCCGCCGGCGCGGCGGCCTCTTATACCGTGGGGCGTGTACTAAAGCCCCTGAGCTATAATTGGCTACAGGCATCCTGCCTGTAGCCAATTATGGCTCTCCTCGCTGCCGGCGCTGGGATTGGCCAAGCATGCGGGGTCACAGTGCATGCTTGGCCAATCATCAGCCAGCATTGCACTGCGCGCGCCGCAATGCATTGCGGGGCCGCTCGCATCACACAATTTGATGCGAGCGGCCCCAATAGTTCTGGGCTCGCCGAGCGAGCGAACACCCGGTGCTCGATTCGAACATGGGTTCGAATCGAACACCGGGCTCATCCTTAATCATGACCAGTATAAGGCACTAGTGAATAACAATATAATAAATAGTAAGGTGCAAGAGTGTTAAAAATAACTAATGGCACCTAAATTAAATAACTTATAAAACACCATAAGCAGGTACACAGATAAAATAAGATATGCATAAAAAATCGTATAAGTGAATATATAGATAAAAAAATTAATAAATATAAATAATCGTATAAGTGAACATATGGATAAAATAATTAACAAATATAAAATATCCAAAGTGCATAAGGAGTGTAAAGGAATAATATCCTTAGCGTGCTAGTGCAAGTGTGCACAGCATAAAGTGGCTAGGTGATCAGGTGAAAGAAATAAACGATTGTTGCAATCACACTTCCAAAATGTGTGATGGGTAGTAAACAAAAATATGTGCAAATAATGCAATAAAGTGAGAGACTATACAATGAGTATAAAGTGCAAAAAATGCAAACATAAACAGTGGTGCAAGGGATGCAGAGCCAGATGGGACTAGTCTGAGTGACTAGAAAAAATGAACGTTAACAAAGTAAATGATATTGGCCAAATAGAGCTACCAATAAATAGCAAAGTGCATCCAGTTTCGAAACATTGTGCACCCCCTTACCAGAACACTGTTATCATTTGAAGAACTGCAAAAGAAATACCAGATCCCTAAACAATTATTTTACTCCTACCTTCAAATCAGACACTACTTCGCCTCTAAATCGCCCACTCTAAGCCTTGATAAGCCTACCTCGTTCGAACTTTTATGTGCTCAAGGACCATACCAGACTCATCTCATTACTGACATCTATAGGTCCCTACATAACGCTACTCCTTTTACTGACACATCCCATTCTTATATGCGAAAATGGTCTCATGTGATAAACCGCTCCATCTCCCTGGTTCAATGGCAGAAGATTTGGGAAGCTATTTCCAAGTCATCACAATGTGTAGAACAAAAAGAGACGGCTTATAAGATATTATTCTTCTGGTATATAACCCCTGAAATTATACACAAATATGATCCTAAGACTCCTCGGATGTGTTGGAGATGCCGGGGAGACATAGGCTCCCATTTTCACATCTTTTGGGACTGCCCCTTGATACGCCCATTCTGGATAGCTATTCAGACCTTTATACAGGATCTTTTCAATATTTCACTCACATTAGACCCTTTACACTTTCTATTAGGTCTGCCGATCCCTGGACTCTCCAAGCATACCCAAAAATTGGCTACCTTTATTCTACTGGCGGCAAAAAGGGCTATACCCTTAAGGTGGCTCTCCCCCTCCCAGACCTCTCTTTCACAAGTCCTACAAATGTTGGAACAGATATGTAGAATGGAACGCCTTACCGCAATAATACATGATACCCTCCGGCAATTTTCTAAAACCTGGGATCTATGGGATCATTCGGACCTTAACCCTGGTATCAGTTCCATTTCATCCGCTGAAATAGCACACACCTGAAGCTATCTATCTATCTGCCTGATGCCTCCTTATTTGTCATTATGGATTGGATTAACTGTCCTCTTTTTCACAGACCCTCTTCCTTTACCTATACCACCATCGTAATATGTAACTAATAGTCTAGATTTCTGCTCTATTGGTAGTGATGTGACTGTTCTGAACAATATTTTTCTTTATTTTCTGTTATATTCTTTCCTCAAGTACGATATGTAATGTATACAAAACCTAAATGTTTACATGAATATTTTTGTTTGTATGATACTGTTTTCTTTTCAATAAAAATTACAATTTAAAAAAAAATAGCAAAGTGCAAATGCAAGGTGCACAGAAATATGCTGTAAACAATAAATGAAGTAATATGTTAAAAGACGTGACAAAAGTAAATAGTCATAAAAGACTATGCTGCATGCATATAAGTCTGTGACATAAAAGGATCTTCAGCAGTTTGTAATGTGATTATTTCTCCTGGTGGAAAAGTGGGGATAGTAATGTGATCCCTGGGCAGAAATGGTATCCGTGCAGTGGGGTGCCCTTAACGGTGGGGGTTAGTCCTCTTCGCGTGGGGTACACTAAAGTAAGTAATGGACCCTTACCTTGCGGTAAAGGGTTAACCGCATAAGAAATAATACGATGAAATGGGGTCAGCTTTCTTCTCCCTCTGTCACGATCGCCTGCCTGGGTGAGTGGGTTTCCTTATCCCTGGTTCCAGGTGTATATATCCTTGTTTCTCACGGCAAATGCCGGAGTGATATGCAAGAAATGAGGGGGGAGCCCTTAGACGAGTGCCAAGCTCGTTTCCTCTGTCAGGGACAAGGAAAGGCATTCAAACTGACAGAGGAAATGAGCTTGGCACTCGTCTATGGGCTCCCCCCTCATTTCTTGCATATCACTCCGGCATTTGACTCGGCAGTCCGGATGACAATCCCGCCGTCCGTATGCTAGTCCGCGGGACTTTTGAAATGAACGGACTTGCGTCACACACGGAGGAAAGTCCGTTCATTTAGAACGTGACTCCAGGTAGACGGTACTAGCGAAGGAAGTCAATGCCGCCTCGCTAGCCCCGTCACCTGGTATGGATTTAAAGGGAAATCCCTACGCTGAAAAAACAGCATGGGGTTCCCCCCAAATCCATATCAGACCCTTATCCGAGCACGTAGCCCGGCCAGTCAGGAAAGGGGGTGGGGATGCGTGAGCGCCCCCCCTCCTGAGCCGTACCAGGCCGCATGCCCTCAACATGGGGGGTGCCCTGGGGAAAGGGGGCCCTGTGGCCCCCCCACCCCAAAGCACCTTGTCCCCATGTTGATGAGGACAAGGGCCTCTTCCCGGCAACCCTGGCCGTTGGTTGTCGGGGTCTGCGGGCAGGGGACTTATTGGAATCTGGGAGCCCCCTTTAATAAGGGGGGCCCCAGATACCGGCCCCCCACCCTATGTGAATGAGTATGGGGTATGATGGAAAAAAAGTGTTAATAAAAAAAACAACACAATTTTTTTAAATACTTTATTGCACAGCTCCGGGGGTGTTCTCGCCGGACTCCTCCGCTATCTTCTGTTCTTTTACTAACTCTTTCACTAGCAGAGGAGCCTGGCTTTCTTCTTCATCGCCGCTGCCGTCTGGGGGTCTTTTTCCGACTTTGGGGGTCTTCGGGGGTCTCTTCTGTTCTTCTTGCCGGGCCTCCGCTTTCTTCTTCCAGCTCTTTTACTAGTGGTGGCCCGCGCTTCTGTCGCCGTTGCTGTCGCCGCCTTCTGCTTCTTCTTCTTCTGCTTCTTCTTCTTCCGATATTGACTTGTCGCTGTCTCCTCTTCTAATGGCTCAGACGTGTTGCGCTGCCAGTTATATAGGGACAAGGAGGATGCTGGGACTGTGACATCATATGGGGGCGGGGTCACCATGTGACATGAGACGGTTGCCCCTCCCCTTGCCCCTATATAACTGGCAGCACAACATGTCTGAGCCATTAGAAGAGGAGACAGCGATGAGTCAACATCGGAAGAAGAAAGAAGAACAAGAAGCAGAAGCAGAAGAAGAAGAAGAAGCAGAAGGCGGCAACAGCGACGGTGACAGAAGCCCAGGCCAAAAAGAGCTGGAAGAAGAAAGCGGAGGCCCGGCAAGAAGAACAGAAGAGACCCCCGAAGACCCCCGAAGTCGGAACAAGACCCCCAGACAGGGGCGGCGGCGAAGAAGAAAGCCGGCGAAGAAGAAAGAGCAGAAGATAGCAGAGGAGTCTGGCGAGAAGACCCCCCAAGACGGAAGAAGACCCCCGGAGCTGTGCAATAAAGTATTTAAAAAAATTGTGTTGTTTTTTTTATTTATACTTTTTTTCTTAGGTGAATGGGTAGGGGTACATCGTACCCCATACTCATTCACATAGGGTGGGGGCTGGTATCGGGGGGCCCCCCTTATTAAAGGGGGCTCCCGGATTCCGATAAGTCCCCCGCCCGCAGACCCCGACAACCAACGGCCAGGGTTGTCAGGAATAGGCCCTTGTCCTCATCAACATGGGGACAAGGTGCTTTGGGGTGGGGCAGGGCACCCCCCATGTTGAGGGCACGCGGCCTGGTATGGCTCAGGAGGGGGGTGCTCGCGGGTCCCCATCCCCTTTCCTGACTGGCCAGGCTGCGTGCTCGGATAAGGGTCTGATATGGATTAGGGGGGACCCCCACGCCGTTTTTTTCGGCGTAGGGATTCCCTTTAAATCCATACCAGGTGACGGGGCTAGCGAGGCGGCATTGACTTCCTTCGCTAGTCCCGTCTACCTGGAGTCACGTTCTAAATGAACGGACTTTCCGCCGTGTGTGACGCAAGTCCGTTCATTTCAAAAGTCCCGCGGACTAGCATACAGATGGCGGGATTGTCACCCGGACTGCCGAGTCAAATTTTAGGTCCGCCGGACTTTTGGGAATAAAAGGTCAGCCGGAGCCCCACACACGGTCGGAATGTCCGGCGGACTCTAGTCCAGCGGACAATCAGTTTCGCCAAAACTCTGGCGGACAATCCGCCGGAAGTCGGGGCGTGTGTGGGCAAGTCCACACATTCGGAAAGTCTGACGGACCTCCGCTGGAAAGTTCGGCGGATTGTCCGGCAGACTAAGTCCGCCGGACAATCCGGCCGAAAAGTCTGATCGTGTGTACGGGGCTTTACTGTTACCTTGGTCATCTTCCTCTTCTGAGACCGCTTCCTCTAATGGGGCGGCCCCAAAGCCTTCCTCAAAAGACTGGACCCTGTTATGCCTACTCATCGCAAGGAGAATCATCCTCAGACATTGGATAAAGAACTCAAATCCAGATCACGTTTTTTCCATAGATGGCAACTGTTCATCTCCTCAGCTCTCTCCCCAGATGACCAACTGGATCTACATACATTTTTCTTCTCATATGATGAACTAATCCCTGAGGATCCGTAATCCCTAACTATATTCCTTGTTACCATCTCTCAACATTTGGTGGACACCTTTGGAGCCCTCATATGACGTTATAGCCTCTAAAGCCCGCAAGTCTTTTTCTCCCTCCCCCCTATGCCTTCCTGGTTGTACCCCCCTTCTATTAGCACCTTATCAGGGGTTAGCATTCAGATCCATCCAGTCGTTTGCTCTATCTAGTTTGTATATTTGCGAATATATTTTGAGCAGGTACTATCTGTTTATACTGTTCCACGATCTTATTAGGTAGAGATTTCTTGTGTTAAAAGGCTGCTCTGCAACCCCACAACGTTAGTTGTTTTTGACCTTTCTAATTACCTCACTGTTGTTCATCAACTGTTCTGTTTTGCTGACATATATGTTACTTTCAGATCTTTTTTGTTTGATCTTGTGCAGTTTCTGTAAAAATGACTGACAATAATCTGTACATATGCCTTTATATTTTTCTCAATAAAAACATTTTGAAAAAAAAAAAAAAAAAGAAATGTATTGTTAACAGTTGTCACAATTGTCAAAGGCCACCCCTATCCCTACAGCATCTAGCACATATAGGGTCCGGGCATAAACCAATAGTTTGCAATTTAAGAGGAATGCAGTGCACCCTTAATAAAATGTAGAGTTGTGATAATCTGTGTGACACATTCATGGAGCAAAGGAGTACAGATTCCATTGCTGCCTCCCATTGGTCCCTGGAGATATCGCCCCCATCCCTCTCCCACCTCTCCAATGCCGAGCTAGGGAAGCATTTGAAATAGTCAGCTAGAAGCAGGGCTTAACACCTAGAGCCAAAGCCTTCAGTGGAGAGCGATTGCTGCATCAGGTTAAAAACAGGGATCACAAGAAAAACTGAAAAACAGAATTGGAAGGCGTGCACAACTAGTGCATTACCAAAGATAATTTTAATAATAAGAAATTTTTGTATAAAAGTGTATAATACAACTGACAAAAGGTCATAAACACAGTGCATGGACATGCACAGAACATGGAGTACAACTAACGTGTTTCGGGGGCGCACCCCCTTCCTTAGAGCTAGGCTAGTCTCATACACCATGGGCAAGCACTTTTATAGGAAATGGTGGAATTGAAAATTGTTTGTCAAAAAGAGCCACGCCCTTAAAGGGGCAGAAAAAAAGAAAAAAAGAATAATATATACAGTATCTCATAAAAGTGAGTACACCGCTCACACTTTTGTAAATATTTTATTATATCTTTTAATGTGACAACACTGAATAAATTATACTTTGCTACAATTTAAAGTAGTGAGTGTACAGCTTGTATAACAGTTTAAATTTGCTGTCCCCTCAAAATAACTCAACACACCATTATGTCTAAACCGCTGGCAACAAAAGTGAGTACATCCCTAAATGAAAATGTCCACATTGGGCCCAAAGTGTCAATATTTTGTGTGGCCACCATTATTTTCAAGCACTGCTTTAACCCTCTTGGGCATGGAGTTCACCAGAGCTTCACAGGTTGCCACTGGAGTCCTCTTCCACTCCTCCTGACGACATCACGGAGCTGGTGGATGTTAGAGACCTTGTTCTCCTTCACCTTCCGTTTGGAGATGCCCCACAGATGCTCAATAGATTTTAGGTCTGGAGACATGCTTGGCTAGTCCATCACCTTTACCCTCAGCTTCTTTAGCAAGGCAGTGGTCATCTTGGAGGTGTGTTTGGGGTTGTTATATTGGAATACTGCCATGCAGCCCAGTTTCCGAAGGGAGTGGATCATGCTCTGCTTCAGTACAGTACATGTTGGCATTCATGGTTCCCTCAATGAACTGTAGCTCCCCAGTGGCGGCTGCACTCATGCAGCCCCAGACCATGACACGGCCACCATCATGCTTGACTGTAGGCAAGACACACTTGTCTTTGTACTCCTCACCTGGTTGCCGCCACACACACTTGACACCATCTGAACCAAATAAGTTTATCTTGGTCTCATCAGACACCAGGACATGGTTCCAGTAATCCATGTCCTTAGTCTGCTTGTCTTCAGCAAACTGCGGGCTTTCTCGTGCATCATCTTTAGAAGAGACTTCCTTCTGGGATGACAGCCATGCAGACCTATTTGATGCAGTGTGCGACGTATGGTCTGAGCACTGACAAGCTGACCCCCCCACCCCTTCAACCTCTGCAGCAATGCTGGCTGCACTCATACGTCCATTTCCCAAAGACAACCTCTGGATATGATGCTGAGCATGTCCACTCAACTTCTTTGGTCGACCATGGCGAGGCCTATTCTGAGTGGAACCTGTCCTGTTAAACCGCTGTATGGTCTCGGCCACCATGCTGCAGCTCAGTTTCAGGGTCTTGGCAATCTTCTTATAGCTTAGGTCATCTTTATGTAGAGCAACAGTTCTTTTTTTCAGATCCTCAGAGAGTTCTTTGCCATGAGGTGCCATGTTGAACTTCCAGTGACCAGTATGAGAGAGTGAGAGTGATAACACCGAATTTAACACACCTGCTCCCCAATCACACCTGAGACCTTGCAACACTAATGAGTCACATGACACCGGGGGGGGAAAATGGCTAATTGGGCTCAATTTGGACATTTTCACTTAGGGGTGTACTCACTTTTGTTGCCAGCGGCTTAGACATTTAGACATTACTGGCTGTGTGTTGAGTTATTTTGAGAGGACAGCAAATTTACACTGTTACACAAGCTGTACACTCACTACTTTACATTGTAGCAAAGTGTAATTTCTTCAGTGTTGTCACATGAAAAGATATAATAAAATATGTACAAAAATGTGAGGGGTGTACTCACTTTTGTGAAATACTAATATATATATATGTATATATATATATATATATATATATATATATATATAAATAGTTGCACTCATGTAAAACAGGGATCAGTGACAAAGTCGTGTTCTCCAAGGACTGTTGGGCCTTAACTGCATGCTGCAATTGGAGATAATAAAATTGCATACTGAGCGGAACACCATAGTGGGACTGTAATTGGGCAAAACACAGCAGTTTACCATTTACAAAAATATGTCTAAGGTGTGTTATACCTAGCAAACATCATTTAGCAGCGTGCTGCAATTTAACTAGTTACAAATAGCACTCAATTTGGAATACCCTGAGACCTGTTGCAGTTGATTTGCTTTCACTCAAACCTTATATGAATAAGTCTGTATGTCGGGTATAATTTTATTGGGCTTGGAAAAAAGTTGGACCTCCAATCCCTCCAAGAAAGATCTGGCTCTGCTAAAGTGAAGTATTGCAGACAATAAAGAGCCTCTGACCACCCCTTCTCCATTAAGCTTTAAGGCTATGCCACCCATATCTTGTAATTGGGCTGCCAAATAGTAAAACCAAGGGTTCAGGAAGGCTAACCCCCCCCATCCTTTGCCCACTGTAATTGCTCCAGTCTAAACCTGGCAGTGCCACTCTTCTATAACAAAGAACGAAAATTTAATTAACTATCCTAAAAATTGTAAGTGGAAAAAACACCAGGGTGTTGTGGAGAAGGTACAGCAGTTGGGGCATAAAAATCATGCCTCATAAAAACCTCTAGCAATTTTGGAAGTTCACCATATTTCTGGTAGACCTCTATAGGGATCCCATTATCCCTGCAGGATTTTCATGGTAGGAAAAGAGCTGTTTGCCTCCTGTAGCTCCTCTAACATTAGTGGGACATCCAAATGTGACTGTTTAGAATCATAAGACATCTTCCTGTGCATATGTCAATCTGGAGACATAAGGATCTGAATAAAAGAGAACTAGCTCAGCCATGGCCATAATCGGTAAATTAGCTAGGCGACCATCAGGTTACTTTAGGGCCCCTATAACAGGAGCAGCAGGTTTAACATTTACTATTTTAGCAAAGATAAGTAACTTTAGAGAAGAACCATTTTTTCTCCACTTTTGAGTTAATCAAGCTAGTTAAGGCATCTTGAGCAGAGAGCCAGGATTCCCTGGAGTGATCAAAGGGGAGGGATATATACTCTTGTTCAAGCTTCCAGATGTGCTGAGTCAAAAGTACTTCATGTTGCTTGGTGTCAGTTTTCACAGCATTTATAGCAGAAATTAAGACACCTTGCAGGAAACACTTAAAGGCATCCCATTTAACTAACACATCCTCATAAAAAGCGCTGCCATTAAAGAGACATGCTATAGTCTGATTAACAGCAGTATCGACTGAGAGCAGTTTCAGCTAGAACGCACTTAAGTGCCATGGGTTTCAGGCAAGGTGCTACATAATTTAACTGAAAGACAAATTATTAGTGGGGAGTGATCCGAAACCCCTCTCGGGTCATACATCCATATACATACATTCATACAATCACCAGGGGAATAGCATGGGACGTTCCCAAACAGAGATCTTTAGGAGAAAGGGATCTATGCGTTTTAGAGTAGCATGAAAACAGGAGGGTGTCAGGGTGTTTCAGCCGCCATATATCAGACCAACCCATTTTAGTAATGAATCAGGACAAGGCTGTACCCCTAAAAGAAATACCCAGAAGGGTCGGGGTGTTTGCTTATCACAGGGTTTAAAAAAACATTAAAGTCACCCATTACAAATAAAGGAATCTCAGGTTTATCTAACACAAAAGGCACCAGTTCCTTTAGCACAACCATGGAGAACGGAGGAGGTATATAAGCGACCGCTAATATACAGGTAATTGCATGTAAGCTACAATAAAGAAACACAAAATCTGCATCAACAACTGACTGAAGTTTGTAAAAATACAAAGATTTATGAATAAGAACACAAACAGCTCTGGAACAGGAGGTATGGGTAGAATGGGATGTGTCCTGCCCAGGAGTACCTCATGCAGCACAAAGTCTCCTTTGTAAAATGTGTTTCTTGGAGCCCAATAATTGCAGGATGATATTTGCGTAAAACGGTGTTGACCATCACTCTTTCCACAGGACTGTTCAAGCCCTTAACATTTCATGTAATTATTGGTATATCTTCCATAGTGGAAAGAAAAGGACTAAATCACCATGGAAGTGGCTCAGATGAGGTGGAAAGTGGGCAGTCAATAACTTCAGTGAGGACCGAGGGATAAGCCTCATATGGAAATCCCAGAAGATGCTATATGTCTCCTGTGTGCACAAGGGCAAAGCAGTAAGCGCAGGACATCTCCAGAAAAGGTCAAAACAAAAAAGTCAAACAGGGAAGGCACAACGTTGCCTCTAAACTTTGAGAGCAGCGACTAGGCCTGACTTGACTCTGTTGCTGGGGTAGACCAGTGGGTCAATTGGTTAATAGGCCTTCCACTGCTTTTACCAGACTGGTGAAGCCACTTGAAAAAAAAACACGTATTCGGGATAATCACGGCCAGGATAACCATGTATTACACAGACAGCTTTGAGTCAGCGATCTTCCATGTGAACTGTAATGCCCCATACACACGGTCGGAAATGCCGACGGAAAATGTCTGTTCGGACCATGTTGTCGGAAAATCCGCCCGTGTGTGGGCTCCATCACTTTTCCATCACTTTTTCCGTCAGAATTTCCGACGGAAAAAATTGGAGATCCTGCTCTCAAATTTTCCGACAACAAAATCCAAATGGACTTTATCCGATCGTGTGTAGAGAATTCCGACGGACAAAGTGCCACGCATGCTCAGATCAAATTACGAGACCAAAGCTATTGGCTACTAGCCTCTACGTAGTTCCATAATACGCAACAAATGTCACCACGTTCAGAATGATCGGATTTTGGTGTGTATGTAACACCAGTGTCAGACAAAATCCGTTGGAAAAAATCAGACGGATTTTGTGGTCGGAATTTCCAACCGTGTGTTCAGGGGGCTAAGAAGCCTGGTAATCAGGTCTTAGCCTCCTCTGGTTCCTGTACCCTCAAAGAGGGCTTGTGCACATCAAGCTAGTCCGCCACATTCCCAGTGTTAAAAATATGCCCTCTGACCCCAAGCTGTAACACGGAGGCAAGCGGGCTAAAGCATAGCATAGGGTAATCCCAGACGTTGCAGCTGTTCCTTAACATCCATAAATTAAGCTCTTTTATGCTTCCCATTATACTGAATGTTGGGCTTTTGCCTCACCAGACAAAGTACTCTTCCCTGTCTCGATATTGCAACAGGCAGGTGCGGTGGGCTCTTTTAGCAGCAAATAGAGGTGTAAAGGCATATTTGCCAAAATGTCCAGAAGCCAGTTTTCTATAAACTCAGTGGGATCCCTACCCATCACCTCCTCAGGCAGCCCCACAATGCGTATATTTTTACATTGCAGCTGTTTTTCAATATCGTCAGCTTTATCTCTATTATAATGGGTTAGGCATGTGGTAGAGCATGATAGAGCATGATTCAGCAATCAAAAGAGGATGTTTTTCTTCCAGGTCACTAGACATGACTTTTGGCTGCAGTGGTTCTCTCAAATCTTGCCACAGAAGTGAGACTTCTTCCATCAACCCTCCAAATCTAAACTTTACAGAGTTCACAGAATCTGTGCATTTAATCACTGCCCACAGAATCTGACTGAGTGTTGGATGTTCTTTTCCCTCAGAGAGCTCCTTAGACCAGGCAGGTTGCTCACTGTCAGGAAGGGAAATGGAGCCTGCATCAAGAATCGTGTCATGCCAAGGTTTGGTATCATCAGCTGCCTCCTCTGTAGAGCCCTGTCCCTGCATCTTTGACAGCTTGCGAGTATAATAAAGTATGTCCCCTGGGTTGTCTCTCCCTGCCGGGTGAGCGGACTTGCCTGACTTGCTGCTTGTGTCCCAGGACTTGTCTGTGACTCGTGGAGTCCTCAGAGGCAGAGATGCAGGTGCACCACTTTGAAACTCTGGGGCTTTTGCTTCATCTTTACTTTTGCAGGTCATGGCAACAAAAGAGGGGTATTGAGTAGCAATCCTGCAATTCCCATGGGTGAGCAAAGTCGAACGGGGCCAGTTAGAAGCAGGGAGACTGCCAGGGGAAAGGATCACTGACAGGATTACTGTATAAGAGGGAGCTCTGTGATGCTGGTCCACTCACATGCCTGGTATAACCAAGTCCCCCAATGTGTTTTTTTTTTTTTTTCTTACATATGGTTTAATGGGTATAAGGGCACATGCAGTAATAAAGTTCAACACACTTGTGAGTATATTTGAGAAGTTTATTGAAGTTCACAGGTAACAGGTAAAGCCAAGGTGATTCAAGGAAATGTCTCCCCCTTCATCAGGGCTGGTATGTGGGGGAACATTAGACAGTAAAAGCAAAAGATAAATATCTCATTCAATAATATATAACATTCATAAGTTATACAATAAATTAAAAGCAAAAGTATCCATTGAATAGTTCATACATTAATGTGGATAGTATAATTCATACAATAGATAAATAAATCAAAGAAGACGCAATACATAAATGAAAGGGCACAAATTCATAAGTATTCATAGGAACCAGATAACATACATCAATCAAGTCTGTTTTGTTTAAAATATTGAAATAAATAAATACTTGCTATGGAAATGAAAACAAAATACTCAGATAGTCACATCATTGGCCAAGTTATTTGCATGTGGGGGATTTACAGATGGCACACCGCTAATTGCCTAAACATACTGTAAGTCAGCCATCACAGCTAAGGACTGGTAAGCTGCAATATATTCCATTTTTGTTCTTGTGTTCAGTTATCGCTAAGGTGGCAGAATGCATTTCTATGTTACAAGTGATGTTAAACTGAATGTGAAGTATGATCTTGTGGGTGGTTTATAATGGTGATGAAACGTAATGGGTGTAAATTCACATGGGTGAACAAACTAATACATTTATTTTTACAGTATGTTACAGGTGCCCAGATATTCAGTAGAGATATTCTGCACTCAAATTGAAAGGTTGTCAACATAGTAATAATGGGTGATTTAAGCATCCTTAAAAATGATCAATATAAGAGTACTGCTGGTACTGCAATATGTCAAAAATGTATTAAGTTATTGCATAAAGATTTAAAACATTTATAAAAATGATAATGAAATTTGATATGTTATTCTAAAATAAGTTAAAGCTTGTTGCAAATACTTATCTTACCTTTCCTCTGAAAACGACTAATTTCCCCACCCCCATGTAATTGAAATCAACAAAGACAGGCCTATTCAAAGTAGTACTAAAACCTAAGCTTTGTTTACCTTAATGTATTCACAGCTGTCCTTGTCACCACCGCTGGGTCCTCCATGATTTACATGGCCCTCCGATCTTCCAGGTTGTACAGTGAGACAGCGAGGGTAGGGAAGTTTATTGTTTTCTCTTATATACAAAGTCTGGAAAATTATTTGTACATATTAGATTTTAATGTCATCACATTTTTGCTCTGCTTCCTACTGTACCATCTGTGACTCTTCCTGGAAGTTCCGTTTTAACCAAACATTGTTGAGCAATACCACAATGACTGTAACTATGCTATGTGTTATAACTAGAGTCAGTGGCGTAACTAGAACCTTCAGGGCCCCGGTGCAAGAAACCATGAAGGGCCCCCCTGAATCCCAGCCGAGGCCCTTCCTTCCGAGTCCGGTGGTGGAACTCCAGGGCTCGGTCACAGGTACGACTTTTGTGAGCCCTGTAGTTCCACCACTGGTATCAGCAGTTTTTTTATTATTTTTTTTTAATTTTTTAGGAGTCCCATTGGGGGACTTTGGTAAGATATCAGAGGTCTAAACAGACCTATTATGTTACACCTTTGAGACAAAGAGGAAGAAGGGAAAGGGAAATTGGGACCCTGTCCTCTGGGGAGAAGTGGGCCCTGTCCCCAGGAGAGATTGGGTCCTTGTCCTTAGGGGAGATGGGGTCCCTGTCCCCACGTAAGTAGGAATCCCTGTCCCTACGGAAAATGGGGTCCCTGTCTTCTGGGGGGAAGTGGGCCCTGTCCTCAGGGGAGATGGGGTCCCTGACCTTAGGGGAGATGGGGTCCTTGTCCTCAGGTGAGAAGGGGTCCTTGTCCCCAAGGGAAGTGGGGTCCCTGTCCTTAGGGGAGATGGGGTCCCTGTCCCCATGTGAGAAGGGGTTCCTGCCCCCAAGGGAAATGGGGTCCCTGTCCTCTGGGAGAAGTGGGCCCTGTTCCTAGGGGAGATGGGGTACCCATTGGAGATAGGTTCCCTGTCCCCAGGTGAGAAGGGGTCCCTGTCTCCAGGACAGATCTCCTAGAAAGACCTGTCAACATCTGTGTATGACGGGGAGGAGGGGGGGCGCTGGCAGACAAGCCTGCGGTGTCCTTTGGGGAGACGGCTCTCATAGGGCTGCACTGCATCTGTGTGCTTAAAGTTTGTTTGCCTGGGAGAAACATGCAGTGCAGTGTGAGCCGGACTCAGGGGGCTGGACTGGGGAGGACAGACACCGGACTGAGCAGCACTGCATGGAGCAGGAGAGGGGGACCCAGAGGAGCGGCAGAGGACACAGGTTGTGTGGGGAATGCACAACTAAAGAGCAGCCAGTGCGGTAGTCGAGCATGGAGCTCTGCTAGTCACCTCCAGCCACCCGTGCGCCCGGTGCCTAACTGCCTATGCTGCCACCGGCCATATGTAGAGGGGGCAGCATGGGCTCCTTGCAGCACAGGGCCCAGTTGCGCTCGCGACTGCTGCACCCCCTATAGTTATGCCCCTGACTAGAGTTGAGTTGAGACTAGAGACACCTGGATGTTCGGGTTCGGCGGGTTCGGCCGAACTTTGGAAAAAAGTCCGGGTTAGGGACCGAACTTGACCCGAACTTGACACCGAACTCCGAACCCCATTGAAGTCAACGGGGACCCGAACTTTTGAAGACTAAAATGGCTGTAAAAAAGTAATGGAAAGGGCTAGAGGACTGCAAATGACAAAAAAATGTTGTTTAGAGCATGGCAAGTGCTCTGCAAACAAATGTGGATAGGGAAATAACTTAAAATAACATAAACAAAATAAAAAATTTAAATAATATGCTGGAGGCCCCCTTCTCAGCAGAAGAGGTACAGGAAGTCATTAAGAACCTTAGAAACGCAATGGCACGATGCCAAACATATGGTGGGAATGCCCCAGAATATGCCCTTTCTGGAAAAAAATATTAAATTTAATGGATAAGTTAATGGGAAAATAAAATACTTGGAAATTTAAAAAATAAAAAAAATGATAATCTTGACCTAGGAGGACGAGGTCCATATGGAGTAGGAGGTTGAGGTGGCGGTGGATGTGGCGATGTAGGTGAAAGCGGCGGTAGAGGAGGACGAGGTAGCCAACACTGGTTCAAAAATACAACAATGGCTGGGTAAGGCTGGTGGTGATGTGTCGAATTCTGTCCCCCGTCACATAGTGTCCACCCTGTACTGCGCTTGCTCAGTACATAGGACAAGGGGATTTCAAAACTCTCCGAAGACGATGCGCGGTGAGTCCAGGTTCAAGCCACATCATCCGAGGTTGAAGCCGAGCCAAGCGAGGCCATGCCCGAAGCGTGGCAGGCGAAGCGTGGCGAGCGAAGCAAGCCCATGAGGGGCACTGTTACTATGTGCTACCGTATGTCCACTTGGATGATGGGGCTTGAACCTGCACTCACTGCGCAGGCGGCGTTCATCTTCGGAGATTTTGTGAATCTCCTTGTCCTCAGTACTGCGCAAGCGCTGCGCCTGCACAGTAAGTGGCCGGACACTATCCGATGGCCAGACAGTTTTTGTTAGAACACCGGTATACGTGTCTATTATGCACAAGGTACGGACAAGTCCTGTGGAATCCATGCCTGGTTCATTTAAATGAACGTGAGCTTGTCCACATTGGCTCTGGACAGCCAGCTGCGCTTGTCTGTGATAACGCCCCCTGCCTTGCTAAATACGCATTCAGATAATACACTGGCTGCAGGGCAGGCCAGCACCTCCAAGGCGTAAAGGGCAAACTCAGGCCATGTGCCCACTTTGGAGACCCAGAAGTTTAAGGGGGTTGAAAATAGATTGATTGAATATGTCAGACTCCTGCAAACATGCAGAAAACACTGCAAAATTTAATTTTTTTGCAATGTTTTTGCAATAGCAGAATACACCCACAGTATGTAAAGTGTGTATCTCAAAAACTGCAAAACTGCAGAAAATGCTATGAAAAATTATTTTTTCACTCAAATTTTTTTTTTTTGGAGTAGCACAATAGAAGGAAAATAGATCGATTGAATATGTCACACACTCCTGCACACATGCAGAAAACACTGCAAAATTTAATTTTTCTTGTATCTCAAACTGCAAAACTGCAGAAAATGCTATGGAAAAAAAAAATTTCACTCAATTTTTTTTTTTGGGATAGCACAATAGAGGACATATAGATAAATTGAATATGTCTATACTGCACATATGCAGAAAACACTGGAATTTTTTTTTTTTGCAATGACAGAAAACACCCACAGTATGTACAGTGTGTATCTCTCAGTAACATATGCAGTGCTGGTGCACTGAGCTTGCAGATAAAAGTTATATTTTGTCTAGTACTGGCCTCATGGCACTGTAAAAAGACTGTGCACTGCAACCCAGCCAGGTCTGAAGCCCCATACACACGGTCGGATTTTCCGATGGATTCTGTCCTATCGGACAATGTTGTCGGAATTTCCGACCGTGTGTAGGCACCATCGGACAGTTTCCATTCCGACGGACAAAGTTCTATCTCCTGCTGGATAGATTTTTTGACAACAAAGTCCGATCACACCAAATCCGATCATGTGTAGCGTAGTCCGACGGACAAAGTGCTACGCATGCTCAGAAGAAATTCTGTGACGGAAGCGCTCGGTCAGGTAAAACTACCTTTCCTAATCGACATAGCACATTCGTCACGCTGCAATGTTGAAATGTCTTTAATGCAGCGCATTCTCTTTTTCTTTACAATGCAAGAAGAATGACATGTTTTAGCTGCTCCTATTCACCCTCACTTCTCCCAAACTTATTTCTTTATTAGTTTTCAGGATTTCTAGACTAGATGTTTATTTTTCCTCAGATCGTAAAAGAATCTTTGTTATATTTTTTGGATGATTTTTCATTTTTTTATTTTGTTTGGAATACATATTTTCCGGATAATTTATTTAGTATTTTGAGGGGGGTTGTGTGTCTCAACTTAGCAAAACAACATTATTAACATTTCTATTTGTTGCTTAAATTTACTAGGAGTTTGTTTGTTGTTGGTGCCCCTTGTTAATTGGACTTTATTATTTGTGAAATCTACCTGCCTACTCACAAATAAACTGTCATTGTAGAAAAGTAAAACACATAGGCAATGATTCTTTCAAATCAAAAATACCTTTATTTAGGTCTCAGCAACAAACCAAAGAGGAACGCAGCGATGGAGAAACTTGGGGAATTTGCAAAGCCTTGGACCCCCACGGCAAACATCATTTTTGAAGCGTCTAAAATTGGGGGCCTGAGGAGTACCTATCTAAATAATAAGGGAGTGCTATCTGCTCCTGAAGTCCAAAACATCCGGAACTGCAGCAGATGCCATCTAGGTCCCCAGGCTCTGGTCCTACGAGAGGCTCCATCTTCTCTCAGACCAGACTGAATCCAGGTCGTCACTCTCTTGTCTTCCTTGTACGCTTCCTTGCACGCTGTGGCTGTGGTGCTGGTGGGGTGGCAGAAGGAGGAGGAGGAGGCGGAGCATGGTCCCTATCGCAAACATGTGTGAGTGGGGTCATCCCCCCAGCCATACCCTTATTTAGGACCTTGAGGATGACCCCCTCACACATGCTGCGTTGCCCCACCTCCATACCCTTCATTTTTGTGGCAACCAAGGAGCCAAAGGCCTCCTCGTAGGTGGGTGTGGCATATAGGGAGACTGAAGCATCTCTGATCAGCTGGAGCGCTGACTCTCCCACCTCCCCCACCCTTCTCGCCCTTCTGTAGGGAAGGCGGAGGAGAGGGACTTGGGAGACAGTCAGGCTCCTACGCCTACCCCCCTCTTGGCTGCCACTACCCACCTCTTGGCTGCCACTAACCCCTTCCTCCTCCTGACTGCCACATTCCACAGCCACCTCCTGGCTGAGGTCTTCCTGTGTATGAAAAAGGGACATAGTTTGAGTTATTTGGTCATCAAACACACACAATTTTCATCTAGTGACTGTTGCAAAATGTTTACAAATAGAAAACCATACAATTCTCAGCCCTGCAGTTTAGATTCTTGCCCCAAATGTCTCCAACACTACTGTCTGTTGATATGTCAAACACGTTAGGAACTAAGCAATTGGGGATCCGGAATTAAGTGAACATCATTCCTTTTTCACAAAAATGGGTACAAAACTACTATACCTGGCTCAAGCTGGGCTCCTCCACCTCTTCCAGACTGGAAGGCCCAGGTTGCTCCTCGGAAGCCTCATCAGGGGTGGCGTGCATGTAAGAATGCGTGCAAGGAAGAGTCGAGAGTGACTTCCTGACATTAGCCTGGTCTTTGAGAAAATGGAGCCTGTCATAGTACCAGAGCGTGGGGACATAGACCTGTGCTGCTCCAGCTCCAGATGCTTGGGACTTCAGGACCTTATTGCGCTCCCTGAAATAGGTACTCCTCAGGCTGCCAATTTTTAGTCTTAACTTCTCCACGGTTGCCGTGGGGAACGTTGGCTTTACAAATGCCACAAGTTTCTTCATGGCTGCGTACCTCTTTGGTTTGCTGCTGTAATCTCGGTGTTTCGCCTGCCATAATAGGGGCATTTCCCTATACTTATCAATAAAGAGGGGAAGAAAACTCTCATGGTTGAAGCCCTCCATAATCTCTGCAAGACACAACACCACACAAAACACTATAAATAATGTCAGGCTAAACTCTCCTAATCTTCTCCATAAATAATCCTCAAGGTCTAATCAGTCTAGGTTAGTTATGTACCAACTTCAAATTGTACCTTCGTTCTAGCGATCGTATCGTGCATGAGCTTTCTCTCCCCTCATCTCACAGATCGTGGCTACGACACAGGCGTGTGACGTTTTATATACAGTGCGCATGCATCAAACTCCGCCCGCCCCTGACGATCTTTCTCGGCTATTCCCCACCCCTTCTCTTTACGGCGCAGTGGGGAGAGCACATGGCGGGGACACAGCAGGTGCGCCCCAAATATCCCACCAACGAGGAGGAGGACGAGGAAAGGCCGGAGGTAGATACGTCCAGATCCCGGAGCCTGAAATTCAAGGCCTCCAATATGTCATTTGGAGAAATGTTGGAGATGGTGGACATATTAAAGAGGAGCGACTATGATGGGAAGTATGGGCCTTAACTCAACCCCAATGTCCGCAAGGCCAAGATCATGTCTAAAGTTGTGAGGAGGCTGTACAATCATTTTGGGGTACAACGATCCAAGGAGCAACTGAGGAAATGCTGGTCAGACCTGAAACTGAGGGAGCCCGATCAGTACAGAAAGATCAAGCGAGTTCTTCAAAAAAATAAGTAGTTGTGTTTTGTGTTTGATTTCTAGCTTGCATACTGCTCCATGTGTTTGGATTTTTGCAAAGTTGTACATTATAAAATGGCCACTTTCATGTTCGTCTGTGCATTCGATCGTACTCAACCTCGATCTTTCTGCCACTGTCATGTTCGTGTGTGTCCATTCGATCGTACTCAACCTCGATCGTTCGGCCACTTATAATACGAGGTTTGGGGCATTTTTTAGTGAAAGGAAGTTTGTTGTCACTAGAGATGTCATCAAGAATGTAAAGCCAATTTATTCAATGTAAAGGAGAGGTCACCCAGTAGCTGTTTACCCATCTGGACTCTAGAGCACTAGTGCTGGGACACCCAAACCCCCTTTTTATTATGCTTTTCCACGCATGTGCTCCAGTGGATACTAGAGGGGGGTCTCCATCAGACAAACTTCTACCAAAAAGCTAGTAAGTTTAGCACCTTTACAAAGTGACTACATTCATGTTGTTGTCATTTGTAACTGGCCTACCAAAAATATTGACCCTCACTTTCAAGCAATGTTTGACATTTCCTATTTCTGCCCTCGATAGATTGTGGTGCTAAATCTTCCTTTTGTACATTCTCCTAGGGGAGCGAAAACTCGGGACGTCTGAGGAAACCAAAAAACCCACACCTACCAAAGAAGGGGAAACACCAGAAGCAAAGGAGGAGGAGGAAGGAGAGATCATAGAAATTGGAGAACTTGTCACCACAACAGGTGAGTGTGGGAGAACACAGCTACTGGTAAGCTAATCAATGTATGCCTGCCTCATTTCCAAGAGACATTTTTTTTGTTGGTTGTTTTTAGGTGACGTGGATGTTGTGGAAGAAGAATCGCACTTTACCACAGAAAGTGCCCACGTCCTCATCGGGGAGATAATGGTCTGCAATCGAAATCTAGATGACATAAAGCAAAACATCAATGATATTCAACAAAAATTGAAGAACATCATTGATGTTTTAGGAAAAATCTGAAAACGCACCAAGTAATTAACATACATTTGTGACTGTTTCTGACCACATTTGCAACTTAAGAACTGTGTGAAATTTGGAACATGCACACATTGTGTCCACATGTGCTAGCTCCCATCATGGTGGATGAATGACAACGTTTTTTTGGGGGTGCAACCACTTTAGTAACTTCTAAAGTGGGTGTGGTGAAGGGGTTGCACCCCCAAAAAACGTCCATTGATCCCGATGATGGGAAATGGCACTTTTCCACATTCTAGGCATGTGTTTTACCATCTAATGTCCATTTTCAGACACAAATTGTGTGCATATTCTAAATTTCCAGTTTCCAGGGGTGACCCCCCCCATGTGATGAAGGCAAGATCAAACACACTTTGAACATATAGTCATGTCTGATCTTGTCTTCACTTTAGAAAGTTGAACTTTGCAAGTTCCTATGTTCTGTTTTGCTCCATGCCTGGTTTTCCCAAATGCGGAATGTTTGTAAACAATGTTGGAAAGAACCAAGATCTTGTCAGTTTTGCCAAGAAGTTTGAAAACGCACTTGTGAATGTGTTGCAAGTAAACTTTTTTAAATTACTAAATGTGTGGCTTCATTATTGAAAAAAACAAAAGCATTATGTATGTCAAATGTAAAGGATTTGGGGGGGGGAATGGGTGTAATTTACTAAAGGCAATTCCAGTTTGCACTGCAAGTGTATTTTCCAGGGCACTTTTGCACTGTTTCCCATCAATTGCACCTCCGCAGTTAGGAAAGTCCCAACGGCTGGCAAAATGGGAGGCCACAGTCTGCCATTCCTGTGGCGTGGAAGGGAACTGTGGAGTGAAACAAGAATAAAAATTTAGTCACTTTGCACATAAACATTGCAAGCAGATTAGACACTAAACATCTTGGAACAAGATCAGACTTTTACATTTTAAGCTGGAAAGTATTTGCACCGAAAAGTAGAGGGTCCCCCTAGCAGATTACTCACCCCCCATCAATCCTCCCACTTCTGATGGGCCATTGACAATAACTAGGGGTTTGGGGGGGGGGGGTTGGACAGGTAACCCTCTGCACTTCATTGATTGCCAAATGGCTCAAAAATGTGTGCTAGTTTGGCCAGACCCTCCTTACTTAACACTATTGGCAGCCCACAGGAAAGATAAAAGAACATTCCAAATCCCCCCCTCTAAAAAAATGTTGCAAAAATGGGGCTCTGCATGAAGTAAAACACACAGCAAACATTTGTGCATGTTTTAGGGGGTGTTTGGGGGAAAAAAATACTATGCAGCAGACAAAATACATTGCTTAAGTGACTAGGCCATAGGTGCCTATTGGGCCAGATGAGCATGCTGGGGAGGTAAGTGAAGGGAAAAATGCATGAAGGAGAAAAGGGGCACAGCATATTAGAGCATATTGCAATCATGGTAATTAGGGAAGGAGGTCAAAAATACAAGTCATTAGCAAACAGAGCATACATAGAAGGGAATAGTAAAGGAGAAATGTTACCTTAATATAGTCCTCCTGCAGGACCTGGATGATAGCAGAACAGGTCTCTGGAATAATGATTCCCAGGGCCTGGGGAGAGATACCTGAGGAGTACTTCACATCCTGAAGGCTTCTCCCTGTCGCCAAGTACCTCAACGTAGCCACAAGCCTCTGCTCCGGAGTGATGGCTTGTCTCATGCAGGTATCCTGCCGGCTGATAAAAGGGGTCAGCAAAGCCAAAAGACGGTGAAAAACGGGGTCCGTCATCCGGAGAAAGTTCCTGAAATCATCAGGATTATTCTCCCGGATCTCACGAAGCAAAGGCATGTGCGAGAACTGATCACGCTGAAGCAACCAATTCTTGGTCCACATACTCCTCGTCCCTCTGTTCATGGACGGGTCTTGGCTCAAAGCTAAAGGCACGACACCAATTCCGCATACAGCACGAACTCGGCGACGAGTACGTACGGGAAACATCGCTCACAAACGGTCGGCTGGTCAAAACGGACAAACAGAAAGCACCGATAAACAGCAAGGCCTGAAAGAACGAAATGAATACCAGAAACGAGCAGACAATAAGCAGTGAAAATCAAAGCGTCCTATATCAACATATAGGCCGCAATGACCAACAAATGCGAACTGACTACACGCACTAATAAACAGATACGCACGACAAGCACAAACTGAAGAGCAGTAACGATCTGAGTGACAAAACTGAGAAGCGCGAATCGTAAGTCCCCAAACTTCAACTAACTCGCGATAAACACGGGATCAGCAGAAGGAGCCCAACGGGTGCAGGACGTGGTGCTGAACTTCCCTTTTCTAGTCTCGTGGAAGACGACTTACGTCACAACGTTCTTGCAGACCGGAAATTCCAACAACGTTGTCCGACCGTGTGTACGCAACACCAACATCGGACAAAGTACGACGGACAGGATCCGACGGAACTGGTCCTCGGATAATCCAAGCGTGTGTATGGGGCATGAGAATTGATTTATGAATCTGGATAATTCTCTCTCCCTCAAAACAGACACTCTCTAGCTATGTAGACCGCTGACTATTACTAATTAGAAGATATTTCAGGAATGTGGACTGACTACTATCATGAAATTCTCTCTCTCACAGCAATAGCAGCCAGGAACCTGTCTAAAGCAGAGTGACGTGCTGTGCTGTGTGCCTGTAGCTTATATAGAGGCTGGGTCACATGCTGCACTGGCCAATCACAGTCATGCCCTTAGTAGGCATAGCTGTGATGGCTTCTAAGGGCACACTAGTGAAACTAACATGGATTGGCTGCCCTGCAGCTTTTAAAAAGGCGCCAATACATTGCCGAACACCGGACCCGAACCCGAACATACAGTCAATTGTTCAGGTTCGGGTCCGGGACCCAGACACCCAAAAGTTCGGGTTAGCTCAACCCTAGTTATAACATTTTCAATAAACAACACTTTATGTAAAAAAAAAATAAGAGGACTGAAAAATTAAACCAATGCAGACATCTTACCTAGGGACTGGTAAGCAGCAAAATATTAAATTTTTGTTTTTAGATTTAGAAATAATTTATAATAATTACAGTAAAAGATAATATAGCTGTATAAAGCTCCATATACAAAATTATATACTTAAATTGTCCTCAAAAAGCGGCCTTATAATACTATTTGTAATTTATAAGAATGTCTTACAACTTGAAATAAACAAATTAGTTAAATGAACAGAGTTCCAAATTTATAGTTTAGCGTATTTGTAGTGAAAATATTGATAACTGTGTGAGCCAGTTACAGGGAGTAGTCCAGGAATATGTTTTTACATATTTTATACACTTTAAAAGGACATATTACTGTAATAAATTTGCAATGTTAATAGCTAGCTAACTCCTCTAGACGTACTGTACCCAGGTTTACAGCATACAAACAAACTAGTTCAAACTTGAAAGCTGTAAAACTGAAGTATATATTCTGAAAAAAATATTAAGTTATATTAGTGGGTATAGCTTTGAAATATAGGGTGCCCAAAAGATAAAAAATACATACATTTTTCAGGTAGAGACGTTTCACTTGTTACTGACAAACAAAATATTGCATTGTCCTCTAATATTAATGTACATAGAAGTTGTCTGCAAAACAAAAATTATAACCAACAATTTTCCAAAGTATGATAAATGTAATAATAAAAATAAATATATATATATATATATATATATATATATATATATATATATATATATATATACTTAAAGTTATCATTACACTTATTAAAATAAGTATACTTATTAAAAGTCATATAGGCCTATGCTAAAATGCATAAAGTATTTAACAAAGAGAAGGATGGACGCTTGACTCGGGAGCTCCGTCTCGCCTGACAGACTGAGGCTCTCCACGGCGCAATAGCCCAGCGAATGAAATGGCAATGGCAATAGGAACCTGAGGGAATCCCCCCAGTCGCCCCGAGCACCGCGGATGTCGCAGGTTGAGACTCTCCGGAGAGTCTCCTCTTCCGAATGCGGTGAATTGTGGATCCCAAGATAGCGCCGGATTCAGCAGCCTGAGGTAGGATCGTTGTCCCTCTCAGGCTGACTTGTGCAATAGACCAGCGAACAAAGCACCAACGGCATTAGGAACCTGCAGGGATCCGCCAATCACCCTGGACACTGCGGAAGTAGCGGCTTGAGACCCTCTGAAGCCTCTTCTCCCCTGAGTTCTGTGGGCTGTAGATCCCAAGATAGCACCTCGCTGGTGTGCGCCGGTGCACGCTGGCACGCGCGCTCCTGTTTGCGCTAATGTGCGCGCTCCTGTTGGTGCTGGTGTGCGCGATGTGCGCCGGTGCGCGCTAATTTTTTCCGCTCCTGGTGGCACTGGGGCGCGTGCTGGCGTTCGGCACGCACGCTAACGTGCGCGCCCGTGCACGCACACTAACATGCGCGGTGCACGCTAGTGCGCACACGTGTGAGCCATTTGGCGCCAATCGGCCTATTTAGGTCTGCTGCCTACTCTGCTCCTTGCTGCCTGATCATCAGCTCCCCTGTGCCCTTGTTCCTTTTGCCTGTAACCTGCGTTCCTGTGTACCTGATCTCCTGGCAACCCGGCTTGCCTATTGGATACCCCTGACTTCTGCCTGCACCTGACCTCGGGCCTGTTTGACCTCGCTCCTGCCTGCTCCTGCAGTACCGTTGTTGCCCGCCTGTTGCCGAACCCTGCCTGTACGTTGACCTGCCTGCTCAGCTCCTGCTCTGCACCTGACTGCCTGTGTTCCAGCCTACCCACCTGCTGCTTGAGGATTATCCTGCTTCCAGCTCCTGGATCATCCACACCAGGCTCTCGTACCACTCCGCACTCCCGTGCCTCCTGTCTATCCTATCAGGGGACGCGAGTCAGACCGTAAGGGAGACCACCCTCTGCCCAAGCGGACTCTGGTAAGTGGAAGCCTGACAGTAACAGGCAGCCATGACCGAGTCTGGGCAGGGACCTCCACCATGGAGGAACTATGTAGACATCTGGCAGGTCTCACTGAAGCCGTAAAGAACCTTCAGGACGGCTATTCAAGGTTGGAGGAACAAGTTCAGGTCTTATCCTCCCCGTCTAATCCCCAGGGAACATCTTCAGCTGGCTTTTCATCTGCACCCTCCGTAGTGATGCTACCTTCAGAGCCTAGAGTACCCATGCCTGAAAGGTTTGCTGGGGAACGCAGCAAATACCAAGCGTTCCGTAATGCCTGCGAGCTCTACTTTGCCTTGCAACCTCACACCTTCTCCCTGGAAGCAACTAAGGTGGCCTTTGTGATATCTCTGTTGTCCGGTGAGCCTCAAACCTGGGCCCACCGCTTACTGGAGCAGAAGTCTGGGTCCCTGGATAGTCTCAATGCCTTCTTCTTGGCCATGTCCCAGTTATACAAGGACCCCCAGCTGACGGCGACTGTCGAAGCACACTGCATTTCCTTCAACAAGGTTGCAAACCGGCTGAAGACTATGCAGTAGAGTTCAGACGCTGGAGCTCTGACACAGACTGGAATGACACCGCACTGCGTCACCAATTCCGGATGGGCCTATCCAACCCACTCAAGGATGAGTTGGCACGAGTGGGAATTCCCCAGTCTTTGGATGAGCTCATCAATCTCTCCATCCAGATCGATCGCTGCTAAGGGAGCACCGGTCTGAGAGATCCTCCAGCCACTTCCGCCCCACCTGGATGCTCCCCAAGGTTCCAAGTTCTGCTGGTCAGTTTCTACCTACCTCTACCGCTCCAGTTCAGGAAGCTCCGGAACCCATGCAGCTCGGCTTGCTCCGGCCCACGCTGACTCCTGAAGAAAAACAGCGCAGACGTACCCACAACCTATGCCTATATTGTGGGGAACCCAGGCACTACGTAAGGGCCTGCCCCAACAAGACGCATAAAGTGCCTAACTACCTCCTCTATGTATAGAGAGGGGGGATAGTAGGATAGGGATTATAGCGGTGCGAAGATGCAATATAGAGTGGTCAGGGTTGACTAACAATTCAATGCTCAAAAGATTTTTTTACAAAATAATTTTATTACATACAATTACAATCATGTTATGAACAATACATAATAGAGAAAAAGAAAATTAATATACAAAGTAAACAATAATAGATCTAATGGAATAAGCAGACAATTTTTTGGTTCCCCAATAGCAGCGGACCGTTTAAAAAAAAGTCAACACAGACTAGTTGATCAGTTCAGACATACCAGTTAAATTAGAGAGTAATTCATGGTTACAGTAAGTGTGATAACCTGGAGTGGGCTATACAGGCCTTAGTAGACAGTTCCGACATGTTTCGCCATAACAATGGCTTCCTCAGGGTGGGCCTACTGTACAGGGTTAGTATATCTAATATGAAGGAAAATTTCATAATTAGTAATGATTTGTAATGAACAGATACTGCACCCCCCAGTTAGAAAAGGGTTTTTATAGGGGAGAGGCAGAGAGAGAACCTAATGGGGTTATCCTGAGAGCACCCCCACAGCCGGCCCCCAACAGGTGGAAAATAAGAAAACCCCATAACTCAGCCAGGACTTACCCAAATCGGTGTAGAATGGTAAAGAATAGGACACTAGGTCGAAATATGGAATGAAGTCGTCCAATGGAAAGCTTTCAATGCATAGCAGAAGGCAAAGTGAGGCCTGGCCAGAGAAATTTAAATATAAGTCAAAAAGGTCCATAATTGGAGGAAATAGTTATGTTTTTATAAGGAAAAATGCACAGTGTTGTTAGTTTAGTGTGTAAAGCGGACAAATGTCTCTAATACTTACTTATTTAGACTATAGACTCTTAAAACAAAATTATAATGGTGTTGAAAGGACCTTAATGATGTTATAAACGTGATAAAGGGGGGCACCTGAAAAACAATGATATAAGACACTTAGGATAAGGACTCAATAAAGTGAATTAAGTCTCGCTAATTATTTGGAATTGCGTACCTGTTTAAGCATATAGTCATATATAAGGTCTGTGAGAGTGAAGTGTTGAAAGACACCCTCAAGGTGGAAGCGGTGTCTATGGGAGCAAGGTCCCTATAAAGACTAAAAGAATAAGAATAAATTGTAACAGAGTTTAATGTAACGCAATTTAAAAGAGTGAATGGAGATAGATTGCTTACTTGTGTCACAGAGAGAGGAATACGTCAGGTGCCTCCTAGGTCCAGTGTTGGACTGAATAAAAGTGCCGGCTTTTATCTTACCTTCCAGATTGAAAAGGCGTGGGGAACGCCCTTCAATCAGCGGACAGAAGAGCCTCTGCGCAGGCGCATATCGAGCGCTCCGGTCAGGCTGCCTACAAGAGCCATAATGCCTGGCGATGCGTGCGTGTAAAGACGTGATTACGCAATCGTCAGTATGTGCCGATTCGGTGCAGGGGCTAGGTTGGGCGGGCTTCAGGAAGAGAGGCACCGCCCTTGGGTGTCCATACTAATGCATTGGGACAATTCCTAACTAGACAGACTAACAAACCAATGAACGGCCATGTCAGAGACACACGAGCGGGGGATTGGTGGAAAAACAATCGAAGGAGGGAGGGGAAAACGATAGGCTGGGGGACAGGAGTCCCAAGGTCCTAACGTCCCTTGCCAAATCCCCAAAACCCCGTACTGGGGGAAAAAAGAGGCAGATCTGAAATACAAATAATAATAATAATTTAACAGAGATAGAAGGTCTGTACAGTCACTTCAAGAATAGATACATTGAATAATTGATGTCATACATTTAGAAGCTACCAGTAAACATTATATGGAATAATCAAAATAGAGTATAAGTTATAACTCATTAAGATGCCATATTCTTTAGTGTAACAGGGGCAGTTGAGCGTGGATAAGCAGTATTAATTAAATAAAGAAATGCTATTTATTACCCATACAGTGTGGTTCACAAGGTTGTTAAGTGTACTAATAGACTTATATGTATTGATGTATCTTATTGTATTTACATTTAATTGAAGGAGTGGAAATGGAGCTAGCTTCAGCGCATATTAGGAGTAGGTTCTGTGGACAAAGAGTGGGGAGAAGAGGAAAGGGGGTAAGGGTGGGGGAGGGGGGAGAAGGTAAGGATGATGGTTGGGGGGGGGAGGGACATATGAAAAGACCAGAAGGCTCTGTCCTACATTTGTGGTCATGAATATAGGCAAATATGGAAGGTATTCGTTTTAGAATCATAGGAATGATTTAAAGCTGATATATTCATTCAATCCTGGGTGCCTGGTAGCATCCAGGATGTATATCCATCTAGTCTCAAGTTGGAGCAAACGAATGTCTATGTCACCTCCACGTACATTGGAGGGTATGTGTTCCAAGGCAGAAAATAAGATTGCATTAACGTCAAAGTTGTGATTTTGAGCAATATGACGGTTTATTGCTGTGGTAATTTTCTTTTTATGTAGGGGCTTAATGTGGTCCTGTATGCGAATGGAGAATGCTCTTTTTGTTTTACCAGCATAGAAACATCCACAACGGCAGGTAGCTAAATATATAACTCCTATGGTGTTACAAGTAACCCGATATTTAAGTTTATGTATGTTGCCATTAGTTAGTACAGTGGTATTAGAGTTAGATAGAAGTGAACACGATTCACAGTGGCCACAGGCAAAGGTGCCTGGATGGTCAATTTTTATGTCATTTGGTGCATAAAAATGACTTGAAGTTAATTTATCACTGAGAGAAGGTGGTCGCCGATACGTAATTTCCGGATAGGTTTTTACGTATTGGCCTATGATTGGATCGGTTGAGAGTAAGGGCCAGAATTTGTTCAAGGTATCCCTTATTTGATTAAATTGATTAGAGTGTTGGGTAATGAGACGTACAGGTTGCATAGATTGAAGATTTTTATCTCTGAAGATTAATTCCTTTCTCTCTAATCGTTTAACTCTGTTAAATGATTCTTTAAGTAACTTATGGCTGTAGCCTCTCTGTCTTAATCTCTGATATAGTTGATAAGAGGATTGGTAAAAATCTTTGTCGTTGGTACAATTCCTTCTTATGCGTAGGTATTGACTGTACGGTATGCTCTTTAGGAGAGTTTTGGGATGGGAACTTGATGCATGCAATATAGTATTGCCTGCCGACGCTTTTCTATATAGGGAGGAGTATAATTTTCCCTCATCATCAATGGTTATAGTGAGATCGAGAAAGGTAATCATTTGTTGACTGCAATCTAAAGCCCCATACACACGGTCGGATTTTCGCATGGATTCTGTCCTATCGGACAATGTTGTCGAAAAATCCGACCGTGTGTAGGCACCATCGGACAGTGTACGTCAGATTGTCCGACGGACAAAGTCCTATCTCCTGCTGGATAGATTTTTTGACAACAAGGTCCGATCACACCAAATCCGATCGTGTGTAGCGAATTCCGACGGACAAAGTGCTACGCATGCTCAGATCACATTACAAGACCAAAGCTATTGGCTACTAGCCTCTACGTAGTCCCGTCGTAGGCAACAAACGTCACCACGTTCAGAATGATCGGATTTTCCGACAACTTTGTCCGACCGTGTGTACGCAAAACCAACATCGGACAAAGTACGACGGACATGATCCGACGGACCTGGTCCTTGGATAATCCGCGCGTGTGTATGGGGCTTAAGGTAAATTTTAAATTATGTGCGTTAAAGGAGATTTTTGGAAAAAATTGTTGTAGGTCCTCATATGTACCAGTCCAGAAAATCAAGATATCATCGATGTATCTCAACCATGAGAATATATGTTGGGTATAGCAGCTCATCTCAGGGTGCAAAAGTATCTCCTCCTCCCACCCCCCCAGATACAGATTGGCATAGGAAGGGGCACACTTGGTGCCCATAGCTACACCCTGTATCTGGAGGTAGTGGGAGGAGCCAAAGGTAAAGTAATTTTTAGTTAAAATAAACTGGAGTAGAGATAGTACAAAATTGTTATAAGGTTTTGCATTTGGGCCGCGAGTTTCCAGTTGTTTGGCTATAACTTCTATACCTCTTGTATGTGGTATTGCGTTATAGAGGCATTCACCATCTAAGGCAACAAGATATGAATTTTTTGGAAGCTGTTTGTTTTCGAGAATACGTAGTAAGTGGATAGTATCTTTTATGTGGGAGGGTAGAGCGAGGACATGAGGGGCAAGATGTTTATCTACAAGCTCACTTGCTTTTTCTGTAAGTCCTTCACAGCCGGACACAATTGGTCGGCCTGGTGGTTTGTCCATAGATTTATGGAGTTTGGGTAGTGCATAGAATGTCGGGGTTTTGGGTTGGGTTACATGTAGAAATTTCCAAGTGTTAGTATCTATGGTTCCTTTTCGGGTAGCTTGAAAAATTAAATTTTGGTATTCTAAAACAAATGATTTTATTCGAGAGGGGGAAATTGGTCTGTACCATTCGTGGTTGTCAAGGATGTCATGGCACATAGTCATGTAAGCCCGGACATCCATGACAACCACGTTCCCCCCTTTGTCTGAGGGTTTGATAACTATATTGCGATTAGATTGGAGTGACTTTAGTGCTACCTGTTGTGCTTTAGTTAAATTTGTCATACCTGCTTCATCTAGATTAAGTTTTTGTAATTCTTTTGTGGTTTGTTCTACAAAAGCCCATATAGTTGGGTTGGTAGTTAGAGAAGGAAAGGTTTTAGATTTTGGTTTAAAGGGAACCGAAGGTGGAAATGAGACAGCAGGAGTAGTAATGTCATTTTGCATGTAATCCAAACAATCATCATCGTTGGGATCTACTTCGTCCAAGAGGATCATTAAGTCCTCTAGAGCTTGAATTTCTGCTAGAGTAGGAATAGTATTTTCTGTATTGGAAATCTGTGTGGAAGCCGTTTTGTTATGATAAATTGTTTTGAAAAGCAATTTTCTAGCAAAGAGATGGAGGTCCCTTACTAGTTGAAAACAATCAAAATCAGTGGAGGGACAAAAGGTGAGACCCAATTGTAAAACTTGGATTTGGGGTGGTGTACAGTAGGCCCACCCTGAGGAAGCCATTGTTATGGCGAAACATGTCGGAACTGTCTACTAAGGCCTGTATAGCCCACTCCAGGTTATCACACTTACTGTAACCATGAATTACTCTCTAATTTAACTGGTATGTCTGAACTGATCAACTAGTCTGTGTTGACTTTTTTAAAAACGGTCCGCTGCTATTGGGGACCAAAAAATTGTCTGCTTGGAGTGCGCATGCGCGAGGGTTCCGTGATGGACGCCTGATCACGGAGCTCAGCGCCACCCCGGACCTAACGGCCTTCACAGCGCCATCCTGAGAGCACAAAAAATCGCCATTGTGCGGCGATCTAGCTGGCACAACACCAGGGATCACCCCCATATGCCCAGGGGCCCCACCAGGAGGAATTTAGAGAACTTCTACGAGATCTCCTCACGGCCTGGGTGTACCAAGATGGCCGCCGCGGCTGCTGCTGTAAATTCTCCTCAGGAATCTCCTCATGCCTCCCTTATGCCTTCTCAGCAGGAATACAGGCAAGTTGACCCCTCAGCCCACATTCACCTCACCCCAGGGCTTCCACCACCCTGCCACCTAGAGATGACTCCTTCTCCTGCCTCCACAGTATCACTCCTACACCGCTCCTTTGGGGACACTCCATTTTCCCCAGCAGGGCCTGCAATGGCCGCCCTCACTGACTCTCCCTCTCATGGTACCCATGACGGGAACCGCTCTTTTAACATGGAGGACCTCTTCCTCAGGCTATCTACCCTCCTGGACGCGGGCCTAGCCTCCACCGCCGCCAAAATCACAGGAGATATCAAAGCGGATCTCCACAGCATTGGGTCACGCATTGACGCCATTGAAGCTAGGGTGGATCAAACCACAGTAGTAGCCCACCAACACTCCGACCTCATCTCCACCCTCCATGACCAACTTGACACCGCCATGTCCCTGTCAGGGACCCAGCGCCGGACGAATGGCCCGCTCTCCGGTGCACATGCGCGGCGGCCCGGCTCTCCGGCGCATGCGCACTCGCGGCTCGGCGGTCCGGCGCTCGCGCATGCGCACTGGCGCCCGTTTGTGCGCCGTGGCGCACAATTAGCGTCCACTAGGCGCCTATAAAAGCTGCCTGACGCACAGGCACTTTGCTGGTCTGTCTTTCCGGCTCAGTGCCTGTGTGTCTCCTGTGTTTACCAGATCTGATCCTGCATCCTGACCCCTTGGCTTGTTTAAACGGACTCTTGCTGCTCTCTCCTGTGTTTGACCCCCTGCTTGCTCAACGGACTTTGCTGCCTGATCCTGTGTTTGACCCCCTGCTTGCTCAACGGACTTTGCTGCCTGATCCTGTGTTTGACCTCCTGCTTGCTCAACGGACTTTGCTGCCTGATCCTGTGTTTGACCCCCTGCTTGCTCAACGGACTTTGCTGCCTGATCCTGTGTTTGACCCCCTGCTTGCTCAACGGACTTGCTGCCAGATCCTGTGTCTGACTCCCTGCTTGCTTCCACGGACTTGCATTATACCTGTGTTTGACCCCCGGCCTGCTTTCCGGACTCCTCATTACTATTGACTGCTCAGTGACCGGTGTCAGTTCATCAACCAGGTGTTTGGGCTCCGTCAGTTCATCAACCAGGTGTTTGGGCTCCTGCCTCTCCTCCCTGCCATCTGCCGGTCTGCCCAGGCCAGGTCCACATCTCTCCCGGGCATCCCACTGGTCCCACCTGCCGGAGGTGACCTGTGCCTCCTGGTGCCGTTTGTTCCCTGTTTCACCTCCAGGGGGCAGATTGCGCCGGGTCGCAAGGGTGAACCGCTCTCAGCATCTCGGTCTCGGTAAGTACATCTCTGATAGTACAGACCAGCCATGTCTGAGACCGACAGAGCGTGTTCACCTCTTGAGATCCTGTGTCAGCAGATGGCAGCACTTACTGAGGCTGTCCAAAAACTGCAGATGGGCTACGCTCAAGTTGACAGTCGCCTACAGCAACTAACCGGGCCATCTGCCCCTGCAGCCGGCAACTCAGCCACCATCAGCGGGGTTCCTCCATCAGCAGCCCCCATCAACCCCACTGTGGTCGTGGCTTCTCCTGAACCTAGGGTGCCTACACCCGAGCGCTTCTCGGGTGATCGAAAGAAATTTAGGGCTTTCAAAAATGCCTGTACCCTGTACCTGGCCCTGCAGCCCAGAACCTTCTCCTCTGAGGTGGTGAAAGTGGGGTTCATCATCTCTCTCCTGGCCGAGGAACCCCAGGCTTGGGCCCATAGCCTAATGGAACAGAGAGACCCCGTGTTGAACTCAGTTGACACCTTCTTTGAGAGTATGGGTCAGCTCTACGATGATCCCCAGAAGGGGGCCACCGCTGAAACCACCCTGCACAATCTCTCCCAAGGCCGGAGACCGGTTGAAGACTACACTGCTGAATTCAGGAAATGGTCAGCCGACACCGGCTGGAATTGGGCCGGCCCTCAAGTATCAGTTCCGCCAAGGACTCTCTGACACCCTTAAAGACGAACTTGCCCGGATTGATGTCCCGGAATCTCTGGAAGACCTCATACAAGCAGTCACCAAGATCGACAGACGCCTACGTGAACGCCGCGCTGAACGTTTCCAGACGCCTCGCTCCAGTTGGATGATGCCCAAGCCGAGTCCTGCCCAGCCTTCTTATCATCCGCCACCTGTGCCCTCTTCTGGAATTGAGCCCATGCAGCTAGGCCTGGTCCGCGCCCCTCTGACCCCAGAGGAGCGTTTACACAGACGCCAGGCCAACCTGTGCCTTTATTGTGGGGGTTCCGGGCATTATCTTCGCACCTGCCCCATTAGGCCCAGTAAGTCCCTTCCCAAGTTTAACTTAAACTACCAAGTCTCCGGTCTATCTCACACTTACATTACCCTCTTTATCTCTTTGCAGTTAACGGGAAAGGAGGTCCGCCTCCCGGCCATAATTGATTCCGGGGCTTGCAGCTGCTTCTTGGATTCCTCCCTCGCCACGCGGCTCCAGCTTCCCCTGGTCCCCAAGAAGCAGTGCCTCCAGGTTCATCTAGCCGATGGATCCCTTCCGCGCTCCGGCTTGATCACTTTAGAAACCAACCCTATTCCTGTTACTACCGATTCCGGCCATAAGGAGCTCCTTCGCTTGGACATTATTCCGTCTCCTATGTTTCCCGTTATCCTGGGGCTCCCTTGGTTGCAGGCACATGAACCCCTGATTAACTGGCGGACGAAGGAGGTCTCCTTCCCTTCCCAATACTGTTCCCAAAACTGCTCCCCCGCAACCCTGGCTTCCTGTTTAGCTCTAGTACCAGTACCTGACAACCTGAAACATGTCCCACCTACCTACCTAGAATTTAGGGACGTTTTCGACAAACAACAGGCCGACCGCCTACCACCTCACCGACCCTATGATTGTCCTATAGATCTCTTACCCGGTGCTGCGGTTCCTTTTGGCCGTATTTTTCCTCTGTCCGAGACCGAGTTAGCCACTCTCAAGGCCTACATTGACGATAACCTGGCCAAAGGTTTCATCCGCCCTTCCTCGTCACCTGCTGGGGCCGGCATTTTCTTTGTCGAGAAGAAGGACGGATCCCTGAGGCCCTGTATCGATTATAGGGAGATTAACAAAATTACCATTAAGAACAGGTACCCTCTTCCCCTCATCCCCGAACTGTTCCAACGGTTTCGGTCCGCACAGGTCTTCTCTAAACTTGACCTCCGAGGGGCCTACAACCTCATACGGATCAGGGCGGGCGATGAGTGGAAGACCGCTTTTAGATCAAGGTTCGGGCACTACGAGTATCTCGTAATGCCATTCGGGCTCTGTAATGCCCCGGCAACATTCCAACACTTAGTGAATGATATTTTCCGGAGATACTTGGATGACTTCCTAGTAGTCTACCTGGACGATATACTCATTTTCTCGGCCTCTCCCGAACTCCACCGTACGCACGTCAAAATAGTCCTCACCATCCTCAGGCAGCACAAACTTTACCTGAAAGCAGAGAAATGCGAGTTTGAGAAATCCACGGTCCAGTTCCTGGGGTTTGTTATCTCTACCAGTGGGGTTGCCATGGATCCACAGAAGGTACAGGCCATTCAAGATTGGCCGGCCCCCAAAGATAAAAAGGGAGTTCAGAGATTTATTGGGTTTGCCAACTTCTATCGGAGGTTTATCGTGGGCTTCTCCTCCATTGTGGCACCAATCACCCTACTCACCCACCAACACAGTCGGTTCAGTTGGTCCCCAGAGGCCCAGGCGGCCTTTGTCCAGTTGAAGTCCTTGTTTTCATCCGCCCCGATCTTACGGCACCCAGATCCCGCTTTGCCCTTTGTGTTGGAGATGGATGCCTCTGAGACTGCCCTCGATGCCATCCTCTCCCAGCGCCAGGGCGCCAAGGCCCTCCTTCACCCAGTGGCCTTTGCCTCCCGGAAGCTGAGCCCGCCAGAGAAAAATTATGATGTGGGGGATAGGGAACTGCTGGCCATTAAATTTGCCCTCGAAGAGTGGCGGTACCTCTTGGAGGGGGCATCTCACCCTGTTATGGTTTGGACCGACCATAAGAATCTCGAGTATCTCAGGACAGCCAAACGATTGAGACCCCGGCAGGCTAGGTGGGCCCTCTTCTTTTCAAGATTTAATTTCCTCATTGCCTACAGACCAGGTTCCAAAAACGGAAAGGCCGATGCGCTCTCCCGCATGTTCCTAGAATCCCCCCAAGAAACCAAACCCAGCACCATCCTGACTCCACAAAACTTCGGCCTACTGGCTCAAGTAGACCTCATGTCTACAATCAAGGCTGCGACCGAACACGACCAGGTCCCTACCAACCTCTCTCTGGCTAAACACGATGATCTCCTGTGGTCTGGGGAGAAGATCTTCGTGCCCCCTGGGGTAAGACACCTTGTGCTTGAAACCTTCCATGACCACAAATTGGCAGGCCACTTTGGTTCCAGGAAGACCTCAGAGCTTATTGCTCGTTCCTTTTGGTGGCCAGGCTGGAGGCAGGACTGTAAAGATTATGTCGCTTCTTGCGTCCCTTGCCAGCGCAGCAAGGGACCCAAGACCAAATCCTGGGGGCTACTGAGACCACTCCCTATCCCGGATCGCCCATGGGCAGAAGTCTCCATGGACTTTATCGTGGAGTTACCCCCTTCCAGGGGATACACCACCATTCTGGTCATTGTGGACCGGCTTTCCAAGATGGCCCATTTTATCCCTCTGGTGGGTACCCCGTCTGCCTCCACCACGGCTGACGTATTCTTCAGGGAAATCGTAAGACTTCATGGGGTGCCCAAGAGCATCACGTCCGACAGGGGTACCCAGTTTACTTCTAAGTTTTGGAAGGAATTATGCAAATCCCTTGAAATAAAGATCTGCTTGTCTTCTGCCTATCATCCCCAGAGCAACGGTCAAACAGAAAGGACCAACCAGACACTGGAGCAGTACCTCCGTTGCTTCTGCTCTGACTCCCAGAATGACTGGTCCACCCTTTTACCCTACGCTGAATTCGCGTATAATAACTCCATTCATTCCGCCACCAAGCAAACACCCTTTTGGGCCAACTCTGGTTTCCATCCTTCTTTTCTCCCAGAATCTCCCCCGGAAAACTCGGTTCCTGCAGCTCAAGACCGTGTGGAGTCTTTACAGATCAATTTTAAAAAATTGCAAAAATGCATGCAGGAGGCTCAGGAAGGGTACAGTAAACACTTCAACAAGGGGAGGAAGGAGAACCCGGCATTTGGGGTCAACGAAGAGGTCTGGCTGTCCTCCTCCAACCTGAAGCTACCTGTTCCCTCCCGGAAATTGGGGCCAAGATTTATTGGCCCATTCAGGGTCAAAAGGATAGTGAACCCTGTGGCCTTTGAACTTGATTTACCTCCAAGTTACAGGATCCACCCTGTTTTTCACGCCTCCCTTTTGAAACCCACCACTCCCAGCCCTTTTCCTGGCAAAGAAGAACCACCTCCTCCTCCTGTTTTAGTCGAAGGCGAGAAGGAGTTTGAGGTAGAAGAGATCCTAAGTTGCAGGAAGAAGGGCAGGCAGCTCCAATACCTGATCAAGTGGAAGGGTTATCCTCCCGAGGACAACTCATGGGAACCCTCAAGGAACTTGCACGCCCCACGTTTGATCCAGGCATTTCATCAGGCACATCCTGAATTAATGGCCAGTTTGGGTGTCCAGAGGCCACCCCTCGGGGGGGGGGCACTGTCAGGGACCCAGCGCCGGACGAACGGCCCGCTCTCCGGTGCGCATGCGCGGCGGCCCGGCTCTCCGGCGCATGCGCACTCGCGGCTCGGCGGTCCGGCGCTCGCGCATGCGCACTGGCGCCCGTTTGTGCGCCGTGGCGCACAATTAGCGTCCACTAGGCGCCTATAAAAGCTGCCTGACGCACAGGCACTTTGCTGGTCTGTCTTTCCGGCTCAGTGCCTGTGTGTCTCCTGTGTTTACCAGATCTGATCCTGCATCCTGACCCCTTGGCTTGTTTAAACGGACTCTTGCTGCTCTCTCCTGTGTTTGACCCCCTGCTTGCTCAACGGACTTTGCTGCCTGATCCTGTGTTTGACCCCCTGCTTGCTCAACGGACTTTGCTGCCTGATCCTGTGTTTGACCTCCTGCTTGCTCAACGGACTTTGCTGCCTGATCCTGTGTTTGACCCCCTGCTTGCTCAACGGACTTTGCTGCCTGATCCTGTGTTTGACCCCCTGCTTGCTCAACGGACTTGCTGCCAGATCCTGTGTCTGACTCCCTGCTTGCTTCCACGGACTTGCATTATACCTGTGTTTGACCCCCGGCCTGCTTTCCGGACTCCTCATTACTATTGACTGCTCAGTGACCGGTGTCAGTTCATCAACCAGGTGTTTGGGCTCCGTCAGTTCATCAACCAGGTGTTGGGCTCCTGCCTCTCCTCCCTGCCATCTGCCGGTCTGCCCAGGCCAGGTCCACATCTCTCCGGGCATCCCACTGGTCCCACCTGCCGGAGGTGACCTGTGCCTCCTGGTGCCGTTTGTTCCCTGTTTCACCTCCAGGGGGCAGATTGCGCCGGGTCGCAAGGGTGAACCGCTCTCAGCATCTCGGTCTCGGTAAGTACATCTCTGATAGTCCCGCATTGATGATTTGGAAAACAGATCGAGACGATACAACTTCAGGATTAGAGGCCTGCCAGAATCCGTCCAGGATGTCCCCTCTGCAACGCAGGACCTCATAAAATCCCTCATCCCTAATATACCTTCTCACCGCCTAGAACTTGACAGGGCTCATAGAGCACTTGGGCCACCCAGGAAGGACGGCACTCCCAGAGACATCATTGCTAAACCACACTTTTATGCGGTAAAGGAAGCAATAATGAAGCAGGCCCGAGCCATGACTCAGGTGACTTGTCAGGGTCACCCAGTGCAAATTTTTGCTGATCTTGCCCCATCCACTATTCAACGTAGAAGAACCTTGAAACCGCTTCTGCAAGCTCTCACGAAGAAGGACATCAAATACCGGTGGTCCTTTCCTTTTGCGGTGAAATTCTCCCTGAAAGGTCAGGAATACTCCTTCTCCAACTTCATAGCAGGCGAACACCTTCTCCTGAAACTCAACGTGATCGCTCATGAGTCAGACATGGAGGTCTCGACCCCTCCAACGGCCTCTAACAAACGTCCGCTCCCAACGAGCCCACCCAATCCCCTGTGGAACAAGAACAAAACTCGCCGATCAACTCACAAGGCCCCGCATTGAACGCCACATGGAGACTATCCTTTGTTTCACTTTGGCTTGGTCGACTCTCCACGTCGGCCTACTTCTTCCCCAACTGACCTTGATATGGGCAGCTTCCTCCTCTAACTCCTGGACTTTGTGGTAGGTGCCCCTACCCTCTCATCGCAACCAGCTGTTTTCTAACCCCATCGGCTGAAAGAACCCCTTTTTTGGATCTGCAAGCTTTCCAAAGATAGTCGGCCCTCTGTTGTCAGCAAGGCTCATTCTCCACTACTATCCGGCTGGATTTCCTGGATCCTTCTCCTTATTGACCCTGCTTGCAACAGGAGACTTGACGCCTCTCCCCACTTCCTTTCCCTCGCATTGCACTGGATCCACTTTGTTTGATGCATAACCCCTGGACGCTAATCCTCTGATCTCAGGACTGGTTTCAAGTTATGCTTTTTGTTTTTTCATCTCCCTCAGACCCGTTAGGCCCAGGTCTGGGGTGGTACACATGTGCCTCCTCCTATCCCTCTGACTCCCTTCCGGACTCGTAGGGATAGGGTCTCCAGGCCGTGTTTGGCATGGAGAATTTTTTTCCTTTTTTGGACCCCAGCGCTTCCCAGCGCAGGGTGAACGTACAGTCTAGCCTCTCCCTCTGGTTCACTCTGTCACCAGAAGGGAGTTCGCTAGGCCCCTTTTCTTTCCCTTCTCCTTTCCCCTCTCCCTCTCTCTTTCTTTCGGAGCAGCAATTAACCTCTGTTCTTTTTCTAGTGTACACGTTCCCACAAGAAACACATCCGGAATCATCTGCAAGCCAGTGTCCAGATGCCTATCCTTGTATCCACAACGGGACGGATCATATCCAGGTGAGTGATGGTGGATTCTTGCACAACCCCCCCTATGATCTCCATGGCTGACCGCACACTTTACAAATTGAATATAGCCACCCACAATGTACAGGGTATGAACTCCCCCACCAAACGGAAGAAATTGTTCAATTCATATAAATCGTCAGGGCTTGATATTGTCATGCTACAGGAAACACACCTCCCGATTCGGTATAGCCCCAAATTCCTTCATACCCACTTCCCCACTTTCTTCTTGGCAAACGCAGTAAACAAGACTAAAGGGGTTGCTATCGCTTTTGCCAAAAACTGTAACTTTACCTTGACTTCAGAAATAAAAGATCCCGAAGGCAGATATATATTTGTGAAAGGAACCATTGGGGAGGAACTTTTCTCCCTCATCTCTTATTACACGCCCAACAAAGGGCAAGCGGCCTTCTTCAAAAGCTTGCTTGACTCTCTTTCCCCTTTCCTGGAGGGTACGGTCATATTCGGGGGAGATTCTAATTCCGCCTTCGACCAGTCTCTGGATAGATCCAAACCCCCTTCCTCCCAACTTACCAGGCCCACCAGGGAAAGCCTCAAGATAGCCAAACTTATACATTCTCAGGGCTTAGCGGATGTCTGGAGGGAACTCAATCCTGGGAAGAGAGACTACTCTCACTTTTCCACACCTCATAACCTATACGCGAGGATTGACCACCTCCTGGTCCGTTCCGGCGATATCCCCCGAATTACCTCCTCGAGGATCACTGACACTGCTCTTTCCGACCACGCCATTGTTACTTTGTCCATGGATAGAAGATACCCGAAGCCGGGACTCGGTCAGTGGAGATTGAACGAGTCTCTGCTCTCGGACCCGGTTAGAGTTCAAATGCTGGAGAATTCTCTCACAGAATACTTCTCACTTAATAACACTGAGGGGATCTCTGCAGAAACCCTGTGGGCAGCCCACAAACCGTTTATCAGGGGCGAAATCATTAAATTAACAACACAAATCAAAAAGGAACGAACAGCGGAGATCAAAAGACTTGACGACCTCTACACCTCCCTTAGCTCCCAACACAAACGACACCCGTCACCCTCCCTGCGGGCCCAACTTGACAAAACCAGACTCGAACTTAATCTAGCACTGACTGCTAAAGCCGAAAAACAAATTAGATGGAGTAAAAATAGATTTTATACCCAGGGGAACAAATTGGGCTCCATGTTGGCCTCCAAACTAACACCCAAGTTTCGTTCCTACGTATTACCCAAAATCAGAATCCCTGGTCAGGGCTTGACCTCTAACCCCGTTAAAATTCTCAAAGTGTTTCATGACTTCTATTCCAACCTTTACGGTTCTCAAAACACCGCTGACAAGACCGCTGTCTCCAATTACCTCGACGGGATCCCTATCCCTTCCCTCTCTGTTGAACACAAGGAAATACTGGAAGCACCTTTTTCGGAAGAAGAGGTCCAGGAAGTCATTAAAAATCTAAAATCTAACTCGGCTCCAGGTCCGGACGGCCTCCCCAACTTATATTACAAAACATTTCCTTCTACCCTGATTCCACGCCTCACTAAGTTTCTTAATTCAAAAACAAAGGGAACCCCACTTGACCCCCATCTTAACACCGCCTTCATCGCGGTCATACCGAAACCGGATAGGAATCCAGAGGAGGTCAGCAATTACAGACCTATTTCGCTGATCAATAGTGACTTGAAAATCCTTACTAAAATATTAGCGAACCGCCTGGCTTCTTTTATCCACAGATACATACACAAGGATCAAGTGGGGTTCATCCCGGGCAGACAGGGCCCTGACCAGGTCAGAAGAGCCATAGATATAGTCTCCTTACTTCAATCGGGATGGGATGGGGGCTCTAAACAACCAGGTATGCTTCTTTCACTGGATCTCCAAAAAGCATTTGATTCAGTCTCCTGGCCTTATATTTTCGAAATCCTGAAACGCTGGGGTTTTGGTGATAACTTCCTGGGTTTAATAAGGGCCCTATATTCCAACCCCACCGCACGAATCAAACTACAGGGTCACTACTCCCAACCTATCTCCGTTGCTACAGGCACCAGACAAGGCTGTCCATTATCCCCCCTAATCTTCGCTATAGCCATTGAAACGCTAGCCATTTCCATTCGACAGAACCCCAACATTCAAGGAGTCCGTTGCGGATCCCAGACCCACAAGTGTGGACTCTTCGCGGACGACATACTCCTCTTCATTACCTCCCCGACGACCTCCCTACCAAACCTCTGCAATTCCCTTGATGCATTTGCCCACATATCTGGGCTTCGGGTAAATTACGCCAAGTCTCACGCTCTCAACGTTTCTCTCCCCCCAGCAACGGTTGATTCCCTACGACAACACTTTAAGTTCCATTGGAACACGTCCTCCATTAAATACCTTGGCATTGTCCTCACAGCCAAAATAGAGAATCTTTATAGTACTAATTATCCTCCCATGTACCGGAAATTGGAGCTGGATCTCCAATCATGGTCGAACCATAAACTCTCTTGGCTCGGGAGGATCAATTCGGTGAAGATGACGTTGCTCCCCAGACTCCTTTACCTCTTTCGTTCTCTACCAATCCCTATTAAAAAGGATCACATTAAAACACTCCAAAGCAAGATCCTCAAATTTATTTGGGGCTCAAAGGGTTATAGGATTCAACAACACACACTGTACCTCCATAGAAAGAAGGGAGGTGTGGGATTGCCTCACTTATATAAATACTATCTTGCAGCCCGAATTGCCCAGCTCTCAGTGCTGTACTCTAAATACGAGAAGCCAGATTGGGTCCTTATAGAAAGGCAAGCAGTACCCCACCATACTCTGGATTATCTTCTTTGGTCGAATCCGAAATTACGCCCCCCGATTCTGGCCCCTACCCTCTCACATATGTTTACCCTATGGGACAGGGTTCGTTCCTCTCCGAACTTGGTCTCAGTGTATAAACCCCTGTCCCACTTATTCCACAACCCCGATTTTCCTCCTGGCCAAAATATAAAAGCATTTAAATGGTGGCTGGATAAGGGGCTATACCGAATCGGTCACTTTTTCTTAACCTCGGGCCCGATTACTCTCACCTATTGTACCAAAAAATGGGACTTACCTACCTCTGAACATTTCAGATTTAATCAGATCTCTCATTATCTACACAAACTCTGGACGAACAAACCCCTCCCCCCTCGATTTACGGAATATGAAATATGGTGCGGTCAGTCCATGGATCAGCGGGGGGGAGTGTCGACGATCTACTCGTCACTCACCGCGGTGACCACTAAAACCCCCTACATGCAAAACTGGGAGACGGACTTCCAGTTCCAATGGGACCTGGAGGCATGGCAGAAAGCGTGCTTTCGTTCTTTCAAGAGTATTTTAAACACTACACTCATTGAAGCTAGTTTGAAAATCATATCCAGATGGTACTACACCCCCTCTCGTCTTGCCTCAATTTTTCCAACGGCTAGTCCACTGTGCTTCCGGGGGTGCGGTCTCACTGGTACTATGTCTCATACTTGGTGGGAATGTCCCAGAATTCGCCCATTCTGGAGAAAAGTTTTCAACTTGATTGATAGGCTTGTGGGTACCCAGATCCCCAGATCTCCTATGGTAGCCCTTCTTAATGCTTTTACCCCAAATTTATCCAAATCCAAGCGAAGTCTTGTCAAATTCATATTGCTGGGGGCTAAACTTACGGTAGCCAAGGCCTGGAAAAAACCCAAGATATCCTTCCCAGCAGTCATCAGGAAAGTCTCCTGGATAATGTCACAAGAGAAGCTAGCCCACATTATCTCGGACACGGTCCGTAACTTTGAAACTACCTGGGAACCCTGGGCAATTTACATTGGTGCTCCTTGGCTCACTAACTCCATAATTTCCTAAACTGAGTCCTATAATTGCTGCTCCGAATATCTTGCCTGTTATCCCCTCCCCCCCCCCCATCCTCTCTGACCCCCTTTCTCTCTTTTTCTACCCTCATCCAACTCTCACTTTTCCCGCTTCGGCTCTTTTACTTCTCTTATTACTGTTTTTACATTGAATGACAAGTCGACATTTATGGGTATCTTATTGACTACTGGTTCCCTTGCGGAGTGGATCATGACCGAAACTAGTCATTCACATTGAAGGGTGGTGGAGCGTCGAGGGTTTCCCCTATAGGGCACAGACAGCTCCCAAATGGGGTGCCTGGTAGTGGGAGGTCCTCGCTCGTTACACAACCCTATGGTCTTTCCTCCATCACGCTTCCTACATTAGACCATTTGGTCCCGTTTGATCTTCCTGTGATCTATTGCATGTCTATAGCTTCTTTTACCTAATGGTCATGTTTTACCCGTTGTCATAGATGCCTAAATTTACTATATAGTTGTACCTTGTCATTTACCGTTGTATGTTTTTTTGACAAATTCAATAAAATACTTTGAAGTAAAAATTGTCTGCTTATTCCATTAGATCTATTATTGTTTACTTTGTATATAAATTTTCTTTTTCTCTATTATGTATTGTTTATAACATGATTGTAATTGTATGTAATAAAATAATTTTGTAGAGAGCGCATGCGCGGGGCTTCCAAGATGGCCGCCGTCATCTGAAGCTCCGCTCCACCACAGCCCGCCGCTGCCCACCGGAGCTAACAGAGGGCTCAGGAACTTCGTTCCTTGAGCCATCCATACGGGGGATAACCCCAGGACCCCGGCGCTACTTCTACCGCTGCCCAGGAGGGCTTCTTCGGGCCAGATAACGGACGATTCCCGGCCCCCTCAGGCTTTCCAAGATGGCCGCCGTCATCTAACGCCCCGCTCCACCATGGACTGCCGCTGCCCACCGGAGCTAACAGAGGGCTCGGGAACTGCGATCCTTTAGCCATCCACACAGGGGATCACCCCAGGAACCCAGCGCTACACATACCGCTGCCCAGGAGGGCTCCTTCGGGCCAGATAACGGCCGTTCCCGGCCCCCTCAGGTAATCCAAGATGGCCGCCGCCATCTAACGCCCCGCTCCATCACAGCCTGCCGCTGCCCTCAGAACGCTTATACACCCTGCTCTTTGTGCCATCCATATAGAGGGCCAACACAGGAACCCACCACTATATATCCCGCTGCCCAGGAGGGCTCCAGTGGGCCAGATGACGACCATTTCTGGCCCCCTCAGCTATGCCAAGATGGCGTCGGCCACACGAGACCCGCAGGCCTCTGAGGAGATTGTGCAATCAATCGCTGACCAGGACCAGGAAGGGCATCTATATCCAGGTACTGACTTCCCCCCCTGCAGACAGTCAGTTCTCCCTCCTCTACAGAATCCCTACTAGGGGGATTATGCCCAGGCTACCCCACAACCCCACAGATGGATCCTCACACAGGCATGTTGCTTGCAGTCAGCGAAGCACAGGAGGACATACCTATCCCCACTGACTTCCCGTCTATGATGGCAGCTTTCTCCCAAATGCTATCTAAAAGTCTGGCCATTAACGCTGCTCAAATCACTACATCTATACATGCATCTTTACATGCTGACCTGCAGCAAATAGGCCTAAGGATAGATACCATAGAACAGAAATCTGACCAAGCAGTAGCTCAGATTAACCAGAACTCTGCCAGACTGCAAGAAGTACAAGATCAATTAGAAACGGCGTTCGCCAAAATCGACGACCTCGAGAATAGGTCGAGAAGATATAACTTCAGATTAAGAGGGCTCACGGAATCTGAAAAAGATGTGCATAAAGCAGTTAAATCTTTGATTAAAGGCCTTATCCCTGACATCCCTGACCACCGTTTGGAGCTGGACAGAGCACACAGAGCGCTGCAGGCCCCCCGTTCTGACGGACTGCCCCGAGATATTATTGTCAAACCACATCATTTCTCAGTCAAAGAAGAAGTTATGAGGAAAGCACGATACTCAGATAATCTCACTTTACTCGGACACAAGATTCAGATCTTCGCTGACCTTTCGCCTTACACGGTACAAAAGAGGCGATCTTTCAAACCATTGCTGCAGGTGTTACTAGATAAAGAAATAGCATACAGATGGTCTTTCCCGCTTCGCCTGAACTTTTCCTACAAAAACAGAAGTTTCTGCTTCTCCTCTTTCCAAGAAGGCGAACGCCTTCTCACTCATCTTGGCCTGATTCAGCTGGAACCTTCACCTGCTCCGCCCGTCAGAGGACCCCCTTCCTCATCTAAGAGACCCCCGCCAGCGAGCCCTTTACAAAGATCCTGGATGAAGCAAGGTCCCAAACGCACTAAGGAAAATGTACCGCCTTGAGCAATCTACTTCCTCCTCCATGTGTTCTTAACTGAACTTTCTCCCCGGTTTTGGGGCATTACTCGGGGCGAGGGACTGGTTAGGACTCTCTCTTCTCCCCCTCTTCCTTGTAGAGGGGGGGTTTAGGGGGTCCACCTTCCCCTGCTGTAAACACTGCCCTTTGGAGCTATTTAAAAATGTTCATGATTTAGCTCTGACGCATACTGACTTTTTTTTTTTTTTTATATTTTATTTTATTTTTCATGCAGTAGCCTTCCTGGTCGCAGGGCATTTTTCTAGTTCTAAGTTGTAACTATGTTTTACCAAGTTTATTGCATTTCTTTGTATACACTGCAATCTACCTGGGTTCGGGTACACTCGGGGTCGCTCTAGGGGACTCGCCGGGATATAGGAGCTAACTGTTTGTGCTAGTTAGTCATATTTTTTTTTTTACTCTATGGAGTCTGGCTCGCTCGCAGACTCCTCCACTTGTGGGGGAGCTGCGGGACGGACCGGACCACGGCGAGTCGCGCGGTTTGACTCTCATACATGAGGTATTTTTTATAGGTGGTACTGGTGCTCACACCCCATGGGAGCGCTCTGGCGACCGTTTATATAGGGATTTCTTGGACCCCTCAGATACTACTGAATTGAGGTGGGAGGGCTGTGGTGGACCCAGTGCACCTCATTTGGATCAGGAGCCCATTTGGCATGCCTGAATCCTCCTCCGGATTTTCCTTGCCAGGAATCTCCGGTACCGTAGGGCTTAGGGCGGGTTTGGAAAATCCAAACCAACCTGGGGTTGGGAAGGGGTCGGGGGACCCCTCTGTTTTATTTTGCTATGAGTCTAATGTTATTATGCCACATCAGCTTGTTACTAATTTTATTGTTTTTATTACTTCTCTCCTTTTCCCTTTCATCTCTTTTCTCTCCCTTTTCCCTGAAGCCTTAGGCGGAGTTCGTGGATCTCACAGTCTCCTCCAGTCGTCGCTCCCAGGTTCCAGGTACCTCTCTATATGCTCCGGGGGCTATACTCGGTTTCCTCTCCTACGCTGGCAGGGTAAGTCACGAAATGGTTGTATAGTCCACTCCCTTCTGATCTATGCCTGATACACCTACATTGTCAACCTCCCTGAAAATTATCTCTCACAACACGCAAGGACTCAACTCCCCGATCAAGCGTAGGAAAATTTTCCAATTTTATCACTCATTGCATGCTGACGTCCTCCTGCTTCAGGAGACACACTTCCCCTCTACATTTAGACCCACTTTTTTGCATCAACGCTTTCCACAATTTTTTTTGGCTTCGGCTGAGAACAAAACAAAAGGGGTGGCGATTTGTTTTGCTAAACACGTAAACCTCTCCCTCACGGACACTATTGTCGATCCCCAGGGACGCTATGTTCTAGTCTCCGGTCTTATCGATGGGGAACTCTATACATTTGTGTCCTATTATGCGCCGAATAAGGGTCAAAAATCCTTCTTAGAATCTCTGCTTACTAAACTACATGCGCATCTCAGGGGGACGGTTTTCCTGGGTGGGGACACTAATATGGCCTTTGACTTCTCTTTGGACAAGTTGGCTGACAGAAAGTCCAAACCCAAACCCCCTACTAAACAGAGTGTTAAAATTGCCAAAATGCTCAACGAGGCAGACCTGATCGATATCTGGCGGGAGGCCAACCCACGTGTAAGGGACTACACACATTTCTCGGTTCCTCACAACTCCTTTTCCAGGATAGACCACATCTTCACCCGTGCCACTACACTCCCTCTCATTAAATACTCCAAGATCATTGATACGCCTCTTTCGGACCACTCCATTGTATCACTTTTGACATGTAAACCAGCGGGAACTGACAGCCGACCGCGTTGGCGCTTACGGGAAACCCTATTGAACGACCCTATACAATGTACGTTATTGGAAAACGCGATACAAGAATACTTTACTTTAAACTTGACAGAAGGGATATCCCCTGCTACCATTTGGGCAGCTCACAAAACTGTTATAAGGGGTAAACTGATTCAATTATCCTCTAAACTCAGGGCAGAACATAGGGCTGACACAGTGAAACTTACGGAGGAATTCGGTAGATTATCTAAGGAGCATAAACGTAACCCCAATGCTATCTCGCTAGCAAAATTAGATACAGCACGGGCCCACCTAAACATGTCGCTGACTACGTCGGCTGCCCAACACCTTAAATGGACTGGAGCCAAATTTTACGCGCAGAAGGATAGGATGGGTTCCAGACTGGCGGCTAAACTTTCCCCTAAATTACGCACACAGGCCTTCCCCAAATTAAAAGTGACCTCCGGGGAACTTTCACAGAATCCTAGCAAGATAATGGACACCTTTAGACAATTTTATGCAGATCTTTACAAACGTAGTCCCAGTTCCTCCACTGCTCTGGGGGATAATTTCCTCAATAACCTCCCATTGCCCTCCCTAGAAAAAGCACATGCTGAACTCCTGGAGAGCCCGTTCACCCACAAGGAAGTCCTGGATACTATTAAACGCCTTAAGCTGGGCTCCTCTCCGGGTCCGGATGGCCTCTCCACGGGTTATTATAAGAAATTTGGACACTGCTTAGTACCCCATTTAACTAGACTGTTCAACTCTCTCAGGGATGGAGCCACCCTGAATCCGGACTTGAATTCGGCTTACATTTCAGTCATACCGAAACCAGATAAGGATACTAGTTTGGTAGGGAATTACCGCCCTATATCTCTTATTAACAATGATATCAAAATAATGACTAAGATACTGGCCGACAGACTCTCCAGCTTTATTTCGTCATATGTTCACAAGGACCAGGTAGGCTTCATCCCTGGGAGACAAGGCCCGGACCAGATCAGGAGAGCGATTGACATTATATCACTGCTGAATTCTCAATGGGATGGGGGTCCCGCACAAAAGGGTTTTTTACTTTCAATTGACTTGCACAAGGCGTTTGATTCCATAGATTGGGCATACCTATCTGAAATCCTAAGGCGCTGGGGTTGTGGCAAATATTTTCTTAATCTAATAGATTCCCTTTATTCCGCTCCTACAACGCAGGTTCGCCTACTGGGCAGATATTCGGAGTCCTTCCCTATAGGCAGGGGGACCAGACAAGGGTGCCCACTGTCGCCGCTTTTATTCGCAATAGCTATCGAAACTTTAGCCATCGCTCTGAGAACAAACCCTGACATTAAAGGGGTTAATTGTGGACCCCTGGAGCACAAATGTGCACTATATGCAGATGACCTTCTCCTCTTTGTCACTTCCCCCCTGACTTCAATACCAGTGATCCTTCGGACTCTTCATGAATTCAGTGTGATTTCAGGTCTACGGGTTAACATGAACAAATCACTGGCCTTGAACATAACTCTCCCTCCGAATCTTCTCAAACAGCTCACGGAAAATTTCTCTTTTGTTTGGGCGCCTCACCAGATCCCATATTTGGGTATTAAGCTTACCTCAAGTATTGAAGGTTTATTCCAAGCAAATTATCCCCCCATGGTACAGAAATGCAAACAGGACGTGGAAAGGTGGTCTAGATGTGCTCTATCCTGGCTGGGCAGAATTCATGCGGTCAAAATGACATTGCTACCAAAGCTCCTGTATCTTTTCCGCTCTCTACCAATCCCGATACCCAAACGCTTTCTTACTAAAATGCAGTCGGACATATTACGTTTCATTTGGGGCAATAAAGGTTACAGTTGTCCTTCTAATACGCTCTATAGATTAAAGACGCAAGATGGATTGGGACTACCCAACTTGTGGGGATATTATCAGGCGGCTAGACTAGCTCAAATATCCTTAGCCTACTCAAGTCATAACAAACCAGATTGGCTTGCTATGGAACGACAATCTGTCCCATTGAACACGATAGATTTCCTTTTAGGCTGTGCACCAAAAGACAGACCAGCAATAATGGCACCCACTCTCTCACACTCTGTAGCACTTAGCTCCAAACTTTTCTCCCGTAGCTCCCTAATTTCCCCACTGACCCCCCTAACACACATATTTCACAATCCTGACTTTCCCCCTGGGATGAACATTGAAGCATTTAAATGGTGGACTGACAAAGGCCTCTATCGCATTGGACACTTTTTTTCCCCTGCAGGACCCCTCTCACTGACACACTATAGGAAGAAATTGGATTTACCTGACTCAGAACTTTTTAGACATGCACAGATCTCCCACTTTATACACTCCATCTGGAACACCAAACCCCTACCCCCCGATATTACTCCTTTTGAGCGCTGGTGTATCACTACGGAGGATCAGAAGGGAGGCATTTCGCTGATTTATACGGCACTTATGACTAAACAATCCAAACCCTCTTACGCCCGAGCCTGGGAGCACGACATGGACGAGTCTTGGGATAATACGACGTGGTATCGCGCCTCAACGAGAGCATTTAAAGGTATTCTTAATATTTCCCTTATCGAAGCCGGACTAAAAGTTCTAACACGATGGTACTATGTTCCTTCCAGGCTAGCGACTATATTCCCAGGCACATCACCGGTATGTTTCCGAGGTTGCGGTCTGGAGGGCTCAATGATTCATATATGGTGGACTTGTCCCCGCATACGATCATTCTGGCACAAAGTTTTCCGCACTATTAGCTCACTGACAGGCACTACTGTTGTACCACATCCTCGGTGGGCATTATTTAATTTTCAGATCCCGAAGCTATCCAAAACCTCCCAGAAGTTGTCATTGTTCTTATGCTTAGGTGCTAAAATGACTATCGCCAAGGCCTGGAAGACACATACCATCTCTTTTCGGATGTTTAAAAGAAAAGTTACATGGGTCATGGTGCAGGAACAAATTGTTGCTAAACTCAATGACAAAACTGAGCAATTCAGGGACGTTTGGGAACCTTGGGCGACCCTTTGTAATATCTCACTCATTCCTGGTGTACCCCCGGGAGCTATGAAATCCCGAGGCGCAAGTGGATGAGTATAGCATTACCTTCCTTTCTTCTTTCCTCCCCCCTCACACGTTTTTCTCTCCCCCTTTTATTTTGTTGCCTCTCTTGGCGAGCACATTCGCCTTCATGCTATCATACTGGTTGGTCTCTTGGTACTTTATATGAATCTGTACCTTCATTGTGACTATTATACCGCCACTTCCGCTCTGACACTGACCCAGGATTAATTTTGCATGGGATAGCTCTGTGTCCTCGACTCCTGGGCTGCAGCAGGATCCCAATTGGGGCTCCTGGGAGCACGGGGTTCTCAGAGTTCTTCTAGCCCTGGCTCATTGTCACGGAAAGCTGGGCTGCAATGGACTGTTACATCTTGGTCTGCAGGGACGGACACCTGTTGACTGAGACGACATTCACAGTCGATTTGACAAACTGCTGTGATGCTTTTTTTTTTATTTTTCTGTTCTATGGCTCACCTGCATCATTTATTTTTGCAAATGTTACACTTGTTATCTCTTTGTTATGTATGTGTTTAACCATAATAAAATTTTCAAACGAAAATTATTTTGTAAAAAAATCTTTTGAGCATTGAATTGTTAGTCAACCCTGACCACTCTATATTGCATCTTCGCACCGCTATAATCCCTATCCTACTATCCCCCCTCTCTATACCTAAATACCTAAAGGGATGAGGTGCTGTATAACCTAGTGGATCCTCTCTTCCTTTTTTATATAATACCTCCTCTATGTGTGCATCTGTTTTGCCTAAATCCAGTTCTCATCTTGCTATTTCCATCACATTACAGCTTCCAGGAGGGAATATTCCAGTGTCAGTTATCATTGATTCTGGAGCATGCAGCTGTTTTATCGACCTGATCTTCGCTGCCAACCACCATATGCCTCTTCTACCCAAGGCCCAGGGGCTTGCTGTACACCTCGAGGATGGCTCCACCCTTAGTTCCGGTCCTGTCACACAGGAGACCGTCCCTTTGCTGGCCACTATGGGCACCTATCACCAGGAGCACCTACGTCTGGATGCCATCTCTTCTCCTCTCTTCCCTATCATCCTGGTAATGCCCTGGCTGCAGGCCCACAATCCCAGCATTAACTGGGCTACAGGAGAAGTCAAATTCCTTTCGGAATATTGTCAGCAGCACTGCCTGTGCCAGCCACCTGATGAAACCTTTCAACTCCTCTGCTTAGATGTTGATCCAGAACTACGTCAGTCCATTTCCGAACCCTACCAGGACTTTCTGGACGTGTTCAGCAAAAAGGATCATAAACGCTTCCCACTCACAGGCCTTATGACTGCTTGAACTGTTACCTGGCACCAAAGTTCCTTTCGGAAGAATTTTCCAGCTAACGGAGCAGGAGCAGGATACACTAAAGGGCTACATCGATGAAAACCTGAAAAAGGGGTTTATCCGACCTTCCACCTCCCCAGCCGGTGCAGGCATTTTCTTTGTTGAAAAGAAAGACCACTCTCTAGGTCCATGCATCGACTATCGGGAGTTGAACAAGATAACCATTAAAAAACGTTATCCCTTACCTCTAGTACCTGAACTTTTTCAAAGGCTTGGAACCGCAGTCATCTTGACAAAAATAGATCTTCGCGGAGCATATAACCTAATCCGTATCCGTGAAGGGGTTGAGTGCAAGACGGCTTTCCGTACTCGATTTGGGCACTCCGAGTACCTTGTCATGCCCTTCGGCCTATGCAACGCCCCGGCAACTTTTCAACATTTTGCCAACGACATCTTTCGTGACTACCTGGACTTATATGTAATCGTGTACCTGGATGATATTCTCATCTTCTCCTCTTCCTTAGCCCATCACCGTAGACATGTTCGGAACGTTCTAACCTGGCTCAACATAGGCTTTATGCAAAACTCGAAAAATGCGAGTTTGAGCTCCAGTGCATCCAATTCTTTGGCTTGGTCATATCGGTTGAAGGCATCAAGATGGATCCCCAAAAGGTGACTGCCATCCTGGACTGGCCCGCACCTGTGGATAAGAAGGGCATACAGCGCTTCATTGGCTTCTCTAATGTTTACCGGAAGTTCATCAGAGGCTTTTCCACAATTATTGCTCCCATAACCGAACTGACCAGGCAGGGAACCTGATTCTCTTGGACCCCTAAGGCACAGGCGGCCTTTGAAAGACTTAAGGAGCCACTATTCTGAAGCATCCTGATCCGGCCCTGTCATTCATCTTAGAAGTCGATGCTTCGGAAATTGCAGTTGGAGTGGTGCTCTCTCAGCGGCAGGGCGCCAAAGCTCTCCTCTACCCGGTAGCGTTTTTTTCACACAGACTTTCGATATCTGAAAGGAAATACGACGTGGGGGATCGAGAACTTCTGGCCATCAAGGCGGTTCTGGAGGAGTGGCGTTACCTACTGGAGGGTGCTGCACATCCCATCTTGGTCTACACCGACCACAAGAACTTGGAATATTTAAGAACAGCCAAGAGACTAAGACCACGGCAAGCCAGATGGGCAATTTTTTTTCCCGATTCCAATTCCACATCACCTATAGACCTGGTTCTAAGAACGTTAAGCAGGATGTGCTTTTGCGCATGTTTCATGACTCTGAGAAGACCCTGCCTCCCGACACTATCCTTCCTTCTGGTAACTTCTTGCTCCTCCAAGGGCACCTTATCTCCCGGATCAGACAGGCCTCTGTCTGTATGTCCTCGGCCCCTGAAACCAGTTTAAGAGAAGGATTGTTTTAGCATAGAGACAAGATCGTGGTTCTTGAGGCCTTAAGGGTAGTTGTGCTGGAACTTTGTCACAACCATAAGTTGGCCGGACACTTCGGTACCCTGAAGACTGCCGAGCTGGTCCAGCACACTTTCTGGTGGTCCCAACTGCTCAATGATTGCAAAAATTATGTGGACTCCTGCAACACTTGTGCTCGAAGCAAGAGCAGCCGGACAAAAGCTTGGGGACTGCTGAAACCCTTACCTGTTCCTGAGAGACCGTGGAAAATGATTGCAATGGATTTCATCGTGGAATCCGAGGGGTTCTCTACCATCTTTGTTGTGGTGGACAGGCTGTCCAAAATGGCTCACTTCCTCCCAATGAGGGGCACCCCCTCGGCCATGGAGACGGCCAAGATCTTTATTAAAGAAATCGTAAGGTTACATGGGGTCCCAGCAAGCATTGTGTTCGATCGGGGTGTTCAATTTACCTCAAGGTTTTGGAAGGCTCTCTGTGGAACCCTTGAAATTGAGCTGGCATTCTCGTTGGCCTATCACCCCCAGACAAATGGGCAAACTGAGAGAACAAATCGGTCCTTGGAGCAATACCTCCACTGCTTTTCCGCCTTTTCTCAGGATGACTGGGTCTCTCTACTACCCGTTGCAGAGTTTTCCTACAACAATTCCTTGCATTCTGCCATCAACCAAACACCAATCTTCGATAACTACGTTTTTCACCCAGCTTTTCTATCCAACTCAATACCCGAATGTACCGTCCCTGCAGTCTCCGAAACCATGGATTTATTTTCCACCAATAACAAACTCCTACAAGAAACTATGAAGTCCCAGGAATAGTACAAAAAAATGTTTGATAAAAAGAGGCGTGGAGAACTTATCCTGGAACCCGGCAACCAGGTATGGTTGTCCACAGCCAACCTGAAAATGGCCTGTCCCTCTAGGAAGTTGGGCCCTAAATTCATGGGTCCTTTCACATCGAAGAGAAAAATAAATTACGTTACCTATGAACTTGATCTGCCTGACTCCCTAAAAGTTCACCAGGTCTTTCATGTGACCCTACTGAAGCCTGCTACCCCAAACCCCTTCACCAAACCTGTCATAATTAACAACGAAGAAGAGTTTGAAGTTGAAGCAATTCTGGATTGCAGAAGAAGGGGCAACGTGATTCAATACCTTATCAAATGAAAGGGGCATGTCCCAGAGGACACCTCCTGGGAACCCGAGAGCAATCTACATGTTCAGGAAATTTTATAGGCTTTTAATAACTGCCATGCCTCCAGACTGGCGTCTGGAGTCTGCCCTTAAGGAGGGGCACTGTCAGAGAGGTTACCTGACTGGTCGCGGTGCTGGCCGTGCTGGTGGGCGCCGGTGTGCGCCAGTGCCTGTTGGCACTAATGTGCGCGCTCCTGTTGGCGCTGGTGCGTGTCGTTGTGTGCACTAATGTGCGCGCTAATGTTTGCACTCCTGGTGCCACTGGGGCGAGTGCTGGCATTCTGGCGCGGGCGCCAATGTGCGCGCTTCTGCATGCTAGTGCGCGCACATGTGCGCCAATTGGTGCCAATCGACCTATTTAGGTCTGCTGCCTACTCTGCTTCTTGCTGCCTGATCATCAACTCCCCTGTGCCCTTGTTCCTGTTGCCTGTAACCTGCGTTCCTGTGTACCTGATCTCCTGACAACCCGGCTTGCCTATTGGATACCCCTGACTTCTGCCTGCACCTGACCTCGGCCTGTTTTTTTTTTTTTTAATTGTATTTTTATTGAAATAAGAAAGACACATTTGTCAAGTTAACAGTTACAAACAAATCAGAAACATTGGGTTAGCTACCAGATGCAACTGGAGCGTATGTATTACAACGGTATTAGATCCTTAGAGTAAATGATTTAAAGGCAAACATAGAGGTATAGGGGGATGGAAATAATAAAGAAAATCAAGCCATTGGCTAGGCTATTGAGTAAAAAGAGAAAAAAGAGAAAAAAAAAAGGGGAGGGGGATACAATACAGTGGCTACCAAATAGGGTCAAGTATAAATTGCAGTATATAGGGTCTTAATATCAACGCTTGCATATAAATAATATTCGTCCGAGGGCATTACATGAATTGTTTTGAGCTGGAAGGCGCCCGAACATCAGGCGGCAAGGTGGGTGGAGAGATTAGGCCATAACTGGAGTTGTCCCAAGGGGCCCAAATCTTATCAAACCTATCGATCTTATCTTCTACCAGTGCCGTAATGTGTTCCATTCGGCGAATGTCTTTGATATACAGGACCAGCTGTCCTTAGGTTGGAGGTAAGGAAGATAACCAGTTCGCCGGTATAGTTCTCCTAGCGGCCAATAAGATAAATGATGCTAGTTTGTTCGCCAGCTTCCCTATTGCGGGAAAGGGATGGCCTAAGAGAAGGTATAGGGGGTCGACTGGGAAAGAGGTTGTGAAAACCTGCTGTAATAGTAGAGATACCGTGGATCAAAAGGGAGCGATCAGGTCGCACTGCCAGAATATGTGGAAGTGCGACCCCCTGACCCTTCCACATCTCCAACACAGGGGAGACATGGAAGGGTCGTAACGGTAAATGACTTCAGGAGTCCTATACCAAAATAATAAAATTGTATATGCTGTCTCCTTCTGTGCCACACATCTGGATATCTTAGAAGCGGAGGACCATATTTTGGACCACTGAGGAATCGTAATTTGTTGTTATAGGAGTTGTGACCACTTGATCATATACGAGTGGGGTTGTGCTGAGGGTGTGGTTTGCTCCTAAAGTATATAGTATATGCTGGAGATAAGTTGGGCCTGGTATGGGCCTTGTGAGCATAGAAGTTCAAAGGACGTTGGTTTGGTGAGCGTAAGAGTAGGTGACAGTCTGGAGAAGAAGTGGGATATTTGGAGGTATGAATACTGCAGATGGTTTGGAATTTTGCTTTTGGACTGGAGAGCGGAGAAAGATTTGAGTGCACGCGAGACTGGGTGTACAAAATTACGGAGCTGAAATAGTCCCTCTTTTGCCCAGGGGAACATAGGTATGTGAGAGAGGCTGTCTGGGATTAGGGGATTAAATAGTACATTGGAGAGGGGGGGGGGGGGGCAAGGAGACGAAAGAGTGAATTTGGAGAGGCAGGTGCGCCATATTTTAAGAGTAAACTTTATGGGGTCCAGACAGAGATCATGGAGTTTAGCGTCAGTTGTTACCCCAGGGGACCATATCAGAGAGCAGGGATGGGCTGGGTACAGGAAGCCCATCTCTATCTCCGCCCAGTGACTCGGGGGTCTCAAAGTGGACCACAAAATCACAGCGCGCAGGTGAGAGGCCAAATAATATTTATAAATATCAGGGGCACCCATACCCCCCTGGTCTCTGGGGGAAAAGATAACCGTGCTGGCCACCCTATGGGCACGGCCTCTCCAGATAAACTTGAGGAACCATCTTTTCAGTACTTTAAATTGGGCCATTGGGATGGGAACCGGGAGGGTTTCAAAGAAATACAACAGTTTTGGCATAATGGACATTTTCAGCACGTTAATCCTGCCAATCCAAGATAGTGGGAGGGGATCCCACTTTGTCAGCATGGCATTAATAGATTTGAAAAGGGGCAGGTAGTTAGTGGTATACAGAGATGAATATGAGGACGTGATTTGCACCCCTAGATATTTGAGGGATGTGTTGCACCAGCGATAGGGATAAGAGCTTTTTAATTTTTTTAAGTTCCTCAGGTGGCAGATGAAGGGGGAGGACTTCTGTTTTTGAGGCGTTTATCTTATAACCCGATAAAGAGCTAAATTGGGAAAGTAGGGCATGTAGGGATGGAAGGGAAGTAAGTGGCCTGGTCAGGGTGAGAAGCACATCGTCCGCGAAAAAGGACAGTTTATATTCTCTTTGGCGCATAAGGACTCCAGCTATGTCGGGGTGGGCTCTAATGGCCTCCGCAAGTGGTTCAAGGCAAAGAATAAAAAGGAGAGGGGATAGGGGACACCCTTGCCTAGTTCCATTTGACATGGGGAATGTATGTGAGGTTAAAGAGGCCAGGCGGACTTGGGAGGAAGGATTGGAGTACAGGGATCTCAGGGCCGTAATAAAGGGACCTTTAAGCCCAAACTTAGTAAGGGTTGCAAACATGTAGGGCCAACTCAGTCTATCAAATGCTTTTTGGGCGTCTAGGCTCAGTATCAAGGATGGGCGTCTGATTCTGTTTAGTATGTTGATTAAATCTATTGTGTGTCTTGTGTTGTCCCCTGCATGTCTAGTGGGGACAAAGCCTACTTGGTCTCTATCAATCAGTTTCGTCAGGAATTGGGACAGGCGATTGGCCAGGATTTTGGTAAATAGTTTATAATCAGAATTTAAAAGAGCAATTGGCCTATAATTGTCAGGGAAAGATGGGTCTTCGTCCAGTTTCGGTATGACAGAGATGTAGGAATGTAAAAATTGTTGATGAGGGGGGGGTGCTTTGGAGTAGGGAATTGTATAAGGAGACTAGGGAGGAAAGTTTTAATGTATGAGTATGGTAGGCCATCGGGACCAGGGGATTTATTGTCCGGGAGGGATTTGACAGTGTCTGATAGCTCTTCCTCCGAGATAGGAGCATTGAGTATCTGCACATCTGAATCAGATAGTTTAGGGAGATTTAAGGTAGACATGAAATTGTCAAATGCCTCAAAGTCAAAAGGAGGATGTATATCAGGGGTCAGGCAATTGTAAAGTTTGTCATAGAAGTCACCAAAGACCCGAGTCATGGTCTGGCGGCAGAAAGTGGGGGTCCCATCAGGTTGTTTGACGTGGTCTGGAAAGGAATGAAAGGGTCTAGGATTGAGTTTGGAGACCAACATCCTATGAGGCTTATTAGAGAACTCATAAAATTTTTGCCTGGACCATAACATTGACTTGTCTATGTTGGACATAGCTAGGGCTTTTAATTTGTGCCTTAAAGAGGTTACTGTGCGCAGCCGGCCCACCGTGGGAGCCCGGAGTAGAGCCCCTTCTGCGGCTTGAAGTTCAAACAGCAGGGAGGATTTCAGAAGAGCAGAGTCCTTTTTCCTCTGTGATCCGACAGCAATGCATTGCCCCCGGAAAAAGCCTTATGGGCTTCCCATAGAGTGGACGGGCCGGGCACAGAACCCTTGTTAAGTTGAAAAAATTCAGTCAGAGCCGCTGTAAGTTTGTTGTTAGTGTCGGGATGCTTTATAAGGGATTCATTGAGCCTCCAGTGACATCTCTGTGGAAATGCCGCCAAGAGGCCCAAGTCTAGTGAAAGGGGGGCATGGTCCGACCATGTAATTGGACCCAGATCAGAAGCCACCAGATGTGACAGTAAAGGGGCGGTAATACAAAAATGGTCTAGTCTAGAGAACATCTTGTGTGGGGGGGAATAGAAAGAAAATTGCCTACCCTGTGGGGTGCTTGATTCGCCATGTGTCCAGAAGATGGTGTGTTCGGATCAATTTTCAAAAGGAGGAGGCCAGGGAGTTCGAGGAGGCGGGAGGTGTGTTGAGAAATAGTGATTTCCTGTCTCGAGTGGGAGAAATAACAGCATTAAAGTCACCTCCTATAACCGTGAAGGGGTGGGAGAGTTTCTGTAGTCTATCAAAGGCGTCAGTGAGAAATTTAAACTGTCCAGAATTGGGAGCATAAATATTCATGATCGTTATAGGATTAGACAAATATGTACCCTGTAGAATTATATATCGACCATGAGGGTCCAACTGAGTGGACTTGACCTGTATAGGACATGAGCGTCTAATCAGTACAGCTACTCCAGCCTTGCCAGAGGGATCCGAGGCCAGAAATGACAGCGGGAACTGCTTAGAGGCGAAGTTCAAGGAACCCCCAGCCCGGAAGTGGGTCTCCTGGACCAAAATCACATCCGCGCCAGAGGTCCTGAATTCTTTTAAAGCTAACCACCTTTTCTTTATAGAGTTCAAACCCTTAACATTGTAGGATAAAAATTTCAAAGCCATGTTGGATATGAGAAATTGAGGCAAATAATATCTGAGATATTGGGCGGGATATCCGCCACTACCTGAGGGGGGGGGGGGTGCCAGGAGGGATACCAGGACAAATCACTCAGCATTATGCAAGCAAGACAATCATTATTACTGCAAAACCCGATAGTAGTAGCCATATGAAAATAACCATAGAAGTGAGCCTTTGGACAAAGAAAAGGGGAAGGGGGGGGGGGGGCGGACACAAGGGAAGACAACTTCAAAAATAAAAATAGTGAAAAAAAAAGTCCCTTTGTAGAAATAAAATTTGGGTAGTTCCAAAAAAGAACCCACAGGGTGAATGTAGTGGAGTAACACTGAGGCCTAAAAGGCCTAAAAAGGAAAAAATGTTCAGTAGAAAAAAACCTGTGAGGTAAAATCCTCCCAGGTGTCCCCGGCCACAGCCTGAGAACCTGTAGGGGAGCATGGCAGTCTCCAACATGGAGGGGAAATCCGGAAAGTCCCGTCCCGCTGATCTGGAGGCTTCAGGGTCAGCAATTTGTGTACCCCTTTCCTCCCCATATGTGTAAGCGTGGAGAGGGCGCGGGGTCAGCCGCGGCAGCGGAAGGCAAATAGAAACCAGAAGGATGTGTTAGAATCGTTGGTGCTGATAAGTTCAAGCTGGTATAAACAACATTATAGAAACTGGATCAACTATGAAATATTCCCCACATATGAAGGGGGAGTCTCCCTCAGAGATACATCTTCCTGAGAGGGGTAGAATAAAGAGATGAGGGCCTGATGGTAATCAGGCATGGCATCAAGTGGGCGCTCTGGGTCGCTGGGTGCATTGAGGAGTAGAGTAGGCTCTGGATCCTCTGCCTCTTACTGGGGTCCAAATTCTGGTAGGGGCCGAGACATGCCGTGGAGTGGTTGGTGGCGGCTGGTCATACTCTGCAGGGAGTGGGGGCAGGCCCAGGAGCTTAAGAAATGACTCTCCTTCCTGGGGGTCTCGCAGGGTGTGCTGGACCCCCTCCATGGTGACACTGAGGCGGAAGGGAAAGCCCCAGTAATATGGGACCTTGTGCTCCTGCGGATAGGAGGTAATGGGCCTTAGAGAGCGTCGTTTGGCCAGGGTAATAGGCGAGAGGTCGCTGTACAGCTGAATTTTATCCCCTTTGTACTCAAAGGTCGATTTGTTACGGGTTGCTCTCGTCAGGGCCTCCTTGCTCTCATAGAAGTGGGAACGTACCACTATGTCACGGGGTCTGGCCCCGCAGGCGGTTTAGGGGCCAGGGACCTGTGGGCCCGGTCTAGGCGCCAGTCAATGTCCACTACTTCAGGTGCTAGTGTGTTAAAAAGACCAAGAAGATAAGGTCTAATGTTATTGTCAGCTACCTTTTCAGGAACACCTCGGATCCTGAGGTTCTGGCGTCTTTCCCTATTTTTGAGGTCTTCCTGCTGGAGCTGCAATTGGGAAACTGAGGTTTTTAAATTGGCATTTTTCTCTTCAAGAGCCTGGACATACTGTATAGTGTCATCGAATTTCGTTTCAAGGGTGGCAGTGCGTTCCCCCAGGGCGTCAATTTCCCCCCTGAGCTCTCTAGCAATCCTCCCCATCTCCTGAGCAATGTCCCTGGTAACTTGCTGGGCCAGGGCCTGCAATTTAAGGTCCATCAGCTCCGGGGTGAGGGCCTGCTGTGGGGAGAGAGATAGCTGCTTTGGGTGCTGCTGCTGTGAGGAGTCATCCGTCATCAAAGCGCTGACGTACTCTTCCGGGTCTCCCTGTGTAATTGAGGCCGGGGATGTGGGCCTAGTTAGGAAGCAATCCATGGTGGCGTTAGGCCGCGTGGGTTGCGGGGCACGGTAGACTGCGTGCTGGTCCCCGATCTTTCCCATGTAGTGTTGGGGGGAGTCAGGGGTGTTGAGAGGCTTACCCCTGGCTTGTTAGCTGTCCTCGTTAGCTCGTGAGGGGTCTCAGATCGTGAGACGGGACCGGAGCTCACAGATCACACGTCCGCCATCTTAGAAAGCCACCGACCTCGGCCTGTTTGACCTCGCTCCTGCCTGCTCCTGCTGTACCATTGTTGCCCGCCTGTTGCCGAACCCTGCTTGTATTTTGACCTGCCTGCTCAGCTCCTGCTCCACACCTGACTGCCTGTGTTCCAGCCTACCCACCTGCTGCTTGAGGATTATCCTGCATCCAGCTCCTGGATCATCCACACCAGGCTCTTGTACCACTCCGCACTCCCGTGCCTCCTGTCTATCCTATCAGGGGCCACGAGTCAGACTGTAAGGGAGACCACCCTCTGCCCAAGTGGACTCGTCAGTCTGGTAAGTGGAAGCCTGACACTCAGGCTGACTGAGACAAAACACAGGCACACCGCTCCTGACCTCCGGAGCAAAGGGGACATCCATTGCTATCGCCTCTTGGAGGGAAGATTAAAAGGGCACACTAATCCAGCGATAACACTGCTCCTGACAACTGGAGCACGGGGAGCATTCCTTATTACCCCTATGATATAGGGGATGGCAAAACATGTCAATCCAGTGATTTCACTGCTTCTTGCATATGGAGCAAGGGGTGCATCCGCTGTTATCACCTATAATATACTATCCCCTATCACAAAGGAGACAGTGCGCAGGGAACTTTTCTTTACAAGTGAGGGCCAGGCCACAGGCCTCAAGATGGTGAACTGTAAGGAAACGTGGGAAGTGTAGAGTTACCCTTCAAAATTTAATAGTATTGTAACAAAGATGTTTTTCTGTTTTTCTGTAGAAACTCACTGTAAATTCTGTTTATCTCACACTCACACATTTCCATAACAAGTTTTAGTTCTCATGGCTTCTAGTAACGGGTCTGCTTCCCATAACAAGTATGCTGTTTTGTACTTCCATATTATCAAAACATACTGAGAACCTTATCAAGGACATATATTGCGTGAGACATTTTAGAGTAAATATGATGTTGAGTCCGAAAGAAGAAATATTATGAATCTTGCAGATCAATATTGAATTGTATAACAAAATTCTTAAATGCTTGAATGTGATTGGTTGTTCAATTGCGTTCTTCCCCCTTTTTTGTATTGTATATGCTCTGTGAAACGGAAGTAAAGGCATTCTTTATCGAACCTCATACGGTGTATGGTGTCTGATTATCTGTCCGGACAGACAGGGTTTTTTTTCCATTGACCGCCAAAGTCCAATTGAGGGAAAGAGGGGCTGATGCAGAGGGGCTGATGCAGAGGGGCTGATGCAGAGGACCTAACAGAGGACCTAACAGATGGTACCAGAATAAGTGGGGTACATTACAGGTAAGCTTTCTTTAAAATTACTTTTTCAAAGTATTTTTGAACAGCTTACTCTGTCAATGTTATAACCCGTTGCATTATAGCTCTCAAGGCATAATTGATTAATTTATTTTGATTAGCTTGCCTGAGAGATAGGGACATTAAACAGGAATTCCTGCTGCCTAATTGGGGCCAGGGTTCCAGGATAATTGGGGGCCAGGGTTCCAGGAGAATTTTAATACAGCTCGCTCATAGATAGGAATGCCTGCTGCCTAATTGGGGCGCCAGGGTTCTGGGTATTGTAATACAGCTCGCTCATAAACAGGAATGCCTGCTGCCTAGGTGGGGCCAGGGTTCCGGGTATTAATATAAAAGGACGGTATCAGGATCAAAATATAGGGGACAAGGATACTTGCTAAAATTGCCCAGGATCCCTCCCATATATTGTATTAATACCATACCATAGCAGGTTGAAAACCTTGTTTTTAACCAGAAGGACTGGTCATTGGAAACCCCTAAATCATTTAAACACTTAATGTCAGGACCTTGTCCTAAGTGTTTTTTGGCAGGACGCTGCCCAAATTGTATAACAGGTCTGTTATTTGTGTATGAGGGATCAAATACTTATTTGGTTATTAGTATTCCCGGAGGTTATTACCAGGTTTAAAGCGGTTCTGCACTCTGTAAAAAAAATTTTTTTTTTTAGGACGTAATATAAAGTATGCTTACCTTTATTAGGGGACTCACCTGTTCCATCTCGATCGCCGCCGGTTTTCGTCCGATGAAGTTCCTCGTCTTCTTCTTTAGTGCTGGGGGCCATCTTGCCTGTGGGCATGTGAAACACCCACAGGAACTTTAGATGGCCCAGCATGCACCGCCGTTACTCGCGCGTGCGCAGTAACGGCACATCTGCCGACATCTCACGAGATTTCGGCAGATGTGGCCGAAATCTCGGGAGATTTCGGAAGATGTGGCCGAAATCTCGGGAGATTTCGGAAGATGCCCGCACTGACTCCTGGGATCAATGACACCAGATCCCAGGAGACAGTGCGCCGTGACGACGATCGACGCAGAGACCCCGCCCGCCGCCGCAGAGAGAGAAGACCGGAAGTCTTCAATTACAAGGTAAGTAAAAAAAAAAAAAAAAAAAAACATTTCATTTAGTACTCTTTGCCTGATTTGGAAGGCAAAGAGATTTACTAAATGAAATGGGTGCAGAACCGCTTTAATATACATAATAGTTTTGTGTTCCAGGAGGGTCTTTGATACATCGTTACAACAGGGACGTTGTAACATTTTTCTGGGGTAATACATGGATTGGTGAGGCTAGCTTTTGATCAAAACATGTTATGTGAATAATTCCTTTTGCCACTGACATCTTTTGCGCAGGGGAAGTCAGGTGCAAATTTTGGACATTTTGGCGTTTTGTCAACAAGGGTTCAAATGCTAATATCTCATCAACCGTAACGGATAGTGGGAAATTGTTTGCGGCATTAGTATTACAGCAATTGAAACTACTGTTTAACCTCTTCCCGACCGCCTAACGCCGATATACGTCGGCAAAATGGCACGGGCAGGCAAAATCACGTACCTGTACGTGATCGTGCATGTGCCTGCCTGTGGGTCGCGCTCGCGACCCGGTCAGGAGCTCCGTGACCCCGGCCGCGGGACCAGCGGACCCCATCGCCGCTGGTGTCCCGCGATCGGGTTACGGAGCTGAAGAACGGGGAGAGATTTGTGTAAACAAACCTCTCCCCGCGCTTCCTACACTGACTGTCAGTGATCGGCGGTTCCCTGTCATCGGGAACGCCGATCAAGGACGTCAGACGTACAGCCACGCCCCCTACTGTAAAAAAAACACACACACGTCACACTGACTCCTCCCCGCCCCCTAGTGGTTAACCCCTTCACTACAACTGTCATTTACATAGGAATCAGTGCTATTTAAATAGCACTGATTTCTGTATAAATGACAAATGTCCCAAAAATGTATCAAAAATGTCCGATGTGTCCGCCATAATGTCACAGTCACAATAAAAATCGCTGATCGCCGCCATTACTAGTAAAAAAAAAATATTAATAAAAATGCTATAAAACTATCCCCTATTTTGTAAACGCTATAACTTTTGCGCAAACCAATCAATAATCGCTAATTGCGATTTTTTTTACCAAAAATATGTAGAAGAATACGTATCGGCCGAAACTGAGGAAAAAAAATGTTTTTTTATATATTTTTTGGGGATATTTATTATAGCAAAAAGTAAAAAATATTGCATTTTTTTCAAAATTGTCGCTCTATTTTTGCTTATAGCGCAAAAAATAAAAACCGCAGGGGCGATCAAATACCACCAAAAGAAAGCTCTATTTGTGGGAAAAAAAGGACGCCAATTTTGAGCCACGTCGCACGACCGCGCAATTGTCAGTTAAAGCGACGCAGTGCCGAATCGCAAAAAGGGGCCTGGTCCTTTGGCTGCCAATTGGTCCGGGGCTGAAGTGGTTAAACCTGTTGGCACTTTGCCAAGAAATTTGAAATATAAATAAAAATTGTTTGGTTATAAGAGTAAGGAAAGTAATAACGTACAAAGCTTGCTTATAATCAGGGGAACCTCTGGCAAAAGGGAGTGTTTTTTGGCATTTTGCCAAGAAATAAAAACTTTTAAATTTCAAGACGCTTTAACTGTGTCATAGGTACTATTGAATGTGAAACGGGTAAAGAACTTTTGTGGCTTGTCCTAACTCATTAACTGTATGTTCTGCAGCTGATGTGTATAAATAGAGTCATAATATAAGATAAAGTATAAGAACTGTAAACATAGGAAATCTGCCGGGAAAGGGAGGATCGGAAGGTAAGCCGGATCAGCCCACTCCTTTAGATTTCATGTCTGGAAACTATGGAACATATTATACTGAACCCTTCTGGAAAAACATATTGACCAGAGCACATGCTCTACAAATTGCGGGGCTAAGTGAGTGCGGACCATATTCTGCAGAGAAATGGGAAGAAGTCACTAAAATGTGTGGCCAACATAGGCAGTATAATTATCCACCGTTTCCTTATGATAAAGAATATATGACTGAATGTTATAAAATGTGGTGTAAAGCATTAAAAGAGTATAAGAAGCAATTCCCTCATCCATTAGAGAAGCCTCCTAAAAAAACGAAAACTTGCCTCTGCCCCTGTCAAACACATTTGTTATGACATAGGGGATACAGAGGATTATGTGCCAGTACCTCCGCCACCCCATGCTATAATGAGGAAAAGCCAAAGGAAAAATGCTATCCTTCATTGTAATTGACTACGGGAGATCCAAAGGTGACCCAGGTAATTAAACTGGTCGATACTGGGTGGGCAACCCTGACCCCCTCCAGATTTTTTAATACCAAAGGAGGACTATTCACCAAAACCTCAGGGACTCCCACCCCCATGCTCCCAGCCTTTGATAATTCTGCATTGCAAACACAAGAATACCCAAATCAAGGCTGTTTTCATTGTGGAGACCCCTCCAAAGGAGGGGCTGGGGTATTTCCAGAGGCAGATATCAGCGTAATTTTCCCAATTATCAAACACAACAATTAACCTTCCCTAGTCGTCCGGGGTTGGTTTTGGCGCCGTGGGGGATGCTGGGGGGCTGTCCACAGCCCCCGCCTAATCGCCAAATGCAACAAGAATATAGCCTGTAGTCAAGATGGCCTGGCAAGTATGCCCGCCCCCCCACGCCCTTGAGAACACTGTAGAATTAATTCAAATGGATTGGCCAGGGTACAATGATAACAACCCTCGCAATAACCCCTTTCATCAACATCCATAGAAGTGCCCGGAGCAGATTCCCTCCTTGGTAATGCATTTCTTCTCTTCCCACTGGAAAACACTTCCGCAGGTAGTCCTTAAAGTTGAAGGATGGGTGGTATGTTTTTTTAAGTGGACACAGGGGCTAGTACGAGTTGTCTTAATGACACCCGTTTTATCACAAAAAAATTGTACCGAGGGCTGCTCTACTCTATGGGAATTAATGGGATAGATGTTACACACAAACCTTTGCCATCCTCACTGACTTCCCCTTATGTCTAAAGGGAAGAGACCTCATGTCTTCATTAGGGGTAACGTTAAATTTAACCTACAAGGGGGAATGACTACCGAATCAGCAACATGTGACTTGACTTTCCAAAAAGAAAACAATTGACATTTTACTTTATGACCATACTGGCAGAATTAGAGACTCACCCGATATGGGAAAAGTCAAAGACAGACGTAGGACATGTCAAATGCACTCCTTATGTCCCTACTTTCAAACCAAACATCATACTATTCTTTCAGAAACAATACCACCGTCATGCTGACGAAGTACAGAGTACACCACAGATCACCACATACATGCAGAAAGGCATTCTAAAACCCATTATCAGTCCCTGGAATACACACATGCAGTAAAGAAAGCCAGCGGCGAGTAGAGGCTAGGGGGATTTGAGGGGGGTGAACAAATGTATTTAACCACTTCCACCACTAGCCTCATACATCACGGGAATTTTTATAAACATCCCCGCTTCCTCCACTCCAACTCCAGGGTACTAGACTTGTCCAATGCTTTCTTTAGCATTGATGTTCACAAGGATTTACAAAGGATCTTTGCCTTTGCCTGTTTGGCTCGGGCCAACTGACTTGGGCCCGTCTTCCTCAAGACTTTGTGGACAGTCCTGCAGCATTTTCCATGGTGTTAGGACTAACCCTGGATGACTGGGTGCTCCCACAGGGATCAGTACTCCTGTAATATGTAGATGACCTACTGTTATGTAGTTAGAGCGGGGCACAGTGTGCAGAAAACTCTAAAAGCCTGATGACTCACTTATCTCTTAAGGGTCACTTGGTGTCTCGCAAAAGAGATCCAGTGGTGCAGGGAGAGGGTGGAATACCTAGGATGTATTATCTCAGGCGGGACCAAGCAAGTGTCCCCAAAAGGAGTCAAGACTTTGACCTGTCTCGGCCCCAAAGATAAGGCAGCGCTCCTTTCTTTTCGTGGCTCTATTGTCTACTGCAGGCAGTGAATACCAGATTGTACTTTTCTTTGATTCAATCCTTGCACCCCTCTACTGCAGCCACTGCCCCCAGGCAAGTGTTACACTGAGGAAATGATACGGACCTTTGCAGTCTTTGGCCGGTGCGCCAGCACTGGGTTTACCAGATCATAAGAAATCCTTTGTGCTTTACTGTATAGTCAGGGGCCCTGCGCTGGCTGCCGTACTGGCCAAAGCGCATGGTACCCACTACCGACCCGTGGCTTATCTATCCAAAAAACTCCCCGATACAAGGACTGCCAGCTTGCCTACAAGCTGTTGCTGCCTGTGGCAATAAACATGACAGTAAAGGAAACATCCAAAATCACTTTAGGAACTGATACTACATTGTACACAACATATACTGTAGTACACCTTTTACAAAACATCAGCGACTTCAGCCCAACAGGCAGAGCTCTATGCTATGACACATGCCTGTCAACTATTCAAAGGACAAAAAGTAAACATTTACACTGACAATAGATACACTTTTGGGGTCTTTTGAGCCCGTGGGTACAAGACAGCGGATAATAAGCAAATCTCAAATCAAGTCTGGGTAGAGGATTTATTAAGTGCACTCCATTTACCCTCAAAACAAAAAAAAATTTTTTTTATTAATGTCATAAAAGTAATAGGTCATTCCTATGACAAATCTGATATTACAAAGGGAAACAACTTAAGGGTCAGAGCAACCAAAATTGCTGCTGAGGAGACAATCCTCAGAAGAGGCAATCAACCCTCCAATTGTTTTTTCTACAGAGTTTTCGTCCCCAAGTTTCCCAGTCCGAGCCAGAAGAATTGTCTGACATTACCTGTTGGGAGTCATATGGTTTGACACACAACCCGGACGGCTTGTGGTCAAACAAGGAGGGGATCATAGGTATTCCAGAAACAGTAGCTCCTTTGATTTTATCTTATCTCCATGGCCCCGAGCACATAGGTAAGAAACCCCTACAGCAACTTGCTTAACTTGTGTCCAGAATAATGTTCAGGGACACATAGGCCCATTAAAAGACTTACAGATTGATTTGACACACATGCCCAAACAGAAAGGTAATATCAAATATCTTTGCGTAATAATACGCCATTTTGCCATTTTCCTCATGGCCGGAAGTTATTCCCGTAACAGGAGAGACCGCAGGGATAGCTGAATAGAAACATTAAAGACAAATTGAAAAAGGCCCACCCCCAGATAAGAACCACCCCCCCATGATAGGACAGGACTGTCCCCCTTTTGAGATCCTTATGGGAAGACCCGCTCAAAGAGCCCCTAAGATAGGCGAGGAATCTAACTTGTATTCCTTACAGGAAGAGCACGTGAAATATCTGGTAAGTAGCTCTGCTGAAACTTATGACAAGGTTGCTGTCACCTTTCTTCCTCTTTCCACAGAACCAACACATCCTTTCGTCCCGGGGGATAAAGTACTGATCAAACAACCTGCAGTCCGCAAACAACCAGGCATCGTCTTCCAAGGTCCATTTGAAGTCCTTAAGGTCCCCAGGACAGCAATACTGACGGATCAAAGCCCACAATGGATCCATGCATCAAGGTTGAAGAAGAGCCCACAGATAAAGGAGACAGGAAAGGAAATGGAGGAGCCCCACAAGAAGAGACTCAGCCACTATTGCCCCATGCCCCTCTCTCACAAAACCCCTTAACCCCCCCATTTTGACCACAGACTCTCCCCGTGAGCCAAGAAAATGCACTACCTGGACAATTTCTATTTTCAATTGTAATGACCATCACTGTATTCTTGCTCTTATTTTTTGGGTGTTGGCTAAACTCCTCGTGCGGGATGGGTGAGGATACTGTTGTAGTGAATGCCAGAGCAGCATACATGGAAAGGAGTCACACTTATCCACAGGCCGACATTTAGTCCCAATGGTTGGAAGGCCTATCACCCTAGAGCAGTTACTAAATACCACCCAGGAAGTCCCTGTTATAAACACCACTCCCATGAATAAACCCCTTTTGTTTACTGGATACACAAGAAAACCCCAGTTCTGTTTCCTAAACGGGGCAGGAAAATGGTTGTACAATGGTAAGTTCTGCAGAGATACCGAAGTTAATTTTACCATGTTAAACCTACCTCTGGCCCTTGATGGAACAATAGACATAGAGGGTTTAGCTACTTTTAATATCCTGGACCCTGATGAAAGGATAGGTAACATGTCCCTATATGACATATGTAAATGTGTAAGGGGATCCAACAATCCACGGGTTACTGAATGGATAAATAGCACACACATGGACAGCCCCTGGATAAGGCAAGGTGGAGATAGCATTCCCTCTCTGGGGGATTGGATGTGTTTAGTGGGATTAAGGTCAAGACTTAGCCCCCCCAAAGTGGTTCAAACCCCTCATGTTCCCCACGGATGGATGGTCTGTTGTGGACTATGGTGCCATACCACCGTCCCTTACCCTATGGACAGAAAAAGTTCAGGTTGGTGTACTATTGTGGAAATGATCCCTCTAATGGGGACCACAGGGTCAGAGACACTTGTGTCCATGAAACCTGCCCACGGTCACCTTGAATTTGGCAGACACAAGAGTGAATTAACCACTTGGTGGGACAAAATTTTTGCATCCTTCGGTGGGGTGGGCGTATACAATGCCCTCACAAAGGTAAATGGATTTGGAATGTTAATGGACTCATGGATGAATGCCACAGCAATAGATATAGGATTACTCAATGAAGAACTTAGGAAGGTATTATTTGAACAAGAGGTAATTAAACAAAGAAAGAATGATGATGGTTCTTACAGGGCTGTGTGACCTAACCGGGGATAAAACCCCATGTTGCACATACATGAACAATCTTACAAAGCTGAAGATTTAGAAATCCCAGACTATCCCAGACTATTATGACATTATTAGAGGTCACAATGAAGAAAGGGCAAAATTGCAGGACCAAATGAGACGTATGGGGGACTCATGGAATCCCTTTTCAGGTGTAGGAGGATGGTTCGGTTCTATTTGGGAAAACATTATGAATTTCTTTAACCACTTCCCGACCGCCCCCTGTATATTTACGTCGGCAGAATGGCACGTACAGGCAGAATCACGTACCTGTACGTGACATTCTTCCGGCGGTTGGGGGGTCCGATCGGACCCCCCTCCGCCGGCGGGGGACGGTCGGGATCGCTTCAGGAGCGATCCGGGACGAGGGGACGGCCAGTGGTTTCTGGCCACCCCCTCGCGATCGCTCCTGGCCAATGAGAAACTTCCCCTTCCTGTCTATTGTATAGACAGGAAGGCGGAAGTGATGTCACGCTCGGTGCGCCGGTCTATGTGACCGGAGACGCCGAGCGGCGAACATGTACAGGTTAGTGCACAACACTACACTGACACCAGTACAGTTAGGCACATATTCCACCCCCCTGTCACCCCCTGATCACCCCCCAGATCACCCCCTCCCCCCCCAGTCACAGTGTCACTAATTGCAGTGATCATTTATTTACTGATCACTGCATTTAGTGTCAGTGTGACTGTAATAACTGTCAGGGCAGTTAGTTTTAGGTCCAAGGTAGCCCCCTACCCCCCCCTAATAAAGGTTTAACCCCTTGATTGCCCCCCAGGTAACCCTTTCACCCCCTTTTGCCAGTGTCACTAAGCGATCGTTTTTCTGATCGCTTTATTAGTGTCACTGCTGTCGCTAGGTAACCATTTTTTTTTTTAGGTAACCGCCATGTTTATATAGGTTCATAAATAGGTTTATAGGTCAGGTACCCCCATATTACAACCTAAATAAAGGTTTTAACCCCCTGATTGCCCCTAGAGTTAACCCTTTCACCAGTGATCACTGTATAACTGTCACTGGTGACGCTGGTTAGCCAGTTAGTTATTTTGTTATTTAGGTTCCCCGTCAGGTTTTTATATAGCGTCAGGTACCCCCATATATTACCTAATAAAGGTTTTAACCCCCTGATTGCCCCTAGTTAACCCTTTCACCCCCTTTTGCCAGTGTCACTAAGCGATCGTTTTTCTGATCGCTGCATTAGTGTCGCTAGGTAACCATTTTTTTTTTTTAGGTAACCGCCATGTTTATATAGGTTCATAAATAGGTTTATAGGTCAGGTACCCCCATATTACAACCTAAATAAAGGTTTTAACCCCTGATTGCCCCTAGAGTTAACCCTTTCACCAGTGATCACTGTATAACTGTCACTGGTGACGCTGGTTAGCCAGTTAGTTATTTCGTTATTTAGGTTCCCCGTCAGGTTTTTATATAGCGTCAGGTACCCCCATATATTACCTAATAAAGGTTTAACCCCCTGATTGCCCCTAGTTAACCCTTTCACCCCCTTTTGCCAGTGTCACTAAGCGATCGTTTTTCTGATCGCTGCATTAGTGTCGCTAGGTAACCAGTTTTTTTTTGTATTACTGTTACGGGTGACGCTGGTTAGTTAGCTTGTTTTTTATACTGTCAGGGCACCCGCCATTTATTACCCAATAACGGTTTAACCCCCTGATCGCCCGGCGGGTGATATCAATTAGGTTTTAGGGTCAAATAAGGTCTGCGTCGCCCCAGGTTAGTGCCAGTACCGCAAACACCCACGCGCAAAGCATACACCTCCCTTAGTGGCACAGTATCTGAACAGATCGATATCTGATCTGATCAGATCTATACTAGCGTCCCAGCAGTTTAGGGTTCCAAAAAAAAACGCATTGTTAGCGGGATCAGCCCAGATACCTGCTAGCACCTGCAATGTTTTATTATGTTTTATCATGTTTTATCATGCTTGCTTTTCAGGTATGTAATTTTGTTTACTGTGTTTTAGTGTTGAGCATTTTTTTGTTTTCAGGTGCGCCATTCAGTTGCAACGCGGATTTATTTATCTTGACAGCAACAGCGTTTGCTCCCACGATACATAAAGCCGCGACTCCAACGCTGTAGGAGGTGATTTCACCACCACAGTTAAAAAAAAAAGAGCATATATGCCGAAGCATGGGGGCAGCAGGGGGGGGAGGAGCGATTGGCTCCTAATGCCACGTACATACGGTCGAAATTCCGACCGTGTGTACACGGCATAACTTTTGCGGGAGGATGCCCATCATTAGAAGTGGGTGGATGAAGGGAGGTATTCTAATGGTGGGCATACCCACCAATCAATCTCTTTTTTTTCGTTCAGCCAAGAGGCTGCATGAAAAAAAAAAGATTACAATATATGTCCAGTATGTTGCTGGACTTTGAATGGTTATACCAGAATGATGCCTGCAGGTTTAGGTATCATCTTGGTATCATTCTTTTCAGCCAGTGATCGGCTTTCATGTAAAAGCAATTCTAGCGGGTAATTAGCCTCTAGACTGCTTTTACAAGCAGTGGGAGGGAATGTCCCCCCTCCCGGATATAAACCGCGCCATTGGGAAATTGGGAAAGCATTTTATCACACCAATCTTGGTGTGGTCAGATGCTTTGAGGGCAGAGGAAAGATCTAGGGTCTAATAGACCCCAATTTTTTCAAAAAAAGAGTACCTGTCACTGCCTATTGCTATCATAGGGGATATTTACATTCCCTGAGATAACAATAAAAATCATAACAAAGAAAAAAAATGGAAGGAACAGTTTAAAAATAAAATAAAAAAGCTAAATAAATAAAAAAAAAAACAAAAAAAAAAAAAAAAAGCACCCCTGCCCCCCCTTCTCTTGCGCAAAGGCGTACACAAGCGTTGGTCTGGCGTCATATGTAAACAGCAATTGCACCATGCATGTGAGGTATCACCGCGAAGGTCAGATCGAGGGCAGTAATTTTAGCAGTAGACCTCCTCCGTGAATCTAATGTGGTATCATGTAAAGGCTTTTAAAGGCTTTTAAAAATGTATGTAGTTTGTCGCCACTGCGTGTTTGTGCGCAATTTTAAAGCATGTCGTGTTTGGTATCCATGTACTCGGCCTAAGATCATATTTTTTATTTCATCAAAAATTTGAGCAATATAGTGTGTTTTAGTGCATTAAAATAAAAAAAAGTGTATTTTTTTCCACAAAAAATGCGTTTGAAAAATCGCTGCGCAAATACTGTGTGGAAAAAAAAAATGCAACACCCACCATTTTAATCTGTAGGGCCTTTGCTTTAACAATATATATAGTGTTTGGGGGTTCAACGTAATTTTCTTGCAAAAAAAAAATATGTTTTCATGTAAACAAAAAGTGTCAGAAAGGGCTTTGTCTACAAGTGGTTAGAAGAGTGGGTGACGTGTGACATAGGCTTCGAAATGTTGTGCATAAAATGCCAGGACAGTTCAAACCCCCCCCAAATGACCCCATTTTGGAAAGTAGACACCCCAAGCTATTTGATGAGAGCAATGTTGAGCCCATTAAATATTTTTTTTTTTTGTCCCAAGAGATTGAATAATGAAAAAAAAAAAATATATATATTTTTTTTACAAAAAGTTGTCACTAAATGATATATTGCTCAAACATGTCATGGGCATATGTGGAAATACACCCCAAAATACATTCTGTTGCTTCTCCTGAGTACGGGGATACCACATGTGTGGGACTTTTTGGGAGCCTAGCTGCGTACGGAACCCCAAAAACCAATCACCGCCTTCAGGCTTTCTAAGGGTGTAATTTTTTTATTTCACTTCTCACTGCCAATCACAGTTTCGGAGGCCATGGAATGCCCAGATGGCATAAAACCCCCCAAAATGACCCCATTTTGGAAAGTAGACACCCCAAGCTATTTGCTGAGAGGTATTGTGAGTATTTTGCAGATGTCGCTTTTTGTCACAAAGTTTTGAAAATTGAAAAAAGAAAAAAAAATTTTTTTTTTTTCTTTACTTTCTTCATTTTCAAAAACAAATGAGAGCTGTAAAATACTCACCATGCCTCTCAACAAATAGCTTGGGGTGTCTACTTTCCAAAATGGGGTCATTTGGGGGGGTTTTGTGCTATTTTGGCATTTTATGGCCTTCGAAACGGTGATAGGTAGTGAGGAGTGAAATCAAAAATTTGCACCCTTAGAAATCCTGAAGGCGGTGCTTGGGTTTCGGGGCCCCGTACGCGGCTAGGCTCCCAAAAAGTCCCACACATGTGGTATCCCCATACTCAGGAGAAGCAGCAAAATGTATTTTGGGGTGCAATTCCACATATAACTATGGCATGTGTGAGCAATATATCATTTAGTGACAACTTTTTGAAAAAAAAAAAAAATCTTTTTTATTTTTGTCTTTATTCAATCACTTGGGACTAAAAAAAAAAATATTCAATGGGCTCAACATGCCTCTCAGCAATAGCTTGGGGTGTCTACTTTCCAAAATGGGGTCATTTGGGGGGTTTTGTACTTCTCTGCCATTTTAGCACCTCAAGAAATGAAATAGGCAGTCATAAATTAAAAGCGGTGTAAATTCCAGAAAATGTACTCTAGTTTGTAGACGCTATAACTTTTGCGCAAACCAATAAATATACGCTTATTGGCATTTTTTTTACTAAAGACATGTGGCTGAATACATTTTGGCCCAAATGTTTGACTAAAATTGAGTTTATTAGATTTTTTTTATAACAAAAAGTAGAAAATCTCTTTTTTTTTCAAAATTTTCGCTCTTTTTCCGTTTATATCTCAAAAAATAAAAATCACAGAGGCAATCAAATACCATCAAAAGAAAGCTCTATTTGTGGGAAGAAAAGGACGCAAATTTCGTTTGGTTACAAAATTGCATGACCGCGCAATTACCAGTTAAAGTAGTGCAGTGCGAAATTGAAAAAAGACCTCTGGTCCTTTGGCTGCCAAATGGTCCGGGGCTGAAGTGGTTAAGAAAGCGGGTATGATACTCCTCATGATACTTATTTTAGCTCTTGCCGTTTATGGGACAATCAAATTGGTGTTCTGCCTGATAAGTAAAGTAGCAAAATCAAAGAACCTAGTTGATAAGTCTGAAACAGCCATGACCATGTTCAAGGCAGGATATAGGTGGTACAATGAGTGATCAGCGGAGACTTCTTAAAGTCTCCTATGATCAAAGGAGGGATTGTAAGGAAACGTGGGAAGTGTAGAGTTACCCTTCAAAATTTAATAGTATTGTAACAAAGATGTTTTTCTGTTTTTCTGTAGAAACTCACTGTAAATTCTGTTTATCTCACACTCACCCATTTCCATAACAAGTTTTAGTTCTCATGGCTTCTAGTAACGGGTCTGCTTCCCATAACAAGTATGCTGTTTTGTACTTCCATATTATCAAAACATACTGAGAACCTTATCAAGGACATATATTGCGTGAGACATTTTTAGAGTAAATATGATGTTGAGTCCGAAAGAAGAAATATTATGAATCTTGCAGATCAATATTGAATTGTATAACAAAATGCTTAAATGCTTGAATGTGATTGGTTGTTCAATTGCGTTCTTCCCCCTTTTTTGTATTGTATATGCTCTGTGAAACGGAAGTAAAGGCATTCTTTATCAAACCTCATACGGTGTATGGTGTCTGATTATCTGTCCGGACAGACAGGGTTTTTTTTCCATTGACCGCCAAATTCCAATTGAGGGAAAGAGGGGCTGATGCAGAGGGGCTGATGCAGAGGGGCTGATGCAGAGGACCTAACAGAGGACCTAACAGTGAACAGCGTTCTGTCAGAATTACACACTCGCCCACAGCCCCCACAACTAATGTCCCCAATGCTGAGCCCAGCCACCAGACAGTACGTGAGAACACCCTTCATGCATCCTCAGCATCCACCGAGTCACTTATCCGACACACACTGGAGGATCTTTCCTGTTCTGCTATGATCTCAGGACATGCCCAATCCCATTTTCTAGCCCAAACCTCTGGAAAACTGGATCTGGATCACTCAGATCAGGTCTCTAAAAATGTTCGCAAAATTTGCTAACCTACTAGACCGTAGGCTCTCAAACACATCCTCCAAGATCTCAACCGATATTAAAGCAGACCTCCAAAATTTCGGGTCAAGAATGGAAGCTATCAAACAAAAAACGCATACTAGACCTCCAAAATCAACTTGAATCTGTCCTTCTAAAAATTGATGACCTCGAAAACAGAAGCAGAAGATATAACTTCAAAATCAGAGGTCTAGAGTCGATCAAAGATGTTACTGATGCGGTTCGTTTGTTCATAAAGGAACTCATCCCAGACATACAAATGCACAAACTAGAGCTCGACCGTGCTCATAGAGCCCTGAAACCCTTATGCACGGATGGCCTTCCAAGGGATGTGATTGTAAAACAACATTTTTATACAATCAAAGAGGAGAAAATGAAGAGGGCCCGCTCTACACCTCATCTATTCTTTCAAGGCAAACCCATCCAGATCTTCACCGACCTATCCCCTGCTATGGTCCAAAGCTGGAGGTCCTTTAAACCACTATTAACTGCCTTCACACAGAAAGAGATAAAATACCGGTGGCTCTTTCCTTTTGGCTTGAAATTTAAATTCAAACAAAGTAAAAAATATTGAATTTTTTTCAAAATTGTCACTCTATTTTTGTTTATAGCGCAAAAAATAAAAACCGCAGGGGCGATCAAATACCACCAAAAGAAAGCTCTATTTGTGGGGAAAAAAGGACGCCAATTTTGTTTGGGAGCCACGTCGCACGACTGCGCAATTGTCAGTTGAAGCAACGCAGTGCCGAATCGCAAAAAGGGGCCTGGTCCTTTGGCTGCAAATTGGTCCGGGGCCTAAGTGGTTAAAAAAAAAGACCTTTTATGTCACTTTAAAGATACACTTTAGGCTAATAAAAAATTGCTTTGTGAATTTAATGTGAGTTTTCCCAGCTATATAAGCTGTCAGCATAATTCTTAATTTTTACAATCTTTACGTACTGGGTCTATTTCAATTTATATCTCAAATATACATATTTTACTTTCGAAAAAAATTATTTCAGAAAATGCAACAATCATACAAACATGAAAAATCTGAACAAAATAACAATAACAATTGAGAAGAGGTCATTTATCATGGAAATATACTGGATGGAAGAAACATAATTACCAGACAGTGTAAGGTCTTATAGGAGTTTCAGCTGGCCTTAATTCAGATATAGGTTTAGCTTTACACAAAAAAAGTGGTCCCCCCCCGACACCCCTAAAGGGAACAAGCTGTGCCGGACGGGGTGATCTCAACCCCACCTATCCTCTGAAGCCCTGCAACCGGGCAGAGGCATAACCTAGGTCATTGGCAGAAAACTAAGTTCTGCTAGGGACGTGAGTCTGAATAGATTAGAATTATGTACAAATGACGCAGGTTCTTCCTAGGGCCTAAAACTTGTGGACCTCTCGTCTAATATAGCTGTGGTTAGAGTAAAGAAAAGGGAAACAGAAAAAGGAAAAGCATGAAAGCTCAGAGTGAGCAGAAGAGAAAGAGGAAGAAAAGCAACTCCTAATACTCTTAAGCCCCATACACACGGTCGGAAAATCCGACCACCAAATCCATCGGATTTGGTCCGACGGATTTAGTCCGACACTGGTGTTGCATACACACGGTCGGACAAAGTTGTCGGAAAATCCGATCATTCTGAATGTGGTGACGTTTGTTGCCTACGACGGGACTACGTAGAGGCTAGTAGCCAATAGCTTTGGTCTTGTAATGTGATCTGAGCATGCGTGGCACTTTGTCCGTCGGAATTCGCTACACACGAACGGAATTGGTGTGATCGGACTTTGTTGTCGGAAAATCTTTAGAGCAGGAGATAGAACTTTGTCCGTCGGACAATCCGATGGAAACTGTCCGATGGTGCCTACACACAGACGGAATTTCCGACAACATTGTCTGATAGGACAGAATCCATCGGAAAATCCGACCGTGTGTATGGGGCTTTAGATTACATTGTTCCTGCCATGTGGGGAAACCAAGGTGACCCCTGCCTGTTGGGCCCAGGGCTCCCATACTAGTTTGAAGTTTTCTGTTGTATTTAGCAGTATACTGGATAGCTTTTCTTGCGACATTTTCCAAGAAATCTTCTTTTTAGCAGCGGAGAACGAGACTGTCGGTTTTTTCCAAGCCCTAGCAATAGTGAGCTTGGCTCCTAGCAAGATAAAGTGGGCTAGTCTCCTGGAGAATTTAGAGAGCAATGGTATTCAATCATTTAAGAGAGCAATCATTGGGGTAATGGGAATCCGACTTCCAACCATCTTGTCTATTAAATTGAAGACGTGTTTCCAGAAGGGGCGTATTCTTGGGCACTCCCACCATATGTGGGCCATCATGCCGATATGTTTACATCCTCTGAAGCATGTGGGATCTGCTGTAGAGAAGATGGAGGCTAGTCTAGAAGGGGTGTAATACCACTGCATGAGTACTTTAAGGCTTGCTTCCATAAGTGCGGTATTGAGGATTCCTTTTATGGATGTAAATGAGGCATTTGCCTAGCTCCCAATGTAATTTAAAGTAAGATACCCAGGCATGCATATGAGCTTCCTTGGAGTTCGAGGAGATAAGTGACAGGTAGATTATTGATATCCCCCCCCCCCCCCCCCCCGCTGGTCCATGGCTTGTCCGCACCATACTTCATAATCAGTAAACTTTGGGGGTGGAGGTTTATCTTTCCATACAGAGTGGAGAAAGTGAATAATTTGTTGAGACCTATGGAGTTCCGAACTAGGGAAATCTAAATTTTGAATACAGTGGCTACGGGAAAAGGGGCCCGCTCCCGTGAAGTAGTGGCCAATTCGGTACAGACCCTTATCTAACCACCATTTGAAAGCCAGTGCGTTCCTCCCTAGGGGGAAAAAATAGGGTTATTAAAGAGGTGAGATAGGGGTTTGTACGAGGAGACCAAAGTATCTGATGTCCGTAGTTTATCCCAGAGAGCGAGGGAGTGTGACAGAGTTGGGGCCATTATCGGGGGCCTATCTTTTGGAGGGTGCCAAAGAAGGTAGTCTAGTGTGAAACGAGGTGTAGCTAGTTTTTCTATGTTCACCCAATCCGGCTTTTCAAATCTAGAGTAAACGACTGACAGTTGAGCTAGTCTTGCAGCCTGGTAATACTTATAAAAGTGAGGTAGACCTAGGCCTCCTTTTTTCCTATGTAAATATAGCACTTTTAGAGCTATTCTGTACCCCGCCATTCCCCAGACAAATTTCAGTACCTTACTCTGGAACGCTTTAACGTGATCTTTCCTTATGGGTACTGGTAGCGAGCGAAACAGATACAACAACCTAGGGAGTAGCGTCATTTTTATCGAGTTCAGTCTCCCCAGCCATGAGAGGTTGTTTTTAGACCAGGTTGTCATATCTGTCTCTAGCTTCCTGTACGGGGGGGGGGGCGGGGTAGTTATAGGCATAGAGGGATTCCATTTTGGATGTTAGATTAATGCCCAGGTATCTGATGGAGGATTCGCTCTAAGCTAATTTAAAGGAGTTTTTTAGAAGGTCCACTGTTTCTGACTGAAGAGAGACGTTCATGGCTAGGGATTTAGAATAGTTCACTTTTAGGCCTGAAACGATAGAGAAATCCTCTAGTGTTTTGCAGATGTTTGGAAGGGAGGTTATGGGAGAGCTGACGAATAGTAAAATGTCGTCTGCAAACAATCCACATTTGTGTATTTGGGGTCCACATGTGACCCCTTGAATGTTCGTATTTTGGCAAATTGCGATAGCCAGAGTTTCAATGGCTATCGCAAAAATGAGGGGGGATAAAGGACAGCCTTGCCTCGTTCCTGTCTGTATAGGAATAGATTTAGAGAGAAACCCTTGGATTCTGATGTGGGCCGTAGGATTAGAATAAAGCACGTGCATCAGTCCCAAGAAACGCGTGCTGAAGCCCCAGCGTTCTTGTTTAGCAAAGAGGTAAGGCCAGGAGACCGCGTCGAAGGCCTTGTGTAGATCCAGTGATAGAAGCATCCCCCGCTGCTTGGGGGCTATCGCTATCCCCCGCCTTACCTGATCTGGACCTTGCCTGCCTGGGATAAACCCTACTTGATCCTTATGGATATACCTACTTACGAAAGCCGCTAGGCGAGTAGCTAGTTTAGTTAAGATTTTCAAATCACTATTGATCAGGGATATGGGCCGATAATTTCCGATTTCTTCTGGGTTTTTGTCTGGCTTGGGAATAACTGTAATAAATGCTGTGTTAAGCTGCGGGTCAAGAGGGTCCCCCTTTGTTTTTGAGTTTAGGAATTGTGTTAAATGCTACACTAGTGTTTCGATGAACGTTCTATAATACGGATTCGGGAGACCATCTGGGCCCGGAGCAGAACCCAGTTTCATGTATTTAATTGCACCTATTACTTCCCCCTTCATGAATGAATGAATGAATGAATAACTTGTATAGCGCTACAATGCGAACTGAATCGCCTCAAGGCGCTGTATTGGCGATTGGTTATCAAGCTTCTAGAAGAGGTGGGTCTTGAGTTTCTTCCTGAAGGCCAGATGGTTTTCTTCCATGCGGATGTCGGTTGGTAGAGCGTTCCATAGCCGTGGTCCCTGGACAGCGAATCTCCGTTCCCCCTTTGATTTGTAGCGGGATTTAGGAATGAGGAGCAGATTTTGATTAGCCGATCGAAGACTGCGATTCGGTGTGTAGTGTTTTATTTTCTCGCAAAGGTATTGCGGAGCGTTTCCATGTGTGCATTTGTGGGTGAGGCAGAGGGTCTTGAATGCGACCCGATTCTTTACGGTTAGCCAATGTAGGTTCCTCAGGGATGGGGAGATGGATTCCCAGGGTTTTTTCCCTGTTATCAGTCTTGCCGCCGTGTTTTGGATAAGTTGTAAGCGCGCAAGTTGATATTGGGGTAATCCTATGTAAAGGGAGTTAGCGTAATCCAGTCGAGAATTGATGACTGTTCCAACTACCACTGCTTTGTCCTCCTTTGGAATGAAGGGGATGAGTCTGCGTCATTCATGAAGGGGGCTTCCATCTCCTCTTTGTGTTCAGGTGACAATGCAGGAATGGGAAGATCCTCTAGGAACTTGTTTAGGGCAGCATCTGTCCCTGTTGTGTGTGGGCTGTAGAGATTAGCATAAAACGATTGGAAAGCATCTAGAATTTTTGAGGGGCTAGAGGTAGTGCCTAATCCCGGAACTCTAATTTTAGGCATGGTGTAGGATCTGAATTTGGGCGTTAGCTTAGCGGCCAGCATTGACCCCATCTTATCCCCGTGGGTATAAAATGTATTCCCACTCCATCTAATTTGCTTTTCTGCTTTGACTGTGAGTGCTAAATTGAGTTATAACCTGACTTTATCTATTTGTGTCGTCATAGCGGGGGATGGATCCTTTATATGTTGAGCTTTCAACTGTGCATACATGCCTTCTAGCCTTATTATGTCTACCTTCCTTTCTCTTTTAATTTGAGCAGACAACTTGATAAACTCCTCTAATAAAGGCCTTGTGAGCTGCCCATAGGGTTTTTGCTTTTATTCCCCCTACTTTGTTAAGTAAAAAATATTGCTTTAATGCCTTGTCTAGCATGGTTACATGGACCGGGTTTGAGAGGATAGATTCATTTAGCCTCCATTGTCTCTGGCCCGGCCCTGAGTTTTGGGTTTTTATAAACATGATCACTAACGAGTGATCTGACAGGACCGTTTTCTTAATATGGGATTTTTCAATTAAATGAATAGAGCGGTTCGGGACCAATAGGTGATCAATGCGGGCATATGAATTGTGTGGGTGTGAGAAGTATGTGTAATCACGCTTGGAAGGATTAAGTTCTCTCCAAACATCAGTCAGACCCTGTGCGTGTATTCGTTTCTCTATTTTCAGGCTTTCCCTAGTAGGCCTTGTCAGTTGGGATGACGGAGGTTTAGTTCTGTCCAGGCCCTGGTCAAAAGCTGTGTTAGAGTCTCCTCCAAAGATGACCGTTCCTTCTAACATGGAGCTAGCGTTTTAAATAGCCATTTAAAAAAAGCAGTTTGGCCTTTGTTGGGAGTATAGTATGAGATTAGGGAGTATACATGCCCTTCTATGGTCCCCTTCACAAGAATGAATCTGCCCTCTGGGTCTTTTTTGTCTGCCAACCAGGTGAAATTACAGGATTTTGCAAATAAAACGCCCACCCCTTTGGTCTTTTGGGAGCACTGGCCAAATAAAAGTTAGGGAAATGGGAGTGGAGGAAGTTGGGAGTGTACCGAATCGGGAAATGGGTCTCTTGTATTAGGACTATGTCTAAGTTAGAAGTTTTATAAGCGTTAAACAGTTTTTTGCGTTTGAGGGGGGAATTTAGTCCCTGTGTATTGTATGTAGCGACCTTTAGGGTCTTCTTAACCTGATCAGCCATAGATCCAGACGAGAGAGAAGCTAAAAAATCCACTGTCACTTACCTGTGAGGCCCCACGTGCAGAATTCCCTGAAGCACTCAGTTTGAATATTCATACAGGAGGTGTGTTCTGCAAAAAATAATGAGTTTAGGTGTTGCTCAAGACAGGAAAGCAAAGAAAAGAAAAGGAAGAGAAGAAAAAGAGAGTAAGGAAGTTCCCCCCCCCCCGGGGGACAAACGAGCCCTGCGGGGGAGAAAATCTCTTCGGGTACATCTCACGTGAATTTGTGAGACAAATTTTACTAGGTAATAACTCCAGGTAAGTTACCATGGAGAACCTATCTCTCAAAGACCAGCCGGAGCTAGGAGCAACCCAAACTAATTAGCAAACAAGAAACAAGAAAAAACAATTACAATTGGTAATGAGAAGGAAAAACTTCAGGGGGGTGGGCTAGGGTACCCCCCTCCACCCGTCCCCCAATATCGTCCCCCTCCCCTCCTGTTCTCACAAGAGGGGAGGGGGCGGAGTTCTTGAGCATATAAGATGTGGACCTAAGCCTATCGACCCAAAAAGGAGATTAGAGTTTCCATCTTGAATACTGTAGGATCGACTCGGCAGTCCTTGGCATATATCAGCGAAGGCAGTCTTTTCTAAAAAGGCACAAAACGTCAATAGACGGGGGTGGAACATCTGTTAAAACTATTCCTACTTTCTCCTGTGAGCCGTACGACTAGAAGTAGCAATAGTAAAAGCACGAGCAACACAAAAAAAAAGAAAAAGGAATAACATGGATGCGAATGCATCATGTGTTTTGAGGTCTAACAGAATAGATCTCTAAAACGTTCATGGAGGACTTTTTTGCGTTGATCTTCGGGTCTTGTTCCAAAGTGGATTTTGTGGACTATTCGGTGGTGGACGTTTATTTGATCCCACAGATGAAGTGGTAGTCTCCTTGTCCTTCTCCTGTGAAATTATCTTGAGGTTAAGGAGCAGTTTTTCACCTGAGGAGAAGTTGGAGAAAGCATGATTCTGACCCTTGTAAGTGAATTTAACCGCAAAGGGAAAGGCCCACTTATATTTAACTTCTTTCTGGGTCAGAGCATTTTGTAACGGTTTGACATTTTTTCTGTGTTGAATGGTTGAAGGGGAAAGATCGGCAAAAATTTGTACCGGGTGTCCCTGGCAAATCACTTGGGACATCGTGCGTGCTTGTTTCATCACTGCCTCCTTGACAGCATAATAGTGTGGTTTTGCAATAATGTCCCTGGGGGAGCCATCTTTGCTCATGGGACCCAATGCTCTATGGGCCCTGTCCAGCTCTAAGCGGGGAATGGGGATATTAGGGATCAGGGAACGCATACGATCCTGTGTGGCCATCTCTATGTGCAGTATTGATTCAGGCAGACTCCTGATCCTAAAATGATATCTCCTGGATCTGTTCTATGCGTCAAGGTCATCTATGCGTGAATTGGCTGTATCCAGTTGATCGTGGAGGGTTTGGATGAGGTCAGAGTTCTGATACGTAACCGCTGCAGTTTGATCAAGTTTACATTCGATACTATCCATTCTGGATCCTATATTCTGCAGATCTGCCTTAATTTCTCCTATTATTTTAGCTGCTGTGGTGGCAAGGCCTTTTCCAGGAGGGCGGACAGCCTGAGAAATAGATCATCCGAGGCACAAGAGTGATCTGGGCCTGTGGGGACATGAGGAGAAAATCCCATGTGGAGGGAGTCTGCAGGCCCAGCCTGGGAGAAGGCCTGTCCTCCCTCAGGAGGGATTCGGTGGATGCAGGGGACGGGGTATAGGGCTGTTGGCCATAGCCCTGTAAGCCAGGTAGGTGAGGAGAGCAGGGGCCAGGACTTGCCTGTTATCCGGAAATGCCTCAGAATCTTGTGCCTGTGGCTGAGAAGACGTTGCCGCCGCGGCGGCCTTCTTGGTACACCCGGGCAAGGTGGAGATCAGGAATTCAGGCCCTAAATTGCGCCTGGCGTTCGATCGGTCCATATGGTGATGTTCGCCGGTGCTGTGGGATGTCGGATCCCGTTCTCCCATAGCTCGGGCATGCGGTAGTTTAATGCGTGAGCGCCGTTGGTCTTGGGTGGTGCAGAACTCCGAGTTAAGCGGCCATCTCGGAACTCCTGCGCATGCGCTCTCTCCAAATATACATATTTTTTTACTTAATATGCCATACATAGAAAGCCACATAGAAAATAGTAAATTAAAAAATGACAACACAAAACATAATCCTTTTGTCTGTTCCATGTTGGGTGCTCTTATAAAGTACTTTAATAGTACTATCATATACTGTCCTGTCGATCATGCTTATCTCCAAACTGCTTGCAAGTTCCTAATCCGCCCCCCCCAAAAAAGATATAATACAGCATTAAAAAAGCACTACTTGTAATAAATAAACATCCTATAGCTAAAGACAAATAAAAGATATCAACATGTAGAGGGTTAAATTTATACCATCTCCTTCGTAATGCTAGCTTTTGACTCTGCGGGATGCAGGACTAAGAATAGCTATTAGCTTCTACTTTGAAATAAATCTAAATATTTGTAAAGGCTCTCACAAAGAATTAACAAAATTCATTTAAAATGGTAAAATATTAATTAGGCAAGACATCAGGGCCGTCAACACTGTTTATATTCATTCAGCAATGTTGTCTTGGTGTCACAGTAAACAGAGTAATGTTAAATCTTTACTATATTAAGTGTTGCATCAGATAATTAATGTTCTCTTCCAAATAACAGTCACTCACCATCTGCACAGAGTGTACCACAAATATTTTGGATGGTCAGATCTGCTGATTGCATGGAAACTGCTAAAACACATCATTTAACAAATAAATGTTTTCTTAAAATGCTGCAAAATTTTAACTCAAGTGTCTTTGAAAGACTCTAATGGACTCAACTAAAGAGCTAGTCTAAAAAATACTTTATAGATTTAAAAGTGTGTTAACATACATACATTTTACACGTGATGTTTCTTAGCAAGGCAAGTGACCCTGGCTGATTGTACCTTTACTGCGGCCTTCAACTGTATTTAACTTCCTCAAAAAAAAATCTTTTTTTTTTCCCATTTGGCTGGTCTGCCAGCTAACACCCTCTTGTCTACTAAAGTATGTGTAAACTCAAAATCTATTTTCCAGTATGTTTGGCATCATGTCTCATTGTATACATTTTTCAAAAGCAAATTATTTGTGAATCGGTTCAGGAGGTTGGGGCGCTCTCTCATCCCCCCCTTTTCCTGCGGCCTGCCAGGTTGCGTGCTCAGAAAAGGGTCTGGTATGGACTTTGGGGGGACCCCACGCCATTTATTTTTTTGGGCAAGGGGTTTCCCTTAAAATCCTTACCAGACCCGAAAGGGCCTGGTATGGATTTTTGGGGAACTCCCACTCAATTTTCTTTTTTCATTTTGGCGTGGGGTTCCCCTTAATATCCATACCAGAACTGAAGGGCCCGGTATGGATTTTGGGCCCCACACCATTTTTTTTTTAAATGTTGGCATGGGTTAGTGGACTGGGGGGAACTCAGTTTTTTTTTTATGATTTTTATCTATATTATCGGGATTCTGACAATACATTACAACCGCGGGCAGTTTTAAATGAATTTTTTTCCTTTAGAAATGTCACTTTGCTGTGGTACTGTTATAAACATGGTAAAGATGCGCTACTTTACAGGCAGACTAAGGAGACCCCCCAGGCAAAATATTTAACCACTTCAGCCCTGGAAGGATTTACCCCCTTGCTGACCAGAGCATTTTTTGCGATTCGGCACTGTGTTGTTTAGCTGACAATTGCGTGGTCATGCGACGTTGTACCCAAACAAAATTGACTTCCTTTTTTTCCCACAAATAGCGCTTTCTTTTGGTGGTATTTGATCACCTCTGCGGTTTTAAATTTTTGTGCTATAAAAAAAAAAAGAGCGACAATTTTGAAAAAAATGCTATATTTTTTACTTTTTGCTATAATAAATGTCCCCAAAATAAGATATAGATAGATTTTTTACTAGTAATGGTGGCAATCTGTGATTTTTATCGGGACTGCGACATTATGGTGGACACATCAGACACTATTTTGGGACCATTGTCATTTATACAGCGATCAGTGTTGTAAATAGCCACTGATTACTGTATAAATTACACTGGCAGGGAAGGGGTTAAAAAATAGGGGTTGATCAAGGGGTTAAGTGTGTCCAAGGGAGTGATTCTAACTGTGGGGGGATGGGCTACCACTGACATGACAGCGATCACTGCTCCCGATGACAGGGAGCAGTGGATCCCTTTCATGTCACTAGGCAGAACAGGGAAATGCCTTGTTTACATAGGCACCTCTCCGTTCTGCCTCTCCATCTCACGATCGCATGCTGCCGGTGAACATCGAGTTTGCGGGATCCATGGGCATGCTCCCGCGGTGTGCTGCCAGCTCGCGCGTGCCAAAAGGTGGCAAATTTAAAGGGTCGTACAGGTACGCCCATTTGCCTGTACGAGCCATTCTGCTGACGTATATGTCTGTGCGGCGGTCGGCAAGTGGTTAAAGAAATATAAAATTTTTATTGTTTTCACTTTATTTTTATACAAGCGTTATTAAAATCACTGCTCCTGAAAAAATGGCTGTTTTTAAAAAAAAATTGCATTGATACATGTCCCCTGGGGCAGGACCCAGGTCCCCAAACACTTTTTATGGCAGTAACTTGCATAAAAGCCTTTAAAATTAGCACTTTTGATTTTTCACTTTCGTGTCCCATAGACTTTAACGGTGTTCGCATGTTCACACAAATTTTTTGCCTGTTTGCATGTTCTGCTGCAAACCAAAATGGGGGGTGTTCGGCTCATCACTACTGATAACATGCTGTTATAAGACACCTATAATTTGGGGTCTTATCACTTGGTAAAAGGCTGCAATTGACGTGGTATTGAATTCATAAGGCTGCTTATTGTTATTCACAAGTGGAAACATATGGCAGGATTTTCAATGGTGGTGGAACCATACTACTTTGCATATGGGTGGTGGACTTCCATCAGGATCTATGTTTATTGATTTATTAATTGATATTATTATTTTTTTTTTTTACTTTTGAATAGTGGTGCCACCCTCTGAATTTTCATTGTTTTCAATTGTATTTGGATTTATGATGTTGGTACACATATCACATTTATTTTTCATAATGTGAAGCTTATAACCAAGATATATTACATGTTTTAGTAACACAGCGCAACATTTGTATTTCTTTTAATTATTGTTTCTCTCTTGTCTATTAAAGGAGAAGTATGACCAAAACCTTTTTGGCTGTACTTCTTCTATGGATCTCAGAATTGCAGTTCATTCTGCACTCATGTGACCTGTTTTTGTTTCAGAGATGGTATGTTTCACCTCACATTCTCTTTACAGTTTGGATCCACCCAGATGTGTAGACCAGCAGTTGGCTTAGCCTCTCAGCTGTGCTGCTGGGAGACTGAGCCATCTGCTCCCTCCCCAGCCCAGCACTCCAGTGAGCATTGTATGGGCAAAGCAGAGAGCCAGTGAATGACAGTCATGCCTCTTTGTGGTGGGGAGAGCTGAGCAATCAGCAATGTTTGATTGTTCAGCTCAGTGCAGAGGCGTCATCAATGCTGCTACCTAGGTGAGTATAAGGTGTTTGTTTATATATATATATATATATATATATATATATACATATATATATATATACAGTATCTCACAAAAGTGAGTACATCCCTTACATTTTTGTAAATATTTTGTTATATCTTTTCATGTGACAACACTGAAGAAATTACACTTTGCTACAAGTAGTAAAAGTACTGTAGTGAGTGTACAGCTTGTATAACAGTGTAAATTTGCTGCCCCCTCAAAATAACTCAACACACAGCCATTAATGTCTAAGTCACTGGCAACAAAAGTGAAAATGTCCAATTTGGGCCCAAAGTGTCAATATTTTGTGTTGCCACCATTATTTTCCAGCACTGCCTTAACCCTCTTGGGCATGGAGTTCACCAGAGCTTCACAGGTTGCCACTGGAGTCCTCTTCCACTCCTCTATGACGACATCACAGAGCTGGTGGATGTTAGAGACCTTGAACTCCTCCACCTTCCGTTTGAGGATGCCCCATAGATGCTCAATTGGGTTTAGATCTGGAGACATGCTTGGCCAGTCCATCACCTTTACCCTGAACTTCTTTAGCAATGCAGTGGTCGTCTTGGAGGTGTGTTTGGGGTCGTTATTATGTTGGAATAAAAATGTATACAATGGAGCAGCGCTATATAAATACACTCTAAATAATGAATAATCTGTGCAATGTCGCACTAATTAATCGATAAAGATGCAATAAAAATATCATAACAGTAAAAATATATAAGTGTGCAAAACTTCAGTGAAAGATTATGCAACTGTGAAAATTAATATCAAAGGTGCAATGATGAATCAACATTTCATAAAAAAGTGCAAAAAAGTGTTGTTAAATAAATAGTCTCTTCAAATGTGCAAAATGTGTAAAAAAAATGGTAATATAAAGTGACCCAGTGCAAAGAGATTCATAGTGATGTGATCACACTTGTAGTCCCCTTCTTTTTTCTCTTTTCAATCCACACACAGTGTGCCCAGCCTCTCACCTCTAAGGAAGACCCCAATGGGTCTATTTAAGCATCTATACAATCCTCAGTGGCAATTTCCTCTCCTTTCCTCTTTGTTTGGAAGTGACACGGCTGTGGTCCACGATCAACTAAGGCAAACCGCCGATACACAAAATAGCTTTTTCTGTAGTGCATATCACTCAGGGTTTGGTTCGTAGCAACATGGTGGGCACTTTTCTACACTCCCTCACTTATCCTCACTATTGTTTTTTGACTCACAATGTTGGTTTTTCCACCCCTGCATTTTTCACCCCTCAACCTCACACAGCTACCACTCAATTTTTTTATCAAATTCTCCCTACAGAAACCCCACCTGGTTGGTTCACCCACCACCTATTTCTTCAGAGTGCCCTATAGTTCCATGTCTCCTTGAACGATGCCTGTGTTGGTTTCCGCCTCTGGGTTGCTCACCTCAGCTACCAGTCGCAATGTCCCCGGATGGCTCACTACCCTCGGCTCTTCACCATCAACATACGGATTTTAGTGAGTAAACATCTATTTCAAGGGGGTTCTATTTACCCCTTCCGTATCCATGTTGATATATGCCAGACCATGTGTATACTTTTAAATTACAGATTTACCGCTTGCCTGCTCCTGATGAGTGGCCCAGAGCCACGAAATGCATTAAGATGCCATGTTTTATTTTTTTACCATTTCTTCATATTTTTTAGTTGATCCCTCATGACAGGAACATTGAGGCCATAGGTCATGCAGGCATTACCTTGTAATATATGTGTATATTCATACGTTATTGCTGGACTATGTAATTTTATAATGCAATGTTATATGTTACCAGTGTTATTACCATGCCGAATTGTTCTTTAAATTGACATTAGGAATATGAACGTTATGCATTGTATATGATTTAATAAACATTTTATTAATCTACCATTTATCGAGTTGCAAACCATGAGCTTCACTTAAAGTCCCACCCCCTTGTTGTTTGCTTGCCTGCTTGTTTGCTTGTTTGCTTTCTTGTCGTTGTAGTGTAGTATGTGTTGCGTCTCCCTCATGTCAGGAAGCAAATGTCATTCAGCAAGGGAATATATTCAGATACCCTTGCTCAAAGTTGCTAGTCTAGGAACACTTACATGGCTCTCGGCTCTGGGGAGAATCGGCCCTGTGTATCAACAGATGCCTTTTGACAGAAGCTTCATACTTCCGAGGACTGTCAGTTTTTGGGATGTTACATCCATGGCAGCTTGACATGTATAGTAGAAGGCACCTGTATGAGAGAGTGTGTGGCAGCTTTCTAATTCCAACCTCAGTGCTCACTGTTCACATCAACCTGGGGGGCAGGTTCAATGTACATTTACATTTACATCATGTACATTGACACACTGATGGCCTTGTCAACCGGTTTCACCATTCATGGGCATAGCTAGGCTTCTTCAGGACAAGGGGTTGGAGTATTCTGGTACTATTTCAAGGGATCACATCCCTCCTTGGCTCCTCCCCACAACCATCTATTAAAGAGACAATGGCTTTCTAAAACCCACTTCCATATCTATGATAGTGTTACAACAAATTTTCACTTGGCTACAATGGTTTTGGGAGAGACATTTAAAAAGACATACAGAAAATAAATGTAATAGATTAACATCTCAATCAAAAGCAGAGACTGCTGTTGACCAGGGGCGGACTGACAACTCATGGGGCCCCCGGGCAATTTGAGATTATGGGGCCCCTAGGCAATCAGAGATTATGGGGCCACACAGTATACACACACAGACACAGTATACAATCACACAGTATACACAGACATGTTTCTATTGGCAGAGAAGGTACTGGAGAGGTGGGGCAGCTATAATCTCTGGATTTTTAGACCAAAAGGATGTCGGTAAGAGACATTTCAGAAACAGATATAAAAAAAAAAAAACTGATTTTTACATACTGTCCCTGGTTTTACTGAGGCTGGCAACCCTGATGGGGCCCCCTAGTGGCCCGGGGCCCTCGGGAAGTGCCCGAGTGGCCGAATGGTCAGTCCGCCCCTGCTGTTGACTCATATCAGGAAACATTTAGATTAGCTGGATACACTACTTTGGAGGTAAAAAAGTATTAAGTAACTAATATTTAACTTTACAGAGTATTATTCAAATCTACGTTGGAATAATCAAGTAAGGTAGATACTATTTAGAGAATGCTACCATATATCCTACGAGGTAGTAAGGGTATTGAAACTATATAATACTGTATATATATATATACATATATACAGTATCTCACAAAAGTGAGACCCCTCACATTTTTGTAAATATTTTATTATATCTTTTCATGGGACAACACTGAAGAAATTACACTTTGCTATAATGTAAAGTAGTGAGTGTACAGCTTGTATAAATGTGTTGTCCCCTCAAAATAACTCAACACACAGCCATTAATGTCTAAACCACTGGCAACAAAAGTGAGTACACCCATAAGTGAAAATGTCCAAATCGAGCCCAATTAGCCACTTTCCCTCCCCGGTGTCATGTGACTTGTTCGTGTTACAAGGTCTCAGGTGTGAATAGGGAGCAGGTGTGTTAAATTTGGTGTTATCGCTCTCATATTGGTCACTGGAAGTTCATCATGGCACCTCATGGCAAAGAACTCTCTGAGGATCTAGAAAAAATAATTGTTGCTCTACATGAAGATGGCCTAGGCTATAAGAAGATTGCCAAGACCCTGAAACTGAGCTGCAGCATGGTGGCCAATATCATACAGCGGTTTAAGAGGACACATTCCACTCAGAACAGGCCTCGCCATAGCGGACTAAAGTAGTTGAGTGCACAGCGTCATATGCAGAGGTTGTCTTTGGGAAATAGACGTATGAGTGCTGGCAGCATTGCTGCAGAGGTTGAAGGTGGAGGGTCAGCCTATCAGGGCTCAGACCATACACCGCACACTGCATCAAATTGGTCTGCATGGCTCTCATCCTAAAAGGAAGCCTCTTCTAAAGAGGATGCACAAGAAAGCCCACAAAAAGTTTGCTGAAGATGAGCAGACTAAGGGCAGGGATTACTAGAACCATGTCCTGTGGTCTAATGAGACCAAGATCAAATTATTTGGTTCAGATGGTGTCAAGCGTGTGTGATGGCAGCCAGGTGAGGAGTATAAAGACAAGTGTGTCTTGCCTACAGTCAAGCATGGTGGTGTGAGTGTCATGGTCTGGGGCTGCATGAGTGCTGCCAACACTGGAAAGCTACAGTTCATTGAGGGAACCATGATTGCCAACATTTACTGTGACATACTGAAGAAAAGCCTGATCCCCTCCCTATGGAGACTGGGCAGCAGGGCAGTATTCCAACATGATAACAACCTCAAACACACCTCCAAGATGATCACTGTCTTGCTAAAGAAGCTGAGGGTAAAGGTGATAGACTGGCCAAGCATATATCCAGTCCTAAACTCTATTGAGCATCTGTGGGGTCTCTAAGATCCACCAGCTTCGTGATATTGTCATAGAGGTGTAGAAGAGGACTCCAGTGGCAACCTGTGAAGCTCTGGTGAACTCCATGCCCAAGAGGGTTAAGGCAGTGCTGGAAAATAATGGTGGCCACACAAAGAATTGACACTGTGGACCCAATTTGGACATTTTCACTTAGGGGTGTACTCACTTTTGTTGCCAGCAGTTTAGACATCAATGGCTGTGTGTTGAGTTATTTTGAGGGGACAACAAATGTTATACAAGCTGTACACTTACTACCTTACATTGTAGCAAAGTGTCATTTGTAAAGTGTTGTCACATGAAAAGATATAATAAAAAATATGTGCACCCCACACATTTTTGTAAATATTTTATTATAACTTTTCATGTGACAACACTGAAGAAATGACACTTTGCTACAATGTAAAGTAGTGAGTGTACAGCTTGTATAACACTGTACATTTGCTGTCCCCTCAAAATAACTCAACACACAGCCATTAATGTCTAAACCGCTGACAACAAAAGGATGTGTGTAAAGGTAGAGATACAATTAAACAAAATATAATGATGAAAACTATAATGCTGAACTGGAAATTAAAATAAAAATAAAAAGTAAAAATTTAAATAAATGTAATAAAGATAAAAATAGGTTTAAATGTGGAATATAGTTACATGGAATGGAATTTGGACAGAGAGAGGCATAAGTGAGAGCGGGGGGAAAAGGTGAATAAAGAGGGAGGGGGGGCTTGGGTGGAGGAAAAAAGGAAGGGGTCACTGGAGAAAATGAAGTGAAAGAATAGGGGATGGCCTATTTCACAATGGGGGTAAGGTACATTGGGTACTTACTATTGGAGGATATCAAGAGGAAGAATAAGACCGTAAGGGTCCTTATGCATAAAAATGATTGATGATGAAGGGTGTTAGCCAAAACGAATGAAGGATTATACAAACATAATATATATAATATATGATGGTGCATGTTTATACCAGGAAGAAATGTTGTGTATATACAAATAAGAGTACACATTTATACAAGAAAGAATGGGGTATGGGATTAGAAGTTAAATGATGTTAATCTAGACCAATATTTAAAGTAAAGGGTTCATTTCTAGTTCCTCATTCAGCCTACCCGGCGCAAGGGTATCTAATCAGTATATCCAGTAAGATTCTCTTGCGCAAAGGTGCCTGAAGCGTTTGGCTGCTGGGAAATTATTGGGTATTGCTTCGATTACCCAAACCTTCAGGTCAACTGAGGATTGTTTGTGGAGAAAATGTTTGGGGACACTATATTGGTCTGACCCGGCGTCCACTAGGCGCCTGCATTCCCCAAACCTTTTACGGAGTGTACGGATTGTAGGCCACACAGACAGGATAGGCAATACACCACCAACTCTGAAGAGCAAATAAAAAAGTCGGATATGAGATATTTTTGGCCCTTGGACTGGAATTCTTTTTGTCTATGGATGACATGTGAGCAAGTCAGGCACTGTGACTTACGACATTGATACATGCCTTGAATGTTGAAAAACCTCATGGGGGCACTGGTGAAGGAAGAAGTTGGTTTTAATCTGCTAGGTGCAATTTTGTTTTTTAGGTTCCTGGCTCATCTGTAAGAGATGAGGGGTCGGGCTGAGATTGTGGATTTAAGGTGTGAGTCCTCTTGTAGAATGGACCAATGCTTTTGGAATATGCGTTCCATATGTCTCTAAATTGTGTGTGAAAATTGGTTGGTGAATCTCAATGGTTGTATGGAGGAGGTGTTTTTATTATTTTGTCTATCTGTGGTATTTGTTGTGTGCAAAACGTGGCTTCATCTATGAGGGTGGGTGGGTAACCTTTCTCTAGGAATTTCTAAACCTATTTTTATTTTTATTTAATTTATTTTTATTTTTACCTTTTATTTTTATTTCCAGTTCATAATTATTGTTTTCATCCTTATATTTAGTTCATTTTTATCTCCACCTTTATATACATATATGTTGCCCATAATCATTGTCTCAATAATCACTGATTGGTTCGTTGTTTCTAATCATAATTGTAAAACCTTGTTTCATTCGCAACCATCCAGTACACAATCGTTTTTATCAGAATTGCTATTAGATTACCTGGATGGTGTCTAACTAGTTAAAGAGGAGGACCCATCAAAAACATTTTTTTAAAAGTCAGCAGCTACAAATACTGCAGCTGCTGACTTTTAAGAATCGGACACTTACCTGTCCCAGGGTCCAGCGATGCGGGGGAATGATGCCCCCCTCTCATTCCCCGCTTCGCTCACGGCGCCTGCATCCTTACTGTGGGCACCCGGCTGTGGCTTCACAGCCGGGCACCCACTGCGCATGCACGAACGGCGCCGCACAGTCATCTGGGACCTGTCACGTGTCCCAGATGACTAACTTCCAAGGGGAAGTGCCGTTTCTAGCCTGGGCTGAGGAAGAGGCAGATTTTGTGGGACCACCTAGCAACAGGGAGAAATAGGTAAGTGATTTTTTTTTTTTTATCCAATTTTTTTTTTTGTCAGATTTTATGTTAATACAGGTAATGTTGTCATTTTGGTGGAAAAAACACTTTAATCTGACAATTTTTTTATTTATTTTTTTTGCAGGGCTTGGTTCCTTTTTTTGTGAGGGTTGGTGGTTGCCTGAAAGCCAGTATTGAGAGTTGTTGGAATATTTTTTTTCAGTGTTTAATCCTCAATTATGATGGGTTGTTAAACATTGATTATCTTTTATTATCCCTTCTAGTGCTGGATTACATGTGGTTACTAGAGGTACATGGTTATTTGTTTTTTTTATCTTTGTATTGGAGGAGATTTTCTCTTCAGGTTTTTTGGGCCCAGTTTTTGCTTGTATTGATGGGTTTTGTCCTTGTAACCCTTCTTATGGGAGGAATCCGCTAGTATTCTGATATGTTTATTTCTGTCATCTGGGTCTGAGCATAATTGGTGGTATCTGATGGGCTGGCTGTGTATGATGGCCCATTTGGTGTGTTGGGGGTGGAAGCTGGAACTGTGGAAATAGTTACATCTGTCACTGGGTTCCCTGTATTTAGAGGTGTGCAGCTTATCATCCCTGATGTACACTGTGGTGTCTGGGAAATTGACATGTGTGCTTGAATAGTCCATGTTTAGTTTAATGGATGGGTGAAACGTGTTGATCAATGAGTAAAATTGTTTTAGATTTTCTTCACCTTCTGTCCATATGATGAAAGTATCATCAATATAGTGATTGTATCTAAAAGGTTGTTCAGGAATTTGTCCTCAAGGTGAACCATAAATAAGTTTGCATATTTGGGTGCCATTTACTTCCCATAGCAGTACCCATACACTGAAGATAGATGTCATTATGGAATGTGAAGTAGTTGTGTGTAAGAATGAATTCAATGAGCTGTGTAACATCCTCAGCAGTGTATTTGTGGTTTGGTGAGGATGATAAGAATCTGTGACATACAGCAATCCCATCCTTCTGAAGGATATTACTGTACAAAGATTCTATATCCGTAGTGACTAGAAGTGTATCTGATGGTAATTGCTGTATATTGTTAATCTTGTTCAGAAAATCAGTTGTATCTTGAAGGAAACTGGCAGTGTGATTAATGGTTTTAACATTTTTTTACAAGGCCTGAGATGGTGTATGCCGTTGTTTTTTAATCTTTCACTGGTACTTCTGCATAAGCTGAAAATGTAGCAAAAATTCTTACATTGGCAGTGGTGACACGGGGGGGGGGGGGGCAGATGAGACCATGCCCCCCCAACATTATTCTGTGCCCCCTATGTGCCCCCCAATTAAAGAAAAACAGACACTGGGAATGCAGGGGACAGGCATGGACTGAGCTGCCATATTGCTGGCTCCAGCTCTGGCTCCACCTTCACCTCCTGAGTCTACTCCGGGCCACTGGTTGCTAGAGCTGCCTCGCGTCTAGCAACCAGTAACGTAAGAGTCGGCATCGATAGCTCTCTCTTCCCTCCTTCCTCTCTTGCACGGAATGATGAGAGAGGATTGTGTGTGTGTACCGCGGGAAGTGTGAGCTCCTTAGCCTAATACTTGACTTCCCTGTAGCATAGACAGGAGAGGGGAGGGGGAGAAGGAGCAGATCGACAGCGTCTCCTCTCTCATCATTCCGTGCGAGAGAGGAAGAAGGGGAGAGAGAGTTATCAATGCCGGCTCTCGGGCACTGAGCTGTTCCATGAGAGAGACGCTCTCAGCTCAGAGCTGCACTGGAAGGCAGACGGCATTCAGCACTGATAGTAGGCATTAAAAGGAGGCACTAATGAGCACTGATAGGAGGCGCTAATAGGCACTGATACAGGGGCGGCACCAGGTGGGTGCTTGGGGGTGCTTTAGTCCCCCCATCATTTTACATAGCACCCCCATCAGCAGCCACATTGGGTGCCTCATGAATATATTTACTGTTTGTAGCCTGTGTCTGCTGCTACCAGTGACATTCCTGCCCCTCAGCCCGCCCCTGTGTGCCCAGAGATCGGCAAACAGAATGCCAGTTGCAGGGCTAGAGGATATCATTCCTGTGCCCCGTACAGCATAAGGAGGGAGGGATCCTGGAAGCACCTGCTGAGTATTATCCAATCATGCTGTGCCTGTGCTACATTGATTTATATCAGCAAAAATCATGTTTATTACAGAGACTTCTGTGACAGGGAGAAAAGAATCCAAGCCTACACTGCATGCGGGTGGTGACATCACCGATGCGTGTACTCTGAAGGGACGGTATATCCGTGCCATCGCTTCAGAGCTTTGTGTGCGGCGGAGTGACATCAACCCCGCACGGCCAATCAGACAGCTGGAGGACGCGAACCCGGAAGGAAGACCGGGTGAAGATGGAGGCGACTGTCAGTGGTGACATCACGGTACTGGAGGGCTTTGTTCTAAGGTAAGTATTTCATAATGTGCTAGTATGTGATACATAGTAACACATTATGCCTTTATTTTGCAGGATTTAAAAAAAAATTGGTGCGGTTTATTACCGCTTTAAATTACTATACTTAACTACCCAATCGATGAGGTTATTGTTGGCTCTGGCACCTTGCTAGGGGTTATCATTGCTGGTCATGACATATGCTGGGGGCTCTTATTGCTGGCTCCAATGGAGCTTATTTTACTTCCACAATCTCTTCAGTGTACCTCCAGGCCTTATTCAGCCTATACAAAGAGGCAAAGGTGGCACACTACAGACTCGGAAGAAACACATAATTTTGACCACACCCATTTTGGTCCCACCCACATTTTAACCATGCCCACACATGCAAATTTGTGGTGTGCTATGCGCGCCGGAACAGCCCCCCCACTTATACTTCCAGCACCTGCACAGCACCCTCAAAAAATTTGGTCTGGAGCCGCCACTGCACTGATAGGAGGCGCTATTGCGCACTGATAGGCAGCATTGATGGGCACTGATATGCTGCAATGATAGACTGCATTGGTGAGCACTGATAGGCAGCACTGATGGTCATTGAGCACTGATAGGCAGCATTGATGGCCACTGATGAGGAGGCACTGATAGGTGGCATTGATGAGCACTGATAGGTGGCACCTATAGGCAGCACTGATGGGCACTGATAGGCTGCATTGATAGTCTGCATTGATGAGCACTGGTAGGTGGCATTGATGAGCATGTATGTTAGCCCAACATTGAAAGAACAATTACACTCTTTGAATCTAAGTGGCCGCCTGCATCTGCAATGTTCAGCTAACATTTCTCTTTCTAACAAGATCTCTGGAGTGCATTCTATACTTGAAATATATATATATATATATATATATATATATATTATATATATTATATATATATATATATATATATATATATCTTGCATTTTATAGTTGACCCCCTACTTTTGTCCCTGTGCCCCCCCCTGGAGCAAAGCTGGTGACGCCCCTGTACATTGTACATGAACAAACCCCAGTAGTGTTAGCTGTAGAAAGCTGTAGCTGTAGAATGAGCTTCACAGTGTTTTTGTAGTAGCGTTTTTTACTGTTTTCAGCATTTTTTTGCATTTTTTTGCGTTTTTTAGCTGTAGCATTTTTTCGTTTTTTTTTTGTCCAGCCAGAAAACGCCTCTGACAAAAAACGCTGATAACAGCCTATGTGTGCATGAACACATAGGATAACATTCTGGGGAGTTTACTGACTGCAGAAATAACACCTGAAGCCAAAAACAGCAGCTGTAGAAATGTCCAGTGTGCATGAGGCCATAGTCATTATCTTACAGTTCTACAACCCTCCCCCATCACCTCTTTCACTGTTACTCCCCCTCACCCTCCCTTGCCTTATATCACTAACGATCCATCATTAATTACTTTTTAATTACCTTTGCTGTGTATGTTTTCTTTTCTTTTTTTTCTCAGAGTTTGGCTTGTTTAACATTTTGCTAAAACTTTGTGTATTAGAACTGCTTGGACTTTGAAGAACGGGACACACCCCAAAAGCGTTTCCTGAAAATTTGGATGTTAGTGCAAATATAAAAAAAATCAATTGCTCTTGCTGCAAGAGCGCTAATTTACCTACAATCACTTTAAGCATGATGAAATCTGTACAAAATCTTATGAGCGCTAATTTAGCTACAATCACTTTAAGCATGATGAAATCTGTACAAAATCTTATGAGCGCTAATTTAGCTACAATCACTTTAAGCATGATGAAATCTGTACAAAATCTTATGGTTCCATCTGGCTTTGGAACAAACACTATTGGACTATTGGACAGTCACTCTGGGATTCCTCTATCACTCCTAAACAGTGTTGGTCATCTTACTTTAAAAAAGTAATTAGTTAAGTTACAAATTACTTCTCCCAAAAAGTAATTGCGTTAGTAACTCAGTTACTACATTGGAAAAGTAATTAGTTACGCAGCAAAGTAACTGACTTTTTTTTAAAATATTCTATACATGTAACTAAGGGGCGGGTCTAGTATTACCGTAACCAAGGGGCGCATTTATTATTATTGTTATATATCGTATAACCAAGGGGCTGCTCTATTATTACTCTAACCAAGGGGCAGATCTGTTATAGCATGTAAGCAAGTGGCGGGTCTATTATTATTATATTGTGTAAAGGGCGGATGGCTACAGAAGAGGGAGAATGTTAAATGAATGGGCAGAGCTCGATATATAACAATAATAATAAATGCGCCCCTTGGTTACAGTAATACTAGACCTGCCCCTTACTTACAAGATAGACGCCCCTTGCAGAGTAGCACGAGCATCAGGAGCGTGCGGCATCGCCTCGTACAATTACACGTTAACTGCACCTGCGCGGTGTAGAGTTCACTCAGAGCTGTTTAGGTTCGGCAATTTTCGGAAGCTCCGTAGTCCTTCGTACTGCGCAAGCCCTGCGCCTGCGCAGTACAGGGGTCTTTTTTCATCAGGACACCGGAATTAGACTACTGCCATCTAGTGGCGGTAGATGTAATTGGGGTAACTAAGCCGAAGTAATGGGAACTGAGTTACCATGAGGGGAAAAGTAATCAGTTAGATTACTCGTTACCCTCTAAAGTAACTGCGTTAGGTAACTCAGTTTATTTTAACTCAGTTACTTACATCACTGCTCCTAAATATAACATGTTCATTTTTTTCATCTGAGACTTTACTACCTGGCTTTAGGTATTCTAAACGGCTTTCTATTTACACGGACACGAGCTCCATAATTATGTCATGTTGTATCACTGTAGAAAAAGGAAGGATACCCCTAAATATGGGACTTTGTAGGCACTACCACAATGAACAAAAGAGAGAAATTTAACTAAATATATTTTATTATACAAAACGTATATATATATATATATATATATATATATATATTAAAATATAAAAAAAAAGTATATATAAACAATACATAGAAACTTCTAAGCGTGGATACAGAATAAAAACCCGTCAATGATAAATGAACATATCTCCCTGAACCAGACACGTTTCGGAGAAACCTTTTCCTTCATCAGGGTTCTTTATGGAGAGATTAGTATCTGGGGGTTTGTAAAATACAAGCAATTAATAATGAATACAATTACAAACAAATTCTATCCCAGATTAGTTCACCAAAATAATTCACTTACATTGTACACATTGACAGCAAAAAACATAAGCATCCACAGAGTTAAAATAGGAGATGTGCAACCTCGCATCCGGCTCCCCACACGCAGCACTTCAATGGTCGACTTACAATATATGTAAATAAATAAGAGACATGTCAAGGGGGGGGTTGAAACATCCCCAATAGCATCAAAAAGACACTGCGTCCTGACCTGGGCGCATCACTTGCATGCATGCTGGGGTCCAAGGGCAAAAACCTGAAATCAAAAACACGTAAATCACAGGGCTGACCTTAGAAAAAATGGGGCTGTAATGAGGTTGAAAAACTATGTAGGAAAAAACCTACCTATATATAAAACTATCCGCATATACCGGCAGGTGAGGCAGTCATTATAAGTGGCGTAGACAGCGCTGCAAACCCTTCTAGGGACACTGAAGTGTCTACATTTTCAAACAAGGGAGTCAAAAAAGAATATATGCAAAGAAAAAAGAGGAGAGGGGAGAAATCTAAGTACCAAAGCCAGTATGTTAATACATATCCATGGTCAAAAGTACCCAACAGTATAAAAATGGACAAAAAGGTCTTACTTTAACACAGTTCACAGCTTAAATCTCCACAGACCGTCCTCACCAGTGCCATGTTTAACAGTAAATGAGCAGAGCTATTTTAGCCCTGCTCATTCAGCCCTTGCTGATTTCAAATTGAAATCAGCTGGATCAAGTGCTTGTTCAGAGGTTCGCAGCGGGCCCCCTGAGCTTCGGCCGCACCCACGCCTCCACACTGCACCGATGCCGGTGACGTCCCGCGCATGCGCGAAAACCACACTGGAACGCACAAGCCGGAAACGTCATCCGGCCGTGCTGCGGAAGATTCCCACTGACACGGCGTACATGCACTGGAGATAGTCAGAGAATGACTGATCCAGGGCTGATGGTGAAAGAATGCCGGTGTACTATCACTTTCTGTCCCCCATCAGAAAGTGTCCGCTGTGTACTGCGTATGCGCAGTACACAGGACTACCAGATTCCAAAAATTGCCGAAGATGAACGGCGCCTGCGCCGTCAGTCCACTTTCAAGCCCCACCATCCAATTGGACATAGAGTCAGAATATAAAAGAGCCGAGCGCAGCGAGGCGGTGCCCGAAGCGCGGGGAGCGAAGCGAGCCCACGAGGGGCCCTCTAAGTTTGTGTAGCCCTATGTCCACTTGGATGGTGGGGCTTACACCTCGACTCATGGCGCAGGCACCGTTCATCTTCGGAGATTTTCCGAAAATCCTTCTGCTCCGTACTGCGCATGCGCTGCTCATGCGCAGTACACAGCGGACACTTGGTGATAGCCGGACTGTTTGTGTCAGAACACCGGGATGGAAAAAAGGGGCAAAACTCTCCCAAGTGTCCTGAAAGGATATATCAGCCGTGCCGGGCACGCAGGCATTGATTGATGCTCCATTAGCATGTCTACCAACCAAGAACCCATTGCTAATGATAAACAAATATAGTGTACATGCCATGAGAGAGGGGCGAACCCCCCATCACAATGTATCTTGGTAAAAGGTTGAACAATGAGGCTTTGAAAGATTGAAAATGATGTCTTCCTGGGTAGGCATTGTGCGTAGAGGCCAAATGCGAGTACACAAATACAGGAACAGAACATGACAAAAAATTATAATAAATAGGTAAAAACACATCAAACAAAATAGCATAGATTAAAACAAAAACCACACTACCTTCTTGTGGAAGAGGAACCTAAGGAAATGGGAGAGAGAGAGAAGAACTGGATATCAAGAAGTATAAATAATGAAATAATGAGCAGATGATACAACACAGGTGGCAATTGAGATATGGTAGTATCCATACTCCAAAGGGAAAGGGAGAAACGTAAAGGGATATTTCTATTTCTCCATGCCCCCTGAGTTGAAACCCTCCAAAAATGGTTTAAAAACAAACCGCATCATTGAGTCCTGGAGACTGAGTAGCTTTTAGATTGTAAATCCAGCGTAGTTCAAGTTGGAGGAGACTCTTATTCCAGTCTCCCCTTCTAGGGTTGGGGTGTACACGATCCAAGATCAAAAATTTGATCCTTGGGAACACCCCGTGATGTACCAATGCAGTGTGTCTCCCTAAAGTCAGGATCGCATGTCCTCATGCTCCAAATGTGTCGGTATGCTCTATGCCAGAACTCAAGTTTAGTCTTCCCGACATAGAAGCACCCGCAATCACATAGTAGCATATACACCACCCCCAGGGTTTTGCAATTGGCAAAGTGCTTAGCCCTGAAGGCGCTGCCATCTGGTAAAGTAGGATTTCTATTAGTGTACATGAATTTGCAGTACCCACATGACCCAAACATGAAGGCACCCTTATATTTGCAATGTTCCATATCACCATCCCCCCTAAATTCACTCTTTATTAACCTAGAGGCAATAGACGTGGCCTTTTTAAAGGTGAACAGGGGACTCTCAGGGAGAAGTCTACCTAGATTGGAATCCATGGTTAGTACATGCCAAAATTTTGAAACGATTTGCTTCAACTCTACATGTTGATTACAGTATTTAGTAACAATCCGCAAAGGATTTTCTTGACTGGAAGGTTTTTGTGAATAGATCAGCATATGACGGGTAAAAGATACAGCCCGTTTAAAAGCTTTTTTCAAGGATGTACGTGAGTATCCCCTAAGAAGGAGTCACTCACATAATTTGTTTGCCTTAGTTTTGAAAGTCTCGTCATTGGTACAATTCCTTCTTACCCTAAGGTACTGGCTGTACGGTATTGATCTGATGAGACTCTGTGGATGGAAACTCGAGGCATGTAATATGGTGTTCCCCGCAGTGGCCTTACGAAAGAGGCCACTGCAGAGAGCACCATCCTCACCCCTCGAGACCAATACATCCATAAAATAAATTTCACTGAAATCGGATGACATTGTAAAAGTGAGATTAAATTGATTTCTGTTCATATTTTTGAGACATTGATGCAGAAGTTATAAGGGACAATCCCAGATGAAAATGTCATCGATATACCAGAACCATACTAGGAAATGGTCTGTGTACATTGATAGATCCTCATCACTGAAAAGCATATTTTCCCACTCCCCCAGGTACAGGTTAGCGTAGGACAGGGCACAGCATGTTCCCATCGCTACTCCCTGTACCTGTAGGAAGTGGGAACCATCAAAGGTAAAGATGTTATGATACAAAATGTACTTTTTTTTTGTCGTTATTGGAGTACATTTTGTACCATAACATCTTTACCTTTGATGGTTCCCACTTCCTCCAGGTAAAGTGTGGTTTTCGCGCATGCTCGGGATGTCACCGGCGTCGGTGCAGTGTGGAGGCGGGGTTCGGCCGAAGCTCAGGGGGCCCGCTGCGAACCTCTGAACAAGCACTTGAATCAGCAAGGGCTTAAAGAGCAGGGATTTAAATAGCTCTGCTCATTTACTGTTAAACATGGCACTGGTGAGGACGGTCTGTGGAGATTTGGGCCGTGAACTGTGTTAAAGTAAGTTAGACCTTTTTGTCCATTTTTATACTGTTGGGTACTTTTGACCATGGATATGTATTAACATACTGGCTTTGGTACTTATATTTCTTCCCCTCTCCTCTTTTTTCTTTGCATATATTCCTTTGTGACTCCCTTGTTTGACAATATAGACACTTCAGTGTCCCTGGGAGGGTTTGCAGCACTGTCGGATAGTTTTATATATAGGTAGGTTTTTTCCTACATAGTTTTTCAACCTCATTACAGCCCCATTTTTTCTTAGGTCAGCCCTGTGATTTACGTGTTTAGTTTTCAGGTTTTTGCCCTTGGACCCCAGCACGCATGCAATCGATGCGCCCAGGTCAGGACACAGTGTCTTTTTGATGATATTGGGGATGTTCCAATCCCCCCTTGACATGTCTCTTAGTCATTTAAATATATTGTGAGTCGACCATTGGAGTGCTGCGTGCAGGGAGCCGTATGCAAGGTTGCACATCTCCTATTTTTAACTCTGTGGATGCTTATGTTTTTTGCTGTCAATGTGTACAATGTAAGTGATTTATTTTGGTGAACTAATCTGGGATAAAATTTGTTTGTAATTGTATTGATTATTAATTGCTTGTATTTTACAAACCCCCAGATACTAATCTCTCCAAAAAGAACCCTGATGAACCCCTTGATATACGTTTTGTATAATAAAATATATTTAGTTCAATTTCTCTCTTTTGTTCATTGTGGTAGTGCCTACAAAGTCCCATATTCAGGGGTATCCTTCCTTTTTCTTCATTTCACGGAATGTGGCACACCCATTTATAGTTTTCCCTGTCAGATCCCTCTATTGTTGTATCACTGTGGTCAGTCAAGGTATCAGAGAGAAAAAGTCTCTATTCTTTTTCACAAATTAATTTTACATAATTTCTTTAGCCACTGACAAGGTTTAATTTAAAAGCACCTCGGGTGTAATGGAGCATACCACTTTGCGGTGTGGACACACCCAGCAAAGTCTCTGTCAAGGTTTTAAGAGATTGACATTATATACTTGCCTTGATTTCCTTCTCCCTGGCTGGTAGAAATTATAGTTTACTTCCCTCTTCTTTCTATAATTTCAAAGGGACCCTGCCAATTTGCCAGGAATTTACTCTCAACTAGGGATGAGCTTGATGTTCGGGATGGTTGTGTTCGCCCGCTCGCAGAACAGCGAACATTATGGGGCGTTCGCGCAAATTCGAGCACCGTGGAATGCTATATAATGCAATGCGAGATCGCAGTGCATTTCTGTATGATGATTGGCCCAAGCATGCACCTGACCTGCATGCTTGGCCAATCACAGTGCCCACTGCTAAGAGAGCCATAATTGGCCAAAGGTCAATCATGGGACAGAGAGATAGCTTGAGTTAGATTAAGGCCCCATGTGCACGGGACGCTGCTAAACGTACGTTCAGAGGCAGTTGGACACTTTTTTCAACTGCCCCTGAACTAAATAAATGTTATCCTATGTGACCATTTACACAGGGGGTTATTTACGAAAGGCAAATCCACTTTGCACTACAAGTGCACTGCAAGTGTACTAGTAAGTGCAGTCGCTGTAGATCTGAGGGGAAGATCTGAAATGAGGGGAAGCTCTGCTGATTTTATCATCCAATCATGTGCAAGCTAAAATGATGTTTTTTATTTTCCTTGCATGTCCCCCTTAGATCTACAGTGACTGAACTTCCAAGTGCACTTCCAAGTGCACTTGTAGTGCAAAGTGGATTTGCCTTTCGTAAATAACCCCCACAGTCTTGTTTATTGCTGTTTTTAGGCAGTTGCGTTTTACAGCGTTTCTTTGAAAGCAAAAAAATGGTTTCAGACGCCGAAGTTTCCAACGTTTCAGATGCCAAACGCTTCTAAACGCAAACGCGGCAAAACGCCTCTGAATGCGGCATGTAAACGCAGCAAAACGGACGCTTTAAATGTGGGTTACTATCTGTCAAGTTGAATCGTTCAGGAGAGGCTGTAAAAAGCGTCCCGTGTACATGGGGCCTAAGCAGGCAAGTTATTCAGTTACTGGCAGTGTATTTGATATATATATATATTCATATATATATATATATATATATATATATATATATACAGTCAGTCTAGTATGTGTGTGTGTGTGTATATATATATATATATATGGAACTATATATATATATATATATATATATATATATAAATATACTCTGCATTTAGCATAGCCTATAAATTCAGTGTTTATTCTATAGTCAGTCAGTGCAGGCAGTATATATATATACAATATATATAAAATATATATATACACAGTCTTGTGTATGTGTGTGTGTGTGTATATATATATATATATATATATATATATATATATATATATATATAATATATACACATATAAATATATATATACACTCTGCATCCAGTGTAGCCTATATCTACAGTGCATTACGTGGTGTACAGTTTCTACTACACTTCTGGTGGTGTGTACATTTTCTACTACACTTCTGGTGGTGTACACAGTATAAAATACAGTGCAGCCATAGTACAGTTGCTAATACAGTGCAGGCAGTGTACACAGTATCTAATACAGTGCATACAGTTTCTACTACACTTCTGGTGGTGTATACAGTATCGAATACAATGTAGTGTGGTGTTGCAAAACAAAATATACATCATATCCGGAAGGCCACCAAGGAGAGGCAGACGCTCACAGGTCACTAAAAGAGGGCAAGCAGCCTCTGTGTCTACAGTCAACTGTGCTGGTCGTGGACATGGTGCATGCTCTTCAGGTGGCCACGGGACACGCTTGTCCTTTTTTTTTTTTTCTGCTGCTGGCTGTGTTATTGAGCTAGAACATGCAGTAGAGTTGGTGGAGTGGATAACAAAGCTGTCCTCATCCTCCTCATCCTCTGTCACTATTCCTCTGGCTCCTTGTCCACAGTCACTCCTTCTGTAGCCCCACCATCATGCACGGAGGAGTCCCCAGAATTTATCGACCACAGTGTTGGGTACATGCTGCTGGAGGATGTGCAGCGATTTGAAGGCTCCAATGTTTGTTCCCAGGTTGAGAAAGGTTGAGAAAGGAGTAACGTGAGCCTAGAGAGAGAGGGTGCCCAAGAAACTGGCAGTTATGTTCCCCCAGCTGCAGCATACTGCCAAGTTTGCTCCAGTGACTTGAAGGAAGGGGATGATGAGGTCACTGACTGTACTTGGGTGCCTGAGAGAAGAGGAGGAGGAGGCACAACTCCAACCAGGCAGGATGTTCTCTAGGGGCAGCCACCCTATTGCATCACACCGCAGAGCTCCGCAGGTGCAGGGCGCTGCTGACTCCCCGCTGACTCTTAAGTTCCTTGGTATGTTTTTTTTTTTTAAACGTGTGCAGCAGATTGCACAGTTGCAGTTTGTAACCTATGTCTGAAGTGAATCAAGCGTGGCCAGGACAGCAGCCGTTTGGGCACCACATGCTTGACCAGACATATGACGACCGGCCATGCAGTCCATTGGCAACAGCACTTGAAAGATCCACATCAAAGAAAAAGGCGGACTTCTCCTTGCTCCTCATCTGGGATCTCCAACCCCACTATACCTCCAGTCCTCTCAAAAACCTGCACTGAGAGGAATGAGGGTATAGCAATAGGTGTCCCAAGTACTTGCAGGCTTAAACAGGGGCATGTAATTCCAAATCTTGAAATAATGTTTTACAGCAGGGCTGTTCCTGCACCCAACAAGATTAACTATGAGGGCTTACAGTGTTCTGGTACCACTACCACCACCACCAAAGGCCCAATTTTTCTGCCCCTGTTCAACAGGGGCATGTAATTACAATTTTTGATATAGTATTTCACAGAAGGGCCCGTTCCTGCACTCACCAAGAGTAACCGTGTGGGTTTACATTGTTCTGGTACCACCAATCACTTAAGGACAAATTTTCTGCAGAGTATATAGGTCAGACTGTATAGTATATATACTGCTGTTCAGAGTATATAGAGCCTTGGGAACCCCCACGCCATTTTTGTTTTTATTTGGGTGCGGGGTTCCCCTTAAAGCGGTGTTCCACCCAAAAGTGGAAATTTCGCTCATCTTATTCCCCCCCCCCCTCCGGTGCCACAATTGGCACCTTTCAGGAGGGAGAGGGGTGCAGATACCTGTATAATACAGGTATCTGCACCCACTTCTGGGAATAGACTCCCGCGAAAGTCACGTCCCTTCCCGCACCCCCCGCTGTCTCTTGGGAAACACACAGGTCCCAGGAGATAGCGGGGACCACATATGACGTGCAGCGCAACTCGCGCATGCACAGTAGGGAACCAGGAAGTGAAGCCGCACCGCTTCACTTCCTGATTCCCTCCCCAAGAATGGCGCCGGCAGCAGCCAAGAGATTGCTTGGCTTCGGCTGCCAACATTGCTGCACTCCAGGAAAGGTAAGTGTCCATTTATTAAAAATCAGCAGCTGCAGTATTTGTAGCTGCTGGCTTTTAATATTTTTTTTTTTCAGGTGAACTCCCTCTTTAATATCCATACCAGACCCAAAGGGCCTGGTAATGGACTGGGGGGGAACTCATGCCATTTTTTTCAATGATTTTCATCTATATTACCGGGACCCGACAATACATTACAGCCGTGAGTAGTTTAAAATGAAATTTTTTCCTTTAGAAATGTCATTTTCTGGTGGTATTGTTCTAAACATGGGAAAAATGTGCTACTTTACAAGCATACTAATGGCAGGCATGATATTTGAAGGAATATTTCATTTTTATTGTTTCACTTGTAAAGGTTCATTTTTTTATTTTCTAAATAGGTTCCTTTAAGCTAGTGCATTGTTGGTTCACTTACCTTTTCCTTCGATTTCCCTTCTAAATGTTTTTTTCTTTATTTTCTTTGTCTGAATTTCTCACTTCCTGTTCTTCCTCAGTAAGCTGTTCAGTAAGCTGTTCTGGCTGACTAAACACTGCTCGGATGATGGTGTGAAGTTTACTGAGGAGAAACAGGAAGTGAGGAATTCAGACAAAAAAAATACATTTAGAAGGGAAATCGAAGGTAAGTGAACCAACAATGCACTAGCTTAAAGGAACCTATTTAGAAAATAAAAAAACTAACCTTTACAACCTCTTTAATAAAATCACTGCTCCCCAAAAAAAACTGCTGTTTTTAAAACTTTTTTTGCATTGATACATGTCCCCTGGGGCAGGACCCGAGTCCCCAAACACTTTTTATGACAATAATTTGCATATAAGCCTTTAAAATTAGCACTTTTGAGTTTTCACGTCTGTGTCCCATAAGCTTTAATGGTATTCGTGTGTTCAAACAAATTTTTTGCCTGTTCGCATGTTCTGCTGCGAACTGAACCAGGGGGTGTTCGGCTTATCCCTACTCTCAACTGTGGGGACTAGCACCAGCACTCTATCCCTAGCGTTAGAGTTAAAGACCTTGGCACCCTGATTATAAATCCTTCTTTGTGCTTCCTGGTCTTCTTCCATATGTTCTCATACAAACGACATGACCATTGTGGTCCTATCTTGCTTCTGCAAGATGTGCTCGATGACGCTTCTTTAATGCGTGGTCTCTCCCTCACACATTTCTGCCATACAGTATTTCAAAAGGTGAATACTCCGTAGATGCCTGTAGCACCTCTTGTTTAGCAAACATGAGATATGACAATAAAAGGATCCTATTTTTTTCCCATCCTTTTCCACCACTTTTTCACATTAAATCTCTCTACCCCTTTCCTAGATACACTAATGCCTCGTACACACGTACGGACTTTTCCCGGCGGACTTAAGTCCAGCGGACAATCCGCTGGACTTTCCGGCTAGGTCCGCTGGACTTTCCGAGGGTGTGGACTTGCCCACACACGCACGGACTTCTCCAGCGGATAATCCGCCGGCCAAAAGTCCGCGGGACTTTTGAAAATGAACGGACTTGCCCACACACGGAGCAGTCCGTTCATTTCGAACGTAACTTCAGGTTACGTAGCTAGCGTAGGCAGTAAATGCCGCCGCGCTAGCTCCGCAAGCTGGCATGGATTTAAAGGGAATCCCCACGCCGAAAAAACGGCGTGGGGGTTCCCCCCAAATCCATGTCAGACCCTCATCCGAGCACGCAGCCTGGCAGGCCAGGAAAGGGGTGGGGACGAACGAGCGCCCCCCCCCCTCCTGAGCCGTACCAGGCCGCGTGCCCTCAACATGGGGGGTGCCCTGGGGAAAGGGGGGCCGTGCGGCCCCCCCACCCCAAAGCACCTTGTCCCCATGTTGATGAGGACAAGGGCCTCTTCCCGACAACCCTGGCCGTTGGTTGTCGGGGTCTGCGGGCGGGGGCTTATCGGAATCTGGGAGCCCCCTTTAATAAGGGGCCCCCCCAGATACCGGCCCCCCACCCTATGTGAATGAGTATGGGGTACGACGTACCCCTACCCATTCACCTAAGGTGTAAAATGTAAAGTAAAAAAAAACACCCACACTTTTGAAAAAATAGTTTATTGCACTGCTCCGGGGGTCTTCTTCCGTCTTGGGGGTCTTCTCGCCGGACTCCCCCGCCATTTACCAAGCTCTTTTACCGAGCGAGGGGAGTCCGGCTACCTTCTTCGTCGTCGCCGCCGTCTGGGGGTCTCGATCCGCCTTCGGGGGTCTTCTTCCGTCTTGGGGGTCTTCTCGCCGGACTCCTCCCCTCTCTTCTGCTCTTTTACCTAGCTCTTTCACGAGGGGAGGAGTCCGGCTACCTTCTTCGTCGTCGCCGCCGTCGTCTGGGGGTCTCGATCCGCCTTCGGGGGTCTTCCGGGGGTCTCTTCTGTTCTTGCGGCGGTCGTCGTCTTCCGCGCCGCCGGCGCCTTGTCCTTCTTCTTGTCCTTCTTGTTCTTCTTCTTCTTCCGATGTTGACCCGTCGCTGTCTCTGCCCGGAATGCCTGTGCCGATCTGCGCTCGGACTTATATAGGGACATGGGGGACAGGGTCACATGCACATGTCACATGGTGACCCCGCCCCCTTGTGTTGTCACAGTCCCGGAGGATGCTGGGACTGTGACATCGCAAGGGGGCGGGGTCACCATGTGACATGAACATGTGACCCTGTCCCCCATGTCCCTATATAAGTCCGAGCGCAGATCGGCACAGGCATTCCGGGCAGAGACAGCGACGGGTCAACATCGGAAGAAGAAGAAGAACAAGAAGGACAAGAAGAAGGACAAGGCGCCGGCGGCGCGGAAGACGACGACCGCCGCAAGAACAGAAGAGACCCCCGGAAGACCCCCGAAGGCGGATCGAGACCCCCAGACGACGGCGGCGACGACGAAGAAGGTAGCCGGACTCCTCCCCTCGTGAAAGAGCTAGGTAAAAGAGCAGAAGAGAGGGGAGGAGTCCGGCGAGAAGACCCCCAAGACGGAAGAAGACCCCCGAAGGCGGATCGAGACCCCCAGACGGCGGCGACGACGAAGAAGGTAGCCGGACTCCCCTCGCTCGGTAAAAGAGCTTGGTAAATGGCGGGGGAGTCCGGCGAGAAGACCCCCAAGACGGAAGAAGACCCCCGGAGCAGTGCAATAAACTATTTTTTCAAAAGTGTGGGTGTTTTTTTTTTACTTTACATTTTACACCTTAGGTGAATGGGTAGGGGTACGTCGTACCCCATACTCATTCACATAGGGTGGGGGGCCGGTATCTGGGGGGCCCCTTATTAAAGGGGGCTCCCAGATTCCGATAAGCCCCCGCCCGCAGACCCCGACAACCAACGGCCAGGGTTGTCGGGAAGAGGCCCTTGTCCTCATCAACATGGGGACAAGGTGCTTTGGGGTGGGGGGGCCGCACGGCCCCCCTTTCCCCAGGGCACCCCCCATGTTGAGGGCACGCGGCCTGGTACGGCTCAGGAGGGGGGGGGCGCTCGTTCGTCCCCACCCCTTTCCTGGCCTGCCAGGCTGCGTGCTCGGATGAGGGTCTGACATGGATTTGGGGGGAACCCTCACGCCGTTTTTTCGGCGTGGGGATTCCCTTTAAATCCATGCCAGGTCACGGAGCTAGCGCGGCGGCAGTAACTGCCTACGCTAGCTACGTAACCTGAAGTCACGTGCTAAATGAACGGACTTGCCGATGAGCGGCAAGTCCCTTCATTTCAAAAGTCCCGCGGACTTGCCCACTAACGGCGGGATTGTCCGCTGGGCTTCCAAGTCCAGCGGATAATTTGAAAACAAAACCTGAAACTTTAGTCCGCCGTACTTTGGCGCCAAAAAGTCCGCCGGCGCCCACACACGAGGGGATTATCCGCTGGACTTTAGTCCAGAGGATAATCCCGCGGGATTGTCCCTTCGTGTGTACGCCGCATAACAGTTTCCCCTTGGCAGCCAAAATGGTCAGTGAGTATAGATGTCCTCCTGCATGGGAGCTATGTCCTCCCGACTCATTTTGTTTTTCCACAAACTCTACAAATAAGGAAAATCTCTCCCCATTGTAGCTTCAGGAAACAGTGGTGAGGGTAACACACTTAACTAATGTGTCACAGAGCCCCACAGAGTATCAATCTCAACCACAGCAGTCTGGTAGTCATGTACAGTATATCGTAAAGAGGGAACTCTCAATTACCTGCGGGACGTTGGCACATTGTTTACTGATATGGTCATGGCATCACCCCATGACCCTATCTATTGAATGCACATTCTCAATCCATGTACAGTATATCGTCATATAAACAGTGCAGCGCAGTTTCAGCAGTAAATGCAAAGCCAATGTCCAGGTACTATAGGTAATCCGGAGCCCGAAAGCAGACTGTCATGTAAGTAAGAGAAGAATCTCTTGGGTGATAGAACATCTGGAACACCAAATCTTCACGTGAATGAGCCCACCATCAGCACACAGATTGCTTGCTCACCTCAGTAATTGGACCCCTGAGCTAACAGGAAGGTCCATCACGCAGGTTCCCTATACCAAGGGAAGGAAGATGGCAGGTGCAGGCAAGTCTGGCCCGTTCCAGCATTTACAAATATGGCCAGGTGCATATAAAAGATAAAGGGATTAAAGTGCTCACGGTATCTATAAAATAAACGCTTTATTGATAAAACACTTACAAGATCCACATCTTGATTCAAGCATATAAATCATATGTACACAACAGCACGCTGAACGGCTAAGATAAAATTCGGCTGTGTCGGATATCAGTGGGTGACATCTCGGAACGTGGCCCCTCCTCCCTTATGCGTTACATCTTACGGGACTTCATCAGCGGGGTGGAGTGCCACCTGAAATAAAAGCAAATTGGCTGCTATAAAGACCAAAATGCTTAGGCTTCTGTGCAGCCGCATAGAAGATAAAACTGACATTTCTGGGGCATAGATAAAACTATTGAGGGCCGCACTTATGGATTGCTGCAGCCTACACCCAAATGTCAGCGCAAAACATGTGTTTCAAGACTGGTATAATAACCAATTAATGTATGATCTAAAACACAACAAAAAAACTAAAAAAATCTAAAAAAAGTGGGGAAAACATCCCCAGTAGTGCTAGGGTGAAACTTGTACGATTTAACAAAATCACCTTTGAGTAAAGTCACAAAGTTACTAGAGTCTAGTAGAGAATTGACTGGCCCCATCAACAGAGATCACACACTTGTTTTTTATATGTCCCTGACATGACACAGTACACACCACAAGCACAAAAAGGGACATGCGTCTTTCCAAAAAAGAATTATTACATTGCATTATTACATACTGTATGTGTATGTATGTATGTGTAAAAATTGAAACTGTGAATTGGAGAAGGGGTCTTTTGCCAGTCAAATATGATACCTGTCAGCAGAGATCAGACCTAAATGCTTTTATGATATCAATTAGCCCTGGGTAAGACATTTTATTGCACACCATGTACTGCTAATAGGTTTAATTAGCCTGCAGTGCATGCGTGGCAGGACTAAAAGAGTGTTTTTTCTCACAGTTTTATGATGGGTCAATCCCAATTTCCTCAGAGGAAAGTGATAACCTTCTAGATGTTTATTGTTAGCAGACATAGAGATGATAAGCAAATTCTGACTTCAAAGCTCTGTCCAGACCTCCTGTCAATGCTTCAGTTGATGTTTACTGCTTTACCAAATCCCTGTTTAGTAGGTATATGTTAAGTAATGGTATGGCAGAATGGTTAATAACTATTCCAGAGCTGAGATAGCAGGTCCTTTGAAATTCCAGACCCTTGTAGAAATGTGACTTACAGTAAGTTAAATGTCTATGGAGATGCACTCCTGGGATTAGGGAAAGGAATTTGCTACTAGTATGTGTTCCTATAAAAAATACCATGGCTGACTTAGGAATTTTGAGCAACATGGCTGTCGTGTGTTGTCTCACACAGTTTTTGGTGTGATGGTATGCATTATCACCACACTCAAGACTTTATTAAACGAATGTGTGCGGGGATCAACTATTGAGATATGTATACATTCTGACAGTACGAGACGCTGCCATGGTGTGAGTTTAGGAAATGGATATAGAAAGGACACAGGATTCTCATGGTTACAGTTTATGGTATGTTTACTGTGAGTGGAGAAAGCTGTGTTTCAGCCCGGGTTCACACCAGTGCGTTGCAAATTGAATCTCCGGTTTCACTGCGCACAAAAAAGTCAGTTGTTCAGCGGTCCGTCAGCGTTTTAGGTGCGAATCAGCTGCAAATTCATTAGTAACCCCTGAAGTGTCTAATTAGAGCTGCAAATTTTGAGCTAGCCAATCACTTGTTATGTTTTTGTCTGGCTGCTAATAAAAAGTTTGATTTTTGTGTATACTTACTGGTTGTCCAGGAGTCTGTAGTGTGTGTTTTGTCTTTCTTTGCAAAATGTGTGCTGCTCTGCCTATGATAATGCCAACACTTGTTGCTGCAACAGCAGCAATCTTGCTTGAAGTAGAGAATAGGAGAAGGAGGAGGAGAAGAAGAAGATACTGGGTTTATCCCATCATTGCAAATCATGAGGAGAGAGGCCAGTTCATGATCTTGTATGGAGACCTCCGTGTACATGAAGATAAATTTTTTAATTTCACACGCATGTCAATAAGTAGGTGAGTAATACTTTATTTGTAGCCATTGATCTATAGTATGTTTTATATTTTAAAAACACAAGTCCATTAAGTCTAACCTATGTGTGATTATGTCATTATTATATTATTGGAACTAAGCGTTGTCCACCCCCCCCCCCCCCCCACACAAAATACAAACTGAACATTATTTGAGCATGCAGCCTAAAAGGGCACAAAAAGAGCGTCAGCTAGCACCCCCCCCCCCCCTGGAGCAAACCAGGTCATATGCCCTTAACATGTGTAGTGTGTTTTTTTTACCCCCCAAACACCTTGTCCCTAAGTGCTTTGTGGGTGGTGGTGTTCCCACGCTGCTTTGTTGTGCAGTTTTGGATCAGACAATTGTTATTGTTAAATTCATAGGCCAGTGGCTTAATCTCTGTTGAAATGAGGACCCATCTGCAAAGGTTTTGTTTGTTGTAGGCCACTTATTTAACCATAATTTATATTAGAACGAAGGACGCATGCCTTCTTCCCAGAAAAATTGTCCTTAACCACTTACCTTACTATTTTTTAGACAGTAGGCCCAACTGTTTTTCAGACATGTATGTATTAATTTAATATTATTTTACTTAGTTTTGACGAATTGCTTGGATTAATCTCCCCTCGCTTGGAGCATCAGAACACGTGCTACAGATCAAGTATCCAGCCTGCTGAAAGATTACTGATCACATTAAGGTAAGTTTCATCACTGATGTCCTTTGTCGTGTGATTTATTGACCATATAATTGAATGTCTTTATAACTATTCAAACCTGTGTATTTTAAAATATATGACCCCACAAAAATTGGTGTAATAAGTATTTATTCACGTATCCCAAAATCATATAAAAATAAACATTTTACTCATGTATTAAACATAAATTAACTCTGAAAAATGTACAAAATAAACTTGGCTGTCAAGTAGGCCTCTTCCATCTATTTTGCCAAAAATGTGTCATCTTGGTCCTTAACCTTAAACAGACCTCATCACAGATTCTGATATGTTTTTTGGAAAGGGGCCTCATAGGAGTATTGAGTGGCGGAAGCTGGGTCATCACTGGAAGTGTGGGGAGCAGGCCTAGCCTCCCCATGTTGACTTGGCACATACATACCCTGATTTTGTGGGGGGGGGGCCTGATTGATGGAATTGGGGATGGGATGGGATAGGGAAGGTTACCGTGTGGCACTTCATATCTGGCTTTTCATAACTTGAAGGATAGGATGGGGGATTATAGGGGTAAGGATGGTGTTGCTGCTCAGGGTAGTGCATGTATCTTGGGTAGTTAAGGGGAGGTCTTTGTTGGGGCACATTTGGTAATTTAAATGAAGCTTCCTCCTGTGGCTGGGAGAAGAAGTGCAGCACTTGTTCTATAGTCTTTCGCATTTCAAAGTAACGCTCTGGGGGTACCTTTTTAATTAGTGGGACAAAACTGAGCACCAGGATCGTATCGGGACATAAAAATGCATCCACCTTTTCTGTCATGTTTTTTAACATTTCGAATAAGTGCTCACTTAGGTCAGGTTGGGATAGAGGTGGTCGCCTCCGTGGCACTTTGCCTGGCAGAACAATGTCTGTAGGAGCAGGGGATGGCCCAGGGATAGCCTCTGCCACTGCACATTGTTCATGTGGATTAGTTTCCCAGAGATTGGAAGATGTTTGGATTAGTGATTAATCCTCTGTGCCTTCTGGAAATTTAATCGGTGCTTCGTCCTCTGTTTGTGGTTCTGGTTGATCATCAATTACATCTTGCTCCTCCCAACTAGCTTCTGTCCCGTTTTAAATGTAAAAAAATGAATAAATTAACTAGCCATATTCATTGTTAAGAGGTTGTGCGATACATATATGATCTAGATGAAAAGTTACTCCCTCATCTCCACAATGGGTTGCAAAAAATCGAAGTCCCTGGCAAACATATAGGGTACCCTAGGCGCTGCCCTCGAGCCACTTTCTTGATTCTTTGATGTGCCGGATATATTTTCGGTAAGCATCACGCATGCTACGCCATCTTGTCTGTATGTAGTGCACTGAAAAATAGAAAACAACATATCATTTTTATTTATTTTTTTTGCTTTTAGGTACTTAGCAACAGGAAATTAATTTGGAAGTGTGCACTATGAATTTAAGGTTGGAAAATCAACTATTAGTGGCATTGTTAATGATACCTGCCTAGTCATATGGGAATAAATTAAGGATATGGTTATGAAGAAGCCCAAAAAACAAGAATGATTGAAAGTAGTGGATCTATTCTGGGAGCGTTGCAACTTCCCCAACTGTCTGGGAGTCATTGATGGGAAGCATGTCCGCATCCTCAAGCCTCCAGCTAGTGGGAGCCAATTTTTTAATTATAAAAAATATTTTTCATGGTATTAATGGCAGTGGCAGACGCAAATTATAAATTTATTTATATTGATGTGGGTTCTTATGGCAGCAGCTCGGATTATAGTGTATTTGCACATTCCTCATTTGGCCGCATGCTGCGTGAGAATACACTAGACTTGCCTAATCATTCTCCCCTGCCCGGGACTACAGAGCCTCCCCTCCCACATGTATTTGTCGGAGATGAAGCGTTTGCACTTTCGGAGCACATGTTTAGGCCTTTTTCAAGTCGCTCTCTGACAACAGAAAAAAGAGTGTTCAATTACAGGCTGACTAGGGCACGATGAGTAGTAGAATGTGCATTTGGTATACTATGCAATAAGTGGAGATTCATGCATACTTCTATAAACCTCAGTATTGATCATGCTATCAGTGCGATTAAAGCAGCCTGTGCACTGCACAACTATGTGCATGAAGGAGATGGCTATCTTTTTGAGGATTCCCTGAGCCATAACATGGAGGCAGCACAGTGGAATGTTACTAGGGGCACCACTACTGGTACACATATTCGTGGGGAATTTCAAAAATTATTTTTGTCACCAGCTGGGGAGGTGCCTTGGCAGATGAATTCTATATAATCATAAAAAATTCTGTATTTGTTAGCATTATATTATCAGGCCTTTACAAAGTGAAAAGTGTGCTGTATGAAAAATATTTGTTGTCATTTTGGCCATGACAAATAAAAATGATGTTGATCACATTTGTGGTGTATATTATATTCGTAACCTTAACAATTAAAAGAATATGCATTTATTTAGGGACTCCTCCGTCGCTGTCTGACGCTGTTATGTGCACAATGTTTAGAGCATGTTGCCTGGTATAGATTTGTGGGTGAACATATGCTGTTTTTTACAATATTGTAAATGCAATAAATGTACACCATCAAAAAAATACAGGACAGCATCTACAGGTAGTGAAAGGGGAAAAAAAACTTACATTTGTCAGCCTGAACTTGTGAAGAGCACATGCTCCTCTCTGGCAAGAGGTTTCTGGCAATTTCCAGCAACGCAGATTTTTTAAGAACGTTGACCTTATATTTAGGATGCCGGGTGTCATAAATCATCAGTTTCTCCCTCACAAGTCTTATCAGCTTTTCACAATCAACGGATTCTTTCGCCTTTGATGCCGTTTTTCGTCCTCTTTTCGTCATGCTTGCTTCAGTCAGCATCTCAAAACCGACAGGGGAGGAACAGGAAGAGGGGGAGGTGTAGGAGGAGGGGAGATATTTTATGTTCACACTGCAACACACCTGCGAATCAGATGTGTGCCCATAAAAGACAATTGCCTGGTAATTCGCACCACAATGCCAAAAAAATGGATTTGGATGCTACCTTCCAACCTATGTCCAGGTTTTGCTGCAGACCCGAAGCCTATGTGAGTACACAGGTGTGCAGGGTCATTAAAGGCCAGGCCTGAGCATAGCTCAGGGCTCTCAATTTTTGACACAGCTTTTGTGTGGAGATAGGTCTGTGCTCCAGTCAGGAGATTCAGATATTAAGACCCCTTTCACACTGGGGGTTTTTTTCAGGTGCTTTAGCGTTAACAAAAAGCACCTGTAAAGCGCTTGAAAGAAGCCTCATCTGCAATCCCAATGTCAAAGCCCAAGTGCTTTAAGAGCCCTTTCACACTGCCAGTGCCCGAAAAATGCTCGTAAAGTGCTGCTTAACCTAGCGGCGCTTTACCAGCGTTTTTCGAGTGCTAGTGAGGCGCTTTTAGCCCCTGCTAGTGGCCAAATAAAGGGTTAAAAGTGCCCACAAAGCGCTGCTGTCAAAAGCACTTTGCAGGCGCTTTTCAGGCGTTTTGCAGGCGCTTCCCATTGATTTCAATGGAAAGGGGCGCTTTAGGAGCTCCAAAAGCGCTGCAAAGAAGCTGCTTGCAGGACTTTTTTTGACGCACTGCCAGCGCAGTGCCTCAGTCTGAAAGCACTCAGGCTTTCACATTGGGATTTCAGTTTCGTCTGTGTGCTAGTCCGCGGGACTTTTGAAATGAACGGACTTGCCGAGCAAAGTCCGTTCATTTAGAACGTGACTCCAGGTAGACAGGACTAGCAAAGGAAGTCAATGTCGTTGCCCCGATCGGCGAGATTGAAACCTTGCTAGCCCCGTCACCTGGTATGGATTTAAAGGGGAACCCTACGCCGAAAAAACAGCGTGGGGGTCCCCCCCAAATCCATAGCAGACCCTTATCCGAGCACGCAGCCTGGCCGGTCAGAAAAAGGGGTGGGGACGAGCGAGCCCCCTCCTCCTGAGCTGTACCAGGCCACGTGCCCTCAACATGGGGTGGTGCTTTGGGGAAAGGGGGGCCCTGTGCCCTTGTCCCCATGTTGATGAGGACAAGGGCCTCTTCCGACAACCCTGGCCGTTGGTTGTCGGGGTCTGCGGGCGGGAAGCTTATCGGAATCCGGGAGCCCCCTTCAATAAGGGGACCCCCATATCCCGGCCCCCACCTTATTTTAATGAGTATGGGGTACCATGTACCCCTACCCATTCACCTGGGGAAAAATGTGTACATAAAAAAAAACACAACACAGGTTTTTAAAATACTTTATTAGACAGCTCCGGGGGTCTTCTCTACTTCCGTCTTCAGGGGTCTTCTCGCCAGACTGCTCCAATATCTTTTTCTCTTTTACTAGATCTTTTACTAGCAGAGGAGCCTGGCTTTCTCCTTCGTCGCTGTCCGAGGGTCTTCTTCCGACTTCGGGGTCTTGTCCCGCTCTTCGGTTCTTCTTGCCGAGCCTCCGCTTTCTTCTTCCAGCTCTTTTACTAGCGTTGGCCCGGTCTTCTGTCGCTGTCGCCACCTCCTGCTTCTGCTGCTGCTGCTTCTGCTTCTTCTTTCTTCTTCCTATGTTGACATGACGCTGTCTCTGCTTGTAATGGCCGAGAAGTTTTGCGCAGCCACTTACATAGGGACAAGGGGCAGGGTCACCGACACATGTCACATGGTGACCCGCCCTTTATGGTGTCACAGTCCCAGCATCCTCCAGGACTGTGACATCATAAGAGGGCGGGGTCACCATGTGACATGAGCTGGTGACCCCGCCCCTTGTCCCTATATAAGTGGCCGCTCAACATGTCTCGGCCATTACAAGCGGAGAAAGCGTTGTGACAACATCGGGAGAAGAAAGAAGAAGCAGAAGAAGCAGAAGGCGGCCGCGACAGTGACAGAAGACCAGGCCAACGCTAGTAATAGAGCTGGAAGAAGAAAGCGGAGGCCCGACAAGAAGAACCGAAGAGCAGGACAAGACCCCCGGACGGCGGCGGTGACGAAGGAGAATGCCGGACTCCCCTGCTAGTAAAAGAGCTAGCAGAAGATAACGGAGTAGTCCGGCGAGAAGACCCCCCAAGACAGAAGAAGACCCGGAGCTGTCTAATAAAGTATTTTAAAAACTTGTGTTATGTTTTTTATTTACACTTTTTACCAGGTGAATGGGTAGGGGTACATCATACCCCATACTCATTCACATAGGGTGGGGGGCCGGTATCTGGGGGCTCCCAGATTCTGATAAGCCCTCTGCCCCCAGACCCCGACAACCAACGGCCAGGGTTGTAGGGAAGAGGTGGGAAGAGGCCCTTGTCCTCATCAACATGGGGACAAGGTGCTGCAGGGCCCCCCTTTCCCAAAAGCACTCCCCATGTTGAGGGCACGAGGCCTGGTACCGCTCAGGAGGGGGGGGGCTCGTCCCCACCCCCTTTCCTGACTGGCCAGGCTGTGTGCTCGGATGAGGGTCTGATATGGATTTTGGGGGACCCCCATCCGTTTTTTTGGCATAGGGATTCCCCTTTAAATCCATACCAGGTGAGGGGCTAGCAAGGTGTCAATCTCGCCGATCGAGGCAATGGCTTTGACTTCCTTCGCTAGTCTTGTCTACCTGGAGTCACGTTCTAAATGAACCGACTTTACTCCATGTGTCGGCAAGTCCATTCATTTCAAAAGTCCGACGGTCCTCTGCCAAAACTCTGGCGGATTGTCCGCCGGAAAAGTCAGCCGGAAAAGTCCGGGCGTGTGTGGGCAAGTCCGCACGTTCGTAAAGACCTCCGCTGGAAAACCTGGCGGATTGTCCGCGGGATTAAGTCCGCCGGATAGTCCGGCCGAATAGTCTGATCATGTGTACGCGCCATAAGACACTTACAGCCTGCTATTTTGCTGAAAACTGAAGGTTTTGTAATAGTGTTTACTGCCTAGTTCACACGATGAGAAAACCGGATGAAAAATAACACTTACGGAGCGATTGTCTGATAATCTGATCATTAGTACACAGCATTCAACAGCCGATCACGAAAGTTCCTGCAAAATTATCCAAAGGAACTAGCGCAAAAAAAATTCTTGTACGATAACAGAATATTATTCCTTTAATCAGTATAGTATTTATCTGTAAAAAAATTAGTTACCAAGACCACGCATGCTCAAACGAAAAAATACATTAAAATACAATACAATACAAATTAGTCCGAACACGAAAAATCACGTTTTGCGAAATTACTAATCATTACGAATCAACGGCACCGAAAAAAAGAAACAAAACTAAACAAACTTTTCCATTGTGCACAAGTCTAGCATCTTCCCTGGCTTCGGTACAACAATCTTTAAATTAATTCAGTCTTGCTTCCTACTACAAAGTGGGTGCATCTAAGTCTCACATACTGCCGTTAGGCTTATCGAACGGCATGCATATCACTCTCGAAAAAAAATATATCCCTATGGGTGGGCTAGGGATTCCCTCTCCTTCTAATACTAATCTCTCCCCCACAATCATAGCCACTAAAATAGCGTTCAACTACTACATACCCGATGCTACAATAGGGGACAGTCCATGAAAAATCCCTCTTTCAATTTCTGTCCTATCAGTACTTATACCCAAAATAACTATAAAATCTTGGGAGGAAAAGGGCATCTTACTCCTCTCTGACCTAAACTCAGATGACCTCCTTATCCCATTTTCCTCCTTACAAAAATCCGTCTCATTACCGAGCAAGGAGTACTTCAAGTACATCCAAGTACCTCAATGCTTAATCTGTAATCCCCCCCCTCCACAAATATGTTCATAGGAAAGTATGGGAATACATTGGGTCCGATACCATAGATGCTAAAGGTTTCACCCTTTTTTACAGCTTACTGCAAGACAAATGTTCATTTAACAAATTGCCTTATATGAATAAATGGGAAAGAGACATAGGTATTATTTTTGATGATTCCCAATAAAAATCTGCCGTATCCTCAAATATCTGCATGACATGCTCCTCCAACTCATGGGATCTTACTTACAAACTAAATCTCAGATGGTACATCATTCCTTCACCGTTACATACATTTGACCCAACCTCATCACCTCTATGTTGGAAGAAATGTGAAAAAACAGGGCATTTATACCATTTACATTGGTTATGTACTGGCATTGCTTCCTTCTGGAACAAGGTTAGAATTGCCATTCCACCCTCACCTGAATTAGCTATACTCAGCATAGGTATTGTCAATATCCCTACGCACATGCAGTGCATAACTGTACATATCCTTTTAGCGGCCAGATTGTCATTAGTTAGCCACTGGAAATCCCTTGCGCATATCTCTATCTATGAGATAATCCACCTAGTACACACACACTACACATATGACTATATGTTCGCTGTATCTGAGGGCCGTATGAATTCTACAAAAAACAAATGGGAATTATGGTCAAACTGGTATGATCAGAATTATAACAATCCTATCTAATCTTCCTTTTGGTATGGTCCTCCATGTCAGATAGCTAAACTGCTACTTATATGATAAGCTCCCTATTTTTCTGTATTACCAGATATTGGCAACCATTTCTTGCCAAGAACGATGTAACATGAGGGTTGGCTGTGTTGTCTCTCCCTCAAGACACAGTATGTTCCCAGATGGGGTGTCTGGGGAGGGAGGGAATAATGCTTTTCGCCTCTTATTAAGCTATTAGAAGAACTTCTGATGTTCAAATATGCTTGTTATTTTTATTCTGTCATCTGTAATCAAATGACTATGTACCTTTACTATGTATTGAAGTATGGCGGATACTGTTTTCCTCAGTTTTTTCTTTCTTTTGATAAAACCCAATAAAAACATTTAAGTATAAAAAATATAAAAATAAAAAAATAGTGTATGTGTGTTACCAGGCCTTACAACAGCCTGTGTCTTCTGTCAGGCCAGGCAATCACTTCCGACTCTTCCCACCACGCTGCCCTGCACTCTTCCTGCAGTCTTCCCTGCACGCTTCCTTGGAGGCTGACTTGTGGTAGGAGGAGGAGGAGGAGGAGGAGGAGGAGAAGAAGGAAGACGAGGAGGAGGAGGAGGAGAAGTTGGTGTCGGGCCTTCATGTGTCAGGCGGGTGGATTCTTGTAATTCACCCCTCAAACCCCCCCTAATTGCATCAGAAATGAGGCCCTCACACAGGTGACGTTGGCCCCTCTCCATTTCCAGCAACCTGCTGGACATGTAGCTGGCATAGGCCTCTTCTGGAAGGGGGGTTTGTCGAGAATCGCACTCGCCTTCCGAATCAGTTGGAGTGATTCCTCCTCAAAAATGGTCATCCTCCTGGGCCTTCTTGGGGGTAAGGGCAGGGGTGGAGGTAGACTTCTTCTTAATCGGGTCTGGCTGTCACTCTGGCTCGTGCTGGGCCCAGCCAACTCCTGGCTCTCGCTGGTCATGTCCTCCTCCTCCATACCACTTGTCCCGGCATCATCCTGGGTCAGCTCATTCTGTGTGCAAATAAAAACAAAAATCAAACACCTGTTTTGTGGTTTCTGGCCTCCTCAATCATCCAATTGTAAACTTAGGAACGAGCATCTAAATTTTCTAAAAGATCCAAAAGGCTATCATTTGGACCCCTGCATTTTCCAAGCAGATCACCAATGTTGTATAACGCTTTTTTTGCCACTACTGGATGTATGTATACACTATATATGTATCGATATGTTGCACCAACAATTTTTAGAAGTGTGCAGAATTTTTGGGAGCTTTTTTCACAATTCTGAGTTCAGGGTGTTATTTGGTTCACATTTTAACGTTTACAGCATTAATATTCACACAATCACAATTTAGGCTACTAAATATATACCTGGCTCCAGCTGGGCGCATCAGCCTGCTCCAAGGTGGAGGGGTCTTCTCCTTCCGTGGAAGCCTCAGCTGGGGGTGGAGGAAGAGTGGAGGGAAGAGTGGAGGGAAGGGTGAGGGAAGAGTGGACAGTGATTGCCTGGGTTCCATCTGGTCACCTATAAAAGTCAGTTGGTTGTAGTACCACAGCTTGGGTACATAAACATCCTCTGCTGCTGCTCCTGATCTGACTGATTCCTCAATCTTCTTGCGCTCCCGCTTGTACATGTGCCTTAAACTTGCAATTCTGGCTTCCACAAACTTGGTGTTTGCGTTGGGGACTTGAGTCTTCACAAAATCCACAAGTGGCCCCAGTGTTTGCCTTCCGGGCATCCCTATTGCCATATAAAGGGTTCTTGAGCTGCCACAGGTTGGTATTTTTTCTGTACAGGGCAATGAATTCGGACATGAACTGCTGGTCCTTGAATGGATTCAACTGGGGTGCTGACATGTTTGTTTCTGTTTTGTTAGTAATGGCAATACAAAAGACCAAAAACACAAATGTTACTTTAAAACGCACAACCAGTTTTTCTTACCAAACATTACACAACACACCCACACACAGGCAGCAACACATCCACACAGGCAGCAACCCCTACACACAGGCAGCAACCCCTACACACAGGCAGCAACCCCTACACACAGGCAGCAACCCCTACACACAGGCAGCAACCCCTACACACAGGCAGCAACACATACACACAGGCAGCAACCCCTACACACAGGCAGCAACCCCTACACACAGGCAGCAACCCCTACACACAGGCAGCAACACAAACATATCCTTAAAAAATGCAGGCCCAAAACCCAAAATAACACAGTAATGCATCCTAGAAAACACTTACCTTCGTACACAGCGCTCGCTACTTCCGTTCGGGAACACGTGGGGCCCTCAAACAGCCTTATATACACTGCGCACGCGTCGAAGTCCGCCTGCGTCCTCCGCGTCGCCCCCCATGACGTTCCTCCTGACGAGTATTCCCCGCCCCGCTTCCCCTCGTTGCATTGTGGGTGAATAAATTCATGAATATGGCGGAAACATTCTCAGCCAGTAGCGCGGAGGAAAGCCAAGAAGCGAACACATCTGCATCCAGCAGCAGATATAAAGCAATATGGCCTTTGAAGAGATGGTGGAGATGGTGGACATCCTCCAAAGGGAAGATTACGACGGGGAAAATTGAAGAGATGGTGGAGATGGTGGACAATCGTCCTCGGCGTACGAAGGGGCAAGGATCAACTGCGCAAGCGATGGTCCGACATCAAATCCAGGGAGCACGATCAGTACAGGAGAATTCGAAAAGCCATCAAAAAAGTAAGTCAAGCACGTGCGCTACTATGGTTATACTTGATATGTCTAATCTTGCGCAGATTGACCCATTTTTTTGAAAAAAACAAGTCATTTTACAACCTAATATCTGTGTGTAGATGAATCTAGTTAAAATATTATCTGAAATGTAAGAGATTTACTGTACAGTTTATGGGAAGTGTTTGGCTATAAAAACTACATTAGGCTCCAAACCAAATAGAAATCCCTTGATGCTTTCAATATTTCTAAATCATACTATGACCTGAATGTTTCCATTAGTAGTATTATATTTGCAATAATGAAAAAGATCTGAACCACTAAACAATGTAACAGGACATACAAATGCATTTTTCTCAAAATAGAAACTACAATACAAAGCCTGTTGAATAAGAAAAGGATAGCAGATATGCAGACCTCTACCACTAACAACCATTGCGCCATCAGTTCCGAATTTTTGAGAAAAATGAAGATGATCTTTGACAGAAAACTAAGGGCCCTGAACTTAACTCGTTGCAGACGGATTAGAGCCCATTCTGAACTGCATTTTGCACTAAAGCATATAAAAAATGCACCTTATCACAATGCATTGCATTCCATTTTTTTTTATGCAGTGTACCATAATGCATAACAAGTTCAGATTTACATTGCAATGTGCTAAAAATAGATGTGTGTTGTGGTAAACTGGCCAGTGCAACCCAACAGTTCAAACAAAAGCCAGCCACTGCAACCTATAACTGGCCTTTGCAGCAAGAAGCACACAGAAGGGTGATACATGTCAAGAAACAACACACAAAAATTCCTAGCTCACTTACCGGCCAGCCTGAACAAACCAAATGAAATCTATCTAAAGCCTCGTACACATGGTACGATTGTTGGCCAAATGAGGGTCTGATTTTTGTCAAAAGGGCATGTGCCAAGATCTTGTCTTGTAAATTAACAGTACACTACACAATTGTCGTGCCACAAACACAAACGTAGTGACGTACTACGAGGAATTTCAGCTCTTGAGTGCCAATCTTGTTTGGTGAGCATTGATTCTAAGCATGCGTGTTTGTACTTTTGACTTTGTGTGACGAAGTTGTGTACTGACCATACGAAAATCTGATGTCAAACTGAAAATTAGCCTGTCATTCAACATTTGTTGGTGGAAAATTGGACAACAATTGTCAAAAGGACCGTACTAACGGTAAGATTTTAGGACAACAGTCTGTCAAAAAACAATACCCTGCCAACAATTGTACCGTGTTTACGAGTCTTTACAGTTTACATTAAGACAAGGGTTTTAGTTTACACACATTTGAAAAAATATATGTGCAAGCTGCAGAGACCACCTCATGGCACCCCAGTGTATTGGAATCCTAACTCTATAAATTTTGTGAGTCTCCAAAGTTGAAGCTTAAATTAATGGATAAATTAAGGACAGGTATGACTGGAGGAAGCCCACCTCTCCTTAAAGCTATAGGGATGCACTGGACACCCAGCAATAGCACAATGGCAGCTAAGGTATCCGGTGCATCCCCTCACCAATTAGCAACCGTACAAACAAATGGTAACTGCCCCAACCTATAACTGGCCTTTGAAGCAAGGAACACATGGAAGGGCGATGCATGACATACATGTATTTTAGCACGTCACAATAATCATCTGAACTTTCTATGCATTGTGGTGATCTGCGTTAAAAAAATTGTATTGGTACCTTTTTCATGAAGACGTGCAACAGCCCAAATGCAAAATTATCTTGATTATCAAGGATCTCAAAAACACAAAAACAATTATGTATGTGTAATTTTGCATGATGTCAGTTAAACTGTATCTTTAAAATGCAATATATGCAGCTTACTGTATTAGCCTTTGGATATGGTGGTTGAATTTGATTTCTTTTTTACAGCTATTTTTCCTTTATTTTCACTTGATGATTCTGCCAATAGAAGTTCATGTCCCAAGGTAACAATGCTTACTCACAGCACTGTATCCATGGAGGAGCAGCATTGACACCCATAACATAGAGGTATGTGTTTTCTAGTCCTCGGAGATGGCTGGAATCAGTAGCAGAACTACCAGGGTCACAAAGGCCGCACTTGCGACTGGGCCCTGAAGTTCCGCCACTGTTGAGGGACAAGCCCATTGCCTGCGACCCAATGATTTTTCTAGTTAGAGGCGATGTTGGGAGTCAGGAGATACAGAGTACACTGTGGCTGAGCACTCACTGTCACTGCCATACCCACACAGCGGACTGCCCACCTATCCTCCTTGCCCATTGCTGCAGAAAGATTGCCATGTCAGGAGGCAGAAACTGGAGCTGACTAGCTGACGGGCCAGTAGAGTGAAGGGGGAGAAGCTCTCCACTGTGCTAGGAGACCCCATGTCAGGAGAGGCATTACTGGAGGCACGTGAAGGGAGTCAGACTCAGAGATACACTGAGCTCGGAGGGGTAGACTGACACTGAGAGCAGGTGAATGCCAGTGCCACTGATCCCATCCCCCCACCACCACTGCTGCCTCTGAATAATCATATCTCCCACCACCACCATCACCACTGTCACTGATCCCATCCCCCCACCACCATCACCACTGCCACTGATCTCATTCCTATCCCCTCTGCCACTGATCCTATCCCCATCACCACCTCTGCTGCCACTGATCCCACCCTCTCTACCCACCACCATCAGTGGGCTGATCCAACCCCCCGCACTGCAACCACCGCTGCCACTGATCCCATCAACCCATCACCCTCAGTGGACTGATCCCATCCCCACACCACCGCTGCTACTAATCCCATCCCCACCCCCACCACCACCACCACTGCCACTGATCTCACCTATTTTTTTCTGCACTTATTAAACAGATATAACAAAATAGCTTCAATAGTATATTTAACAAATCAAATGAGAGAAAATAAGAAAAGTTAATTATTCTGTTTTTTTATGCACTTTGCTTTACTGCCCCGTTTAAAAATAACAATACATTGCAGAACCGTCATGCAAAGTGAAGAAGCAAAGCAGTTACTTTTAACTGCTTATCAATTTACTAGGGCATAGAAACATTTTGAAGGGGAAGGAACAGGTCTGCTGATGTTCTCTCACTGACAGCTGTCGTGTTTTTAGGCTGATTTTAGAATAACATTTTTATTGCCTACATTTTAGTAGTCAAATGTAGTCATAATATCAAAAAAACATTCTTAAAAATATAAAATAAAATTGGCATCAGGAAAAAAAAACGGTGGCACAAGTATCACATGGTGGAACACGAACAGGTGCACACATTCAGGTACCCGGTTGCAAAACAGATGTAGGACACATCTTTAACCTGCAGTCAACAATCTATGAATGCTTCAGCTCTGCTCAGCATTAGGGTAAACAAATTACTGCTGAATGTAGGTGGAGAACTCAGAATCGAATCGGTTGTCACTACCTCCCTGCTGAAGTTCCCGTCACTGTTTCAGTAACCCCATAAACCACTCTAATCACAACCCAACGCTGCTTTATCATCTCCTGCCTCCAGCCTCAGTACTCTACCTAATCTACCCCTTCACCACCCCACTCTGCCTGATTATCTTCTCTGCTTCCAGCTCTGCATCCATAAAACTCAAGCTACTTCATACGTCACACTCCCCAATCGCATGCTGCTGCCTCACATTCCTCAGCTCCCATAAGATGCTGCTGCCCCCATTCCTCAATCCCCTCATCCCTCATCTAACACTATAGCACCGCCCACAGCTATGAAAACCCTTAATATCCCAGAACATGAACGAATTGGACTTCATGGGTTCTATTATGTTATGAATTAATCTGTCCCTGTGTTGTATACTATTTGCGGTTTATCAGATAGAGAATCTTTTAGATGACCCTCTTGTTTAACAATCAAATAAACTTACCAAAATGTTTACAAATAAAGGATACCAGGATACTTTTTTGGAAAAAGAAAGAATTAAGATTAGAGATATAGAAAGAAACACACTATTAGTGGATAGCAATGAAAGAGGAGAAAAGATGATATGGGGACCTGTCTTGTTTTAGATTCTAATTTGCAGAATAGGGATGTGTCAATGATAATAAATAAATATTGGCAAGTTCTTAAACAAGATGGTCATCTAAAAGATTCCCTATCTGATAAACCATGAATAGTATACAAAATTTGATTAGTTCAGATTAGTTCATAACGTAATAGAACTCCCGAAAACCAATTCATTTATGTTCTCGGCTATTAAGGGTTTTCATAGCTGTGGGCGGTGCGATAGTTGTGTTAGAGTTCCGGGAAATACAAGGAAAAGGAAGACCTTTATAAACTCCACTACAAATTAAGCATACGCCACCAGAGACTTTATATCCTGTGACACCAAAGGGGTAGTGTATGCCATAAAATGCCTGTGTGATTTAATCTATATTAGTAGAACTAAAAGGGCCTTTAAAGTTAAGATGGAGGAACATGTGAGAAATATTAAGTACGGGTTTGATAAACATCTTCTGTCAATACAATTTAGAGACAAACACAACAAAAACCTGGAAGGGCTCCAGTTTTGGGAAAAAGAGGCTCCTAAACATCATTGGAGAGGTAGTAATTACATAAGGGAAATTAGTAAGAGGGAATCATGGTGGATACACCAAATGGGTTCTCTGGTGTCGGGGGCTAAACAAGGATTTTTTTTTTTAATTCAGTACTTTTTTTATTTTAACTCTAAACAAGGAATTTGATCTCCGGTGTTTTCTTAGTGAATGCTAAATATCTCCCCATCTCTAAAGTTCTTCTCTACAGTTTTTCTCGGATTGAAATTAATGTTCTGAGGATTATGCCAATTTATGGCTTCTCCTATGTTGTCTGTGAGGCCCCTACGTTGTTAGGGGGGGGGGGGGGTGATCTTATGGGTTCATTTATATATTAGGGCTGAGCACTATAGGTCGTTTAGCATGCAAGATTGGGAATATGATAAGCATATAGGGGTGCATATGTTAGAACCATATACATGTAGTTATATATATATATATATATATATATATATATATATATTATTTATATATATATATATATGTATATATATACTAGCACTATAACATATCCAAAGATGGGGTTCCTAGCACCAAGTGGCCCCGAGATACGGGGCCCCAAAATCGGTTCAGAAAATGTCATTCTCTGCTTCAGAAAAGTACTTGAGATTTTCCGAACCGACTTTGGGGCCCTGTATCTCGGGACCACTTGGTGCTAGTGCTAGTTCCACTGGGTTTGCACACCGAATTTAGGGTTCCTAGCACCAAGTGGCCCCAAATTTGGTCAACTGTGTCCATCTGCAGCAATATCATTTTGGGACCCTTTGGGTCCAGAGACCCCAAATTTGGCTGCAGCTAGGAGGCATCTAGGAACCCTTAACTACAGAGTTTGAAGTTCGGGGGACCTATGGCTGCAAATTGGCATAGCGAGGCATGCAAATGGGCACATTGAGGCTGCAAATGAGCATTGTTGACTCTCTTTTCCACTTACAGTAGCTGCACATTTCTCACCCTATGCTTATACTCGAGTCAATACGCTTTCCCATTTTTTTGTGGTAAAATTAGGTGCCTCAGCTTATATTCAGGTCGGTTTATACTCGAGCATATACGGTATGTTTACAAGGAATATATTTATATTGGTTATTGATAAGTCATGTTCCTGCACATTAGCACATGAACATTTTTTCTATATGTAACCTGCAACTTATTATAGTTTTTTTTATGTGGCTATTAAGGTCATTCAAATTTATTTAAATTAGTGTTTGTTCATCATTTAGTGCGACACTTTATATTTATTTTTATTACAAAGTGGCACACAATTGTGAAGTGGAAGGACAATTATGATTTGTGTCCAAAAATTTTTACAAAATAAATATCTGAAGAGCGTGGCGTGCATTTGTATTCAGCCCCCTTTACTCTGATACCCCTAACTAAAATCTAGTAGAACAGATTGCCTTCATAAGTCAACTGATTAGTAAATAGAGTCCACCTGTGTGTAATTTTATCTCAGTATAAATACAGCTGTTCTGTGAAGCCCTCAGAGGTTTGTTAGAGAACCTTAGTGAACCAACAGCATCATAAAGGCCAAGGAACACACCAGACAAGTCAGGGATAACGATGTCGAGAAGTTTAAAGCAGGGTTAGGTTATAAAAAAAATATATCCCAAGCTTTGAACATCTCACAATTCATCATCCGAAAATGGAAAGAGTATGGCACAACTGCAAATCTACAAAGACATGGCCATCCACCAAAACTGACAGGCCAGGCAAGAAGAGCAATAATCGGAGAAGTAGCCAAGAGGCCCATGGTAACTCTGGAGGAGCTGCAGAGATCCACAGCTCAGGTGGGAGAATCTATCCACAGGACAACTATTGGTCATGCACTCCACAAATCTAGCCTTTATGGAAGCGTGTCAAGAAGAAAGCCATTGTTGAAAGAAAGCCATAAGATGTCTCGTTTGCAGTTTGTGAGAAGCCCTGTGGGAGACACAGCAAACATGTGGAAGAAGGTGCTCTGGTCAGATGAGACCAAAATTGAACTGTTTGGCATAAAAGCAAAATGTTATGTGTGGCGGAAAACTAATGCCGCGTACACGCGGTCGGAATTTCCGATGGAAACAGTCCGATGGGAGCTTGTCATCGAATTTTCTGACCGTGTGTATGCCCATCGGTCTTTTTCTGTCGGAATTTCCGGCGGACTTTGGATTGAGAACCTGCTCTTAATTTTTCGGACAGAAAACCTTTCTATTGGATTTTCCGATCGCGTGTATGCAATTCCGACACGCAAAATTCCGACGCATGCTCGGAAACAATTTGACGCATGCTCAGAAGCATTAAACTTCCCTTTTATTGTGCAGTCGAACATTTTTTAAGGCGTGGTGTTATTGACCGTTGGAATTTGCTGTGACCGTGTGTAGGCAAGACAGTTGGAGCGAAATTCCGACGGGAAAACCATCAGAGCTTTTTCCGACAAGAATTCCGACTGTGTGTACGCGGCATTACACTGCAAATCACCCTGAACACACCATCCCCACCGTGAAACATTTTGGTGGCATCATCACGTTGTGGGGATGCTTTTCTTTAGCAGGGACAGGGAGGTTGGTCAGAGTTGATGGGAAGATGGATGGAGCCAAATACAGGGCAATCTTAGAAGAAAACCTGTTAGAGTCTGCAAAAGACTTGAGACTGGGGCAAATGTTCACCTTCCAGCAGGACAACGACCCTAAACATACAGCTAGAGCTACAAGGGAATGGTTTAGATCAAAGCATATTCATGTGTTTGAATGGCCCAGTCAAAGTCCAGACCTAAATCCAATTGAGAATATGTGGCAAGACTTGAAAATTGCTGTTCACAGATGCTCGCCATCCAATCTGACAGAGCAGAGAGGTATTTTGTAAATAAGAACAGGCAAAAATGTCACTCTCTAGATGTGTAAAGCTTGTAGAGACATACCCAAAAAGACTTGCAGCTGTAATTGCAGCGAAAGGTGGTTCTACAAAGTATTGGTTGAATATAAATGCACACCACACTTTTCACATATTTATTTGTAAAACATTTTGAAAACCATTTATCATTTTCATTCCACTTCACAATCATGTGCCACTTTGTGTTGGTCTATCACATACAATCTCAATAAAATACATTTACGTTTTTGGTTGTAACATGACTAATACTGCGTACACACGGTCGGAATTTCTGATGGAAACAGTCCGATGGGAGCTTTTCATCGGATTTTCCAACCGTGTGTATGCCCATCTGTCTTTTTCTGTCGGAATTTCTGACGGACTTTGGATTGAGAACCTGTTCTTAATTTTTTCGACGGAAAACCTTTTTATCGGATTTTCCGATCGTGTGTATGCAATTCCGACACGCAAAATTCTGACGCATGCTCAGAAAAAATTTGACGCATGCTCAGAATTATTAAACTTACCTTTTATAGTGCAGTCGAACGTTTTTTAAGGCGTGGTGTTATTGACCGTCGGAATTTGGTGTGTCGTGTGTAGGCAAGACAGTTTGAGTGAAATTCTGTCGGAATTCCGACGGGAAAACCATCAGAGCTTTTTCCGACGAGAATTCCGACCGTGTGTATGCGGCATAAAAGTGGAAAATTTCAAGGAGTATGAATGCTTTTTCAAGGCACTGTATATTTTTAAAGGTGCTAATGACAAGAAATTTTCACCACATGTCAGTGAAAACCCATGCAATCTATACATACTAAGAAACCAACACAAATACGTTCAGAAATTAAGTTATGTGTAATAAAATGACACAGAGAAAAAGTATTGAACACATAGTTGCATAGTTACATAGTTAGTAAATTTGAAAAAAGACACAAGTCCATCTAGTTCAACCAATAAAAAAATAAAAAAATGACCATACAATCCCATATACACAATCCTATACCCAGCAAAGCATGATCCAATTTGCTACAGCAGGGGAAAAAATTCCTTCCTGATCCCCCGCGAGGCAATCAGATATTCCCTTGATCAACTTTACCTACCGTATATACTCGAGTATAGGTCAATCCAAATATAAGCCGAGGACCTACTTTTACCACAAAAAACTGGGAAAACGTATTGACTCAAGTATAAGCCGAGGGTGAGAAATGCAGCAGCTACTGTAAGTAGAAAAGAGGGTCAACAATGCCCATCTGCAGCTGCATGCCTCCCTGTGTCCTGTACATACCTCCCTGTGTGCATTGCAGCCTACCTGTGCCGATCTGCATCCTCTGTGTCCTGTGCATGCCTCCCTGTGCGATCTGCATCCTCTCTATGTACACCATTGCAGTCTTCCTGTGCCGATCTGTGTCCTGTGCATGCCACCCTGTGCGATCTGCATCCTCTGTGTCCACCACTGCAGTCTTCCTGTGCCGATCAGCGTGTAAGGCAAACAGACGGCTGCCATTCCAATGTACAAAAGCCGTGCCTCCTCCTTGTCCTCATCCGTGATAGGAGGAACACTCCATTGCCTCAACAATCATTGTTCAGTTTTCAGCCTATCACGGACATCCTCTCATCCTCGTCCATGAGATGAGAATCACAGGATGTCTGTGATAGGCGGAACACTGAACACTGACTCACTGCTGGGAAAATTAGTGTTACCCTATCACAGACGAGGAGGAGGAGGAGGTGCGGCTTTTGAACACTGCAATGGCCGCCGTCTTTCTGCATGACACACTGATCAGGTAGGCAGATGGCGGTAACTCGAGTATAAGCCGAGGGGGGCACTTTCAGCCTAAAAAAAAGGGCTGAAAATCTCGGCTTATACTCAAGTATATACGGTAAACATGTCTAGTTATAATATGTACATTTAGGAAAGAATCTAGACCTTTTTAAAGGAATAGACAGTACTGAGCTGACCAGAACCACCTCTGGAGGGTGTCTATTCCACAATTGCACAGCTCTTACTGTGAAGAAACCTTTCCATATTTAGAGATGAAATCTCATATTCTCTAGATGTAAAGAATGCCCCCTTGTCCTCTGTGATGACCTTAAAGTGAATAACTCAACACAAAATTCACTATATGGACCCCTTATGTATTTATACATGTTGATCATTGTGACAGACCTAGCCGGGACATGGGCTTTTTGAGAGGACTACATGCTAGCCTCCTGCCAGCTGATCACGGGCCCCCCCAAAATACACTCTCTGTATATGCATTTGGCATTAGAAATAGACTAGCATCTGACACCTTGTGTCCCATTCAATGTCATGATGAACTCAAGCCACCTGTCTATTGTGTAAATGAGGCTGGTCTGGCTTGTAAGGTGTATTCCACACACTGTCAGATGCTAATGTCGTCAACTCCAGACAGCCTGTCTGTTGCCTTGTGTAATTCTAAAGAATATTTCACCTATTGTTGTATGTGCTAATTAACCCTGCAATTGAATGAAGGAGTCCAGTGTTGATTAAGGTAATTAGCTCATGCTAATTAAGTTAGGTCTTAGTCATCTGGCTCTATAAAATTGTGTGACATGTCAAATAAAGTTCAGTCCGTGTTGGCACCAAGCAAGTCTTGTCTCGTTTGGTGCTTGGGAGCGGTTGGAATATCTGATACCTATATCCAGACTGAGAGGAAGTTATATATGACGAACGCACTCAAGAGGAGTGTAGGGACGTTCCGTCACATTGTTGGCAAGCAGTGGGATGCTTCCTGCAGTCTGGGACATCCAAACCTCCACCTGGATCCAAGGTCCGGATAGCAGGAGAGGAGGAGAGGTACAGATACCAGCCGCCATGGAAGAGGAATTCAGGAGGAGGTTGCGAGAGATGCAGCTACAGCACAGAGGACCAGTATCAGAGCAGGTCCTGCTGGGATGGTTTGATTCTATTCGCTGCGAACTCTGGAAGGAAGCGCTAGCCCGTGAGCAGCGTCACCAGGGAAAAGTTCTCCCCTCCATCCAGGAAAGGTACTGGTCGCAGTATGGATTGCGGGTGCTGTTTTTGGGAGAAAAACCGCACAAGGAGCAGACAGCTGAATTAAGCAGGCTGGTCTGGGCAGAGATGAAGCTGGATGAGAGTTACAGAGCCCTCCGGTGGCATGTATCCCAAGCATGCCCTTGGATAGCAGATGACAGCCCAACGGAAGGCTTAAGCTACGGCGGCCTGGGACTGTTGTATGTGAAGCTGACAGGGGACTCTAACTTTGGGAGTGATTTGGAGTGGCGGTTGGATGAAATTATGGATTTCAGAAAAGGGCTACTGAACGTCTCGGAAGTGCACTGGGCACTGGAAGATTTGGAGTTTCTGGCCGATCAGGAATGGGAGCTGGAGATCGCCTACAGACGGTTGCTAGACTCTGCTCAGTGCCAGGGCTGGGCTCCCTTTGCCTGGGACTATACGGAACTACCAGTGGACAACTCTGAAATCCTGGCTGAAGAGTCAGCAATGTGGCAGAGTAACAGTGTGCTTTGCCAACCTGCCCCTGCAGCTATGGATGTGGAGGTCTTATGGCGGATGCAGCAAGTGCTGACTGACCTTGATGATCCTGTTTCTGCATGGGATGATCTTGGATGGAGGAATGTGCCTGTCCAGCAGCATGCCAGAGAATCGGCAGTGGAAAATCTGGAAATTGCCATCCCCAAAGCTGAAGTGCTGACAACCGGCCAGAGCTCGGCCAACCTCTGCTCAGCACTGATAGCATCTTCTGGGTTCCATGGACAGGAGATGGTGAACCTCTATCCCCAGACATCAGTTGTAGAGACTGGGGATTTGATAGACTTTTCTGCTGAGGAAAAACAACCTGATGAGCCTCCAGCAGAAGAGCTGGTATTAGGGCCGAACTTCACTGTGCTCTGCCCAGCACCAACGCCAGTATCCATGGAGTTGCAAGGAACTTCCCCAGCTGAAGCTCTGGTCACTGAACAGAGGGTCCAAGACCTCTGTCCCATACCTGTGGCAGTTCTGGAGGCCCAGGGTGAGGAGGTGGTGGTCACTCCCGAGCAGCAGCTCAGGACCCAAGGAGAGAATGCAATCTGCACTTCACATCTGCAGCTTGATCTGGTGTCAGTGGATGGGCCGGTGGTCTCCACTAACAGAAAACCAGCAGAAGTGCTGGCAACCGGGCAGAGTGCTACCAACCTCTGCCCAGCACCGGTAACAGCTGCGGAGTTCCAGGGAGCTGGGGCAGTCGGCCTCTCTCCCCAACAGTTAGCTGGAGCAGATGATGTAGGGAAGCTCCTACGCCCAGCTGAACTGCTGGCAACGGAACAGAGCGCTGCTGGCCTCTGCCCTCAACTGACACAGGACAGATTTCCTGTAAAGGTGGATGGGAATTCAGTCTCCACCTGTATACCCCAGGGATGCTGGGCAGTAGGCCCATATGCCCAACAGCATGACAGACTGAGCCCAGTCACCCTGTCTTCTCTCCAGCGGCTGAAAAGACTCCAGGGAGGAGGGCCAGTCCAGGCCTCTCCCCAGCGGCAGATATGTTCTATGAGAGAGGCAGAGGTTGGCTGGGTGAGTAATACTCTGTTTGAAACAATTTGTTTGGGGTACTGTGTGGGTACAGGCATTAGAGGACTGGAACTATGGACTAACTTCGGAGTCAACCCGTCTGGGGTCTCCTCCTGTGTTAGTCTCCTGCCGAAAGGGGAGAAATGTGACAGACCTAGCCGGGACATGGGCTTTTTGAGAGGACTACATGCTAGCCTCCTGCCAGCTGATCACGGGCCCCCCCAAAATACACTCTCTGTATATGCATTTGGCATTAGAAATAGACTAGCATCTGACACCTTGTGTCCCATTCAATGTCATGATGAACTCAAGCCACCTGTCTATTGTGTAAATGAGGCTGGTCTGGCTTGTAAGGTGTATTCCACACACTGTCAGATGCTAATGTCGTCAACTCCAGACAGCCTGTCTGTTGCCTTGTGTAATTCTAAAGAATATTTCACCTATTGTTGTATGTGCTAATTAACCCTGCAATTGAATGAAGGAGTCCAGTGTTGATTAAGGCAATTAGCTCATGCTAATTAAGTTAGGTCTTAGTCATCTGGCTCTATAAAATTGTGTGACATGTCAAATAAAGTTCAGTCCGTGTTGGCACCAAGCAAGTCTTGTCTCGTTTGGTGCTTGGGAGCGGTTGGAATATCTGATACCTATATCCAGACTGAGAGGAAGTTATATATGACGAACGCACTCAAGAGGAGTGTAGGGACGTTCCGTCACAATCATATCCCCCCTTAATCTCCTCTTCTCAAGAGAGAATAAATTCAGTTTATCTAATCGTTCTTCATAGCTGAGCTCCTCCATGCCTCTTATTAGTTTGGTTGCCCTTCTCTGCACTTTCTCCAGTTACTCAATATCCTTTTTGAGAACTGGTGCCCAAAACTGAACTGCATATTCCAGATGAGGTCATACTAATTATTTGTACAGAGGCAAAATGATATCTCTCTCTCTGGAGTCCATACCTCTCCTTATACAAGAAAGGACTTTGCTCGCTTTGGAAACCGCAGCTTGGCATTGCATGCTATTATTAAGCTTATGGTCTACCAAAACCCCCAGATCCTTCTCCACTATGGATTCCCCCAGTTTTACTCCCCCTAGTATGTATGATGCATGCATATTCTTAGCCCCCAAGTGCATAACTTTACATTTATCAACATTAGTCGCCCAATTAAACAATGCATTGAGGTTGGCTTGTAATTTGGAGACATCCTGTATGGACGTTTTTATACTGCATAGCTTGGTGTCATCTGTAAAGACTGAAATGGTACTTTTAATCTCAGAACCTATATCATATCATTTATAAAGATAATAAAAAGTAAGAGTCCCAACACTGAGCCTTGGGGTACATCACTGATAACCTTAGACCATTCAGAGTAAAAATCCTTAACCACTACTCTGGATTCTGTCTTTTAGCCAGTATTCTATCAATTTACAAACTGATCTTTCCAAGTCTGTAGACTTTACCTTACACATTAGTCATGTATGGGGAACTGTGTCAAATGCTTTTGCAAACTCCAAGTATACTATGTCCACAGCCACCCCTCTGTCCAAGGTTTACTTACCTCTTTATAAAAATAAATCAGGTTTGTTTAACTTCTGTCTTTCATGAATCCATGCTGTCTGTTGCTTAAAATATTTTTTTCCAGCAAGAACTCTTCTATGTGGTCTTTAATTAAACTCTCCAGTATCATCTCGACAATAACAGTTAAACTAACAGGTCTATAGTTACTTGGTAAACACTTTGATCCCTCTTTAAATATAGGCACCACATTGGCCCTACACCAATCCAGTGGTACTATTCCAGTCATTATCAATATAAAACATAAAATTATTTTATCATTAAAAATTAGAAACAATTGCTTTGAAATGACAGAGCTCAATTCTTTTAGGATCCGTGGGTGGATGCCATCTGGTCCAGGTGCTTTATCCACCTTTATTCTGTTTAAATATTTCTGGATCATATCACTTTTGAGCCATTGTGGATCATTTGGGGCAGTTTCAATACCAGACATATTATGGGCATGAGCTCCCCATGGCTCTTTTGTATACACAGAGCTGAACAAAGTATTAAAAAAATATTGCCTTCTCTTTGTCCCCAGTCAGTCACACACTTATTTTGTAAAGGGCCTACATGCTCAGACCTGACCTTTTTACTATTAATATATTTAAAGAATATTTGGGGTTTGTCCTACTATCTTTTGCAATCTGTTGTACTGGGCTAGTATACGCTTCATTTAAAATCCTAATCCCCCCCCTCTGAGTATTTATAATGTTTTTTTTTTATATCTATACAAAAATGTTTTGCCTTTCATTTCTACTTTAAACTAAATGGGTTGTTCTACAAGGTGAAGGTTTACAATCACTTTAACCGCTTGCCGACCGCGCTATAGCCGAATGACTGTCGGATATCAGCGTACATTGACGTCTTCCCAGAATCAACGTCATGTCCGGTTCCTCTCTCCCCTCTGTATCAATCGGTACAGAGAGGAGAGAGATCAGAGGCAGCAGTGCTGTGGGCTGGATGTGCAGTGCCCACAGCACTGATATGTGATAACTCCAGCCATCCATCCATCCATCCAATACTCAGCCATCCATCCTCATCAATACTCAGCCATCCATCCTCATCAATACTCAGCCATCCATGATCAGCCATCCATCCATCCTCAGCAATACTCATCCATCCACCCATACTCAGCAATACTCATCCATCCATCTCTAATCAGCAATACTCATCCATGCTCAGCCATCCATCCATCCTCAGCAATACTCATCCATCCTCAGAAATACTCATCCATCCATCCTCGGCAATACTCATCCATCCATCCTCAGCAATACTAATCCATCCATCCATCCTCACCAATACTCATCCATCCATCCTCAGCAATACTCATCCATCCATCCTCAGCAATACTCATCCATCCATCCTCAGCAATACACATCCATCCATCCATCCTCAGCAATACACATCCATCCATCCATCCTCAGCAATACTCATCCATCCATCCATCCTCATCAATACTCATCCATCCATCCATCCTCAGCAATACTCATCCATCCATCCATACTCATCAATACTCATCCATGGTCAGCCATCCCATCCATACCGTACCCAGCCGTACTCAGCCATACTCAGCCGCACTCAGCCGTACCCAGCCATACTCAGCCGCATTCAGCTGCACTCAGCCGCACCCAATATTGCTTTAAAATACTTCCGCTTTTTATTATAAAACATGTATTGCACACTCACATTTAAAACTCTTTACATATCGTATTTGACAGTATCAGTGACGACTCCTCACCACCTCTCCGCTTTTTCCTGGTGTATGAGACCCCGGAAATTACATCTGGCTCAACCCAGTCTGAATGGACACACAGAGCTGTGACTCAGCTCGGGTGCCCCCATAGCAAGCTGCTTGCTGTGAGGGGACTCAACAGGAGGGAGGGGCCAGGGGAGCCGAAGTGGGACCCAAGAAGAGGAGGATCCAATCTGCTCTGTGCAAAACCACTACACAGAGAAGGTAAGTATAACATGTTTGGTATTTTTACCAAAAAAAAGAAACTTTATAATCACTTTAAAGTGGAGTTCCACCCAAAATTCAAAGTTCTATTTTAAGGACTCCTCACCTCCTTACATGCCACATTTGGCATGTCATTTTTTTTGGGGGTGGGTACCTAGTTTTGACAAGTAACTGCTCCCACTTCTGCTCGGACCACCTAGGCGACTCAAGCGGAAGTTATCCTCTCTCCCTCCCTCCCTGCAAACTTCTGGGACACGTCACAGGTCCCAGAAGATTGCCTGGCCATTGAGGAGGCGTGGTGTGACTCGTGCTTGCGCAGTGCACACCCTGCTGTGAAGCAGCAAGCTGTCACAGTCGGTGCCCACACTTGTGATGCCGGTGCTGGGGAGAGGTAAGGGAAAGAACCAAGGGTTCCTTCGGCCGTATTGATGGATCGTGGGACAGGTGTGTGTTTATTAAAAGTCAGCAGCTATACTTTTTGTAGTTGCAGACTTTTAATAAACACAAAAAACAACTGTAACTCTGCTTTAAGTTTCCGGCTGTGCAGTGCGAGGTGCTGTATTGCGCTGAAAAAAAAAGTACTGCACGGGGTACTTTTTTTCTGCGCACACCAACGCAACGCAGTGGTATGAACTGGGCACACGGGAGACAAGGTATTTATCCTGCCTCTGGTTTGAATATACGCTGAAGATGCTAAAGTTAGAAGCCCATGGATTACTATCAATGTTGCCAACCTTTAGTATTTTTACTGGCAGCCAGTAAAAAAATTACACTTTTCTCCTGCCAGTGAATGCCAGTGACAGGAAAAGGTTACCAGTAAAAAATAGGGCTTTGACACTTGGCTCAGAACCGCACATGCATAGTTCCAGTCCAGAGCCAGCTGAGACCATCCGAGTGCCTGCTACAGTGTGCTCGGATGGTGCAGAGGGGGGGCGGGTCTGGTGGAGGTGGTGCCTGAGCATGTTGTGTGATGTCATGGTGCAAGGGAGCCGAGCGGAGTGGCCGGAGCCTTGTATGCAGGTCTGTGGGACAGGAGCAAGGCAAGCCAAGAGCAGGACTGTCAATGCTATTTGGACTGGAGTGGACTGAAGGGATCACCTTGAGTGGAGAGAGACTGTCACTGTGACTCAGGAGGAGACGTGCGGTGTCGGGGAGGTGACATCATCATCATCTGTGCTGCTGCACATTACTCTCACTGTGAGAGTCAGTTTCATGTGTGTTTTGCTTTCCCATTCTATTTTCTTCTCCGCCTGAGTCCTGTCCTTGAGCTACTTATTTACTATATCAAAAATAAAATAAAAAATATGTTTTTTGCCTTAAAGCGGAGTTCCGCTTAAAAAAATAAAAGTCAGCAGCTACAAATACTGCAGCTGCTAGCTTTTAATAATCGGACACTTACCTGTTCCAGGGTCCAGCGATGCGGGGGAACGAAGCCCCTCTTGTCTCCCCCTCCTCTCGGCAGCGCCGGCATAGTCACTGTGGGCGCACAGCTGCGCAGCACGGCGTGACTGGCCGGGCAATGATCTGGGACATGTGACGTGTCCCAGATGATTGCCGAGAGGGAGGGGGAGAGGAAATCTCCCTTCCGGTGCCACGGTGCGCCGGGAGGAAGCGGGAGCTGGGTATGCACCCCCCCAAAAAAAGGACATGCCAAATGTGGCATGTCAGGGGGTCACCATCCCTTAAAGTGGAAGTTACATTTTTGGGTGAAACCACCTTAAAGTGGACCTTCAGTCATTTTTTCATCTTTTTATGTATTAAATCTTCTGCTCTTATTGTTTTAACTTTGGATAGGAAAACCTATTTTTTTTCTGACAGTAAATACCTTATACAGCCCACTTCCTGTTTCTTGTCTGGTAAAAAGCCTAGGCTTATGACATCATGCACAGCTCTCTTTCTCACTCTGTGAGAGTTTGCCAGGAAGGGAGGGGGTGAGTCATAAGAGGGCCAATGAGAGCTGCAGAGCTGGAGGTGTGCCTCTGTGTGTCTGTGTAAATCCAGGAAGTGAAAAGACAGCAGCTTCAGCTGCCCACAGTTAAAATGGTTGCAGCCAGACTCAGTGGAGGGAGATTTCTGCAGCATATTTAGCAAGTACAGAATCACAATATATATAAAATAATATGCAATGTGGTTGAAAGGAAGCTTCAGCATGGCAAAGATGTTTTTATTACAAATGAAGTGAGAAGACTGCAGTTCCTCTTTAAATCACATTGCTAATTGCATATTGTACGTGCCAAATTTTTACTGGTGTTTTCAAAAATTACAGTTTTAGGTGCAAATGGCAGTATTTACTAAGGATGAGCTCAGGCGTGTTCGCACTGCCCACGTGTAGAGCCCGCCAGGAAGTCGGCACTGCGCTAATCACAAGCAGTGAGACATTGTCCCGATGCGCGGTTGCAGAGATCGGGAAATGTCTCACTGCCTGTGATTAGCGCAGTGCCGACTTCCTGGCGGGCTCTGCACGTGGGCTGTGCGAACACGCCTGAGCTCATCCTTAGTAAATACTGCCATTTGCACCTAAAACTGTAATTTTGTAACTTTTGAAAACGCCAGTAAAAATGTGGCTGTGCCAGTCAATTTTGGTTGTGGTGTCAGTCAATTTCAATCTGGTAGGTTGGCAACACTGATTACTATGTACAGCTTACTCCAGGGGCACTCCTCTGAGAATCTGAATCAAGGCAACCTATCAGCTTCTACCTTTCATTTCCAAGCTGATCCTGCAGAAGGTGAAGCTAGACGCTGGTTGGTTAACACGCACGGCAGCTCTAGCTTTGGTAAACCGATTGAATGCCAGCATTTGTGTGAATGAAAACATGACAGGTAGTGAATTTGAATGCAAGTGACAGCAGCGATGAGAGCCCAGGCACAGGCTGTGCAGAGCGGAGTGCTGCAGTCAGTAGATCATCACCTAGTCAGTGTTGATGTAAAGGCAGCTCAGCATCCCTCTACCCACAGTGGGTGCCTCTTGCCATCAGCATGGACACACTGTATACACAGTAGCAGCTGCACTCAGTGGGAGTGGCACGGAGGGGGGGAGGGGGAGGGACCCAGCTCCTGCTTGTCATTGCCTATTACTTATTCATTTCTCCTAGGGAGCCCTGCCAGCAGCAGCTCCAGTCTCTCTTCTACCTCTTCAAACTCCACTCTCTCTAACCGTTGGCTGCAAAGACTTTTTTTTTTTTTTTTTCTCCTGTTTTGTTCTTCAATAAACCCCCCCTCCTTCTTTCAAACAAGGCAGAGAGGTCATTCCATACAAACTCCTATCCCCATCTCTGCACAAGCCCTGATTGGTGGAATAAAGTCCTCTGGATCTGTTTTGGAGTTGATGCTTATTTTTGTTGTTGTTGTTGTTGTGGTTTGATCTCTGCTTTTTTTTTGGTCCGGGAGGGGGTTGGATTTTTTTTTTTTTTTTTTTTTCTCGGAGCTACTGATCCCAATAAGCAAATTTGCTCGGAGCTACTGATCCCAATAAGCAAACGCGTGGCTCCTTTGTGTATAGCAGCTGCTGTTCATCAATGCCTGGGCAAGTCCTGGGCTCCTAGATACTTGCCGCCGCTTCTTTTCTTTTCCAGCCCCGACACCATCCTATCGGACTTGTCTTATGGGCTTATGATCTCCGCTTTTTAAACCCGAGATCCGTTCTGCAAAAAACTTGTCTCCGATCCGCACCTGAAACCGGCTGAATGCTGACCAATTAGGACCGGGAGCCCCCCTAAAAAACAAAAAACAAAAAAAAAAACTTGAAGCCACCCCTTTGTAAAATAAACCATGGATGTAAGGTTTTACCCGGCAGCTGCTGGCAATGCCCTGCCCGGAGAATCCCCTAACATGGACTTTTCTCAGTGTTTAGACTACTACACTTACAAGGTGAATATTATTTTATGTTTCTTATTTAATCAACACTTTGTGTATTTGTAAATCTCATTTCTGCTAGAACTGTCATTTTATATATTATATATGTGTGTATTCAGTCCATCAGAGCAGGACTTTTCTCAGTGTATAGATTACTACAAGGTGACTATTATATTATGCTTCTTGTTTAATCAACACTTTTGTATTTGTACATTTTATTTGCTTTTTTTGTTTAATCAACAGTTTTGTGAATCCTCATTTCCTGCAGAACTGTCATTTTTCTATGTGTGTTTATTCAGTCCATCAGAGCAAGGTGCTGATCTCAACTACTACATGCTTTTTAATTAATGAGTATTTACTATTAGTCCCATTATACATCTAATTAGAGAATGTTGTGGTTATTTAAACACTGACTATTGCAGCTTGCTCTGGTTTTCCACTCTGAACTTTTTTATGTTTCAGTTTTTTATTTATTTGTGTATGTGTGTGTGTGTGTGTGTGTGTGTGTTCAGTCCATCAGAGCAGGGTGCTGATCTTAAATACTTCATGTGCCATCCAGCTTTTTAATTAATGAGTGCTTACTATTAGTCCCATTATACATCTAATTAGAGAATGCTGTTGGGTATTTAAACACTAATTATTGCAGCCTGCTCTGGCTTTCCACTCTGAACTTTTTATGTTTCAGATTTTTATTTTTTATTCATTTTTTTTTTTATTTTTTCTTCCTTTCTTTCTGTTTTGTGTTTCTTTTTACCTAGTGAGCACCCCTTGATGTCTGCATCTGTGCTTAATCCTTTGTCATACTGTAGCAGTGTTTTGACAACAGAAATATTTGATCTGAATAGATCCACACTGCGTGGAATGATTGACTTGTGTTGTGTCTATAGCTTGCCCCCTTTGCTCTATTGTTGGGAAATAAATTAATGTTTCGCGTTGTATCCCGAGCTTAAAACTGTGTTTATACCTCTGCCCTGATTGCTTTTCATAACAGATGACAGCTGGTAAAGAGAATCCAGAACACATTCGATCATAAAAGCTTAATGTGTTTTTTGTTGAGGGTGAACTATGAATTTTAGCCTTTTGTAGTAAAGTGTTTTACTTTTGTGTTATTCTGGGCACATTATTATGAACACAGTATGTTGTAGTGGAGGTCTTCTTTGACTGACACACACACACCTCTGTACTATGAAGTCTTCTGCATCCCCCCCTTATCTGAGGTTCTATATTTTACAGTATGGAACCCTAAAAAAGTTATGACTTCACTGACTTGCCACAATCCATCTCTACTACCTTGGACTACTGTTGATCAGACCACATGATGTCCTAGTGTGTTTGCAGCTTTAAAGTAACAAAAAACTTCCTGTTAGAGGGTGGCTACATTTGTTCTCCATGGTCCCACTGTATGTAAGAACGTTGTCTCCTCTCACTTCAGAAATGGACTTTGAGATGTGTAGAGAAGTACACATGACTTTAACTTCCTGACAAATGGAAGTGAGGGGGAAAAGGAGAAGTTTGTTACACAGAGGCATAAAAACACAGTAAAAAAAAAAAAAGAATGCAATGAAAAATAGAATGAAGGCCATTAAGCAGTGGATGTGTATGCATTATTTTTGGAGAATATTGTGCTGTGTGTGTGCTTTTTTTTTTTTTTTTTTGGGGGGGGGGGGGGGTGGGGTGTCGAATTTGAAGCTTTTGTAGTAGAGTGACTTACTGTGGTTGTGTTGTTATTAATACAGTATGTTGTGGTGGAGGTCGTGGTTGAGACCCCCTCATTATATATCTTCTGCACTCCCCTTATCTGTAGTTCTGTGTTTCACAGCATGGAACCCTAAAAAAGTTTAGACTTACCCACAATCCCATTCTGCTACTTTGGACTATTGTGGTTCAGGTCACAGGATGACCTAGTGTGTTTGCAGCTTAATGACATGTAAAACTGTACACAATTTACATGCGCTTTTCCTCCCTCTAGACCTTGTTTATAACTTGCACGTTTTTGAATTTTAATGATTTTGTGTAAGAGAGGCACTGAGATTAGTGGAAGATGTCCAGAAAATAAAGTGCAACATAGAGTGACATTTAAGAGCTGGGATGGCTGCATGCCAACGAGAGAGCCAGCTTATTAGGCCAAGTTCCAGCAGCCCCAAACATGCTCACATGTACTTTTATTCTTGCAGTTTCATTTTGCACCATGGTTTCAGCTTACTATGATAAATAATGGCTGACCCTAACACAGGTTATTTTCACATGAGCATCAGGTACTAAAACCTATGCTTGACATATTTCTAGTTAATGTAACATTTTAAGGCAGTTGGTTTTTGAAGCTGATTTAGTTCATTAACATTTTTAGGTGATGAGAAGTCCAAGTTTTGTTTGGGGAGCAGTGTGGACACTTAAATAGTTGGGCCTATGTGTTAAAACATGTATACAATTCTTTGTTATAGACAAAGTCCTAGTTGGATTGATTTGCTAAAGGCAAATATACTATTCACTTTGCAAGGGAATTTTCCCTTCACTTAGGGAAGATGATGAAAGTCCGCTTTGCAAAAATGACTCAATCATATGCAAGGAAAATAATACAAAAAAATGTATTTCTACTTGCACATGATTGGATGATGGAAGTCAACAGAACTTTACCGCATTCACTTATCTAAGGGAACAGGCTATTTGCCTTTAGTAAAGCAATCCCAATAACAGCAGACTAAACTTTAAAGCTAAAGTAAACTGGTCTATAGAACCCGTAACCCCTTCCCCACATTTTCTTGCAGCTCTTGTAAGCAGGTGTAAAAATAACACCTTTTAGGCTGGGTTCACACTGCTGCGGTGCGGGAACGCTGCAAATCTACTGCAGGTTCCCGCATCGCATGTCTCCCGCCGGCAGTTCACACTGCCCTATGCGAGCTGCTGGGAGTGTCAGTGAAATGTTAATGACACCCCCATATCAGCTCGCATATCGCAGTGAGAACACCATGCGATCCGATTCTGCAACGGACCGAAAAAAAGGGTCCTGTGCGAGTTTGGGTCGAATGCGATGCGAATTCAGCCATATTATATGTATGGCTGAATTTGCATCGCACAGAGATCGCATATGATTTGAACTGCAGTGCGGTGCGAATCATATGCGATCTCCCGCACCGCAGCAGTCTGAACCGGGCCTTAAACACTTTTTTTTTTTTTTTTTAATAATCAAACTTCCTCTGCTAAGCAGTGGCCCCCTGGCTTCCTTGGCAAATGCCTGAACTAGGATAGAGCTTGATCCTGCTAAAAGTGTGTAAAGGATGGTGTTTTAGCTAGAGACCACTCAAGAAGTGGGCATAGACCGGCTCAGGTTACATTGAACACTTAGGTCCACTCTAACATTTCCATTTTGCATGGTGCATACTCAAGATTTGCAGGTATGGTATTTTTTACATAGTTACATTGCTCTAGCTTAGACCAATGTAACTTTGCATATATCATACCTGTGGAATCTCTTTAAAAGCTGGACATCACTGTAGTAAACACTGCTACTCCCATTATCTCCACTGGCTTCCAGGTCACCTTGCTTGGTGGCTGTCCTGCTGCATTCTAATCACAAGAGATTGGCCGCTTGGCCTAGGCACCATTCAGAGAATGCTTTGCTTTTTCTCAATGAATGTATATCATTCTTTGATGGGGGCAACGTGGGGAGTGTGACATCACCGCCCATCCTCCCCAACTCATCCAACCAGAGCATGCAAAGCATTCTCTGAATGGAGTCTGTGCCAATTGACCATCGTCCTGCAGGACAGTGATTCGGCAGGGGACACAGAAGCAAGTGGAGGTCACTTCTAGAGGGATCCCACAGGTATGATATATTCATATTTAAATTGGTCCATTCTGGACCACTGTAACTATATAAAAAATGCCACATGTGAAATTCAGCTTTAATCTGAATCATTTGAAAGTACTACCACACACATAATAAAATGTATGATTAAAGTACATTCAATCTTTTGACTACTGTATTTTTTCACCCTGAAAATCGGGTGCAAATATTGTGTGTGTATTATACGCCGACACTGCAATTTGGGCTGCCTAGGAGGAAACGGGGAGGGGGGGGGGGGGGACGAGTGCCGTCAGATTACATACAGCGAGAATCTCCTGTTTACTCAGCGGCCGCTGTAATAGGAAGTCCCGTCTCCTGGGCCGGCATTGGACTAATGTTCTGTCTATCATAGAAGCTGGTCCAGGAGGCGGGACTTTGTATTACAGAGGCCGCCAAGTAAACGGGAGATTCTCACTGTATGTAATCTTACGGCGCTTGTCCCGCCCCCCCCCCCTTGTTATAGTTTTTGAAATTGTGAATTCAAAATCCTTAGATATATCGAAGAATGCTACTGATGAGTTTTGTCTTGTAGAAAACCAGTCCCTACTGGGCTTATGTGAGAATCTGAACTTTAAAGTGACGCTAAAGCCTCACAGTGTTTATACTTCTTGCATTTGTAATGGTCAGTTGAACATAGGACATGTTTGCTTTTCAAAAAGTCTGAGGAACACTTACAACTTGTGTGTTTAGTGCACCTTACTCTATGCAATCTCCCTGAATTTCCGATCAGTGAACTCATGTTGTTCACTTCACATAGTCAACCATTCAGTACCATCTTGGTAGCAACCCTAACTAAAGACATTTGCTTGGAATGCAGGGCTTAGGAGCTGTTGGTGTATCAGAATTTAGTGCATCCAGAAACTTGCACAGAAGGGTGGCTACAGGGGACCCTACAAGGGAACAGAGTCACTCTATAGACAGTAAAGGACGTTAGAGATATTAAAACAGCTGAATATAAGGAAAGGAAAGAAAACGCATAGCAAGCAATAATGTAACCGAGGTAGGCTGCCACATGTTTTTATGTGAAGGTTTTAATAACGCATATAAAACTAAAATTATTCTAAAGTGATTAGCATTCTGCAAGTGTATTATATCGGTAGTAAACCGCAAAAAAGTAAAAAAAAAAATTGGGCCCCTGCAGGATATTAGCATAATGTGCTAGTATGCATTGCCTTTGCAGGCCATCCATTGAGAGCGCAGTGCGCATTTGCCGGTGATGCCACCGGCTGCTACTAAACGGTGCACGTTTAGGAGATATTTACTGTACCTACAGGTAAGCCTTATTTTAGGTTTACCTGTATGCGTAAATCATTACAATGGCTTTACAACTGCTTTAATAAAAATGTTTATTTATTTTGCTTTATTTAGTTTGTTTGAGCATGACTTTAAGAGCTAAGTATTAAATCCCTGTCAACTGCCTGAATTTATGCTGACACATGCTGTCTTCCAGCTACTAAGTAACCATAGTAGTATCAAACACAGAGCAATATAGTTGTTTACATGCTTCTTAACTACAGGATTTTGTTATGCAATACTTTAATCCACAATCAGTAGACAGTGTGTTATCACCATGAGGTCAGAGAGCTGGTGGGGCTGCAGCTGTCAAACTTCAGCTGAACTATTACCTCTAAGCCCTCAGGGCCTGGAATCATCATGAGACAGAATACATTACGCTAAATCTTTCATAAGGATCCCTGCACAGTTCTAAATACTACATATTGATATATTTGCAAAAGCCCAGGTGTGACAGGATTCTTTTATTTATTTTTTATTTTTTTAAAGTTATCTTTAGTTTTGTAATGGTAGAACGGTTAAGAATTTTAAAATATAACCTGTTAACGATTTTGTGTCCTATTCCGAAGCTTGGGAGTCTACGGTTATGAAAAGTAACATTTCTAAACCTAAAAACAACAAAAAAAAATTTGTTATCCCTTAAAGGGTTTCTAAAATGTTAACAGGATCACCTTTGTCATGGCTTTAGCAGCAAAGATCCTATCACCTACTACTGGTAATGGCAAGCTTTTGGTTGCATGGTCTGCTCACAGCTGCCATCGCATGTGCTCCATTCAGTTAAGAGTCCAAGCACACACCCATGGTGAGGACGAGACCTACCTAGAGTATATTCAGTCTACTGGTGCACAAGTGAACACGGTGCAGATGTGGAATTGCCATAGAGAATCATGCTAGATTCTGTGGGGTTGATTTACTAAAGACAAATAGACTGTTCAGTTGCCGTTAGTGAATGAGATGGAGCTCTGCTGACTTCTATCATCCTATCACACGCAAGCAAAAATGCAGTTTTTTTTTCCTTGCACATGATTGGGTATTCTTTGCAAAGTGAAATTGCATCACATTCACCAAGCTCTGGGGAAGATTCTTTTAAAAAGTGAACAGCCTATTTGCCTTTAGTAAATCAATGCAATTACAGTGGCTGTAAGCAGGCCAGCTAAAAGCTTAGCATTTCCATTTTGTTGTTGGTGTGAAGAAATGTGTGGGGGGGGGGGGGTTGTTACTATCTTAATTGAATGCATCTAATTTGATAGGGGTCATTGTTTATATGTTGTATTACCAAGGCAGACAAAAAATGACTGGGAAGGAATTCTGTTTGTGGTTCTTATAGTCGTTTTTTTTTTTTTTTTATATATATATAAGATTTGCTTAGCTTTGAGAAGAACCCATACAAAAAAAATTATGTTCTATCATGTGTATGTGTATTTAAACCCTTAAAGCCTCAACGTACACCTGTCAAGAGAATACCATGGGGGGCCACCATTGCTGGCATGCGCCCAAGAATGTTAGGTGCCTGGTGCAGTGTGACTGATTGTACTTGGTATCAGAAGCAGTAAAATCTATAGGCCCCAAATAAGTGTGCAGTAGATAAGCTGGAGAAAAGTAGTTCATATTTCCTATACTTATTGAATTAGTGACCCAGAAGTGCTCAAATCAATGCCTGTACATAGCGGGCAAGCAGTGTTCTTGGAAAAATTCAAAAATGGCAGCCTCCATACTTTTCCTAAAACAGGTTTTCTTTAAACTGTTTTTATGTTTCACTGAAAGGGCTCTTTTCTGAAATCACACTGAGGTTGTTTTATGGGGTCAATTTGTCACTTGAAATGCAAATATTGCTTAGTGAATTTCTTTAAGCTTGAAGCCAACAGCAGAGCCTGTGCACCTGCTGTAGATCAAACATTTCTGTCTCCCTGTAAGAATCAAGTAAATATTTATTAAGTTGTCAGATAATTACATGGTACAATAGTCTATATCGTATAGGTAGATAGTGAAGAAAAATTAAACGTGACAGCTGGGAATGAAAAAGTCTTATATATCAGCTTTACAGCTCAAATGTTTTGATGGTATCATCATCACAATGTTAGCTACTATGCACTAATTGCTGATGTCTTTACTGCTTCATTAGGAACTTCTGTCTCAGAATCACTGCTTAAAACACAATGAATAAGTTAGATAATGTTCATATGCTAATTTTCAGATATAAATGAATTAGAAACTGAATACAAAGTTTTTTTGTTTTTAAAGCTCACCATATTAATTAAATCTGAATATTGAATAATTATACACTAAAACTGTGATTATTAAATGAAATGTGAGCTGTCTTAGCAAGTACAATGTAAGAAAAGAGGTTGAGTTTTTTTTTTTTTTTTTTTACAACTTCTTCCTTAAGCTCTGCATTGTGTGGTGCTTTGATAATGTTTCACAGCTTGGGCACTAATGTGCTTTTCAGATTCGAAGATGAAGAACTATATGGTCACAGGAATCCTTTGTGTACTTGTTATTGTGATTTAAAATAAAAGGAAAGCTGCTGTGTCAGATGATGATGGTGCCTACAAGGCAGTTATTTGATCCAAGTCAGTGACTTGCAAACAGGAAATGGTCTATGTGTTAATCTAGTTATTATGTATTTGTTCACAGTTTTTACATTTTATAAACCATGGTGTATTGAAATGTATAACAAACAATATATTCCCTGGGTTTTGATATCTGTATACAGGGATGTCTTGGCAGGAATAGCTTCTCTGATTTGTTAAAATCCATTGAGACAGGTTAGAACCTAACATTTATTAGTGTAGTGTTGTTTTGTCTGTCAAGTGATCAACACACAACTCACAACTGATCTGTGATGAATTTGATTAAGGTTTTTGCTTAGTACATTATGTGATTACATTGAAGTCTCTGTGCAGTATCAACCATGTGCATATTTAGATTACCCAGGAAAATCATCTGGATGCTCATAATGACCTTGTGCTCATTGTCTGCTTAAGTCTACAGTGGGTGGTTATTTCCTGTTGGCCAATATAATTTTTACTGGTTGTGCCCTCCTTGTATTTATGGGGCCTGATTTGATAATGTGTGAATTACATGTATAGTCAAAACACATTTTTTTTAGCTTTGATTAGAATACAGGAGTGTTAAAACCTCTGCTTTGCTGTTTTTGTACCGTTGGGGAAATCTTCCTTCATTCCCTGTTCCAGTGACCTAACTGGAAGAAAATAGAGGAAATCTCCTAAAGTGACAGGAATTACAGGTGTCCCTAGAACAGTGATGGTGTACCTTGGCACCCCAGATGTTTTGGAAATAAATTTCCCATGATGCTGATGCACTTTGCAGTGTAGTTGAGCATTATGGGAAATGTAGTTACAAAACATCTGGGGGTGCCAAGGTTCGCTATCACTGCCCTAGAACGTGTGTTCCTTTTGGAAGGTTTTCCCTTTCTCTCGGTCATGGGACAACTCCTGAAGTTTTTGGATTTTCCTTCACTTTATTTTTAGGTGTCAGTGGTCACCAATACCAACAGAGGGGGTAAATCTCCCCAATGAGTGTTTTTGTTTTTCTTAGTGCTGTATAATAAGATTGACAAAATTAAGTGATAATCAATTTTAAAATGCTAGTTATTATACATGTAAGAAAGACGTTTGTAGTCCTTGGTGGTTATAGATGTTTATCAGTTAACTGACTGTATTATAAAGAAGTCATCCAACTATAAAATAGTATTTTTACGTTTTAAAACTGTAAAACAAACCTGAAAGATGGAGTAAATAGTTTACTAAACATCCCTAATTTCCAAGGACACGCCAAAGGATAGATTTGTCTGTGGAGAAGTCCTTTTCATTTTAAAGTGTCACTAAAGGTAATTTTTTATTTTTTTGTTCTGGATAGAGGGGAGAGAAATTAGAACAGCTGTCAGTTTTTATTGCTGTATATGTCCCCGTTAGAAAGATTCACATTCTCTATTTTTTCTCTTTACCGTTATCCTTAAAAGTGAACGTAAAAGAAAATCCCAAATTTTGGGTTGACAGCAGAACCATAATATCTTCCAATGGGGGCACTGGTTCTGGTGACACCCTGGGATTCCCTCACTTTGGAGGGATTACCTCTTATTTTGTGTTTTGGATATGGGACAGGAAGTGAAGGTAAATCTCCCCAGTGGGACACACTCTTGCAACCCCTTACAAGATGCACCACAAGCATCCTACACTCAGTGTGCCCTGTATGGAACTTCTAAATTACATTTTCCTGTATACTCTTCAGTATCATTCAGGCATTATATGTACTTATGTATGCCCTAACATGCATGCATCATTTACAGTATGTGTGGTCATTCATCCTGAATGACAGCCGGAAGCACACAGTGTAAACAAATTCACCTGCCAGTGCACCACTGAGCAGCTATGTAAATTCAATATATCTTGTGGAGCACTGATTTTCTCAAAAATAGTAGAGGTGTGTTTTTCTGTGCATTAAAGTTAGGATAAACGGCCATGTGGAAAAGCCTGAAGAGTTTTTCTTGGGAATCTATAGGTTGTGTCTACCTTTTAAGAACATAAAGCATTCAAAGTAATGATCTATGTTCCTTTTTAAGTCAATATGCTTTCTGTGCACCAACATTTTAGTGCATGATAGTTTAGGCAACAATAATGAACTGATGGAAGGTTTTGCACTTTCAAAATTGCTAAATGTTTTATGAGGTTTCTTTTTGCATTCAAAGATTAAATTCCAGACATTCAAATGCAACTGATCAATCTCTGCCTGAGCAACAAAAAGATAGCAACTTAAAACGAAACGTGCACCTGTACAGAAATTATTAACCACTTCCCTGTCAGTTGTAAAGCAGCCGCTAAGGGGTGAGTTGAGCAAACATTTAAAAATATCCCTTTGTTTACTGTTGGTGCTTATGCACAATGCCTCTGTCCCCACTGACATTAGACAGTGGAGATTGTAGGCTAAAAGCACAGAGCAAATCAGAGTGGCTCTGTACCCTTTGATTGCTGTGATAACGAATCAGTTATCGCAGAAAGTAAACAGTACTACAGTTTACATCTTGTGAACCCGCCCTTCCTCTCACAACAGATATCACAAATCCAGTCTTGCTGAAAGCTAAGGGAGAGGTTGGGGGATAGTAAAAGCTTCATTTATTTGGTTTCCATGATCTTTCCCCAGCTTAGCCACAAAACCGGGAAGTGCGACCCTCAACCCATATGCCCTGACATAAACATGCACTGATAAGCGCTCTGATAATGCATGTGTTTAGTAAGATCTTTGAAAAGCAAGAGCTTTTGACATCCAGAATGTCAAACCATCCTCAGATGTCTATGGCCAGGTTTATTCTTGATTTGTAGAGTGATTGTGTAACTAATTGCTGTTATGATCAAAGCTAATAGACTATTGTTAGAACTGCAAGCAGCAACACACACCAGGCAACAGGTTGATCACAAATCCCACATTTAATGAGATTAAGGTCAACTTCTGTCATCATAACCCATAAGCATGCTAAAGACAAGTAACAGATTTTAATTGTACAGAGTAACATTTCATTCTCTTGATCCATTTCTAAATCTGACATTTGTCAAAGGTTAGCGCTGGTATTTAGACATTTTATTATATAGAACGGATTTGAAAATCTGTGATATGTTTAGTGGGCTAATGATGAGTATAACAAATGTTTTGCCACTTATTAAAGTGGTTGTAAACCCTCACCTCTTAAAACAACCCATTCAGTTTAAAATAGAAATGAAAGGCAAAGCATTTATGTATAGATATAAAAAACATTATATAAACCTTTTTTATTTTTTATTAGTGATTTCTGCTTTCAAACTGGGGCATCAGCGGTAAAGCGCCGCTATTTTTAGCAGTGCTTTACCATCATTTTTGTGGAGGTTTTCGGTCCCTAGCGGTGCGCTTTTAACCCCCCGATAGCAGCCGAAAAAGAGTTAAAATGACCTGCAAAGCACCGCTGCATTCATTTCAATAGGCAGGAACGGTAGAGGTGCGGTGTACACACCACTCCTTCACCGCTTTAACATCCTGCCAGTGCATCGCCTCAGTGTGAAAGCACTCAGGCTTTCACACTGAGACTGCAGGGGAGACGTTTTTCAGGTGCTTTACAGGTGCTATTTTGAGCCAAAAAGCGCCTGAAAAAACGCCTTGGTGTGAAGGGGTTTGAAGAGCTAAGGGAGGAGAAACAGCAGTAAACTGGCTGTGCTGGGGGGGAGGGGTGTTTCGGGACAAGTCTTATCTTTGGATATCAGGCTGCGTTCCCCACATCAAGAGAACTGACCACAGTGTGTTCCTCTGCTTAGTGTGGTCAGTTTTTAAAAAGAAAACAGAGGTACTGGCAGGAACCAGGTATTTCACATGAAGGAAGCAAGAGAAAGAAAACAGGTTACTTTTCCATACAAGTATGTGCTACAGCAGGCACATATAAGGAATATAAAATGTTGGGTTTAGGGTTTACATATTCTTTTAGTTTTCAGACTTACTGTATAGTAATAGAAACAAATAGGTAATTCTTAGGCGGGGGGCCTGCGCGCATCTGCCTTATTTCGATCTGTCTGTATAGACTCCAGAACTATCCTATTTGCACAAAAGGATATGTTCATAATTTTGCATATTGATGTGTCAATGAAACATAGCTTTGTGGAATGTTCAACTAATGGCTCCGACCACAAATAGATGTGGCTTCATATACTGTAGTTAAAGATGTGCATGTAGTGCTCCCATGACTAGATGTTTGAATATTACCTGTAAAAGCCTATTCAAAAAAAAAAAAGATTGTTATAGTAGATATGTTTTGCTGTATCTTTGCACTCTCTTTAAATTGCTAATCTGTTATCATTGCAGGTCACACCCACTCCTTCTGTGGGGCTTATATGCACCTTACAATATCAAAGTGACACAGACTTTTTGCAAAACAAGAGCAGGCAGCTCAAATGATACAAATGCATTCATCATTTTTGTTTTATCATACTATAGGGGTTATTTACTAAAGATGGAGCATGTGAAATCTGGTTCAGCTTTGCAAAGAAACCAATCGGCTTCCAGGTTTGATTGCCAAAACATAATTGAACAAGCTGAAGTTAGAAGCTAATTGGCTACCATGCACAGCTGCAAAAGATTCTGAGTGCACCAGTTTTAGTAAATCTCCCCCTATGTGTGTGTGTTGTAGGCTGTATAATTGTATAGATGCTCACTACACTAGGTTCATATTATAGTTGAAAAATGAAACCGGTCTATCAACTGTTCATCAATCCCAAACCTTCTTAGTGAATTGCAATTCAGTTTGAAAGTGCATTAAAGGCTTAGTTCACAATTTTTTTTATATTCAATTTTCGCTCAACTGTGTGCCAGTAAAATTATATAGTACCACTCTCCCTGGAATGTTAAAGCGATCTCTAATGCTGGAGCAGTTCCATGACAGCCATTAGTCACCTTTTGTACAAAAATTGTCTACTGGTATCAAGTCAAGTGTAATGTGCACTGTACAGGCTGGTCTGATCATTGGGAGAGTCCAGGAGCTCTCTGCCTCCGATGTCATGTGGTGTACCTTCCCTCTGCAGGTGCATCTTTCCACTGCACTTACCCACCTCTCTTGCCCAAAGCTTTCTGTCTCCTTCCCATTGCAGGTGCATCATTAGAGATGCAGTTCTCCTCTGCAGGCTCTACAGTGCACATAACACTACATGGGAATACATATTTTGGAATTGACACCATAGAAGAGGCAACTTCACCATGGTCAGGGAGGGAGACAAGTAAGAGGGTAACAAAATAGAAATGTCTGGAGCACAAACGAGCATACCAAAGGCTTCATTTCCTTCTGAAAACTTCAATTCTGCTATAAAAGACATGTAATTGCCTTTATATTTAGGCAGCAGGTTAATGTGTTATGATTTATGAAGAAAAGTTAACTTTTGAAACTTTCTTAAACTCCAGTGAGCCAAAAACCTATTCCTAGAGTCCAATCTGGTGGTCATGGCTAAATTGCACTATCCTGTGAGATTTAAAGTATAATTAAGAACAAAACTTTATTCAAAACTTAAAAAAAAAAAAAAAAGTGTAAAGGGATTAGTAGAACACTGGTCTCCTGTTAGGAAGATTCACCCCCTCTACTTGTCTTGTTTACCAATATTACTAAGGCTTGGTTCACACTGCCGTGACTTGTCATGCGACTAGAGAGTTCAAAGTCGCATGACAAGTCGCACCCGATTAACTGCGATGAAAGCGTTCTAATCGCGCGTCTTAAAAAAAGGTTCCAGGACTACTTTGCGGCGAGATCATCATGACTTTCATTGACTTCTGTTAATGAACTTTGCAAGCAAGCCACTATGAAGTCGCATGGCAAAGTCACGCAACTTTGCTGTCGCGGCAATGTGAACCGAGCCTAAAGCCCCATACACACGCACGGATTATCCGAGGACCGTCAGACCATGTCCGTCATACTTTGTCTGATGTTGGTTTTGCGTACACACGGTCGGACAAAGTTGTCGGAAAATCCGATCATTCTGAACGTGGTGACGTTTGTTGCCTACGACGGGACTACGTAGAGGCTAATAGCCAATAGCTTTGGTCTTGTAATGTGATCTGAGCATGCGTAGCACTTTGTCCGGTCGGAATTCGCTACACACGATCGGATTTGGTGTGATCGGACTTTGTTGTCAAAAAATCTATCCAGCAGGAGATAGGACTTTGTCCGTCAGACAATCTGATGGAAACTGTCCGATGGTGCCTACACATGGTCTGATTTTCCGACAACATTGTCCGATAGGACAGAATCCATTGGAAAATCCTACCGTGTGTATGGGGCTTGAGAGTGAAAGAAAATGCCACATTTTGAGTTGTTCCCGGGATTGGTAATTGAGAGCAAATCTTTTATTAGGAACACTAGTTATGGTAACAAACAGGGATTCCATCACTTTGGAGGGATTATTAGCCCCTTCCTGTTTTGACTATCGGGCAGGACGTGACGTGAGATCTCCCCAAAGGGAAACAGATGTCAAAAAAAGTCTGACAAGGTTTATGACCCTTCCTACTCCATCCAAAATAGGGGGAAAAAAATAAAATTTCTATTATTTCTACTTTAATGCAAAACTGCTACTTTATTTCACTCTTGTAGGACCTCTTGACCTCTTTGTATTAATGTTCCCCCTTTTTTTTTAGCATTTTTAAATATATCCAAATGAATGAATAACATTTTTAAAAGTTATGTAGTTGAATAAAGTTACAGATGCTGCCAAATTAACACACTGTTGTTCAGTTTTCACGTAAAACAAAAACAACATTTTTGCAGTGCCTTTACGTACTTTGTGTTAATGTAGGCCACCATGCTTTGTGATGTGCGTGCTGTAACACAGGTTTTTTGCCTTAGTCAGTTGGAATGTAATTTTAAATAAAAGTGGTATTGGCTTCGTTTTTTTTTATTTTTATTTTTTTTAAATAACAAACATACTTGCCTGCTCTGTGCAGTGGTTTTGCACAAAGCAGCTCTGATCCTTTTTCTTTTCGGGTTCCCCGTCGGCGCTCCTGGCTCCTCCCCTTTCAAGCAGTGCCCCCCAGAGCAAGCCACTTTCATGCTTGATCCTGAGCCTCTGCTCTACGCATCTATAGGATGCCTAGAGCCACGGCCTGGCCCCATCCCCCCCGCTCTCTCCTCATTGGCCCACTGGCTGTGATTGACAGCAGAGGGAGCAAACGGGCTCCCACTGCGGTCCCAGCCAATGAGGAGGGAGAGTCCCGGGACAGCAGAGGCTATCGTGAACATCTCTAGATCAGAGGGGACTCAGATAAGGATGAGAAATTATGTCAGTGATGGCTTTTCAGGATTTTTTTGAATGTGCATTGTTCTAAATGCTTGCTCATCCATCATTGGATGCATGTGGTCATAATGGACAGTCTTGTCTAAAGTGTCAGTATGAATGTCTTCTTACGACTGTTCTGTTTTTTTTCTTTTCTTTTTTTTTTTTTCTTTTTTTTAATCTGTAAACACGCGTTTTGACACTGTACTGAGGAAATGTATAGAAACCATCTTTGTTTTTATTGTCATTGTGTTATGCTACATGGGGTTGCTTACTTGATGAGGTAATATATTCACATGGTTGCCTAATTCTGCTCAAATAACTGCTTTGTACATGTAAATCCAGAGCAAGTTAGACATTGTGTAACCAAAGAATTGTCTCGTGTCTCAATGTATGGGACCTCATCACATAATCTATTATTCAAAAGTTTATGGAAAACAAGTACTCATGCTTTTGATTAAGAAAAAAAAAAAAAATTCAGGACCAGATAATCAAATTCACCAATTATGTGGAGTGCTGCTATCATATATAAGTCAAGTTCTCCAAATTGCTGTTACAGGAAAGTCTGTCATATTAAATGTTTTTTTATTTTTATTTTTTTTGTTTTGTTTTTTGTTTTTGTTTGTACTTAATAGTTATAAATGTAGTTTTTATTTGTGTATTTTTTTTTAAAACTATAAATGTTGTGGGTACCCAATAAACCATCATTTGAACTTCTACTTAAAAACTGTCTCTTTTTATATAAAAACACAGAAAGCTCTATTAAGCACTATATATATATATATATAATGCAGTGCCCAATGATGGCTTTTCTCCTCTTTAACTAGGAGTAGGTATTAGAAAATTAGTATGTAAGGTTTCAATAGATAGGAGCCTTGTATTTCATGATACACAACTCCCAGAACATTGACATCCATATGTATAAGTAGCAAAATGGGCCTTCATCATTTCTTTTACAAAAAAAAAACATAAATTAGATAGCCAGCGGAGAGAAAAGGTGAAATGTCACTGTGTTACTTTTTGATATGCACTGTATGTAATCATTGGTTTGTAGCACATTGTATTAATACCAAATGTTGTTTCAACTGACTAGAGATAAATATAATGAGGAATGAGAGAAAAATTTTAAAGCTGCTGTTTGAAATGTGACCTTGACAGCAGCAGCTGTAGCAATTATAAAGCAGGAAAGCTGACTTGTCAGTTTGGTAAAGGTGGCACAATGGTGATTTTGCACTAGTCAAGCTACCTTTTGTAAAGCGAAAAGAGATTTGTTGTTTTATTAGAATTAGGTGTTGTTTCAACTGAAATGTATATTTATATAGATACACACTGCCTACAACTTGTCTGGTGTTTTTTTTTTTTTTTTAAAGCAGAGTTCCAGTCATTTTTGTGTTTATTAAAAATCAGCAGCTACAAAAAGTGTAGCTGCTGACTTTTAACCACTTCAATACCGGGCACTTTTATACACCCTTCCTGCCCAGACCAATTTTCAGCTTTCAGTGCTCTCATAATTTGAATGACAATTACTCAGTCATGCAACACTGTACCCAACCAAAATTCTTTTTCTTTTTTTTTTCATTCAAATAGAGTTTTATTTTGGTGGTATTTAATTACCACTGGGTTTTTTTATTTTTTGTGACATAAATGAGAAAAGAGCGAAAATTTTGAAAAAAAAAAAACACTTTTTTTTTTAGTTTCTATGATAAAATTTTGCAAATAAGTAATTTTTGTTCATAAATTTGGGCCAAAATTTATACTGCTGCATATCTTTGGTAACAGCCCAAATCAGTGTATATTATTTGGTCTTTGAAAATTGATCACACCTAATGTACTGACTATGAGGCATGTGGCTGGAGACAGGTACTTGGGTAACCTGATGAGCTGCAGATAGGTACTCAGATGGGCTGCAGATAGGTACTCAGATGGGCTGTGACAGGTACTTGGGTACTCAGATGATTGGTGTGTGAGGAGGAGAACCTGGTAACATCTCGTTACCACGGTTTGATGACATTCTGTGACTGGCTGTAAATTGGACACAGCTGGTCAAGTGGTAAAGAGCCAATTTGACTGGCTCTTTACCACAATCAGGGTTGGGCTGTGTCAGGGTGACAAAACCTTGCCCGATCGGTGCTCTGTGGATGTGGACATTGCATGTGGCCGGCTGTGTGATCTCATACGTGGTAAAGAGACATTTTTTTTATTGGCTCTTTACATGGATCTGGTATGGGCTGTATCTGAGGGACATGCCTCATCGCCGCAGGAGCGGCGAGAAGCCGAGGACGGCATATGAGGCCCGCCCAGGATGGGAGTTCCCATCTGTGGACATCATATGACTATGGCCCAGTATTGATGTGGTTGATAAACAGGCACTCACCTGTATTTCAATCCAGTGGTGTACTCACCCCAGCCGTTTTTACCCCATGTCCTCCCATGGCGGTGCTGGCATCTTCGCTTTGATCACCCTGCTGTGACAGCTTGTGGCTGAAGGAGAACTTCCGCTTCTGATCACCTAAGGCGAAGTTGGAGCTGATACCTGTCAAAACCCGCCCCCTTCCCTCAAAAGCTCAGTTTCATAAACAGGAGCTGGGGAGGAGGCCTTAAAGTGGAACTTTTGGGTGGAGCTCTCCTTTAAACAGCCATATTGATAAAATGAAGAACGTTTTACTTACAACACACCTTGTATATGATCCTGCTATTACTAATAAAACTTTATGATGATCCACATGGGCCTACAAGACATTTTAGGGGGAATGCAGGAAAATTGACCAATCAAGAGTTCTTCTTAAAGCTGAAGATAAGATATGAATTTTTTCACATAGTGGTCCAATGCATGTTTCATACCTGACCGATCTCTATGAAAACTGCAAATAGCTGTAGTGGGCACCACTACAACAGTGATGGCCGCTAGCTCTTAGGTCCTGTGCTGACTGGCTGCTCTGCTGCTGAGTGAACACAGGGATTTTTTTTCATGCAACAGGAGCATCATATAGAGAACACTTTGCATATTTGCAATGAATTGAAAGTATTCTCAGACTGGACAAGGTGGAAGGGCAGGGCAGTGCGATTTATGCTGATTTTATTTCAATAAATGGTTATACCATCTTTTTAAGAATGTTGCAAGTTGCTTTCTGGTTGGCTGTCATGGGTTAGTGCATACAATTTGCCTATTGCTCTGTTACTTTAAAATGGTCCAAAAATAACCATGAGTAGAATTAAGTTCGGCTCTCCACAACAGCCTCAGTTTCTCATGAGGCTCCTTGGAAAAATGAATTGCCAGTCCCTGAGTTAGTCTTGTGACCAAGTATCCTTTAGTTCTACTGATGGAATGTACCAGTAAGTTTTTAGAAGTAACAAGATCACAAAGTAAAACCTAAATGTTTAGTAAAAATACTGTGCTTTAGAGTACGTTCTGATGGGTGTTATTTCTCAGCTTCTGATCATTTTAAATGTAATTAAAAACATAAACACACTCTGTCCCAATTACGGTAACCAGTTACAGATGCATGTCCTTCCCCTGCCAGGTCTATGAGTGAATGGTGAATTCAGCCCTGTGTATAAAACAAAATAAATAGCTATTTTTTTTACAATTTAGGTTACACAGTGAAATGAAAAATATGCATAATATGGAAAAAACACAAGCATGTATACTTGTAGTATGTGTATTGGAACTCCATAAATCGACATGGGCGCACACAGAAGCCAATGATTTAATGCGTTTAAACAAGCAAAAAAGAACTACTAGTATATAAAACACTAGTAGAAAAGCATATGCCGAGATGTGTTTTTTTAATAGACAAGGTGTTTGTGTCTCTTGGGGATAAGAGACAAGTACAGAACAAACATTTATACAGACTTGCTGAATCTTAGATCATTAATCAGACGAAAGTGTTCTCTCCAAGTTACTAAATGTATGCATAGCAGGGATAATACATCTTCAAATCACCATGCTGCCACAATAAACAAATACTTTCTTCAGTACGAAGTACATTAAGATTTTGCTCAACGGATAAATAACTACTACTGCTGATTATGAAAACAGCATTGTGAAATCCAGATCTGCATTTATAATTACAGATTTCTGCTTGCCTACAAGGAAAATTAACTACTGCTGTGCTACGTTTACATGGTGTATGTAATTTATGTGATTATAAAAATCCTGTATAATAACTGTCATAGTGCCAGCAAATGATTTCAAGGCGTCACAGAGAACAATGATCCATTTAACAGCACTGCAAATATAGAAAGGCCATATAGGCTACAGCCTAGGGAAGCAAGGGTGAGGTGAACAGTAGGCTGTCCTACACTTCTTTATTTTAGTTCCTACATGAGCATACCAGCATAGATCAAGAAAAGGTTTCCGTTTTGGTTAATAGGTACTGTTCAGGTATTCCACCCAAGAAGTTTAAGAATGCAACAAAGAGATTGTATTATAATAACGAGGGCTTATGCCCCGTACACACGGTCGGAAAATCCGACCACAAAATCCATAGGATTTTTTCCGATGGATTTTGTCCGACACTGGTGTTGCATACACACGGTCGGACAAAGTTGTCGGAAAATCCGATCATTCTGAACGTGGTGACGTTTGTTGCCTACGACGGGACTACGTAGAGGCTAGTAGCCAATAGCTTTGGTCTTGTAATGTGATCTGAGCATGCGTGGCACTTTGTCCGTCGGAATTCGCTACACACGATCGGAAAAACTTTGTCCGTCAGAAAATCCGATGGAAAATGTCTGATGGAGCCTACACACGAATTTCCGACAACATTGTCCGATAGGACATTTTCCGTCGGAAAATCCGACCGTGTGTATGGGGCATTAAAGTGTATTTCCACTTTTGGAAAAAATTGGGATAACACCTACTTTATATTTGATACTTGATCCCATTAAAATAGCTTAACTTAAAAAAAAAAAAAGATTGCTGGTTATTTTTTTAAAGCAGACCTTTGCCCTAAAGACGATAATGTGCCACCCTTCCTCTTCTCTCCTTTCTCTCATGCCAATTAACTTTTTTCTTTTTTTGGTAACGCACTTCTGTGTTACTCACGGGTCATCTGCACATGCGCAAGGTTTTTCTGTGCACCAAGGGAGGCATACGGAATTTTCACTTTTAAGGTGTTTTTTTTTTTTTACTTCCCTAAAAATCCTCACATAGCGTCCCTGCTTTGTGATGTTTGGCAGAGGCTGTGGAGTAATATCTAACCTAATTAAAGAGAAATGGGTTTTACTTCCTCCTTTTTTTTTTCTCTGCAAAGTAAAAGCATAATGGGCTAGTATGCATCGCATTTGCACTTTTCCGCCAAACAAAGTCTACAATGTCCCCGCTGGTGGCCTCATCTATCTTCACCCCTTCTCCTTCAAGGGCCATGGACTCGGCTCTGTGACTGGCCAGTCACTCCCGTGCATGCAGTCGGGAGCCGCCGGTCACAGCATGGACCCTTTTTAGAAAGCATGCGCCTGATGAAGTCGACGCAAGCGTATATGGTAAATATCTCCTAAACTGTGCAGGTTTGGGAGATATTTCCAATTCCTACAGGTAAACCTTATTATAGGCTTTTCGTAAGTAAAAGTGGTGTAACTAGGTTTACAACCACTTTAAAGGATAAGTTCACCTTCGGGGACATGTTACTGCAGTGTATCTCAACTCCTGTTCTCAGGACCCACTAACAGGCCAGGTTTGCAAGATAACGGAAATACATCACAGGTGATATCTTATGCTGCTCATTGATTGCAGTATTCTAGTCTGCATCTCCCCAAAGTAATACTTAAAATCTGGCCTGTTAGTGGGTCCTGAGGACAGGAGTTTAGAACCACTGTGTTACAGGGTGGAACATGTAACAGGTTCCCATCCCCTGCACTCCCTGTGACAGCAGGCCAGGGATCTTCTCCCTGTACCTGCTGTCACTATTTGAAAAGAGCGGGCCATGTGGGGATCCGCCCACACAGCTGCGCCATTCTTTCAGAGTTCTATGAATGAATGAACTACAAGTACCCGGCAGCCTGTGCCGCCCAATGATTTACCAGGGCACTGTTGAGCACTCTAGTAGTTCATGAATTCTTCCTGTCTTTGAAGCTGCCTGCCCATACGATGTATGGGCAGACAGCATACACTGACAGTCTATGGGAGTCCTGCATTGCTCCAATGCTTTCCAGGCTCCTACAAAAAAATATTAAATGCGCATTTTGTTTACCTGCAAAAATTTGCATTTAATAAAAAAGATATAACCCTTTTAACTCCTTTTAACCCTGTCTGTACTGTGCTTGCAGTAATACATTATCAGCTGTAAACTTGATGTGAACACTGTCCTAACAAAAGGTTAAATATTTCTAAACCACCTCATACGTTGTATGTTAATACTGTCTGTATGGGGACAAACTCTTCAGAAATTCTTATAATCAGCCTTGACACCTTCTTCTCCATAGAAACTTCTAAAAGGTTAACAAATTTTAGGTATGTTGTGTGAATGGGAACAAATAACATACACATAGTGCTGTTTTTGTCAAATTTGACTTCAAAAGTGTGAATACAATTTAACATGACCTAAGGGTACAATGTCAGATTTAGGGTTTGCAGCTCTATTGGCATAGCATTTATTAGGGGACACCATGAGTTTGCAAGCTAGAAACAATACAATTCTGTTAAAATAATATTGGAATATAATTGAGTATTATGTTTTTCTTGTGCCAGACATGTAATGGGGTGGTTTGCTTACATTGCATCTGAACCTTCCCAAGCAAGGCAATATACTTTATCCACTTCTAAATGCTGCAGATTTGTGCAAAGCGTGAGTATGTTTTACCTGGTTATGATGATGTAGAAAATTCCCAGGGATTCAGTAACCGCTTACAAACCCATACGATTCATGTTTACAAGTACTGAAATTTATTAACAACTTTACCAGATTATTACAGAATTCCAAATAAATGATGAATGTGCCTGCAGATGTATTTGCTTAGTGGTAAATGACAACCAAAGCTGTCAGCTGCTGTAATATGGCTAACAGGTCTTTTATTGCATAGTGAAACCTACAAAAAGTGGTAGGTGCAGGCCTCTGTATATCTCCCTTTGCCAGGAATTGCAATGTGTTAGCTGTGTGTTAAAATCACTTTAAACTTTGTAAATATTGATTGAATATGGCTTAAAGTGCCCATTACTTATTCAGACAGTATTTGCCTTTAGAACATCCAATCAATTTACATTAACGTGGATGTAAACCCTCACATATACCCAGTGAAGTGAACAGCCTCAGATGATACACAGAGATGAAACAAATCTTCCCTACATAAGTTTTACATGTATATCTGCTGTCTTCGGCTTTATATATTTTTTAGAAGGTGCACATTGTGTTAGAGAATTTCTCTTTCTGTTCAACACTGGGAGTGGATTCTTGGCATACAGACAAGACAGCTGATTGAAGGAAAGGCACACTCCACATAGGCAGAGACTTGCAGAGCTGTGCTGTGACAAGGCAAGCTCTCTGCTAATCTATTTATAGCAACCTTCCTTGACACAAATTTCAGTCTGGTTTTATCCTGGTTGACAGAAAACTTCGGAAGTCATCATGCGGTTAAACAGAGCAATGAAACAGCAGAAAGACACAGGACTTTGTGCTTTGGTGCTAGGTCATATTTCATGAATCAGGTTTACATCCACTTTAAAGTACTGTATATGTCAGCCCTCACCTTGTAAAACAACCCATTAAAATGTTATTAAACCCAGGACCCTGCGTTCACTATATCTGGCCTCCCATGGAAATACAATTATTTTAGTAAATATAAACTGCTAAATACCTTTTCTCATCAGCAGTATATAGCAGTCTTGTGACTTTCATCAGTGTCTGGTTAAAGTATGTAGAAGGGGTTTTTATTCTACTCTGACTGTCCTATGAGGCTGCAGGAACCCTGGCCCTATGTCTGGACAGTGCTAATTGGCCCTGTGTTGATCCCATGCACCCTCCAAAGAAAAAAATAAATAAATGAACTCTAGCAATACACTTCAAACTGAGCATATGCAGAGTGACTTCAAAGGCTCTCTCTTATTAGGAGATGGACTGGGAACAGTGGAAGAAGGGGAGGATCAGAGAAGATAGGATCAAACAGCCTTTTTACACAATGCGAAGGATTAACCCCTTAGGTTCCACAGTGAGTATAACAAGCATGCTTTACTGCAAATATAGCCTGATTTTACTGTTGTGAGTTTAGTAACACTTTAAGTTTAAAACAGAAATGGAAGGCAAAACATTTGTGTATAGATATGAAGATTGTGTTTTTTTTTTGTTATTTTATATAAGTGATCACATAACCTTTGTTCTCTGTTGCATAAAGCTAGGTTCACGCTGTTGCAATTCGATGTTGATCTGATTTTCAGTGCAATTTATTTATTGCAACTTGGGTGCAATTTGGATGTGGTTTGCACATTCTGTGGGGCCAAAATTGTGCTGGAATCACACTTAAGTAATATAGAAACCTTTTCCAAAATGAGTTCTGATGTGCTAGGTACCATTGAAAACAATGTGATTTTTTTGACTTGTTGTTGCGACTCAAGTTGCATCTGAAATTGCACTACTGTGAACAAAACCTTGGAGAGCTGGGGGTGTAGACTGCAGCATGAGGCAAGGAGAAAGCAGTACATTGATCTTTCCATTGAATGGCTGTGCAGGGGGGCGTGTCAGCACAAGTCTGACCATTGGAGGACAGGCAGGCTGTACTCTCTGCACAGCCAGAAAAATTACCACACTGGGATGGATGTGCTCTTATGCCTAGAGTGATCAATCAGAAATAGGAAAACAGGGGTACTGGCAGGTTCACCATATATTACACACAAAGGAAGCAATGCCAAGAGAACAGGATATTTTTTCTTTTCCAATAATTTTTATTAATATTAGAAATTAACAACAAGGTACCATAAGTACAACATCCATTTCTTGGTCCATTGTGACATATAGTGATGGTTGCAAATATGTTTCAGAAATCAAGAAAGAGCCTATACGTTACCTCCTATTTTTTGGTAACAGAGCTGTAACCAGCAAAAAACCTAAATGCATTGGAAACAACAATAACCTAATCTTCAACTAAACACTTCAAGTTGTATCATGTAGTTAACTACAACCCATACAATTCCGTGAACTTCTACTGGCACTTTTTAGGTTGACATGAAAGAGAAGTCTCACAGGACCAACAATGGCATAAGAGCCAACATAAGAGGAGAGAAAGAGAAAAAAATAGAGAAAAGAAAGAGAGAAGATGTAAGATACAAGACGTGCACCCTCTATCTACTGTACAAGTGTCCCTCTGGATAGAGGATGCCAAGCGGACTAGTACTAAGTGCTACCGTAAGAAAACTTCGTCGTTTGCCTCAATAATTAAGGTGTTGATCTAAGATAAATTTAGCCAATTTCCCCTATTCCGCTGCTTCCATCGCTTCCCCCAAGTCCTGTTACATTCTTTCCATAAAGGGTTTGGTGGAATTCTCATATACAGTGACTTGAAAAAGTATTCATACCCCAAAATTTTACAAATTTTGTCATGTTACAATCAAATATGTAAATGTATTTTATTGGGATTTTATGTGATAGTCCAACACAAAGTGGCACATAATTGTAAAGTGTTAGGAAATAATATAAATAAATATCTGAAAAGTGTTGCGTGCATTTGTATTCAGCCCCCTTTACTCTGACTAACTAAAATCTAGTGGAACCAATTGCCTTCTGAAGTCACCTAACTAGTAAAAAGAGTCCACCTGTGTGTAATTTAATCTGGGTATAAATATATCTGTTCTGTGAAGTCCTCAGAAGTTTGTTAGAGAACCTTAGTGAACAAACAGCATCATGAAGGCAAAGGAACACACCAGACAGGTCAGGGATACATTTGTGGAGAAGTTTAAAGCAAAAAAAAAAACAAGCTTTGAACATCTCACAGAACACTGTCCAATCCATCATCCGAAAATGGAAAGCGTATGGCACAACTGCAAACCTACCAAGACACTGCTGTCCACCTAAACAGGCCAGACAAGGAGAGCATTAATCTGAGAAGCAGCCAAGAGGCCCATGGTAACTGAAGAGATCTACAGCTCACGTAGGATAATTTATCCACAGGACAACTATTAGTTGTGCACTCCACAAATCTGGCCTTTATAGAAGAGTGGAAAGAAGAAAGCCATTGTTGAAAGAATACCATAAGGAGTTCCGTTTACAGTTTGCGAGAATCCATGTGGGGACAGACCAAAATGTAAAATTTTGGTCTAAAAGCAAAACACTATGTGTGGTGGAAAACTAACACTGCACATCACCCTGAACACACCATCCCCACCGTGAAACATGATGGTGGCAGCATCATGTTGTGGGAATGCTTATACTCAGCAGGGACAGGGAAGCTGGTCAGAGTTGATGGGAAGATGGATGGAACCAAATGCAGGGCAATCTTAGACAAAAACCTGTAAGTCTGCAAAAAACTTGAGACTGGGGCAAAGGTTCACCTTCCAGCAGGACAACGATCCTAAACAGCCTAAACAGTCTAAATAGCCTAAACGATCCTAAACAGCCAGATCTGCAATGGAATGGTTTAGATCAAATCTTATTAATTTTTTAGAAAGGCCCAGTCAAAGTCCAGACATAAATCCAATTGAGAATCTGTGGCAAGACTTGGAAATTGCTTTATCCAATCTGACAGCGCTTGACCGATTTTGCAATGGAGAATGGGCAAAAATGTCACTCTCCTAGATGTGCAAAGCTTGTAGAGACATGCCCAAAAAGACTTGCAGCTGTAATTGCAGGGAGCGGTGGTTCCACAATGTATTGACTCAAGGGGGCAGAATATAAATTCAGGACACGCTTTTCAGATATATTATTTTTGTAAAAAAATTTGAAAACCATTTATCATTTTCCTTCTAGTTCACAATTATGTGCCACATTGTGCCACAATAAAATACATTTACGTCTTTGGTTATAACATGACAAAATGTGGAAAATTTGAACAGACCCAGGATACGTGAAAGGAGCTCTCGGAACCCTCAGAAGCCATTTAAAGCCAACTGTACTTAAAGGACACCAAAAAAAAGACTACATTTCCCATTTGACACCACATGTCATGCATTTGGTCAAAATGGTGACATTTTCACTGATGTCTCCTGAGTTTCGTCAAAATTTCAGGAAAATGAAATGCCTAAATTGCACTTATTCCTAATGCAGCCCTAAAATTAGTAAGTAGAAATTAGTAATAGTATGTAAAGCTTACATATAGGCAGAGTCCAACACAAAAACATTTGTTCCAGAAGGGATCTCAATAAAGCATTCTCAACTACAATTATTTGAATTTTTTTGTGGTTTAATTCTCATATGCACCTTCAATAATCCTCTTAAAATTAAGTCCCCGTCCAAGCGGAAGTGCAAACTATTTTTCTGCAACATTTGTTAGCAGCATAATCGCTTCTTGTTTCAAGACCTAAAGAAAGGGAAAAAAATAATCAAAAGCAATTAATCTTCCTTTGCACATGAGAAATCAGACATTCATGTCTGACAGATGATAGAGTACTGTGATTTAGTTCCAAAGCTTTAAATACAGAACTGAAAAAGAAAATGTAAAAAAAAAAGAAACACAAAGCTCCTCCTCCTGTTAGCATGAAAGCCTCATCAAAGGAATGTTGTATGAAAGTGAAGCCGACAACTCACAAGCCCTGCAGGATTTGGGGAATTATTATATTTCACATCATATGTACTTTATTTTCTCTGATGTTTCCACTACAAATAATTTATTTTTAATAGAACATGCAAAGTTAAGCATGTTGATAATAAAATGTGACATCTTAATGTCTTTTAAAATTTTGTATACCAGTGATTTTCCAAGTCCAGCATTTATTGTCAAATGGACAAGACGTTGAATTAAAGTGGGCCGGACATCTGTTCAAACGCTCCTGTTAATTATAAAGACAAAGGGGAAAAAAAAATCACTTCAACACAAAATACAAGTTTATGACTTAAGTTAATAATCCTTTTTTTCTTCCCTTCAGGATAGAAAAAAAAGGCTCACTGCTTTAGATGAATTTAATGAACTGCAAAATACTGACATTTTCCCTATAAAAGTCACACACTATTTAATTAGGTAGTTAAATACATGGAGCTATATTAAAACAAGCTTGGGAAAATGTCATAGCAGCATGAAACAAAACAATCTCTGTTTTATACCTGATCATTTACATTGCATAACTGGTTTGTGTGTGTGTGTGTAGGTATTATGTAATTTGTATTTGGAAAGTCTATTTTGAGTTATTTAAAAGGAATAAGTCCAGAAAGTATTTTTTTACTTTGTTGCAGGGGCGGCCCATCCATTAAGGGGGCATGGGTGCCACCTCCCTTTTGCATCCCTGCTGCCACCCCCTATTCATGCGTCCAGCACCTTTCAGGACGCAGGGCAGGGTTTTTTTTTGTAAGCACCTGATAAGAGCTAGAGGCTCTAATAGGCTTCAAAATAGGGTGGGCTCTGGTCGCAGAGCATTGTGCTCGGAGCCCACCCAATTGTGTTTAGAATAGTGAATGAATATTCACTATTCTAACACTGAATCGCCTCTCCGCCAATAAGAAAGCGTGGGTCTGATACCCGTTTCCAGACTGGCTGAAAGGACAGGCGATCCTATTGGACGCCTAGGAGGAGGGAGATTATTATTATACAGGGTTTATATAGCGCCAACATTTTGGGAGATGCACCACGGAAGCCGCCATAATGCACAGGGGGAGGAAGAAAGAAAGCTGCTGCTTGCCAGACACGCTACCCGCCGGCTTCCTAGATGGGGTAAGCCACCACTGCCTTGTTGGAAGTTCTGTTTCAGTCACAAGGCCATAATACAGCAAGATCCTCTGATATCCAAAAGTAGAATGACCTTAGTGCACATGTGGTGGTGTTATTATTTGATACTTAGGATGTGCTTAAGCACGCAAATTAAACTTTTTTTTTTTCCACACAAATAGAGCTTTCTTTTGGTGGTATTTTGATCACCACATTTTTTGTGATATAAACAAAAAAAGACAGAACATTTTGAAAAATAAAAACTGTATTTTCTACTTTGTTATACAACACATCCAATAAAATGTAATTTCTTCATACATTTAGGCCACAATCTAGTCTGTTACATGTCTTTGGTTAAAAAAATCCCAATAAGTGTATATTAACCACTTCAGCCCCGTAAGGATTTACCCACTTCCTGACCAGGCTCTAAATTGATGACCTCCTAAAGGCTTTTAAAGTGTCACCTAATAGATAATTTTGAGCACTGAAGTTTTTCGCCATTTTAAAGGAATGCACAATTTTAAAACCTAATGTATCTATTTACCAAATGTAACCTCATATTTTATATTTTACCAAAAGATTGGGCAATACATTAGGTTTGTGTGCAGAACAATTAACCTTCATGTATTTTTATACTAAACGTATACGTTTGATAAACCATTGCACTAGTATCGTATTTCATAAAAGAGTTGTAAATGCCACCATTTTATTCTCTAGGGTCCCTGTTTTTACAAAATATTTACAGTACTGTTTCTGAGTTTGAACTAATCTTTAGGCCTAAAATGTGCATTTATCAATGCATGCAAAAATAAAAAATAAATACTTTGGTAGCAAAGTGGTTAAAATACATTTAAAACATGAACTTATTCCCTGCGTTTAGCAGCAAAAACATAGTGGTGTATCCCTAGCTGCTAGTGAAAAAGAACACACCCTAATGTTTAGGACTATTAGGCATTCTAAAATACCAAAAAACATATATTGTGTAATTGTCCATTCAAACCTCAATCCTAATTCTATTAGTGCAAACATAAACTTCCAATAATGGTGAATAAGAGTGAAAATGTCCAAAAAATATAAAAAAAATCTATATAATCAAAGTGCAACAGTGTTTCCACCTCTGTGCTCAGTGTTCCCTCTGGTGAGTAAAAAAAGGCTGATCAGAAAATGACTCCTTATATATAAATGAGTCATATAATGTTTTTATCAAGGATTATATATGGCTGGAATTTTCCTACCAATCATGCGTGTAGGCTCTAAAAAGAACATTGATACCTCCTCTAACTCCTTAGTCAAATCCTGAAAACATGACCTTGAGGACAGGAGTTGAGAAACACTGCACTATTCTACTCACAAAACAGTCACAACAAACTTCAACTTTACAGGTAGGTAGAAGGCTCACCCGAAATTCATGACCTGCTAATTCTAAGTCAGAACATGCACTTTCCTCAGAACTTAAGCCAGGTGCCCTAGTTATTCCCTTCTTCATTAAATTCTCACACACACGATTGAACTCTTCTCTGCTCTTCAGACACTTTGAACCGATTACCAACACAAAAGAAAAACCACAGTGCAGCATGTTTTACCCATCCAGACAACACATTATAGAGAACTACACTAACATAACAAATGCCATGTAGAGTACAGGTCATCAATGCTCTGAGTGAATGGAAGGCTCACTGGACTTGTATGCACTGATGGCACCTCTGTCCTTTTTTCAGGTCAGTGATTTAGACATCATTGAGGTCAAAGTATTAAAATGACAGCCAAAAAAATAGCAATTTCAGGATTAGAACTCTGCTAGGCAAGTTCCATTATTATATCTTAATGGAGTTTCTTCAAGGAATATAGTATTCATTCATTCCAACAAACAGGCACTGCACCATGCAGTAGAAACTGTTGGACTTTTGATAATGTAGATTTTAAAATATTTTTTGGACATTTTCATTTTTTTTTTTTTCACTATCATTGGAAGTTTATGTTTGCACCAATATATATTTTTTTATGACTGAGGATTCAACAAACATTTACATATTATATAGTTGGGGATTGGGTTTGGGGTATTTTTTCACATAACCGCTGGTTTGTATCAAATGCTTAAAATACAGTTACTTTTCTAGGGAAACAAGTAACACATTTACTGTATTACCTTACAAATGTTTAGTAATTTTTGCCTTCCCTTCTTTGTGGTACATGCACGCATTGCTAGTCTATGATATCATTCTGCTACTTCCTGATTTTACCATTTTGGTTTCTTTGATCAGCTTTAGTACTTCATTTTAATTTGACATAGCTGGTGAGTTTGGAAGCCACAAAGCTGAACCAGGAAGCTGAAACAAGGAACCAGGAAAAAAATCCAGTCCTGAGATATACATATCACTAAAACAGAGCATTACCCAACAGATCATGTATGTGGTAGAACAGTGATAGAGCAGCAGAAGACCGATGAGGGAATCCCTTTTCTCATTCTGCTCTATTCTCCTATCCACATGTTCCTTCTAAACACATTTGAATGCAGCATACCTGATAAATTCATCTGCTAGATCTCTGGATCTATTGAAAGTTTTTTTTATCTTTTTTATAATTTTTTTTTTTTTTCACAACATGCTTTGAATGGCCTAGGTTTGTGACCAGTTTACTTTGTCATTTATAAAGAGTTCTCATATCATGTTTATTATTCAGCAGATCACAATGTGATCTTTGGGTCACAAATACATTTCACTTGTCTGCCTTTTCAGGTTTAAATTAGATTGTGTACATCATTTAAACAACATATCCACAGTGACAATTTAGGAAAGCTTCAGTTGTTAATTTTAGAAATGAACTTTGTGTTTTTGGAGCCATGGTGCTTTATTGCATTTATCCAGTCCATATGCTCTCTGCTGTAATTCTACCTTATGTGAATTCTTCCAAGAATTAGCTGGGAAGGGAGCAATGAGTATTGATTTACAATGCTAAAAAAAAAAAAAGAAAATCTATCTTCTGCTTTGCTTCCCTAGGAAATATGTAAAGAAGCTTCTGAGCTTTCAATGTATCTTTCATCTAAAATTGTATTAAAATAATTTAGTAAGCGTTCAAGGAAAGAAATGGCAATTGTTGTTTTATAATGCTAGTAATCTGGTAATTGTAAGATGCAACAAAATAACCTTTAACATTTGTTTTTGTAATGTTACAGATTTTTTATTTGTATCTTTAAATAGTATGTACACCCAGTATTTCATATTCCTGATATGTGGCTGCTGTACCATATACTTGTATGAAAAAAATATCCTGTTCTCTTTGTATTGCTTCCTTTTAAGTGAACTCCCTGGTATTTCTGCCAGTCCCTCCTGCTTTCCTATTAAAAACTGACCACACCAAGCAGTAAAACACACTATGGTCCATTCTCTAGCTATGCTGTGATTTCTGTGTACTCTCTCCTCCAATGATCAGACTTGTCCTGACAAACCCCCCATTTGGAAGCTCCGTGTACTGTTTCTTCTCCTCCCCCAGCTCTTAGGCAGATGAAAACAGAGGGAATGTGATCACTTATAAAAAGGTTTTTTTTTTTTTTTGTATCTATGCACAAATGTTTTGCCTTTCTTTTCTATTTTAAACTGGAATTATTTTAGAAGGTGTCCATTTACGATCACTTTAAAGCGGAACTATGTGGAAAATAAACTACAGGTATGAAAGTCTATCCGTAGCATTAAAGTACCAATGAACACAATGTAACATTATTTGCTGTGCCTAAAATTCCCTTCTTATTATATTAGTTGCTATTTAAACTTTTTTTTTTTTCATCTGCATTGCTCCTTCCACCTTGCGCTGTGCTTCTCCAAACTTCCAATTTCGGGGGCATACCCACACTTACTTTTTAGATACCTTTCCTGCAATACTACATGTCCCATGAGTACTTGCGATCTCCTCTCCTAATACACCTGTACCCATTGTGTTCATTGATTTTCTGCTGGTCTCTCCTCCCTCGTAATTGGAAAACCTGCAGAAAAGCGAGTAAAAAAAATACATTTTGTTTTTGGTTGTTTTTAGTTTGTTTTTTTACACTGTTGCTGCAGCATTTTTTAAATTAAACTTTATTGTACATGTTCTCTTTACTGATGCTTTGCAGATGTATTTGCCCATATTCAATGTCAGTCATAAACATGTAGGCGGGGAGCTGGATAGACCTCAAGCACCCAGCATCTTTAGCCATTCTCTGCTGCCTGAACGAGGTGGCCCACAGAGTGGCTGTGCATCGCTTTGTAGCCCCAGTGGGAAAGTGTACATGCGGGGAAAGAGCCAGCTAGTAAAATCCACAGAAACTGATGCAAACTTTGGTTAAACAATAAAGGTTCCTATATTAAAAGGAAAGCAGTGGGAGTAAAAAGAAAAATAGAGATAAAAGGTTATGCTCTATGATCTTTACTTTATTGAAATTGGTTTACACAGAAGTTTGTTTTTGAGTCCCCCCTGTAGCAGTTGTATTATCAGTTGCTTGCTATTTTGGCTTTTTACCTTTATTTTTACCTATTTCAGACAGTAATTCCATGGATAAATGATATGGCCGTGTGGGTGGAGCCCTGCATGGACTTGTTTTTTTTTTTTAAGTTGTGACAGAAGGTCCCCTGCCCGCTGTTGTGGGGAAAAGGGGAAACCGGCACAAGAGCTGCAAGAGGAACGGTGAAACATGTATGAAACTTCAGGCATTTGTTTTATGTACTGAGAAAGGGGAGTAGAGTAGCTGTATTGGAGGAGAGGATTACTTCATGCAAAATAAAAAAGGGCAAAAACGCAGTTTTAGTGTCTTTATAGGCACTACCATTGAAGTCTATGGGCTCAAAAATGCCTAATTACATAAAACAAAAAGTACTTGAGCATAGGGCATAAAGTGGAGGGCAGCTGACCATACAAGTGTGAACAGAGACAATTAGACTTGGATTCTGCATATTCAGCATAGTTGTAAGGAAACAAGGAAATAAACTAGAAATAAAATAAAATTGTATTGTTACTCTGAAGCTCATTCATTCCATTTATGATTACATATCTTTGTGGCATGTTGCTTTGTCTGAATGCACAAATAGTGCATGTACAGGGGGAGAATTTATTAAAACTGGTGCACACAGAATCTGGTGCAGTTATGCACAGTAACCAATCGACTTCTAACTTCAGCTTGTTCAATTAAGCTTTGACAATAAAACCTAGAAGCTATTGTTATTATGCAGAGTTGCACCACATTCTGTGTGCACCCATTTTAGTAAATTGCCTTCAGTCTGCCTTTGATGTTTACACATGACACAGTTGTTGGCAAAAACCTTTCAAGAGAATGTGTACTTCAATAGTGATCAGCTTGTAAATTATCTGGTCAGTGGAGCATGTTCACTTTGCAAATATTAGCAAAATACTTTTTTTGCTTGCACTTGATTGGATGATTGATGTCAGCAGAGCTTGCCCTCATTCACAAAGTAAAGTGAAAATTCCATTGAAAAGTGGAAATTCATTTTGCTAAGAGAACAGTCCACATTCTGTACATCAAACCCAGCGTTTTAATGCTTAAAACATCTTGTTTCTATCTATAGTTTACAAATGTATAGCTAAAGAAGGATAACCATTTTATTCATTACATACTTGGGATTTTCTTTCTGCTTTTCAGTGGTTGTGCTTTACTGCTATTTTTTTGTTTTACAATGCAAGTCTGAGTTTATGGATTACTGTCTTTTTGTATGGCTGATATCTTTAACCGGTTCCTGACCGGCTCCTGTACTCATATGTCAGCAGAATGGCACGGCTGGGCAAAGTAACGTAACCATACGTTACCTTGAATTTCCTGCCGTGCCCACGCGCACGCACCTGCCGCGAGCTCTGTGACCGTGCCCGCAGGTCCTGCGGACTCGATCGCCGCGGGGATACCCCTGATCGTGTCACGGAGCTCAAGAATGGGGCGATGCCGATGTAAACAGCATCTCCCCGTTCTGCCTAATGACAGCACACTGATCGTCTGCTCCCTGTCATCAGGAGCAGCTATCAGTGTGGTGTCGCACACAGCCACGCCCCCAGACAGTTAGAAACATGGCCCTAGGATACACGTAACCCCTCCCCAACCCCTAGTGGTTAACCCCTTCACTGCCAGTGACATTTTTACAGTAATCAATGCAATTTTATAGCATTGATCACTGAATTAATTCCAATGGACCCAAAAATGTGTCCGCCATAATGTCGCAGTCATGATAAAAATCGCTGATCGCCGCCATTACTAGTAAAAAAAAAAAATTATTGATAAAAATGCCATAAAACTATCCCCTATTTTGTAGACGCTATGACTTTTGCGCAAAACAATCAATAAACGCTTATTGCGATTTTTTTTCTTTTAACAAAAATAAGTAGAAGAATACGTATCGGCCTAAACTGAGGGGAAAAAAAAAGTTTTTTTTATATATTTTTGGCTTATATTTATTATAGCAAAAAGTCAAAAATAATGCGTTTTTTTTTCAAAATTGTTGCCCTTTTTTTGTTTATAGCGCAAAAAATAAAAAAAAGCAGAGGTGATCAAATACCACCAAAAGAAAGCTCTATTTGTGGGGGAAACAAAAACGTCAATTTTGTTTGGGAGCCACGTTGCACTACCGCACAATTGTCAGTTAAAGCGACACAGTGCCGAATCGCAAAAAATGTTCTGGTCAGGAAGGGGGCAAATCCTTCCGGGGCTGAAGTGGTTAAAGTGATTGTAAAGAAAAGTTTTTTAAATCTTAATGCATTAAGATAAAGACTTCTATGTGCAGAAGCACCCCCTAATACTTTCCTGAACCCCATCTCTCTCCAGCGATGTCCAATAATTTTACTTATAGGTAAACCTATAATAAGGCTTATCTATAGGTACTGTGAATATCTCCTATTATATTTACTGTTCATTCAGCCGGTGACGTCACTGATGCATGCGCTGTGAAGGAACGGACACCGGGGCCATTCCTTCAGAGTCCTGTGCCATAAACTGCGTCTCCCACGCGTATGCAAGGGAGTGACGTCACCGTGGCTCCGGCGAACCCAGAAAGCAGACCAGGTGAAGAAGGAAGCGCCTTCAGCGATGACAGCGTGGTGCTGGAAGGCTTCGTTTTCAGGTAAGTTTCACAGAATGTGCTAGTATGGGATGCAAACTAGCATATTATAACGTTGCCTTTCAGGTTAAAAACAAAACAAAACAACAACCAGTAGTTTATTATCGCTTTAAAGCAATACACTGCCATGCATTTTATATAATGTTGCATTATTACCAGTCAATGTGCTTCTGAAACCGCTTGGGTCTATACAGTTTTGTGGTTATGAACTTTTTATTGTCTAAAAACAACCCTGAATAGCCCAGAAAATGTCAAGCTATACAGCGTTAAGTGGCTGTTCTGTTCATGATATGATCAGTTACTTTCTAGCTACCCATCTTCTTCAATTACCAATGTACACTGTAACCTTTCTTATGTGTAAGCGAGCCTTAATAGAATAACTCACTCAAACACTCTACTATGGCAAGATAAATAAAAAATACTTTTAGGAGTCTTATACTACTCTTATGACCTTTGTTCCTTAAAAATATATTCCCTGAGCTATATAGTTTAATGTGTACTTGTGCCTAGCACATGCACACTAAAGTATTTCTAAAATCTGAACATGCAGTAAAATGAACTTTACAAGCAATCAATAATTGCTGTATCTATAGATATTGGTGGAGGGAATTTGTTTTCTAATTTCATCTAAATCTTAGCTACTTTCTGGCTATCCTGGAAGTTGCCAGCCTTTTAATGTAAAAACACAACAAATGTTCCCATGTTGTAGTAAACTGACTAAAACCCACCCTAATGTGTTTTTTTTAATTTAATTTAATTTTTTTAATCTGAGAAGGAATAACTTCACATTTAAAGGAGCTAGTGTGGTCATACTGGTTTTAAAGCCCCTTTGCTGCCTGTTCAGACATATATAAATACATATTCTTTAGTCTGGGCACAGGTGCATTGTAATTGTGACCTGGCAAGTCCATCTGGAAAGAATTTCTTCCTTAAATTAAAATTTACATCTATTTATCCTTGGTTAGTGTGGGAAATTTAATGAGTGATTTTCCTTGACATCCCCAGAATTATATCCAGTGGATTTCTATCTTTATTTTTGCTGTCGTAAAGTATTGTTTTTTTTTTCATTTATCCACAAAATCCATCTCCAGCCACAGCAAAAACTTTGTTCTAGTTTTAGTGCTCTATGCAAGTAATAGGGGGAGTTAAACTTCCATTGATACATGATGTGATGTGAAGTCTTGGTTAGAACTTCTAATCCATGTTTTTACCTGTCTTCATGCTAATTTGTCTTGGTGACATTTGGACCACCCATTTCTTGTATGGGATTCAGAGAACAAAAGTAAGTGTAGATTATTGCCAATGGGATTAAAAAAAAAACAATAATCCTAAAAGAAATGTCAACTCTTTCTCACAATATGCAAAACTAAAAAAAATAATAAACATAATAACATACACTTTGACTGTGGTTTTAGAGGCAGTGATCAAAAAGATGTAAACATATCATATGCTAATTATTTTGTCCCTAAATCTACCCTATTCCATTAGTCTAGGAATCCTATGACTATTTATAAAAATCAAATGACATAGGAGCAAAAGATTTGGAGAAATGTCAGAAAAAACTGTAATCATCATTGTTACACAGTAGGGATTACGTAAGTTTATCGTTATAGTATCTACACAGTGCTGAAAGGTGAAATATGTAAACCATAAAACATGATTTTGGATGTTTTCCATGATCTTCTGTCTTAACTAAACATTTTTTGCTCTGTTTTCCATTAGAACCCAGTTATTTATATTATGAAAACTGAGTCCTAAACGATGAAATGCTAAGAAGAAATTCATTATTCATATTTCAGCTGCAGCTCATTTAGCAATAGCTTAACCACTTAAGGACCGGAAGGATTTACCCACTTCCTGACCAGGCCATTTTTTGCGATATGGCACTGCGTCGCTTTAACTGACAATTGCGATGTTGTACCCAAACAAAATGTATGTCCTTTCTTTCCCACAAATAGAGCTTTCTTTTGGTGGTATTTCATCACTTCTGCGGTTTAATTTTTTTTTGCACTATAAACCAAAAAAGTGCGACAATTTTGAAAAAAATATTTTTCCCTTTTTGCTATAATAAATATCCCCCCAAAAAATAAAATTAATTTCTTCCACAGTTTATGCCAATATGTATTCTTCTACATACTTTTGGTTAAAAAAATTGCAACAAGCGTATATTGATTGGTTTCTGCAAAAGTTATAGCGTCTACAAAATAGGGGATAGATTTATGGCATTTTTAATACCTTTTTTTATTTTTTTACTATTAATGGCTGTGTTCAGTGATTTTTAGCGGGACTGCAACATTACGGCGGACAGATCGGACACTTTTTACACTTTTTTTGGGACCGGTGAGGCTTATACAGCGATCAGTGCTATAAAAATGCACTGATTTACTGTATAAATGATACTGGCAGGGAACGGCTTAAAACTAGTGGTGATCAAGGGGTTAAATGTGTTCTCTGGGAGGTGTTTCTAACTGGGGAGAGTGGACTGACTGGAGGAGGAGAGAGATCGCTGTTCCTGATCACTAGGAACAGACAGTCTCTCTCTACTCCCCTGTCAGAATGTGGATCTGTTTGTTTACATAGATCCCCATTCTGGCTCTCTGTGAAGCGATCGGGGGCGGCTGGCGGACATTGTGGCCACCAGGTCACGCGCATCGGCTCTGGCGCCGCGGACAAGCCCACTGTATCTATTGCATGAACGTACAGCTATGGTGATTCGCGTAATAGAGCCAACCTGCCACAGAATAAGGATGGTGGCTGGTCGGCAAGTGGTTAATAGCTTCTTACACAATAGCTTTACTGTTCAGAAGAGTAAAATGTTTTAGTTTAGTTTTTAGTGATATTTTAGTTGTAGGTGGGTTGGGTCAAGCCCTGGCTTTATCTGACTTGAATTTTGCAGCTAAGCAGCAATATCCAACTCTACTTCTCCAACTCCAATTCTACTTCTGCCAACCCCAGAGCTTTGTTCCACACAAACAGATAGGGACAGTTTCACCCCACCTCCCCTAAAGGCCACAACAGGTATGCACACCTCAGAAATTAAGTATTGCTATCTCACCAAAAAAGTCTCCAAGAACCCAAGAGGTTGTTTTACCTAATTTCCCAGCATCAATAAAAAACTGAAGTGTATAGGTTTTTGATGAACTGCCCATAAACCTGATCTGTGTTCTACTCTCCAAATCACTGTAAACATAACACACTACCTCCCATGTCCATATTATGTAATTAATAATGACTGAATCTTAAATGCTATATAAATAGTGCAGTTTTGAATCCAACTTGTATTATTGTATTCTAAAGTTGTCATTTTGACATCTTTTGAGACATATTTTTCTTGATCTTAGAACCCAAAATCCAGTTTTCAGTATGTGTGACATCACACTTCACTGCATACAGTTTTACATTTTTTTTGCCAAATTGATTTTTATAAATCTTCAAAGTGAGACACTTTCTGAAACAGCACTACCTGTTGCAGACTGATAACACTAAGACCCCCATATCGCAACTAGCAGCAGCATTGTTAGCCTGCCTTGCTCACTGCTTCATTTGGCCCTTAAAATGGTTGTAAACTCTGTTATACCACTTGTACCTACCGGTAAGCTTATAATAAGGCTTACCTGTAGGTACGCTAAATATCTCCTAAACTTGCACAGTTTAGAAGATATTCACTATATGCGCTGCTGCTGACGTCCTCGGCACATGCGCACTAAAGAAACAGCCCACGTGTGATGTTTTTTCAGTACCCATACTGTGACTGGCGGCACCTGCACGTGGGAGTGACGTCATCGCGGGTCCGGACAATCACCGTGCCAGAGCCCAAGAACCCAGAAGTAACTCAGGTGAAAAATTTTGGCCATGGGAGCATAGTGCGGGCGGCACTGCAGGGCATCGTTCTAAGGTAAGTATTTATGCTAGCTCATTAAGAGGAGGATATGTGCTGCTCTGTGCAAAATCACTGCACAGAGCAGGTAAGTATAACATGTTTATTTTTAAAAAAAATTTAAAAAAGACTTTAATTTCACTTTAAAGCAGAGTTCCAGCCTGTATTAAAAAAAAAATATGTCAGCAGCTACAAATACTGTAGCTGCTGACTTTTAATATAAGGACACTTGTCCAGGGAGCACATGATGTAAGCACCCAAAGCTGACCCGTCCATCGGAATCCTTGCTAAGGGAAACATGAAGTGAAGCCTTACGGCTTCACAACCTGTTTCCTACTGCGCATGCGCAAGTTACATTGCAGTCTCTGAATGGTCTTGCCGCCCTCTGGGACCTGCGTGTGTCTCCTAGAAGGCAGCGGGGTAAGGCGGAGGGGCCGTAAATTACCTAGGTCGCCGTGGCACCCTTACACGGAAGTGGGAGCGCGTACCCCCCCGAAAGGTGCCAAATGTTGCACTGGAGGGGGGAAGGAAGCAGATAAGCAGAGCTTCCACTTTTGGGTGGAACTTAACTTTAAATATACCAATAACAGAGTTTTGTTACATTTGTTCGGTAAGTGCAAACAAACTTTTAGATCTTGTAGCTTATAACTTTCTGTGCTCTTTCTGCCTGTGTTGCACTCTTATTCCAGCTCTCTTTGTGGACTACACGTCTCATCTCCCTGTGTTTTGGAGAAGAGGATAGGAGGAAGTGTTCTGTAGTTTTTATTCTAGGGTAACAATGCTGCTCCTCCATAGATAGAGTACACTGAGCATTGTCCCCCTAGAACAGGAAGTGTGTTACTGGCAGGATGGAAACTGAAAATGGAAACTAAGCCTAAAAATAAGAAACCAAATGCAGCCACCACATCCACAGACTGGTAAGCTGCAATATACGTTTGTCCTTTTGGGTTTAGAAACACTTTTAGGCTTCTTTCACAGTGGTGGCAGTGCCGAGATTTTGGCTTGCAGTTGCAACGCACTCCCATCAACCTCAAAACTCTGTAGGTGTTAAAAAAAAACTGCTGTTGAAATTGCGTCACAGACTCTGCATGTTTACAGACCTTTGTGGCTGTAATGTTGGAATTTAGGTGGGTACCAAGGCAGTGGTAAAATGGCGGCTCAGCCACCTGTTTTTACCGCCCATGTGAAAGAGCGCATTCAAAGTGGCAGTGTTGCCTAAATGTTGATTTTTCGAGTCGGAGCGTGAGAGAGACAGCTTACATACAGTACTTTATAGCCATAAGGAAAGTATACAGATAAATCGCTCTGATCAAAATCACTTTATGTACTGTAGGTACTGAACATAATACCACAATCATGAACAGTCTGTTCTTACTGTTACTTTTATTGCTAGTAGTAATGGTGGGAGCATTAGCGGTTCTTTTATGCAGTAATGATTGTGTGTTACATTGTGAGATTCTTGTTGGCAGAGTCTATAATCACAAAGCCTCTCTAGGATTGAGCTCTGGAATAAAATATGACACAGCCTATTTAGCTTACATTTGGCTCAGGCTCCTGCTACATCTGTGGGAGGTTTGTTTAAACTCCAGTCCACTGCAGGACAATAAAAGCAGATTATTGTTGGTACTTTGTGTCTAGTATCAGTATAATACAGTTGATCATGATAATTTAAATACATCAGAAATAAAAACAGCCATGTCTTTGCATACAGTAGAGAACATTTTTAAAAATAAACACCTTTTTGGTTTAAGTAAGAAAGATTTAGAAATCCCATTGTATTACCAGTCATATGAAATAAAGGTGTGGATGTTTATGGTGGAATATCACCATAGTGGCTTAATTCACAAAGCTAAGACATCTTGATTTGGGATATTTCTTTTCAAAAGAGTAAGTTTTCAACTCCAGTGAGATTTGAAAATTACAGTCCCATGGCTAAAATTGAGTTTTCTTATTCTTGTGTTTAAAGTGTTTAAAGTTTTGTGAATTAAAGCTAAACTCCGCAAATACTCACCTCTACTCCTGTGATGTGATGATCATGAGCTACCATACATCATATGTTGGCAGTAGCCCTGGCATGTGCACAATCCACCAGCTGCTATATCAGTCAGAGGTTTGTTTACTTTTTCCCAGGCAACTGTCCACTTTCTTGAAGGGAGGATTTGGGTGATCTTACCAGTCATCTGCACCATGCTGCTACATAAGGGACTAATCGGCCCCCTTGTGATAACAGTTAAATAAAAAAAATAAAAATAAAAGGTTTTAAAATTAAAGTTTAAAATCAATCAAAAAATCCACCCCGTACCATACGTACCCAATCGCGTGCAGTGGGTGTTTTTGCATAAAAAACTAGAGTTTGACTACACCATGCATGAATGAGAGAAATTATTTTAGGATCCTCATTCATGGGTAACTCTAAATTGATGCTTTAAAGGCTTTATAAAGTTTCATGTATGGACAATTTGGAGTATTGGTCCTTTTGCCATTTAATGGGCACATGCATTATTGAGGCTGAATGTGTTTATTTTTTAGCTTTCAAAAATATATAATATGTTGGGGGTTTGTGTAATCTTCAGGCCTAAAATGTGCATTTTAACATGTGTGCAGAAAATTTGAAAAGATAAAAGTATGAAGTATTTTTAGTTATCTGTTTGCACATACAGTATTGGACTTCTTCTGGCCCAAGTATTATCCTTTTAAGTTTTTGCCCTTGGAACAACATGTTTGAGTATAGAAAGATTTATTGCATGTATTTTCATTTGAGCATGCTTGATTTTGTGTGAATTAACAACATGCGTATTTCGATAACTGCAAATGCAGTTATTATTATTATTATTATTCACAATTTATATTGCGCCAAAAGTTTACGCAGCACTTTACAATGCAGACAGCACAATTACAGTACAGTTCAATACAGAAGGGACAGGAGGGCACTGCTCATAGAGCTTACATTCTAAAGGGAGGGGGTGGTGGTACAAAGGGTAATAGCTGTGGGGGATGATCTGATGGGGGTGTCTCGGGTACAGTTCTTAGGTGGGTGTAGGATAGGCTTCCCTGAATAAATGAGTTTTCAGGGATTGCTTAAAGGTGTAGTGATCTAATATATAGTTCTTCGTAGATGGTATGTAGTTATTAAAAAGTACTTCTCCGCAGCAAACCCAATTCTCCAGAGAGGCGCACTTTATTAGCTTCCAAAACAGAACAGTCTTACAGATGACAAAAATCCAACAGAGTTCCTATGACAAGGAATATCTTCCCTAGACTTGTGCCTTCATAATCACAGACCCTTCTCTGAGATAGATTTCTTAGACTGAAAGCCAGCCTGAATGTCTTCTCAAATACTCTGAATAGCTGAGCAATTTGCTTTGATCTGCTCCTGTCTTTCAGAGTGACAGCAGATAACCCCAAGCTGTGAACACCTGTAGTCATACATTGCCCTAATCTGCATTCTTGCATATTAACATCAACAAGTATGCGCAATTAGATTAACAGATACCACCTTAACACCCCTTTGAGTTGTAGAACAGGGTCTATGCGCAATTAGATTAACAGCTACCAATGTGGCCTGCCTAGAATAAACTTGTCTTAGAATGCCTAAATAAAATGCCTATATGAAATACATAAAAAACACTACATATATCTAATATATATATATATATATATATATATATATATATATATATATATATATATATAACATACTACAAAAGGTGGACAGGTTAGGGGCTGATCGGACATACCAGCGCAGGGAGTTCCAGAGGATGGGAGAGGCTCTGGAGAAGTCATGAAGGCGAGCATGGGAGGAGGTAACAAGGGAGCTAGAGAGCAGGAGGTCCTTGGAGTAGCGGAGGGGACAATTTGGGCAATATCTGTAGATTCTGCAGATTGTGGTTAGTATTTTGAATTTTATACGGTGGGGTAGGGGAAGCCAGTGAAGGGATTGCAATCTTGGAATTTAAAGTGTATCTATGGTTCTTGTTTTTTAGAGTAGGAAAGGCATTGAACCTCGGTTTGCTTTTATTGCTGTGTCCTCACTGGAGAGATGTACCCTCTCCATTTGTTCTGGTCTCCCTTGTCACCGCAAAAACGAATGGATAATCAAAAATTTTATAGTTGTCACCCAAAAGGTAATGAAGGGAAGTTTTTCAAATGAGAACCCTTTTTTGGTGATAATGGTCTAGATGGGTATCTCCCCTCATTTTTGAAATAATTTTGTCCCCTTTCTCTAGGAACAGGAACAAAAGGAGATCTCTTCAATGGGACACAGCAAGCAATAAAAAAAATGAAATCCCAACCCTTCCCTAATTTATCTACCATAACCCTTCCAGAGAGCAATATACATTTTCTGTGTATGTATGCCCGTGTGTATGCTTTACTGAATATATTTTTTTTTACCCTGACATTTTTTTTGGCGTTTTAGTTAGACACTAAACTGTATCACTTTAACACCTTTTTGCCTTTTAAACTTGTTTGTTTATTCCTTGCTATTACTTTTTTTAAAGTACTAGTTTTTTTTTTTTTACAAATCTGTCATTATGAGTCAAAGGAAATATGTACACTCTGAAAACATTTTATTGCCTGGAGACGTTTTACCAGACACAATTATTTTTCTGAAAACTATCCAACAGTGTTTGCTACCTGATTTCCTTCATGAAATCCAGAAATGGGATTAGATTTCAACAAGCATTTTATGATAAAGAAAACTATATTTGAAGCAGAGATACATGAGGTTTAAGTAAAAGATTACTACTGTTGGTGCAATGTTAAAGGTTATATACAAGTAAAGGCACAAATAACTAGAATAATGATTATCCCATAGAACATAGACCATAAATTAATTACTCTAAAAGCATAGTACTTTGTGTAAACATGAATTAAAGGTGTAAAGAGTCCATGATCTTTGGTAGTATTGAAAAGTCCAAGGACTGTATATGGTGACACTGGGGGGTCCCACACTCAGGGCTGCCATCAGGGGGGAACAGAAAACATTGTTTCAGTAAACTGAGAAAACACAAGGAGAGAGGCGCCTCTGGGTGCAGATATATGACAGGTTTAATGACACTTGGTACAGACAACTCACATTCGTGAAGTTAAATATAAGCATGAACAGGTCCCAGCATTGGGGTGATCTGGTGTCATCAGTGCATCAATCCAATCCTGCGAGGAGAGGGCACGTTGCTAGGTAACACTGCTGATGGTAACAAGCCGGCCGCGGTGGAGAACACTCAAAACGAGGCTTGGAGTGCAGATGGTTAGCAGGCAAGGAGGGATGACGTCACTGGGTAGTGACGCATTTCTTGTGCATGCAGCGGATGACACAGCAGCCACGCTCCTTTTTCAAGCTAGTGTATGGGACTTGCATGGTCCCCTGTCTGGCACTATTTGTCACTAGATGGTGTTGATCCAGCCATTGAGACATTGCCTGGTGTGCCGCCAATCACTGTGAATTCATTATGCTGGCCACACCCCCTCCCTCCCCTGCAAACTTTATATTGCAGCTCATTAGTCCCATACACTAGCTTGAAAAAGGAGCGCGGCTGCCATGTCATCTGCAGCACGCATGCTCAAGCAACGCATCACTTTCCAGTGACATCATCCCTCCTCGCCTGCTAACCATCTGTGCTCCAAGCCTCGTTTTGAGTGTTCTCCACCACGGCCGGCTTGTTACCATCAGCAGTGTTACCGAGCAACGCGCCCTCTCCTCGCAGGATCGGATCGCACGGATGACACAAGATCACCCCCATGCTGGGACCTGTTCATGCCTATTTTTGACTTCACAAATGTGAGTTGCCTGTACTAAGTGTCATTAAACCTCTCATATATCTGCACCCAGAAGCGCCTCTCTCCTTGTGCTTTCTCAATGTTAAAGGTTAGTTTGGGCTTTTATTCTTCCACACTGTTTCTGTGAATCAAACATTGTATAACTATGTAAAATAGCCCATACTCCTGGAAGGGTGCTCTTTGATATCTGCTAATCCTTATTAAATTTAAAAAGGATCAAATTTATACAGCTTTGGCAGAAACTTATTAAAATATACTGAATTAAGTGGGCAGCATGCTGTAAAATAATTGGAGCCCTACTAGCCCATCTCATATAAGTAGAATATTGGCAGTTATGATTAGTGATGAGTGATCTGGACAAAGTTCATATTTAACAAATCCGGCGGGAAGATTTTGAACACAAAGAAACATAGCGCCAAACCCTATTGGAGTCTAATGGAGCCTGTGTTTTTTTTTCTGTGACTTTTCAAGCATAATTATACACAAATACTTTAAATAACATTCTTTGGGGATGCCCTAAACCTGCATTTGGATTTGTGAAGCTATTGCTATTACAAGTGATGTTATTTTTTCACCAACAGCAGCCAACAGTTTTATCACTTGATGATGGTATCACCTCCTCTGCTACTGCTAAACGACAGATACACAGCTGACTTCTGTTTTTAAACAAGCCAGGGGATCTGCCATTTAGCAGATCAGGGTTCCTGAATCATTGACCAAATATTTTACTGGCCCTTTAAAAACAAAAAAACTCCAGAGCTGCTTTTGCAGTTTTTTTCATAGATACTAAAAAACATTTTAGGCCTAAGATTACATAAAACCCCCAAAACATATATTTTCTGAAAGCAGACACCCTAGAGAATAAAATAGCGCTAGTTTGGATTTTTTTGTTTGTTACACAATATTACTGCAAAGGTCTAGACACAAAATTTCGGTAAAAATATACAAAGGTTAATTTTAGGGCACACAAACACAACAAATAACCCGATTTTTAAATAAAATATAAAAGATGAGCTTGCACCAGGTGAAAAGAAACCCAACATGCCAAACCTTAAATTTGAGTGCGTCCATGAAATGGCGACGACATACTTCAGTACCCCATATTTTTCGTAGGCGACACTTTAAAGGCCCCCTATAAGTCATGAGTTTAGCATTATGGAGAAGGTTTAGTGCTATAAATATTGCTCTCACTCCAGCATGTGTAGCGATATGTAACGTGTACAACAATTGACCGCCAACATGTGGGTTTACGTTTGTACGTGTAGGCGTAGGGGCACTCAAATTTTTTTTTTTGGTGGGGGGGAGGGTTTATGTGCTTGGGTGTAACTTAATTTTTAGATTTTTTTTTTGTATCACATAGGGAACAAAATGTCCCTATTGTAATGATTTTTTTGGTGACCGGTTCTCTTTAACGAGGCTGGATGACTCCCCTATGCTCCACTGAATGCATAGACACTTGTATTTTAGTCGGTGCATCTTGGTGTAGAACGCTTTGCTTATTGAAGTCTGATTTTAAAAGATTGTTTAGGGCCGTTTCACACTGCCGGATATACCCAAAATGTTTGTGTTGTTTACCTGCAGTTTCCCATAGACTTTCTGTTCTACCTGACATTTTTAGCACATTTTCTGAAAGCGCACCAAAGTCCTGCATGCTGGATCTTTGGTGCGCTTTCAGAAAATTTGCCTAAAACGCAGGACATAATAGAAAGTATATGGTCAACCATGGGTAACCCATACAAAAACCACAGGTACACCTGCACTGCAGCCAAACCACAGCATAGCAATGTAAATCTGCCATTAGAAACTAATTTCTAAATAATGGTGTTATTATTTTCAGGATTTTCAATGGTGTTCATATTAAAAAAAAGTTATGGTGTACATAGAACCATTCAGCCCCTGCTCTGGATGAGTGTACAGTATGTTGTCTCAAAAAAATTATTTTTCAAAAATATACAAACCCAACCCAAGGTCAAAGGATAATGGCCTAAATGTAAATTATGGTATCCATAATAGCCATTGAGAATCTATCTTGTAGTGAGAAGGGTTCAGCAAAGTGAGCTCTGATTCAGTTATGAGTTTGTAAAGACCTAACAAATATACAATGAATTGGTATGTATATAAAAATTTATTTATATAACAGCATCATCATTTTTTTTTCATTTATTTATTTGTTAAATAAGGCCAATAGGTCAGAATTCTGACAATGGTACAGTCGTGGCGCTGTTCTTAGTAATTGTGGCTAAAAGATATTCAGGTTGCAGAAGATTCTGTGCTTGTGCTTTTACAGGTAATCATATGGAATTTTTTTTAAATGTATATTTATGGTAGATATTGATTTAAACAAAAATGATTTAAATATAGAGGAATACTTATCTTTTCCCAACTGAGTCTTTCTAATAAAAATTGCTGTAACTGTGTACCAGTGCCTTTAATTTTTCCCATCTGCTTAACCTGGCTATTATTCCCCTGCCCTTTACCCAACACTTAATGAATATCACTATTCTTAATGCTTCAAGCTAATTTCAGTGCTCTCTATGGTTAATGAGATTAAATTATGGATACCATTTGAAGAGATTTATTTTCAATCTAATCAGGAACTTTTATCAACTTGAAAATCCATGCTGAGGCAATATGACCAAATTAATTTGACAGTATCAAATTATTTGAACCTTTATAATAATTGCAAAATAGAAAATGACCATCTTGATAAATCAAAGTTATAACCACATATTGGAATGTGAAAACATGGATGGTTTTGTGAATGAAGAATATCCTATTTTTATTTGGGCATATTAAAGTGTTTTGTAAAGTAATTCTTTTTTTTTTTTTTACTAACAAACAAGATATACTTGCCTGCTCTGTGCAATACCCCCAATCCTCTTATGGGGTCCTCCATCGGCACTTCCAGCTCCTCTGTACTCGGTGTGCCATCATAGGAAGCCGCTTCCTATGGTGGCACACCTGTGGGCTTGATTCTGAACCACGGTGAGAGCCATTATCCACAAATGGAGAAAACTTGGAACAGTAGTGAACCTTACCAGGAGTCGGCCTTCCAAAATTACTCTTAAGAGCAGGATGACTCATCCAGGAGGTCATAAAAGAACCCAGAGCAACATGTAAAAGACTGCAGGCCTCACTTCCCTCAGTTAAGGCCAGTGTTCATGATTCATGAAGAAAGAGACTGGGCAAAAATGGCATCCATGGGAGAGTTCCAAGGTGAAAGCCACTGATGAACAAAGAGGTTGATTTACTGAAGGCAAATAGTCTGTGCACTTTAAGTGTACTGCAAGTGCAGATGCGCTAGATCTGAAGGGAAGTCCGAAATGCTCTGCTGATTTCTATCATCTAATCATGTGCAAACAAAAATGCTGTATTTTTATTTTCTTTGCATGTTTCCCTCAGATCTAGAGCAAATTGCAGCGCACAGACTTGCAGCACACATTTGCCTTTAGTAAATCAACCCCAAAGGCTCATCTCACATTTGCCAAAAAACATCTTGATTATCCCCAAGACTTCTAGGCAAATATTCTGTTGACTGATGAGACAAAAGTTGGACTTTTTAGAAGGTGTGTGTCCCATTACATCTGGTGAGAACCTAACACAACATTTCATAAAAAGAACATCATACCAACTGTGACGGACCTGGCCGAGACACAGGCTGTTGGAGGGGACTGAGTGCGAGCCTGTTGCCTTGGGATTATGGGCCCTGGCATTTGGGGGAACAGTGCTCTTTGAGCTGCAGGCCTGGGACCCCTGAGCTGGTGATACTTGGATTCAGGTCCATGCTGGCCCCCCAATACACATAGAATCTGTATGTGTATTTGGCATATTAGCAAGAGACGCTAATGACATGAACTCCAGCCACCTGTGTTATGTAATTGACTATAGTCTGGCTTGTAGAAGCTTTTCACCTATTGTTGTGTGTGCTAATTAACCCTGCAATTGAATGAAGGAGTCCAGTGTTTATTAAGATAATTAGCTCATGCTAATTAGGTTAGGTGTGAGTCATCTAGCTGTATATAAGTGTGACATGTCAAATAAAGATTCATTCCTGATGTAGCCTACACTGGTGTTGTCTGGTGACTGGGTGAGCTAATGGGTCTTGGATTGTGTGGTACCGGACGGAGGAAGCAGTTACGGCGGACATATTGAGTACGAGGTCCGTCACAATTGGCTGGCAGCGGTGGGATCGTGCTTCCTTGTCGTGAACACATCCAAACCATCACCTGGATCCAAGGCCCGGATAGCAGAGGTACAGATACATCATGGAAGAGGAATTCGGAAGGAGGTTGCGAGAGATGCGGATACAGCACAGAGGATCAGTATCGGTGCAGGTCCTGCTGGGATGGTATGATTCTGTTCGCCTACAACTCTGGAAAGAAGCGCTAGCCTGTGAGCAGCGACACCAGGGAAAAGTTCTCCCCTCCATCCATGTAAGGTACTGGTCGCAGTATGAAGTACGAATGTTGTTATTGGGGGAACAACCGAAGCAGGAGTGGACAGCTGAGTTAAGCAGGCTGATCCGGGCAGAAATGCGTTTGGACGAGAGCTACAGAGCCCTCCGGTGGTATGTAGCCCAAGTGTGCCCGTGGACAGCAGATGACAGACCCACGGAAGGCTTTGATTATAATGGCCTGGGATTGTTGTACTGGAGGCTGTCCGAGGACCCCGACTTTGGGAGTGATCTGGAGTGGCGTTTGGAGGAAATAATGGAGCACAGAGAGCAAAGATTGAACGTCTCGGAAGTGCTCTGGGCACAGGAAGATTTGGAGTTCCTGGCCGCTCAGGAATGGGAGCTGGAGATTGCCTACATACAGCTGCTAGACACTGCTCAGCAGCAGGGTGGGGCTCCCTTTGCCTGGGACTATCAGGAAATATCAGCAGACAGCTCTGAAATCCTGGCTGAAGAGTCGGCGATGTGGCATAGTAACAGAGTGCTTTGCCCACCTGCCCCCGCAGCTATGGAAGCGGAGGTCTTATGGCGGATGCAGGAAGTGCTGACAACAGGGCAGAGCTCTGCTAACCTCTGCCCAGCACCGATGGCATCTTCTAGGTTCCACGGACAGGTGGTGAACCTCTATCCCCAGCCATCAGTTGTAGAGACTGGGGATTTAATAGACTTTTCTGCTGAGGAAAAACAACCTCATGAGCCTCCATCAGAAGAGCTGGTATTAGGGCCAAACTTCACTGAGCTCTGCCCAGCACCAACAGCAGTATCTGTGGAGTTACAAGGAACTTCCCCAGCTGAAGCGCAGGTCACCGGACAGAGGGTCCAAGACCTCTGCCCCACACTGGTGGCAGTTATGGAGGCTCAGGATGAGAAGGTGGCAATCACTTCCCAGCAGCAGATACAGGGGGAGAAGGGAGAGGAGGTGGTTGTCGTCCCTCCCCAACAGTTGGCCAGGGTGGAGAAAGCGATCTTTCCTCCCCAGCAAAGATTTGTGCACCTGGGAGACAGTACCAGAGACATGTTGTCCCAGCAGCTAGATGAGGGAATGGAAAAGGAAGCAGCCGGCTCCCCTTCCCAATGGCAGCTACACAATTTGGGAGTGGAGGAAGCCAGCCTCCTGCCCCAACGGTTAACCAGAGCGGAGGGTGTGGGGTCCCCAGCAGAAGTGCTGGCAACAGGGCAGAGTGCTACCCACCTCTGTCCAGCACCAGCAACAGCTGCGGAGTTCCAGGGAGCTGGGGCAGTCGGCCTCTCTCCCCAACAGTTAGCTGGAGGAGATGATGTAGGGAAGCTCCTACACCCACCTGAACTGCTGGCAACGGAACAGAGCGCTGCTGGCCTCTGCCCGCAACTAAAACAGGACAGATTCCCTGTAAAGGTGGATGGGAATGCAGTCTCCACCAGTATAACCCAGGGATGCTGGGCGGTCGGCCCAGATCCCCAACAGCAGGATGGAGTGAGCCCAGTCACCCTGTCTTCTCTCCAGCGGCTGAAAAGACTCCAGGGAGAAGGGCCAGTCCAGGCCTCTCCCCAGCGGCAGATATGTTCTTTGAGAGAGGCAGAGGTTGGCTGGGTGAGTGCTCTGTTTGGAACAATTTGTTTGGGGTACTGTGTGGGTACAGGCATTAGAGGACTGGAACCACTGACTAACTTCGGAGTCAACCCGTCTGGGGTCTCCTCCTGTGTTAGTCTCCTGCCGAAAGGGGAGAAATGTGACGGACCTGGCCGAGACACAGGCTGTTGGAGGGGACTGAGTGCGAGCCTGTTGCCTTGGGATTATGGGCCCTGGCATTTGGGGGAACAGTGCTCTTTGAGCTGCAGGCCTGGGACCCCTGAGCTGGTGATACTTGGATTCAGGTCCATGCTGGCCCCCCAATACACATAGAATCTGTATGTGTATTTGGCATATTAGCAAGAGACGCTAATGACATGAACTCCAGCCACCTGTGTTATGTAATTGACTATAGTCTGGCTTGTAGAAGCTTTTCACCTATTGTTGTGTGTGCTAATTAACCCTGCAATTGAATGAAGGAGTCCAGTGTTTATTAAGATAATTAGCTCATGCTAATTAGGTTAGGTGTGAGTCATCTAGCTGTATATAAGTGTGACATGTCAAATAAAGATTCATTCCTGATGTAGCCTACACTGGTGTTGTCTGGTGACTGGGTGAGCTAATGGGTCTTGGATTGTGTGGTACCGGACGGAGGAAGCAGTTACGGCGGACATATTGAGTACGAGGTCCGTCACACCAACATCAAACATGGTGGTGGTAGTGTGATCGTCTGGGGCTGCTTTGCAGCTTCAGGTCCTGGGCGACTTGCCATAATTAATGTAACCATGAATTTTGCGCTCTACCAGGAAATCCTGAAGGAAAATTTCTGGCCATCAGTTTGTGACCTCAAGCACACTTGGATTATGCAGTAGGACAATGATCTGAAACACACCTGCAAGTCTGCCTCTGGTTAACAAAAACACAGTTAATATTTTGGAGTTGCCTAGTCAAAGTCCGGACTTAAATCCAAATGAAATGCTGTGGCATGACCTTAAACAGGCCTTTCATGCTCAAAAAAACCTCCAATGTGGCCAAATTAAAACAATTCTGCAAAGAGAGGGGCAACATTGATGTAAAAGACTCTTTGCAAGTTATCGCAAATGCTTTATTGCAGTTTTTGCCGCCAAAGGTGGCACAACTAGTTATTAGGTTTAGGGGCAATTACTTTTTCATTATCTACATCATTTTTTTATCTACATAATGTTGTGTTTCTAACCTGCTTTATCGTTTTTTTGGGGGGGGTTTGAAAGGTAGGGGGGCTTTTTTTTACTGTTTTGGGGGGGTCTGATTGAGGAATAAGGAAATCAATAATCTTCCCCCTAAGTTCTTCGCAGATTCTTTCTCTCACCTCCTGGGCTGGAGAATCTGGGAGGGAGAATTTTCACATAGATTGCCAGTGAGGTGCCAAGATCGCATCTTCATTGACTGGCCATTTCTGTTTCCGTCAATGACAGATTCTCTGTGTACTGAGATGATCAGCGGAGAACATGTGCACCGCTGATTATGTCAGTTACATAAACCGCTAATGATCTGAGATGAGCTGCAATCAGGATTGCAGCTCATCTTGGTTTTATAAACTGACACTTAAGTGTGTGCTGATCGGTGCACTCATAGTCAACTGACACTTCCTGCTGCTTTCCAACTGAAAGCCTGTACAGCGGTACAGGCAGAAAGCTGGTGAATGTGTCCGGAGGAACCTGACACTGCACTAGTGATCCACTAAACATGGATGCAATGCTTTTCAGGCATCTGTGGGAAAAAATTATAAATGCACATATGTTTTTCCTTTCCTTCTCCCTAAAGGTGAACTTGGCCTGTAAGGATAAAGTAATATCTTTATGTAATTAATGTGGATTTTTTGGGATGATGTACAGTTTTTACTGAGATTAGTCAGATTTTATTCTGTAGCAAGTATGAAAACTGTACTTTTGGAACCCTGAGGATCAACTTTTTATGTGCCCACCTATCCCTTGAGATTAGTGTTTTGGGTATTGGCAGACAATCTAAGAAAGTCAGCTTTTTTTTTTGCTGTAAATTTAACTTATTTTCAGATTATTTTAGGTGGTATAAGGGTAACCATTAAACTGGTTTGGGGGAGGATTAGGGGTGAGATAAATATGGTATATAAATGATGATTTCCATGCAATCATTCTACTATTTCAATGTCCTGAAAGAAGCATGTGCTGCTGCCACTGATCTCCTTTTTGTAATGCTGCCTGTCTATCTCTCATTCTGACCTGTTGGCTCCAAAAAAAGTGACAAAAAAAACCATGAAGCTCATAGTTCTAAATTTGCTGGTCCCAATCTTCTCTTTCAATAACTTTATTCAAATAATTTTTTCGAGATAAACATTATCATATAAGAGTCGAAGTATGGGTGCACCCAAGGTCATGGGCTAGCCCGTCTCAATCATGTGACATATAAACAGTAAAAGAACCACTCCTCACAGGCATACCCTGCCAAATAAAACGGTAGCTTTCCAAGGGTGTAAAACTAAGGAGTTTTTATGGTATCTAATCCATGGATTCCACACCTTTTTGTTCCTAAGGATACTTGTCAATGTTTCATTAATCCTAAACCAAGATATTTTATGTTAATAATTTTATGTTTTATGTTTATTATTAATCAACGCAACATTAACCATGGGAGATAAAATGAAGATGATGTGAGTTTGGCGATGTCTTGAGGATCTCATGCAACAGATTGGTGAACAGCATGGTTTTGGCTTTCATGGGTATTTTCCTCCCCATAAACGAGTGGATAAGATTGAAAAATCTGACCCAAAATCGCTGGACCTTCCAACAAGGCCACCAGACATGAAACCTATTTGACCCCCTTTCCGCATCCTTGAAAACAGAAGGGTAAAGTGCCAGGATAGATTTTTGCCAGCCTCGCTGAACAGCACCTAATTTACCTCCGCTATGCACCATGGTAGACAAATAAATCTACTCCACTTTCTTCATCATAATGAGAGCCAAGTAACTACCATTTTTAAAAGGAGCGTCAGCAGCTTATGTTGTCCTCTTCTATTATTGTTAAACTTTTAAAACCTAAACCTATCAATAAAGTTTAGGCATTAGTTTATATTTTAGCTTTTAGCTTGGACAAATGTAGGAGGACTTGTGGACTGTACACCTCACACATTGTGAGCAATTAGCGGTGTTTGCATAGAACACTCATTTGCATACAATTGCACATGGGACTAAACTTTCCAGAGTTTGATGAAGTTATAATAACAGTGTTGTTAAAATATAGATCAGACCTACTTTACAAGTTAATTTATCCCAACAAAGTTCGCATCAGCCTAGACAATAGCTTCATTTCCAAACGGTCATTCTAGGCCTGCAGTGTTTCTCAATTTTTTTCAAGTGTGTAACTCTTATTGTTGGTGTTTATCATGTACCGATCCTTCGTTATGGTGTATTTCCATTGGTCCCCAGTTGTATATTTGTTTTTGTGTTAACTTAAATTTCCACATTTTGCAAAGCACTCCTGAATAGCCATCTCTTATCCTTTCTTGGACTGTTCATAATACAGCTGCATGAGTATGGACTGTTCTTGGACTGTTCATAATACAGCTGCATGAGTATGTTTTTACAGGGTGCAGCAAAGGGCATCCCACAGATATTTTTTTTAAATTATAGGGCTTTTTGAAGACTTATTTAGACATTAGTTAGTATTTGCTGTCCCTTTAAACACAATGTGTAGTGGATCGCTTCTCTGAAGCATTTAACAGGCAGCTTGGAGATAATTTGTCATCTTCACCATCTAAGTTAACCATTGAAAGCCAACAGCACCCCACTGCAATCTTGAGCATCTGACACGGTTGCAGAGTGGTCATGGTCACTCTTATGCACTTGAATGATTTCTGCCTGCCATGTCTGACAGGTAATATAATTTTCACTTCACCACCACTTCACCAATTTATACTGCCCCTTGGCCACCCATGTAAACTAGGTAAACCTTATGTGCAAGTGTGTCAATTGGCCTTAAATGTTTTCAATACAAACTCTGATGGTTTTAAACAATTGAAAATATCTTTGTCAAATCTGTGTTCAATAGAATATTTTACTTATATTTTTAACTATGATGAATAATTTTCTGTAACAAGCAGATGTACTGTACCTCAGAACAAAAGCATAGGTAATAACAATCATGAGTTTAGAATCTTTACTATAGTATCTGTGTTAGTTATATCACTACTTCCCAAGTATTTTATTTTTAAACTTAATTACCTAGCTTATATTTTTGTTTTGTTTTTTTGTATACACAAACTTGTATTAGTATTTATGATTTCCATTGCACATGCGGTCTAAATAATCATTAAAGTATGTGTATCTTTTGATAATTATATATAATGTATAACAATACAATGTTATTTAACCTTCATAAGTTAAAAGCATATAGTCCTGAATATCCCCACATTTACCCTGTTTTATGTATTTCTATGTCAGTCCACGTTCACATTGGGCCGATTTGACATGCCAAAACGGCTATTGTCGGCAATGACACCGTCTGAATCGGTGCAACGCCAACTTTGTTATGCTGCACCAATTCTCAAAAGTTGTTCCTCTACTACTTTTGGTGACTTCTGGGTGATTTGAATAGACATCTGTGCATGAACACGCACAGATTTCTGTCAAATCGCCCCCAAAGTCAGACTGCATTGCCGGTTTGAAATCGTGCAAGTTCAGCTGAATTCGCACAATTTCTAACCAGCATCAGTGTGAACCTGGGCTAAGTGTGTGATTTTTTTTCCCCCTCCATCATAAACTTCTTCTTTCAGTTTCCTGTTTTCAGTTGGCTCCTTCCCCAACCCCCCTCCCATGGAGCCATCTTTGCATGCATGATCCTGGCTGGCCAGCTGACTACTCTCTCTGCACTGTAGCACACAGCCTTGAAGTCTAGGGCAGAGAGTCAATTCTTTCTTCCAGGACCTCCCTGCACCTGTGCTTTTCCTTTTTTAATAGTACATGTAAAGTACACTGGGGGGTTGGAGAGTGCAAAATCTGGTGCAGCTGTGCATGGTAGTCAATCCGCTTCTAAGTTCAGGTTGATCAATTAAGCTTTGACAAAGAAACCTGGAAGCTGATTGGTTTCTTTGCAGGACTGCCCTAGATTTTGAACTCTAAAGTCTTCTTAAATCAGCCCCAGGGTTCAGGCCTCCCATACATGGAGGTTGAGAAAAGCAGCTTTGTATGACCTGCAGCACAAATACTAGCAGAAAATTTGGTATCGCTTCCCAAGAATGCATTAAGCATTCATTAATTAAAAACGCTAACTTTAAAGAAAAACATCAGTTTGAATTTTGGAAGTTCTAGACTAGACTGACCCTGTTGATAAGATATTCTATGGTTATATTAGCAGAATCATACTGAATGGGTTGTTTTACAAGGCAATCATTTACAATCACTTTAAGTCTCCATAAAACAACTGATAGTAATGGAACAACTTTGTTTCAAGAAACAATATTATTTATGTTTAACTTTCCATTGCAAGAAACTGCTGCTAAAAATAGCTGAATTTCAAACATTTGATGGAGTTTGACCACGACCTAACTATCTTGTTTTCTTAATGGTCTTTGTTAAACAACAAAGTCACTTAAAATACCCTGGTAGTTTTCAGATATTTACAAAGGGTAAACATTCCAGGAATTTAGCAAGTAAAATTTCAGTCAAGGAAATGACCTTTCTTCTGAAACAGCTAACTGTAATCACTCTTTAGTAAATGCATATTCACACCTCTGCACTTAAAGAAGTAATCTGTTTTAGCATGTAACTATAAGGCTTAGTTTACACTTGGGGGTGGATGGTGAGAACACGGTCAAACCACAATTTTAATGCTGCTCAACTGATTCCACTAAGCTGCAAGGGCAGTCATATAGGGATAAACACATTCCACCTGCTGTCATGTTCAGCAAGTACCACACACCAAACATGACCAAGTGAAGTGTAAATAAGCCAGGAGCATCATAGCACATGTAAAACAAAAAAGTATATTGAATTTTACATGCATTGCACAAATTGGACCCATTTATCCCTACATAAGGTTCACTAGCTAGAAAGTGCACAAAAGAGCAATTTTAATATACCATACTAAAATGTTTGGAGAAGAACTGTAAGAGCCCTTTCACACTCACAGAGCGGCTGCATGGGCGGGAAAGCGCTGCTAGTTTTAGTAGCTCTTTACCGTCATTTTAGTGACGCCTTTGCTAGTGGGGGCACTTTTAACCCCCGCTAGCGGCCAAAGAAAGGGTTAAATGCACCCAAAAAGTTCAGCTGCCGAATCGCTTTGAATGTGCTTCGGCAGCGGTGCCTATTCATTTAAATGGGCAGGGGCAGTGGAGGAGCGGTGTACTGCTCCTAAACCACTCCAAAGATTCTGCTTGCAGGACTTTTTCTAACGTCCTGCAAGCGCACCGCTCCTGTGTGAAAGCACTCTGACTTTTACACTGAGGCTGAAGAGGAGGCCTTTTTAGGCACTTTACAGCCCTTTAGCGCCAGTGGGAAAGGGGTCTAATAATATGAATTGTACAGAATTATCTACTTTTAAACTCTAGTCTGGGCCAATTCTGACATTTTTATCATACATATAATAATTTTTTATATATATATATATATAATCTCCCCCTCTTCTCCAGAGCCTTGCCCATCCTCTGGAATTCACTACCCCAATCTGTCAGAAGGTCTCCAGTTTTATCCACTTTTAGGCAATCCCTGAAAACCTTCCTCTTCAGAGAAGCCCATCCTGCCTCCATCTAACAACTGCACTATTTTCTCCATTAGCTCATCATCCCCCACAGCTATTACCCTTTTGTATAACATGACCCTCCCTCCTAGATTGTAAGCTCTAACGAGCAGGGCTCTGATTCCCCCCTGCATTTAATTGTATTGTAATTGTACTGTCTGCCCTAATGTTGTAATGTGCTGCGTAAACTGTTGGCACTATATAGATCCTACATAATAAGAATATATATATATTTATATATATATATATATATATATATATATATATATATATATATATACAGAGAGCGAGAGAATAAAATGGTTCTTGTTACAATTCTTTTTATGTTGCACGATAATTGCACAGCGGTTTATAAAATGCAGTTTTTCAGGAAAAAAAATTAACTTTAATGAATTTTAGTGCACACAAGCACAATATTCCCACTTTTTTGTAAAATATAAAAGCTATAAATAGATGCCTTAGGGCTCATGCACACATGCTTTTTTTACAGCTGCTGTTAGGGGCATCTGGCGTTTTTTTTTAACTGCCTCTAAACGGCCCTCCATGTTAGCCTATGTGTCCATGCACACATAAACTTTTAGAGGCGTTTGAAGGCATAAGCATTTAGGGGTAGTAGAACAAAAAATTACAGCCTGTGCATCCAGGAGCAGAGGCTGCTAAGCTGTAAAAAAACAGAAATGCCAAATGCTGTAAGAAGCGTTTAGCTGTGTTTGTCGTTTTTAGGCATTTTTACATTCTAGGAAGTGCTTTTACTGGAAAAAAAAGCCAAATGCTAATGTCCAAAAAAGCAGATAAACACCCATAAACGCTATACAAAAACGCGGCTAACAGCGTGTTTTTAACGCTGATTTTTCCTGGTAGCATTGCTGTCATTTTTTAAACGTCCTGTGTGTATGAGCCTTAACACTTGCTTCGATTTCAGCATACCGCTTCAACATGCTATGTTGATGTGTTTTTGATGCTTCTGCAATGCTTGGGTGATGCTTTGGTGGTGCTTTTTTTGAAGCTTTAATGAAGCTTGGCAGATGCCCTGTGTGATTGCACTGATATCTCATACCTGCAATACCTCCAAAACAAAGCACAGCTAAAGCTGAATTAAAGCCTCTCAAAAGCTGCAGGTGCTTCAAGCGAGCCTTGTCATAGACATCTATGGAGCAACATGGAGTATAATTTTTGAAGAGAAGCCAAGCAAAGCAAAAGCATGGTGTAAACTGTACTGTCAGCTAACCATTTTATTTAGTGACAGGTTCAGAGAGCTTTAAAAAATTGCATACGCCTCTGGAACAGTGACAAGCCATAGTACCAAAAAAAATCTCCACAGCCGAAGCTTTAAAAACCTTTACAGGTTGCCAGTTTAGAGTTATGCAGGTGGTCTGTCACTAGAATTATTTCTCTCACTCCATTCACAACGATACCTCACATGTATGGTGCGATATGTGCATGAACTACAAGCACATTAACATTTGCACAGAGGGGATGGGGACACTTAAATATTTTTTTTTTATAAATTTTTATTTTCTATCATGAATTTTTTTATAGAACTTCATTGTTATCACAAGAGGTAAACAACATGTGCCAGGTCCTCTTTATGCAGAGATCTGGGGTCTATTAGACCCCATATCTCGCCTCTGCCCTCAAAAGCATAATAATGGCTTGTAATAAAATGTCCAGTAAGATAGATGTGGCACCCGGATGGAGCTAGGGTCAGGCACAGAGGAGTCAGGGAGGACAAAAAGAAGCTGTTGTGGTGTAGTAATATGGCGGCCTCTACCAGATTATTGCTGGGAACTGCTCTTCCTGCAGCCGTGGGAGCAGAAGGGCTCTCCTAATGATAACCACTGGTGATAGTCTTTCAGGCCAGGTAACACTGATTGTGGTGGAGGGAACAAATCAGCTTCAGAGGGGTAAGGGAGACCCCAGTAACACTGTGGCCAGGTGGAGCAAGATGGCCGCCACACGTGGCTCTGGGATCAGGGCCACCGCTGCTATCCGCCCCACAAATAGGGGAGGGATCCCTCTTCAATCCCCTACTGGTGCCTCACTCTGTCCAACCGGGGTGCCCCGGTGATGGGGCCTGAATCTAGCTCAGAGGGGATGGGGAGGCCTCGAGCATCTGCCGGGGGGGAAAAGCATGATGGCTGCCGCTAACTTGCTGGGTCTTCAAAGAATCACCAGGCTGGTATTCAGAAGCAGCACCACCAGGACCACAGGCAGCGGATATCCATCTGGAGAGCCCTGATTACCTTGTGAGGAGGGAGCCAGGTGCAGGAGAGCCAGGAAGGACTAGAGGGAGTAATGGCACAGCCGACGGGTGGAGTAAGATGGCTGCTTCCCATGTATAGGCCGGAGCCACAGACCTTGGGTGGCTTGAGTGAAGAGGATCACCGCGCTAACTGCCCCAGGTGGTGAATTGGGGGCACGGGGGACTCGGCGGTCTGTGGGGATATCCAAGATGGTCTGCTGGGGAGTGAGAAAAGGCGATCTTGCCTAAGGACGGCTGGAGCTCTTCATAGACATGTCTGCCCAGTCTGACTTCCGGCCACGCCCCTGCTTAGGTGCAATTTATGTTGGAGATGTTATCTGCCCAAGACATGAAGAGATGTGTAAAAAAAAAAGAAAGGCATTATAGGAAAGGTTAAAATGGTTACTAGTAGTCAAAAGACCTCACTGCCCCTCTGTGGGCTGCTGTACTTTTTAGTTGTTTTTCGTTTTATGCCATGCATGTGTGTCTGGTTATCGTATACTAAAAGAACCAAAGCAGAACAGACAAACTTCTAAGATTTAAAGTATTACACAAAACTACAGCTGACAGAAACATTATTATGCAGAGCAAACAGTTGGGGTTGTACAGATTGAGCTACAATTAACGCTTTTTAAACAGTTGCATAACCCTGCTGCTTTGTTGAATGAGCCTTGTATTAATTTTCTAAGCTAACTCCACTTCTGTATGTTAATTTGCAGCACAGCAGGGGCAGTTTGATAAAATGTAGAAATGTTGTCTTTGTGTCATGTACAATATTAAAAAATAATATTACTGCTATACACTAAATTATCTTTCTTTCAATGACCTGCACAAATGGCATGACATTTTTGACATCTACAAAATGTAATTTGCTTTCATGCTACTGAGGTATTATTAATAGGCATTATTCTTTGAAGGGAAAGAAGTAATTATAATGACCTCTGCGAACAGACTGATATCACCTTTTGTTCAAGTTTTACCATATGCTTTGTGTTTACCTGTGTTATCATATTTCATAAAAGAAACAGTATTGTGCCACTTCCGGGCTTAAATTAAGCTTTCTGCATCCATATCTCTCTGATCTATCTCTGGGAGCACTAACATCTTTTACAAATCGTTTTTCTCTTTTATCTTCTCAAATTACCTTTGTCTGAAAAACTTTGCTTACAAGCTGTCTTCCTTTGCATTCACTCATTCATCATAGTAAAACGTGCTGGCATTGCGGTCTCCTGTTGATGTGTTAGTCTTGAAAACCTGAGGGTCAGTTTGATGAAATCCTTGCTCGGTGTGGTGTATTTTACAAAACAGCCTCTTTGCAGTATATTGTCAGCGCGTCTTGACTCGTGAATAGGGAATAGAATGTTTGTGGTAGTCTAAGAGGACAGTAGACAATCATTTTTACTTCATTATATTTGTTATTCTGTAATATTTTCCAAGTATCTTGCTTGTTGCCTCAAGGCACCTATACATAGTTCCAAACATGGGAAGAGGCTACACAGACCAGGCCTGGGGCTGCTAAATTTTAGAATGTGCATTTCTATTATCTTATTAGTTTTTCTTTAGCAAATCAGCTTTGAGATTAGAAACAAATTAATATTTCATCACATACTGAACAGGTTGAAAGTGTCCCTGTTCCCGCAGGGTTGCATATACTAGAAGGCACTGGTGGGCTATGGCCTACAACAGCAGTGTTCTTATGGGTAAGCACCAAGTGTTAACATTTATTTATTGTAATACAGTTTCCACAGTGACAGTTGCAAACCAAGCAAATCCCTTAAAAGACCTATCCACCTAAATTTTTGGTGGCCTGTACCCATTAATGTGTTGAATACCTGTTCTATCCTGCCTTGGCTTCTCACACCCTACTGTGGTTTCTCCCACCATCTCCTCCATCTTGTAGTCTGGGAAGGAACAGGTATTCACATGTGGAAGTGTCTAAAACCTGTAATAACTGGGAAGTTCATTATATTTAAGGCAGGGTTGTATATACTAGAAGGCACTGGTGGGCTAGGGCTATCAGTGTTCTTATGTGCAAGCACCTAGTGTTAACATTTACTTATTGTAATTCAGTTTCCTTTTTTGTGGTGTTTTTGTCCCTTTGTTTGTGGCTAAATTCATACACACAGAATTTTAGGGTAATGGGGTGTGGTGGATATTTATAGAAGTCATGAGGCTTTTAGTAGGGAAATGTGATTCTATGTTGGTCTTTTTTGTTTGGCAGTCTGTACTGTTTAAAACCGTTCATGCAAGGCAGACTGCATGCTACATCAAATGGGCTATACCATTGGAAAGGCTATGCTAGTATATAGGCTATATAATATTTCATACCTAAATAACCACATAGCACATGGGCCCGCACTGAGTCATTAACATAAACAAATAACACACTTACAACTTCTCTTTTCTTTAATATTTTTTATAGTTTTTTTTTATAGGTTTTTTTGGTAAATAATATTCTGGCCCTGGTGTTGTTTAAAGGGGGTAACCTCATAAATATTTATAAATTAAAATAAATGAAGCCATCTTGGCTATAACACAACCATCACAATTTATTTATACTTTGTCCATCCAGCCGATGCTGGACGACTAATCCCCAATAAACAACACCCTGACAATTGATGAATAAAAGAAGGGGAAGGGGGGGTGGGAGTCCCGGTCCTGAGGTACTGTGTCCTTCTAACGGCCGGACGGCCTCTTTTATCACCTCTGCTCTGCGGGCTTGTGCTCCCACCGAAACTCCACCAATCAGCTGCTGTTGCTGCCCTGGCTGAAGCCAATGGCCACCTGTAAAACATACACACTGCATTCCCCTTATGCTGTCCCATGTCGGCCCTGCACATTGCAAGGACCTGTCAAGAGGATTGGCAGTATTGTGCACTGTGGAGCAGCATGTTGGAATAGGAGTAAATAACCTCCCTCTCTTAATCTGAGGCCTGCTGTGTACAGGTTTTAGGATATTCATATTATTCAATCACACGTTTTTTTTTTTTACAAAATCAATTCTTTATAGCATTTATAGCTTTGTTTTTAAGTGTAAAATGCATGCACAGTGATAAGTGCAAAAAAACACAGTATGATCCACAGTGATGAATACTAATAATGTAATAACCATCCTAGACCCACTTCATTGTGATATAAAAGTGCTCGTGCGTTGATCAAAAACCAGTGCTCCAATTCGGTGTGTAGACACAGGTGCCCCACATGGATATGCACTCACCCCTATGAGTTGACCATCTATCGCTAGAGTGGTCACTTGCGCTTTGTGGGGATACTGAGACCCCTAGATGATATACTCCAGGTCAGCTATACTCAGACTAGTTCTCCATAGATGGGAAGAGAGAAACAACAGAGGGAGGCTGTGTTTTTTTGCACTTGTTACACTGCAAAGCTCAGCGCGGTGTTCATTCTTTCTTTCAAGCTTATTGTGATGCCAGGCGGCTCACATTCACACTGCTGCTGGCAATTCTTTGAATTATTTGTATTTTTATAATAATTTATTTTTCATATTTGGCACAGAGTTTTTCTTTTCTAAAATGCATGCAACTGCGCTAAATTTGGCCTTTTTTTTTGCAAAAGTTTGAAGTATCTGAATATCTTTGTAAAAAAAAAACTTCCTGTTACAGTTAAATATTAACTTTAATGCTGACTCTTTCAGAGGTAGAACACAGGTGGAAGTTCCAAGATGATTAAAAGCTAGTTAGATATTTAAATATGTTTGTTGTAATATCCCAACCATACCGTTTTGGAATGTTATGCATTTTAGCACCTACTGACCTTGCTGCTTGCCAGTGTTACCTCTCCAGGACTGGGCTGTATATGGTTGATTCAGAGAATTTTATTAGTGGTGATGGGAGTGCTAAAGTTGATTGATTTTTAATCTTTTTTTAAAATAGTTTTAGATGATAAAAAGCGATCTTATGTACTTTTTGTTTTGCCGGAATTTTTGAGAAACGATAAATAATATGTTTACTATTATGAAGCAAGTATTGACCTCACTGAGTTAGAGATCAAACAACTCCAGTGGGTTACTTCGACATAAATCGGCAAAGGGTTCATGAGTGGCTTTGCAGTGGATTCACAGAGGTGGTGTAATCGAGAGAAAAAAAAGAGAAATACGAAAACAAATATAGAATTTTTATCCACATTGTTTTGTGTTTTCTTTTGTGAAAGAGAATTCAGTGGATACAATGTGGATGTTAGGTCTATTGTATTATACATTTAGTGTAAAGAGGTTATTAGTTTGTACACAGTGAAGGAGATTAGCTTTGTATTATTTGCACCAATTAAGAATATAACACTGCTTCCACTTTCACAATTGAAGTTTGGTGTAAACCATACTTGGCAATCGTAGTACCAGTTTCATATTTTCATAACAATGTTCTTAACATTTTTATTTCTGTGCATCTTGTCTCTGCTTTTGTTTTCAGCAATTCACCTTTTCACAATGTCACTTGCAGTATATTGATAAAGAAGTAAATTTGTAAATAAAACTATCAAATTACATTTGCATTAATATTGTAATGCACATTTAATTAAAGTGTATATAAGAGGTACCAGGTAAGTCTGTACTGAATGTCATATAAAAGAAGATGACTACAATCATTTTCTGTACTGGAGGTAAACTAACTTGAACAGCTGTCACTGAAAGTAACTATGCTGGGCTGCTTTATTGCTCTTTGTTCTCAAATAACACATGAGTCATTCTAGCCTCTGCTATATATTCAACATTCAGACATCCCCATAAGCACACAGATATGAAAACCCTAGCTTTATGCCTATGTATTTCCATGAAAACATGTTTTTGGTAGATTAACTGTAATATGACAACTTAAGTAGAAAGAAGTCCTAATATTATGCTTTGTTAGTGCAAGTTAAAAACAGGATAAATTCATCCAATGTGTTTTAAATAAAAATTGATTTAAAATGTATACAATACTACTATAGTATAGATAGTATAGTATAGTTGTAGAAAAACAATTATATAATATAGGCATAGGAAGAAAAGGCATGGTAAATAGTACCAGAAAAAAAATCTTTATAACTGTGTTGTTGCCATTCATTTTCCAATACAGAGGTATAATATATACAGAAAGACCTCTTTTTGACCTAAAACAATAGACAAGCACTTCTACTCTTTTGGCAACTGCCTTGACCTCATATTATCCTACCTATGCACTCCGCACAACCTCTCCAATATTCCTTTTCCTCTCTCTGATCACCACCTTATTAGTTTGACTCTCTCCTTGTCTACCTCAACCTTGCCTTCCAACTACCAAACTATTACCCGTAGAAACCTTCGCCATCTTAACCCTTCTCTTCTTTTTTCTGCAACAGATTATCTCTACGACAAAATCTCACCTTGTCCAACTTGGCCACTTCTGTCTACAACAGTTCACTGTCATCCACCCTGGATACCTTTGCACCCCTCACTAAGCACAGAATCAGGCCCCGGCCGCTACAACCCTGGCAGACAGACAATACCAAAAGCCTCAAAAAATGTAGCCGTGCTCTTGAACGTCTGTGGCATAAGACTAAGTCACTGCAAGATTTCACCCAATATAAATCTGCCCTCCAAAAATACCATTCCTGCCTCCACACTGCCAAACAGACCTATTTTATCACTCTCATTAACACCCCCCTCAACTCTTTTCTACCTTTACCACTTTATTTTATCCTCCATTACCTACACCCACTAACTTACTCACTGACCAAGAGATTGCTAATTGCTTCAAAAATAAGATTCAGACAATTTGTCTCGAGATCTCCGCTCTACAGATATCTCCCTCACTTTACACACCTTGTCTTTCGGCACAATCAATACTTCCCTCTTTTAACCTAACCACCTGCCCCCTGGACCCTGTCAAAGTACTACGGTCACCATCTGTCTCTATCCTACACTCTTTAACTCATATCTTCAACCTCTTACCCTCTACTGGCATCTTCCCCAACCCGAGAAAACATGCGCTGGTCACTTCCATACCAAAAAAACAAGAACCCACCAATCTTAACAACCTAAGACCCATCTCTTTACTCCCTTTTGCCTCCAATCTCCTTGAACGTTTAATCTACACCCGACTGAGCGACCACCTCATTGAGAATAACCTTCTTGATCCCCTTCAGTCTGGATTTCACCCACAGCACTCCACAGAAACTGCCCTCCTAAAACTCACAAACGACTTACTACCAGCCAAAACCAATGGTCATTATTCCGTACTCTTACTCTTCGACCTTTCCGCTGCCTTTGACCACCCCCTCCTCCTCAAAAAACTCAATTTGCTTGGTCTCCATGGCTGCACTCTCCGTTGATTCAAATCTTACCTATCTCATTGCACCTTTAGTGTCACTTACAACTCCACTTCCTCCTCTCCAACTCCTCTTACCGTTGGGGGTCCCCCAAGGTTCTGTCCTTGGACCTCTACTATTCTTGAACTACACGTCCTCCCTGGGTCAGCTGATAGCCTCCCATGGCTTCCACTACCATTTATATGCTGATGACACCCAAATCTATCTCTGCTTCTCAGCTCACCCCATCGATCTCCTCACGTATCACTGATTTACTAACAGACAATTCATCCTGGATGTCAAACCACATCCTCAAACTGAATCTATCTAAAACTGAGCTCTTAATATTTCCTCCCCCACCTGCCCCTTCCCCTGACTTCTCTGTCAAGATCAATGACACATCTATCAGTCCGTCCCCACATGCCAGGGTGCTAGGGGTAACCTTAGACTCTGAACTGTCCTTTCAGACCCACATGCAATCTCTGACCAAATCATGCCACCTTAGCTTTCGCAACATTTCCAGAATACGCCCCTTTTTAACTAATGACACCACCAAGCTTCTAATTCACTCCCTGGTTATCTCCCGCCTCGACTACTGCAACTCCCTTCTCACTGGATTACCTTTACATAGACTATACCGCCCTTCAGTTCATAATAAATGCCGCTGCAAGACTCACCCACCTTACCAACTATTCAGTGTCCTCGACCCCTCTCTGCCAATCCCTCCACTGGCTTCCACTCACCCAACGAATAAAATTCAAAGTACTAACAACCATTTTCAAAGCCATCCATAACTCTGCCCCCAGCTACATCACTAACCTAGTCCCAAAATACCAACCAAGCCGCTCTATTCGGTCCTCCCAAGACCTCCTGCTCTCTAGCTCCCTTGTCACCTCCTCCTATGCTCACCTCCAGGATTTCTCCAGAGCTTCTCCCATCCTTTGGAACTCCCTACCCCAATCTGTCCGACTGTCCCCTAATCTATCCATCTTTAGATGGTCCCTGAAAACCCTTCTCTTTAAAGAAGCCTATCCTGCTTCTAAATAACACTGTTTTACTTCATCAGCTCATCCCCCACAGCTATTACCTTTTGTATCAATTGACCCTTCCTTTTTAGATTGTAAGCTTAAATGAGCAGGGCCCTCTGATTCCTCTTGTACCAATGTGTAATGTAACTGTAATGTCTACCTTTATTATTTATTATGTTAAGTGCTGTGTAAACTGTTGGCACTATATTAAACCTGTATAACAATATCTGGTATACCTTTGCCTATAGGTGAGAGGCAAGTCCAAAGCACAAATGGTTTTTGAAATGGTCCTCCAGCAGGGGTTTTAAATTTAAAAAGCTGATATCTGCTGCCTAAAGCCAGCACTGCATGCCCTTCTCTGCAGTCACTACTTGGGTTTTCTCAGTTTTCTGGGTTGACCGACACCTAGTGTCATTCATCCCGGAAAACTGAGGACTGCGAGTTCAGAGCATCACCACAGCACTCTGCAATTGCATGATGATGTACCAACATCAGTGATGGTCTCTGCATCGTTGAAGAATGGCTACCAATGGAGAATATCTGAAAAGGAAGAAAGCCCCTTACCAGCCTGAAGACCTCTGAAAAAGGGGGGCAGAGGAAGAATTGGAGGTGGTAGGGGTAGTCCAGAGCTGAGCTTTAAGGAACCAGATATCAGTCCAAAAAGCAACAGTCTTTAACTAGAGATGGGTGACTCTACCTAGGGTCTGTTCACCAAGGGTTTGGTGAATCTTGTTCAAAGTTTTGCAAGCCTGAACTTAGCGAGAAATCCCATTGAAATATATTGGCAGCAAATCTTGGTAAATTCTGACTGTACTGTGGAAAGTGGGTCTTTTCATGCAGCTATGAGGAAAACATTGAATGTATGTAAATCCTTTAAATAACATGCTTGGGGTGGTTTTAAAGCTGTATGTGGCATTTCAAAACGGTATGATTTGGTTAGTTTCAGGGACAGCGTAAACTGGAAGCACATATCTGGCTGTGGAATTTGTGTTTTTTTTTTTTTTTTTTTATACAATTAGCTCTAGCTTAAAAAAGAAACATTTGGTATAAATAGGACCGAAGCTAACGGAGACCACTGACCTCAAATCAAATAAAATTGAGACAACAAAGCCCCTGATAAGTAAACAAAAAAAAAATGGAGACTAGACTTCACCCAACCTGACAGAGGTCATACATCAGGTTTATTTGCAATGCACTTATGAGTATTTCTATGCCTCTTGTAATGGCAACATTGAGAAATTCAGACAGGAGTGTGAACCTTGGATAGTTACATATAGGCTTAAGTATGTTCTTCTAGGTTTGATTGATTTCATATGTTTGCTGTAGAGGTTTATTTCACATTTGTTGGGCTATTGATGGTTTTATTATACATGTACAACAGCAATTATTGTAACCTCCCTCCAAGTACTTGGCTGTAGTTTTAGACAATCCAACATGGTGAGAACCAACAACTTGCATATATTGTACCTATGCATTGATGTGTGATATTAAGTTACATCACCATAGTTTTGTGTCCAAGAAGTATATGTACCCAAACTGATGTGCTAACTTGGAGGATATGTTTCTGTCAAATTATCAATAATAAAAAAACAAAAACAATAAACAATAAAGGGGTTGATTGCTCAAAATGCTAGCAGTACTGTGTCCGACTTACATTAACCTCTCCCTATGCAGTTTGTCAGCTTTCCCTATGCTTTTCCTGTGTCAGATTTCAATTCACTGACACTATGGCTGCTCTGTGCCCCCACTGTCTCATGAAGGGACTGGCTTAACCAGAAGCCCCCCTTTTGGCCTTTCTAAGCCTCTTCAGCCTCTTTCTAAGCCTCACAGTTACAGCAAATCGTTATTTTACTTTTGGGATAAAGGTTTTACATAAATAAAACTGATCATTGTAAGCACCCCTGTCAGAGGTAAATGGTTTGTCTCATCCCTCTAACTAATACATCAAGACAACAGAGCTTGTTCTTTTGAAATGCATACTCACTGGCTGGATCACGCTGAATGTATTTTCCAGGGATCCTTGCTGCTTTCTATAGGAGGGTGTATATCCTTAAATGTGGGTGCAGTCTATGTATAGTGCATTTTAGAGCTGGTACAATCTGTCAGTAAGGTAGAGCTGCTTGTAGGAAAAATGCACCACGCAGTGGTGAATGAGCCAGAAATAAAGACTATAGGTGAAAATTTGGCCCTTGCCTTCTAACCTTTTTGCTGCGAAAAAAGTTTATTTTGCCACCAAAATAGCCGTGACCTGTCAAGGCATGGACTCCACTAGACCTTTGAAGGTATACTGTGGTATCTGGTACCAAGCCATTAGTAGAAGATCCTTTAAGTGATGTAAGTTGTGAAGTGGAGCTTCCATGGATCGGACTTCAGTACCTACAGATGCTTGATTGGACTGAGATCTGGAGAATTTGGAGGCCAAGTCAATAGCTTTAATTAGTTTTTGTGTTCCTCAAACCGTTCTTGAATCTTTTTTGCAGTGTGGTAGGGTGCATTCTCCTGCTGAAAGATGCCACTGCCCTCAGGGACTATATTTTTCATGAAAGGATGTACTGGGTCACAAACAACATTTAGGCAGATGGTACGTGTCAACTATTATCCATGTGAATGGTAGGACCCAAGGTTTCCCAGCAGAACATTACACAAAAGCATCACACTGCCTCCGCCGACTTGCCTTCTTCCCATACTGGATCCTAGTGCCATAATTTCTCTTGGAAAGTAATGCACATGCACCCACCTGTCCTCTTGATGTAAAAGGAAAATTTTATTAGTCCGACCAGGCCACCTTCTTTCATTGCTCTGTGGTAAAGTTCTGATGTCCACATACACATTGTAGGCACTTTTGGCTGTGGACACGGGTCAGCATAGATCTGTGACTATGCATCCCCATACACAACAAACTTCAATACCCATTTTTTCTGCTTTTAACACATCAACTTCAGTTGCTGCCTAATATATCCCACAGGCTTTCAGATGCCATTGTAATGAGATAATGTTATTAACTTAACCTGTCAGTGGTCATAAAATGATGGCTGATCTGTGTATACAATATGTAATTTCAGTGTTTCCTATGAAGCTATACCTATAAAGAAGAATGTGAATACTCCCTTTTTCTGCTACCATCTGATCCTGAGAAATCATCATGGAAAGTCTACAGGCAAAGAAACACTTTTTTATAAGTGTCGTTCTCCTGGGTTCTCGTACCTCTCACTGGTTCCTCCTGCCACCTCTCACAACTCTCGCTTGCAGAGACCCAGAACACCAACACTTCCGAAAGTGTCAGAACTGTGTTTAGTGGCCTGGACCTCTGGGGCATAGATCAGTTTGGATCTTCAGATCAGAACTGTGTTCAGCGGCACTGATAACTCCTTGTCCCCTAAAGACATCCCCTTGTGATTTTATCTAGTGGTATCACCCAATGTGGCCTGTATTTGTTCCCTCCATATGCGAGTTGAATTGAGGCTGGATTTGTGGCCACAGAGTCTTTTACTTGGAATAGTGTTTATAAAGTGTACTGAAGCTGTGAAATACACATTATTACATATACTGGGGACCTCCTATAATTGAGAAGTCACATTTTTTGAGTAAGGAGCCTGTGCACATTGTGTGGTGTGGGAGCCCTAGAGTGTCACTTGGTTCAAGTGGGTTGTTCACATCACATTCAGTATGGACTTTTAATATTGGACTGGATTCTAATGGAAGCGTGTGTATTTGCACTTAATTTTATTTTGAAATATGTTACATATGTTACATGAGTCAGGATTGATTTGATATCTATATTGGTTTAGGCTTTTGTCTTACTATATTAAAATGATGAGATGTTCCTTATGTAAAATACGTCCTTATTGGGCAATTTTGAAATGTTCGAAAGTTTGTGGTTTACAATTGTTATAAAAATGAATTGATACTATTTTCCGTAGATGAAGAATTTTGGCTTCTATTTTTGAGTCGGCAGCAAACTTGCTCCCTTTTTTTTGTCAAAAGACTTTTGTGCTTTCATGATCAACAGAGTTTCTTAGACATACTTTTTACAGTATGCTGCATACACCACACCTCAGGTCTACATTTCCCTGAAGGGATTCTTGCCAAACATATGGGGAATAGCACAAGCTTTCATTTTATCCTCTGTTTGTTTACACAGTCATTTAATGATCATGTTACACAGTGGTTAATTGAAATGGAGCCTTTATTGGTTAAGTACATGGTGGAATGCATGCTTCTCCAGGCTGAATAACAAATTGTAAATGAAAGCTACTGCAAGCCAAAAGGTGTTTGTATGAAAATGAAAAGGGATTAAGAATAAATACATCTCATAAATCATATGTTTTAAAGATGTTTAACTTTTCTTAGCTGATATTGGCTGAATAAATCCTTAATGTTAAAGCATGGAGCTTATAGAAGATAGGTGTGTGTGTGTGTGTGTGTGTGTGTGTGTGTGTGTGTATGTATGTATATATGTATAATATATTAATCTCTTTTGTCAAGCTGGACAAAGGGGCTGATGGGTTGAGTTAGCTTTTTTTAAAGTTCATAAGATTAAGATCATGCTGTTGTTTTTCCAGATTGTGGCTTAAAAGTATATGTTTAGGTTCTTTCCAAAGTCTGCACCCAAATATGATAATTAGTTTAGCGACACTTTTGAAAATGCTAGTTGACTGGCTGTCCTTTTTATTAATTTCTAAACATTCTTAGTCACTAACGTACAATAAAGCCCCATACACACGCGCGGATTATCCGAGGACCAGGTCCGTCGGACCATGTCCGTCATACTTTGTCTGATGTTGGATTTGCGTACACACGGTCAGACAAAGTTGTCGGAAAATCCGATCATTCTGAACGTGGTGACGTTTGTTGCCTACGACGGGACTACGTAGAGGCTAGTAGCCAATAGCTTTGGTCTTGTAATGTGATCTGAGCATGCGTAGCACTTTGTCCGGTCGGACAACCGTACACACGATCGGATTTGGTGTGATCGGACCGTGTTGTCGGCAAATCTATCCAGCAGGAGATAGGACTTTGTCCGTCGGACAATCCGACGTACACTGTCCGATGGTGCATACACACGGTCTGATTTTTCAACAACATTGTCCGATCGGACAGAATCCATGCAAAAATCCGACCGTGTGTATGGGGCTTAAGCCTTTAAATCCGATCGTACAATAAGCTTTTGAATCAGGAGCTTCTAAAGTAGAGGAGGGTTAAAAATCTTACCAGTCTGTATACCATTGGAGACATTTTTCTTTACTTCCTGGCTACTGTAGCCCAAATAAAGGGAAACATTCAGTAATATATGTGCACAAGGCCTAAAGATGGAACAGATATGCATCAAGCTCACTGAGACTTTTTTTTGTCATTTTAGACGTGTTTCACGTTATTTGTGTTACAATTTGAGTCTGTGATGTACAGTTTCTCTGACAAACATATATATATATATATATATATATATATATATATATATATATATATATATATATATATATATATATATATATATATATATATATATATATATATATATATATTTAAGCTAAAATATGACATCTAGGCGAGATGTCATATTTTAGCTTAAATATATATATATATATGCTTGTATATATCTGTATATGTCTGAATATTTACAGGCGGTAAGGAGGGATCGACATATGTCAACACAGCCTTTAATGACTGTCTGAAACAAGAGGAAAAGTGCCTGTTTCTACAAAGTAGACTTCTTTGTTTTTAACCTGCACTGGAAAAATGGCATTACTCATATGTAGCGTGTATTGATGTATGACAGTATATTGTATATGGATGTTTATTTAAGTTAGGTAGGCATACATACGCACTAATTTCTTTGAACAATTAAATGTTTGTGTAAGGAAAAAGCATATTTAGTTGCAATTTAATTTTGTAGATTCATATTCTCACTATAATTGCTCATTAAAATGTCAGTTACACTGCGTGTCATGTTAAATTTTTCATGCACACAAGAAAACAGAATTACATTACAGTATTTAAAAATGTTCTTTAAGTTAAGTAAAAAAAAAAATGTGGAAAGAATAATTACAGAAGCACTGGAAAGAAACTAATAAGACTTCATTAATTCCAAGACTTTAAAACTGAGGGAGGTTTTTCTGGGTTGTATAATGTGTTTGTTATTAAAATTCACCATGCAATATTCCATTATTGAATTGTTAGTTCTACATAAAAGTGGCTGAATGGAAAATGTTTGACTAAGATGGTAAATTTGCAAACTACAATGTAGGACTATGACCTTGAATGCATGAAATTGACATTGGTGTGTGTTTGTGATTTAAAGGAAAGCTAATAACATAGAAGCTTGTACAAGAGAAATGTATTTCAGATGAGCACTTCGATCGTAATGGGAAATTTTTGATTTCGAATTTCTAGCACGTAAATCATAGAGGGCTTTTTTCCTTTATATTTACAAATGTACTTGAAAGTTGGGGAAAAAAGCAGAAATTATTATTATCTGCTAAAAAACATACCAAAGGCAGGTTTTGTAATGTTCCATGTAATGTAATGAAAGAAAATACATAAATATATATTGGAAAAATAAACTCATTGCGTATAATTTCTGGTAAATTATACAGATAAAATGTATCTTGGAGTATGTTAGAGTTTTTCCAACAGTTCTCATTGTTACAAATGAGTGTTTTGGAATGCTTTTTTACCTACATCTACCAAAGTAGAAGCAAGGAGAGCTTTGTATAACCGGCATCTTATAAACTTCCTTACAAAGGTGATTTGCAAGGTCAGATTTTTATTTATTTTTTTATTACTCGTAATCCATTTTTTTGTTGAATTTTAAAATGCCTCTGACCACAGTTGAAAAAGATGATGGTCGGTTTCCTTCCAAAAACGATTAAATGTTGATTATTGTGGTGGAAAGTTCTATAATCACTAATACACCATGATTCTGTTCTCTAGTGTCGGATGAGGAAATTATTCAGCATAAGTATTATAAAAATCTGAAATGTAATGGGTTGTTTTTTTATAAATCAAATTTTCATGCTTTTTTGTGACTGTTTGTATATCCCTCACCAGCCTGGCATACAAACTGTACTGACTGCATTGCTCAAATGCCTTGTATACGTTGGCTTCAGTTTGTAAAACAGCAGTATGTAAGTTAGCATTTGCAATGCTTTTAGTCCTTATTTAATAACTTTGTTAATGCTGAATTCCAGGTATGGCAACTTTTACATAATTGCATTGGTTGAGCTTGGGCCAAGATAAGTTTGTAGGTACTGTACATTTGGTATGACCCTAGAAGCTGGAAATTCCTTTGTAGGCACAGTTACTACAGTGCAGGTTTCTGGGTCCAATGCCAAACAGCTGAATTTATGGTTACTGGAAACAAGGTCATCCACTCAGCACAGGCACCATTTAGAGAACACTTTGCAATTTTCAACAAATGCAAAGTGTTCTCTGAGGGAACAAGGTGGATATTGTGACATCACTGCCTTGCCTCTCTACCTTGTCCAGTCAAAGAAAGCTTTGCATTCATTAAGAAAATGCAGAGTGTTCCCTGAATGATGCCCATGCAGAGTGAGCAACCTCCTGTGTTCACAATGATGCAGGGCAGTGGTTCAGCACAGGACCAAAAAGCTGGTGGAAATTACTGTAGTAGTGGTGCCTGTAGTAGCTAGACTATTGTAACTATGTAAAAATTGCCATACCAGGAATTCATCTTGACAGACTTAAAAGCAAAAAAATTTAGAAACAAGGATCGGAATGGTAAGACAGGATGTCAATCTAAACAAGCTGCTAGCGAAAAGCCACGGGGGCGGAGCCGGCGGCCGGAGAGCATGGAAGCTTGAGAGGAGAGCTCTCCTGCAGCGGCCCAGATACAGCGGCACACAGCGAGCCTAACATCCCAAAAATAGCACCACAGGCAAGGGTACACCCCGCGGACCCCACCGCTCACGATGAGCAAGAGAAAGGACCGTGAAATGCCTAAGAAACTGACAGATTTCTTCCCCCTTGCAGCCGGCCGAGAAATCCAAGATGGCGCCGGCGCTGTGAGGAACGCTTCAGCCGCTCCTGCCTATGGGACTAATCCAGCTCCATCTCAGGGTGAGTCAAGCCCCACAACTCATCCCTTGCCACAATCCCCATTTATTAGCCCTGTGAAACAAAAGAGGAGACTAGGGGGAGACAGCGAACCGCTGACTGACACTGATCCTGGGGGGGAGGAAATGGAGGAGGCCTCCTCATATGCACAACAACTAGATGCATTCCCCACAGCAGGCCAGCCCATCCTAGACTCCACTATGAAGGAGATGCTCCAGACACTGAGAGGGGCTCTCCAGCAGGACATCTCTGCCTTTATGCATAGTACTAAAGTGGAAATGACAGTGATTAATAACAGAGTGCAGCATGTAGAGAGAAAAATGGAAGAATTCACTTTTGCTCACAATGAGCTTGTTGATGCACACCTTTCTATAGATGATGAAATTAAAGCAATGCGCCTCAAAATGGCGGACATTGAGGACCGCGCACGCAGAAACAATGTTAAATTCAGGGGGATCCCCGAATCAGTAAAGCCAGCGGACCTATCAACCTACCTCCAAAAGCTTATGACCACTGCCATACCGTCCCTAAGCCCTGCAGATGTCACGATAGACAGAGCTCACAGACTACCTAAACCATCCTTCCTACCTGATCAAATTCCCAGAGACGTCATTGCCAGAATTCACTTCTATCATGTGAAAGACCAACTCATGCGTTATGCCAGACAACACCCGGCACTCCCTGACCCATTCGCAGGAATCGCACTATATGCAGATTTATCGCAGGCCACGCTGCAAGCAAGACACAATCTGGTCCCCATTACTAAAATACTGAGAAATCATAAAATCCTGTATAAATGGGGATTCCCGGCCAAACTACTTCTTGAAATGCACAACGAACACCACACTATTCCCTCCCTGGAAAAGGGAATGGACCTCCTCAGAAAATGGCGACTTCTCCCTGCGGAAGGGGAAATAGCTGACCCTGAACCCTTACCAGATAGACGAAACTACAATCGTCAAAGCAGACGTAACAAATGACCGATGACAACGGACCGTTGTATGCAACCTTTTTCACCATGCGATTTCCTTAAAATCGCACGTTATGAACTGCATCTTACCTGTGCCCTCACACATTCTACCTACTCAAGTTAAGGCTCACACTAGCCACCGCTGCTCGGCTTTTTCTACATGACTGTTTTCCCCCTCTACAGTCGCAGGATGTATCCTGCTTCCGGGTTAAGATACCGTGGCTTCTCTGCGGTTCTCTGGGACCCCAAGGGGTCTAAAACTGTTCCTATTTGCTCAAGGTTCTATGAGCAGAAGTTTTTGAATTTCTATTGTCACTTTTCATCACATCATCCTTTTCAAGGTACACTTCTTACTTCTACCACTGGAGGGCAGCAAGGCGTTTTCCAACTGAAATATGAACATTAAATTCATGTCTTACAATGTGAGGGGGCTTAACAGCCCTTTCAAAAGGAGGGCGCTCTGGAAGTCAGCTCTAGCAATGAACTGTGATATCCTCTGTGCCCAAGAGACCCATTTTGCCAGCAAGAATGCGCCAAAATGTACGCATGCCAAATACCCGCACATCTTCTACGCCAATGACTCTGTTAAAAAAAATGGTGTAATGATAGCCATAAGGGACACAGTAACCTTTTCTCTCTTACAGGAAAGATCTGACCAACACGGACGCTTCATCATACTAATTGCTGAGATTAATAACACTGTCTACACGCTGGTAAATTTATATGCTCCAAATGTTCACACGTTGAAATTTGTACGGAGAGTGATAACAATGGCTAAATCTATGCAAAAAGGTAAATTAATTATCTGTGGTGATTTTAACACTGTACTCAACAATGACCTTGATTCCTCCTCAGTGGCTCTCCGACAGAGACCCTGCTTAGGCCCCTTCTGCCATACAGAACGGCTCTTTGATCCTTGGCGCTGCGCTAGAACCACTGAGAAGGACTATTCTTACCACTCTCCTGTTCACGACAGCTACTCTAGGATTGATTTTTTTCTTGTAGACATGTACACATTGCAAGATGTAGCCAAAACAAGTATCCATAACATCACTTGGTCGGACCACGCTCCAGTAACAATTGAGGTAATGGATAATAACAAACAGCACTGCAAACCCCTATGGCGCAACAACACATACTTGCTGTCTCACCCCAAGATTAGAGATGAGATCAGTAAAAAATTGACAGACTATTTTGAGCTAAATACTAATGAGGAATGTTCCCCTGAAACACTATGGTGTGCGCACAAAGCATATGCTCGAGGTGTACTTATACAAATAGCCTCTAGGGAAAAAAAGAAAAAATCGAAACGTATGTCCGAACTCCACAACTCCATTGCAGAACTAGAATCCCTACATAAGAACCCATCTACTACATCCCCAGACATCCTGATACGCCTTAACCGGTGCCGTGAAGACTTGCGGCTGGAGCTTAAGACGGATTATGATGTCTACTTTAAGAGAATGAAATTATCCTTTTATTCTCAAAACAACAAAGCAAGCAAACTCCTTGCCTCCCAACTTAAAAAACGGCAAGCCAAGTCCAACCTGACTCACATCAAACACCACAAGTCCAATGCCACACTTCGCAACCCTAAAGATATAGCGAACGCTTTTAAGGATTATTACGAATCTCTTTACAACCTCCATGCTGATCCACACACTCACCAACCCTCTGACGGTGAAATAGACAATTTTCTCCAAAAACTTAATATGCCGAAAGTTGACTCCCTTTCACTTGACAAACTGAATTCCCCTATTACCAACAAAGAAATAGCCACTGTTATACATTCCCTGCCCATGCATAAATCACCAGGTGCAGACGGCTTCTCGGCAGAATATTATAAAGCATTTGCCTCCCTACTCGTGCCCTCACTAGCAGACGTCTTCAATGCAGCCGCAGCTAAAAAAACCTTCCCAACAGAAATGCTACAGGCAGTCATTGTTACGATCCCTAAACCTGGTAAAGACACCGACCGTCCCCAAAATTTTAGACCGATCTCTCTATTGAATTCCGACTTAAAAATTTATGCCAAGGTGATAGCGAACAGACTAATGGAAGTGACCCCTTCACTCTTAGGATTAGACCAAGTAGGTTTTGTAAAAGGCAGACAAGCCCCTGATGGTACCAGACGAATACTTAATCTCTTAAGATTTACGGAAATCCACAATCTCCCTAGCGCTTTTATTGCCTTAGACGCAGAAAAGGCTTTTGATAGGGTACATTGGACCTATCTCTCTAAATCCCTCCTTAAATTTGGACTCACTGGTCCAATCCATTCAGCTATTATGGCCCTCTACTCCCGCCCCTCGGCCCGTGTGTTAACATCTGGACTACTCTCCGACCCCTTTTACTTGTCAAACGGTACCAGGCAGGGATGTCCTCTCTCACCGATAATTTTCTCCCTAGCCATTGAGCCCCTGGCGGAAAGCATTAGAGCCTCTGACGACATCAAAGGCATAACAGTAGGTTCGGGGACCCATAAACTAGGACTTTTTGCAGACGATATAATACTGACCGTCACTGATCCAGAACGTTCACTTTCGGCTATACAACAAAAACTACGTGACTTTAGTGAGGTGTCCTTCTACAAGATCAACACATCAAAATGCTTTGCTATGGCTCTACATACCACGATTAAGGTGCGTAAAGCCCTTCAACAGCTCTTTCCTTGCACATGGGACCCCCCCTCGATCACTTATCTTGGTGTGCAGCTGTCCGCAACCTCCTCAAATTTATACGCATGTAACTTCCCACCATTGTTACATAAGATTGAAGAAGAAATGAACCTTATAGCAAAACTACATCTCTCTTGGATAGGACGGGTAGCTGCATACCAAATGCAAATATTTCCTAAACTACTATACTTTTTCAGAACTCTCCCTATCCACATCCCCCAGAAATTCTTCAACCTTCTATCAAAAAAACTAAATAACTTCATTTGGGTGGGAAAAAAGCCACGGATTGCACTAACTCAGCTTTACAAAGCTAAACACCTAGGGGGACTAGGACTCCCCAACGCACAAGCATACTACAGAGCGGCCCTGTTAGACCAAATGAAACACTGGTTCTCAGGCCAACAGGATAATAGATGGTCAGATATAGAACGTACTGTCACCCCGGGTCATGACCTACCTGCCCTGGCTATGGCATTTAGTATACACCATAACCCAACCACTCCGCCTTACCCTGCAATACAAGCCTCCTTAGAAGCTTGGTCCTTCCTCATACATCAACATTTCACTGATGTACCTCTGCACAAACTACAAATTCCATTGTCATCCTACCAATACCTGATACCTCATCTGTCAATACACCATTGGGAAAAAAGAGGGGAACGATTTACCTCACCACCTATCGCACAACAAGACCCACTAGATACCTTCATGCTGTTTCAAATAAAACAATATTCAGACAAAAACCCAGGTACTAAACCGGAAATACCTCAGACATTATGGAACTTCCTAACTAACAGTCACTCGGGACAAAAAAAGGGTATCTCCTTATTTTACAAACTAGCAAATCCACTATACATGAACGCTAAATTACCCACCATGATTAAATGGGAAAAGGAACTTCAAGCGGAATTCTCACTCATACAATGGCACGTAGCAGTGAAATATAATAGCAAATCTTCAGCCTGCATAGATCATTGGGATAATGCACAGAAAATTCTTCACAGATGGTACTTTACACCCCTGCGGCTCCACAAAATGGACCCGTCACTACCATCCCTATGCTGGAGGAACTGTCAATCTACTGGCAGTTTGCTCCACATACTGTGGAGTTGTGGAGTTATTACTACCTTTTGGAAAGAGATAGAATCTATGATATCCAATGTTACCCATACCAAGATACTTCTTACACCAGCATTGGCACTACTTAGTATTGGAATTGAGCTAGTTCCGCCCCTACAAAGATGCTTAGTAGCAAATATCTTGTTTGCTGCCCGTATGTCCCTAGCGAAGCAATGGCGCTCACCCACACCACCTCAGCTTGACGTGGTAATTTCCAGGGTCAACAATCAATTTCTCATGGAAAAATTACTTGCATACAAAGAAAGAAGAACCTCGGCTTTCCATAAACGTTGGGAAAGCTGGAGCTCTTCTAAATATGCCTCTCCACACTTGTAACTCATGACTCACTACTCTCATGACTGAAACCTACTGTAAGAATCAGCGCATCCAGTGGCTAGAATACGTCCACATAGGAATGACACTCCAATGCGTAAATTCCCGATAATATACAACAGTTCATGGACTATGACGTAATATGTACCTTATAGCACAACAGAAGTATCAATGTTCTTGGTTCTCTTCAATGTTATCGAAGTTTACATTGTTCTGGTTATATTTTGCACTTTTTCTGCCTTACTGTAACTCCAGGGACCCTCGTTAAGGTCCACTGGGAGCTTCTTTTTCTACAACCTACATTACGCTGAGCCATGTCACAGTGTGTACCCGAAAGGGGTGACTGGCTCTGCCCCATGTGGGGCCGATTAGCTTTTGAATACAAGTAGCTCGTAGACAATCTTTACCATAAATGACCTGTTTACCTATTCATTATAACCCTTTTGTAATGCATATACCTGTTGTTTACAAGATTCTCTTACTTTCTATGTAAACTGTAAATCTCAATAAAAATCTATGGTTTTAAAAAAATAAACAAGCTGCTAGCAGGCTTTAGTAAGCTTCAGGACCACTTGAAACTTGATTCAAGTCTGCTGAAGCCTGCTAACAGCTTGTTTAAAGCCAATACTTTAGATCTGTGTTATATATCCTCAGACTAGAGCTGAGGGTTGCTTTCAAAGCTTGTTGAAGGAGTTTTAAATGCTTTTCTAAAGCTTGCTGTACATAAGCTTTTATAAAAACTGATATCTGTGTGTACCAGGCCTTAGGCTCCCTGTCATACTATTGCCACCTATGCCCCCTCCTTCACCCAGGAATCTCTTGGGTGACCTAAATTAAAAAAAAAATGAAAAATCTTTTTCAAATTTGAAAGCATTAGCCTAGTATCTATGGATACTAGATTCTTGTGCTATTCAGTTCTACTTTAAGTGATCGGGAATTATTTCATATCCCTGCCCCCAGTAAATAAATCATATCAATAAAAAGCAACACTTCCAACCTTCCTATTTAGTAATATAGCACAAAACAATAGATAATACTCGGGTACCTTCTGTGTCCCATCAACCAATCCACATCTCTAAGGTTCTTGTAAAAACCCTAAGAAGGGTTTCATTTGGGAGGCAAGGAACTTTGAAAATGCAATTCTATATTTGCTTCTAAATCCAAGATCGAATCAAGGTAGTAAATAGATTGTGGGAAAGTCTACAGATTCACACTTTTCTTATTCCATATTGCACACTTCCCCTATTACAGTCTAAGTGCAATATTCATTAATAGATAAAGTATTTGGAGCTTGGGAACTGGACCCTGGCTTTCTTCAGTAATCACTGGGCCAAGCTATGCATGTTCTGTCTTATAAGCACTGCAAGCTACAGCACTGACATGGTAGTGCTTTGCGGGCAGGGCTTGTACAGTGACAGCTTATTAAGAATATATAAGTAGTTTTGGAAAATGGTTACTCTTTCTGTGGTTAGCCCACTTAAGGATGAGGTTTGAGTTCAGAGACAAGTCATGTGGGTTCGAGAATCACAACCCCAGCAAAGTTTTGTGCAGTCTAGTCCGAAGACTTTTTCTGTTTCAACCTTTTTATTCAGTTTTTAAAACAACAGTCAAAACGCTATAATGTAATGCAAGAGTGCAAAATGGGTCTGTCATAAATCATAAATAAGTTATCAACAATGGCATGCAAGGTAAGGAGTTAAGATCGGGATCCATGGAAGTCCATCAATGGGTACCAGGAACTGAGCTAAAGTGGTCATTTATGATGAGATCTGTTTTGCAAAACATGTTTGGTTGCTTGGTCTCTTTTTGGAATATTACCAATGGGCCTTAGTTCAACATTGTATGTTTTGTGGAGGGGTCAAGCAGGACTACATCCGCCCACCCTACCACAAAGGCAGGCTATGGACATAATAATGGAACTATAGCAAACACAGTGACCACTGTCATCTAACACTAGACTTTATCTTACCCTGAAAATATTATATACTTAAGCCAGGTACACACGAGCCGAATGTCAGGAGACATTGGCTGGTTAAAGATAAACGTCTGACATTCGACCTGTGTGTATGTCAGTCTGTCAGACATGCATTCTGGAAAACCAGCAGCTGACCAACTCCTGATAAGCGCTCTCAGCCAATGGCAGAGCACACTGATCAGAGTGTTCTGAAAGGGGGGCTGTTCCCCTTTCAGAACACAACAGCTCATCGGGAGAGATTGCTGTACTTGCTTTGCCTAGTAAGTACAGAGGCTCTGACCGGAGCTGACCTTTTTTTTTCTGGAATAAAATCTATAGTGTGTACCAGGCTTCAGAGAAATCAAATGTATTTGTAACATATCCTTTAGGATATATTGTCGCATATAAAACCTATGCAGCCCAGAGACTTGTCATGCTAAAATATACTGCATAGACTTTGAATTATGGATTGGATAAGCCAGCCCCTTCATTATACAAGGTAGTGGGCACAAAGCAGCCACAGTGTATTGGATGTTATGGAAGGAAAAATATAAGAAAATATGGCTAACTGCATAGTGAGAGATTAGGGTCAGTTGGGGAACTGTACTTTTATTCTGAATGCGATCTCATTGGACTGTGTGTGTGTGTGTGTTTGTTTATTGTGGTTGATTTGACATAAGCAGGCACTTTTGCTGTACCATCTATAGCAAACTATGTTGCAAGGCTTCCCTTTAACCACTTAAGAACCAGCCGCCGCAGTTATACTGCGGCAGGTTGGCTCCCCTGGGCAAATCGCTGTAGCTGTACGTCGGCCATTTTAAGACCAATAGGGGGTGTGCACACGCCGCCCCATAGTGTTAACCCCTTCCCTGCCAATGACATTTATACAGTAATCGTGACTATTTTTAGCTCTGATCGCTGTATAAGTGTCAACGGTCCCAAAAAAGTGTCAAAAGTGTCCGATCTGTCTGCCGCAATGTCGCAGGCCCGCTAAAAATCGCTGATCACCGCCATTACTAGTAAAAAAAAAATTACAAATAAAAATGCCATAACTATATCCCCTATTTTGTAGATGCTATAACTTTAGCGCAAATCAATCAATATACGGTTATTGCAATTTTTTTACCAAAAATATGTAGAAGAATATATATCAGCCTAAACTGAGGAAGAAATTTGTTTATATATATATATATATATATATATATATATATATATATATATATATATATATATATATATATATATATATATATATAATATGTATTTTAGCAAAAAATATTGTTTGTCAGTCTTTTGTTGTTTAACCACTTCAGCCCCGGACCAATTGGCAGCCAAAGGACCAGGCCCCTTTTTGCGATTCGGCACTGCGTCGCTTTAACTGACAATTGCGCGGTCGTGCGACGTGGCTCCAAAACAAAATTGGCGTCCTTTTTTTCCCACAAATAGAGCTTTCTTTTGGTGGTATTTGATCACCCCTGAAGTTTTTATTTTTTGCGCTATAAACAAAAATAGAGCGACAATTTTGAAAACAATGCAATATTTTTTGCTTTTTGCTATAATAAATATCCCCAAAAAATATATAAAAAAACATTTTTTTTCCTCAGTTTAGGCCGATACGTATTCTTCTACATATTTTTGGTAAAAAAAAATCGCAATTAGCGATTATTGATTGGTTTGCGCGACTCACAGGCAGGCAAATGCACGATCACGTACAGGTACGTGATTTTGCCTGCCCGTGCCATTCTGCTGACGTATATATGCAGTGGGCGGTCGGGAAGCGGTTATAGCGCAAAAAATAAAAACTGCAGAGGTGATCAAATACCACCTTGTGGGTAAAAAAAGGACATACATTTTGTTTGGGTACAGCGTTGCCTATCCACGCAATTGTCAGTTAAAACGACGCAGTGTCGTATTGCAAAAAATGGCCTGGTCATTAAGGGGGCAAATCCTTCCGGTCCTGAAGTGGTTAAATAATTAGGTTATACCACTGTATTATCTGCAGGCTCTTAATAAGAACATGAAAGAAATTGTTCAGCAGCAGGACAGCTTTGCATCAGTGTGAACAAGGACAGTCACAGCAAACTACTTGCCAATTTCTATCTGCCAGTCAAAGTGGACTTATTGCCAACTGATGAAATAGCATGGGTCACTGGTAAAGCTACCAGAAAATAAACTGTTTTTCAAACTGAAATGTATCAGATTGGGGGTTGCTGCTACTGCTGTATGTAAGCAACACTAACTGTAATAGAAAAAAAAAAAAAAACAGTCATATGTGTGCTGACATTGTATGCACCCGCTGGTACTGTCTGTGAAAGTTAAATGGTACTTAACACCATGTACAGCCCCTACAAGCATGTTATTAAAATGATTTTTGTATTTGCAATGTTGCCCTCTAATCACATCTCCCTGTTGTAAAATATTTGTTTATTTATTTATTTTTTGCTTTGGTACATGTCTCCAATAGCAGTACCCAGCATCCCATGCCTTTTTTGACAGTAGTTTGCCTAAAATTTAGCAAGATTTGCCCCTCAGAGACTTCAGTGCAATTCACCTCTAAGTTCAAGTTCGACAAATATTGCGAATTGAACCTGGGAGAATTCACTCTTCACTAGTCAACTCTTTTAATGCAACAGGTCAATGCTACTATTCTTGCATAATGCACAGCATGCTTCCTTATTCAATGTTGTGTATAAATACTCTGAAGTCCTATAAAATTCTATATAAAAAGAGTATGCCTGAAACATTGGGCAACAAATCCACTATTTGTGGATTGCAACAATTAGTAAAAAATATAACAAAGCACATAAATGTAGGCATGTACTTGGCATCCTAGCTGTGTGTAATGTCTTTCATAAAGAAGACACAGAGAAACATATAGACAGTGTTCATCGTTAAATGATGTGTATGATGGTCTCTAGCTTGTTTGGATTTGCATTATGTTTCATGGTAAGAACACGGGATCTTCTGCCAAATCTATGCTAGTAATTGGCTTGCAGGAGTTCAGTTCATAGTCTTTCACTGCTGTACACTGGAGACTCTCTTCTAGATAGTTGAAGAGAACAGAGAAAACAAGAACAGGTTGTTTAATGCTTCAGTAGCTTCTCTTCACAATAGGAGGTCATAGGAAAGCTTTGTGTGACTCTTTCCATCTGTTACCATTGGCTCACAGCTGGGAAATAGTAAACAAGGAGTGTTCTACAATGATGATCTGCTAGATTGAGAGCCTTTGTGAGCCAGGCACGACACAAACTATTTATTTGAAATAAATTAACTCTTATGGTGGTTGGGGTTCTGGATAGGATCTTATTTCAGTTCATAGAATAGTTTTTATGCTTGATAACCAGTTTTGAAAAATTTGTAAAAACTTGTATAAGTGTCAGTTTTGCCAGGATTGCATTTTTCTATGCCAATCTATCTCTAATATACATTGCTAATTAGTGCACTCAGGGGAGCGATTGTCCATGGGAGACCAGCACAATTAAATTATCAATGTTATCGCTCTTACAAAGCAACAGATCATAGTAAGTACTCGTAAAAAAAGACATTCTAACCCCCTACAGCCATTGCAGAGATAGGTCTATCCAACTATCTATGACTTGAAAAGGAAAGTTTATACTTTTGCACACTAAGATGTTGAGATGCAAATTGGCTATTCACTTTGCAAGGGAAATTGTACTGTGTAAAGGAACCCTGGAGCATGGTGGATGTGGTAACATTTCTTGCTGCAAAGAGTACCCGATAATGTGCAAGGGAAATTAAAAACAGCATTTTTGCTTTCACATGATTTGATAATGGAACTCAGCAGAGCTTCACTTTATTTTCAAAGTTCTGGGGAGAATTCTTGCAAAGTGAGTAGTAGTGAGTATTAGTAAATCAACCCCAAAGTGTATGTGTGTATATGTATATGTATAAATATATACAGAGCCTTGAAAAAGTATTAATACCCCTTTAAATTTTCCAAATTTTGTCATGTTACAACCAAAAACGTAAATATGTATTTTATTGGGATTTTATGTGATAGACCAACACAAAGTGTTTTCAAAATGTTTTACAAATATCTGAAAAGTGTGGCGTGCATTTCTATTCAGTCCCCCTTTCTTTGATACCCCTAACTAAAATCTAGTGGAACCAATTGCCTTCAGTTACCTAATTAGTAAATAGAGTCCACCTGTGTGTAATTTAATCTCAGTATAAATACAGCTGTTCTGTGAAGCCCTCCAGAGGTTTGTTAGAATACCTTAATTAAACAGCATCACGGAGGCCAAGGAAAAGACCAGAGAGATCAGGGGTGAAGTGGAGAGGTTTAAAGCAGGGTTAGATCATAAAAAAATATCCCAAGCTTTGAACATCTCACAGAGCACTGTTCCATCCATCATCCAAAAATAGAAAGAGTATGGCACAACTGCAAACCTACCAAGAAATGGCCATCCACCTAAACTGACAGGCTGGGCAAGGAGAGCATTATTCAAAGTGCCCATGGTAACTCCAGAGGAGCCGCAGCGATCCACAGCTCATGTGGAGGATCTGTGCACAGGACAACTATTGGTCGTGCATGCCACAAATCTGGTCATTATGGAAGAGCGGCAAGAAGAAAGACATTGAAAGAAAGCCATAAGAAGTCCTGTTTGCAGGAATTTTACTTTTTGGCCAAAAAGCAAAACGTTATGTGTGGCGGAAAATGAACACTGCACATTGCCCTGAACACATCATCCCCACCATGAAACATGGTGGTGGCAGCATCATCTTGTAAGGGTTCTTTTTCAGCAAGGACAGGGAAGCTGGTCAGAGTTGATGGGGAGATGGATAGAGCCAAATACAGGCCAAAGAAGAAAATATGTTTCTGCAAAAGACTTGAGACTGGGGTAGAGGTCCCCTTCCAGAAGGACAACGACCCGAAACATACAGCCAAAGCTACAATGGGATGGTTTAGATCAAAGCATATTCATGTACTAGAGCTTGAGATATTTTGCAAAGCAGAATGGGCATGCATTTCACTCTCTAGATGTCCAACGCTAGTAGAAATGCAGAAAAAAATTGCAGCTGTAATTGCAGGGATAGGTGGTTCTACAAATTATTGACGCCGGGGCTGAATACAAATGCACGCCACACTTTTCAGATATTTATTTGTAAAAAAAATGAAAATCATTTAGCATTTTCCTTCCACTTCACAATTATGTGCCACTTTGTGTTGGTCTATCAAACAAAATCCCAATAAAATATATTTACATTTTTGGTTGTAACATGACAAAATGTTGAACATTTCAAGGGGTATGAATACTTTTTCAAGACACTGTAGCTTTTTAAGTCCTCAGTAGAGATGCTGGTACCCACAAGCAGCACCCCCTTCATTAACCACATGCCGACCGCTGCATGCCGTTTTACGTTGGCAGAATTGCACAGGCAGGCAAAAAGGCATACCCATATGTCCCTTCTAAATCCATGCCTAGCGGGTCCTGTGACCTCGATGTTTGCTGGCGGCCCGCGAATGCGGTGAGGAGACGCAGAACGGGGAGATGCCTATGTAAACAAGGCATTTTTCTGTTCTGCCTAGCAACATGACAGGGATCTACTGCTCCCTGTCATCAGGAGCAGTGATTTGTCACGTTGTAGTAAGCCCATCCCCCCTACGGTTAGAACACACCTAGAACACACCTAGGGAACAAAATTAACCCCTTGATCACCTCCTAGTGTTTAACCCCTTCCCTGCCAGTGACATTTATACAGTAATCACTGGCTATTTTTATTTTTACCAAAAAAACGACTGCGCAATTGTCAGCTAAATCGACGCAGTGCCGAATTGCAAAAAAATGCTCTGATCAGGAAGGGGGTAAATCCTTCCGAGGCGGAAGTGGTTAAAGAACAAGAAACCAAATTATTATGCATGCTTTGATATAGCACTACATTGCAAAGCACTGATCAGTATATGTAGTGCTTTGTTTTTAAAAATATATGTGAAAAAGCAAAAAAGAGTGATACTGTAAGAGAAAAAGGACCTTGCTCATAAGACATTTTAAAAAACATCCCCTTCAAAATACAGCAGTGTGTCAGTGTTGCCAACCGTCAGTATTTTTACTGGCAGCCAGTAAAAAACAGGCAATTTTCTCCTGCCAGTAAATGCCAGTAAAAGGAAAAAGTTGCCAGTAAAAAATATGGCTGTGATGTTCAGCTCGGTCCAGAGCCGGCTGAGACCATCCGAGTCCCTGCTACGGTGTATTCGGGCAGCTCTGGTGGAGGCGGTGCCTGAGCGTGTTGTGTGATGTCATGGTGCAAGGGAGCCAAGCAGAGCAGCCAGAGCCTCGTATGTGGGTCTGCAGGACAGGAGCAGGGCAGGTCAGGAGCGGGACTGTCAGTGCTGTTTAGACTGGAGTGGACTGAAGGGACCAAGAGTCAACTTTGTGTGTGTGTGCCTTCCTATTCTAATTTCTTGCCCTCCTGAGTCCTGTCCCTGAGCTACTTACTTACTATATCTAAAAAAAATAAGAAATGTGTTTTTTGCCCCAATATCTACCTTAAATCACATTAGTAATTGCATATTTAACTTGTTTGTAGCCTAAATACTAAAATTTGCACTTAAAACTGTAATTTTGTAACTTTTGGAAATGCCAGTAAAAACTTGGCTGTGCCAGGAAATTTTGGGTGTTGTGTTAGTAAATTTCAATCTGGTAGGTTGGCAACACTGCAGTGTGTATACATAAAAATAATTATGATCATGTAACACTAATCAGTGGCAGCAATATAAATATGTTCTACATATACAATAAATGCAGTGGCCAGAAAATAAACAAAACTGTAAACTTTCCCTTTCACTTTATTTACAGAAAGATCCATCAATCTGAATAAAGTGTGTATTGGAAACAGGAGTGCTGCGATGAATTTCAAATGTTGGTAAACTGTGTGTCTTTATAACTGGCAGTGATGGCAGGCAGGACACACAAATACACGCACACACACCAGCCCAGGTCTCTAACTTTCCCACTCGTACACATGCTTTCAATCTAGCCGCTCGCCTTTTATTGGTTGACTCAGCTTCTCCCCTAACTTTGGCTGGCCCTGCTGCTTGCTTCCCATTGGCTTACTGGCTTCTTCCCTACCATTGACTGGACCAGTTTCTCTCTGCTTTAACTCCAGAGGGCAAAGGTCAGATGTTGGGAGGTGCTGCCATGTTACAGCTGAAAAAAAGCCTTATACTAGTATTACTATTGCTGGAAAAATACTTGGGTGCAGTGTCATTTTTAAAATAAGTAGATAAGTCATGTATGCTATCATCTGCAGTCTAATTTCATGATGTGCATTCTCACTAGTATAGCATCTATCGAGTATAGCCTCTATCTGCCTGTCCATTTTCAAGATGTGCAGACTTTTTACCTTTTATCTTTTGAATGGTGACTGTAAATTATGTGCTAAATTGTTAATTTTCTTATACAATAATTCTCAGAGGTAAAAAGCAAGCAATGGAAAAACACTATAGGCCAAGGTTGAAAATGTAAGATCATATCCAAATCCTTGGATTTAAGTAACAAAGCTAAGTCATGTTGGCTCACATTTTAGTGCCAATTCTGCCTAAGTTAAAGGGTTAAAATGTGAATTTTACAAAGGATGCTCAGAGCAGGGTCAAGAATCTGTCTAATGAAGATGAATGAAGAAAATTGCCCATGCTGGAGTCACGTGTGGGAGGAATTGCCCATGTTGTTTGAGAGTGTGATAGAATTTCACAGCTTCATTTATCAGTGTCATATTTGGACTTAAAGTGAGTCAGTATCTTTCTCATTTTCTTTCAGATGAATAGGTCAACTTTAATATTTATTTCAGTGGAAGAACATTTGTTTGATGTGTTTCTGTTAGAAAGGCGATAATAGGAAAGCACTCAAGAGAAACCTGAAGAACAGGGCAATATATTAATTCTAAGTGCAGTCTAGAACAAATGCAGAGAAAGAAGACTGATTTGTTCAAAATTAAATTTTATTTTATTTTTAATTATGTCAGCACATTAGGAAAAAGGGTTCATTTGCATCATAAAATTATTCATAGATGGATGCAAGTTAAATATGATTTGCAATACCATTACTGAATTACTTTCTATATTTTTTGTCCATAATACAAAACTGCTCATAATACATACTTAAATGATCATAATAATAATGAGAGTTCTAGGAAGGAATTATAAGATATTCTGTTCTTCCATGCACACATCTGTCTATCATAGATCGTAGAGTTAGAATTATTCATCAAATACAAATGGCAAGAAAAACATACAAAATACAAACACTAAACCAGAAATCTTGAAAAGTTATGACTACTGTAATAAATACATAACCCATACATAATAGTTTTCTTCTTATAACTGTGACTGCGTGTTCTTTGTTACATGTTGAATCCTATTCAGGGGGTTTCCCTTCCTTGTCGTCTTTGTGGAACTGACCCAAATAACCCATGTTTTAACAGTTCCTATCATCATTACTTCAGTATGAATGCTTATAGTAACCTTAACTTTAAAGGTGTTTAACAGTTGCTTTTTTTTCGTCCCTATCTCACCATCCTTTTGCGTTTTGGCAAAAAGCAGGTGTTGCACCTAGTGCAGAGTTAAACAATCTATCCATATGTTTCTATAATTTAAATTAATTTGGTAAAGTCATACTGTTAATCTTCAGTGGCTTGTTGATTGGCACTTCGCAGACATATTTCTGGATAGCTCCCAATACCATTTTATGCAGTTTTTCTGGCAGTAGCAAAGAGCAACATTTTCACAAATTGGAATCTTGCACAGCTCTGGGAAAAGAGCCAAGATTTAAATTGGACAATAACCTCTGCTCTGTATATAGCTTCTATTCTTCAGCTGTGGCTTGAGCGATTTGTTTAATGCAGTTAGTCTAGTAGCATATAATAGACTGATATATGAGTCACTCCCTGGCAACGTGTGTTTCTTAAATTTATATAGATTGAACAACTGGTTTGCACTGTAACTTGGTCACTCAAACATGCAAACGGTAACAATTAACAGTTCCAAAACAAGCCAGAGATTGTGTATCCTAGATGATTGAGGAGATTTGCAGCACTCTGTTTTGGAAAAACAGTGTATTTTTATGAGGTTTTTTTTTTTCTTTTCTTTTATTATTACCATAAAAGTTTTTTTTCTTGGTCTTTATGTTCCTCATTCTTTGTGTTTACCTAAAACAAATTGATCCACTAAAACTGAAATGGAAGCATATTAAGGTTCAGTCATTTACAGCAGAGAATTTAACAAAAGCATACAAATCAGTTCTGTTTATTTGAATCTTTTGTGCGGGGTTCTGTGTTTACCTGGGGTTAATACATCATGTTGATGTCACTTTTTAGGCTATGCACACAGACAGACCCATGTATAATAGCTGATTACAAATTCAAGGTGTATTACTGCACCCACATTAGCATCCATTATGGTAAGCCAACCTATTCATTTTGAATGGGCTTCCACTGCAACACAACAAACATTTTAACACACTTCTATGCGTTGTGCTTCACTGAAACATGTGCATTGTGGTGTGCTTGTAAAGTGCACCGAGGTGTCATTTAAAATGAATGACATTGCATCACACTGTAATTATTTTAATATACCACTGTGCATTGCAGTAAAGCACACATTTTTGCACACGTTACTCCAATTTAACCGTTCAATACATCAGACTTATGCCAATACAGGCACATGAATAAAATGTTTTGCATTCTAAAATCTTGTCCGTAATACCATGTGGTCATTTTGTGGCAGCCATTACTGTTGTGGGGCAGAACTTCTGGGCACAGATATATTGAAATATTGAGTGACATTTCAAACTGAACCCTATCTCTTGCACATATGGTTCCGTGGCTGATGTAAAAAGTGCACAGCCCCTTCACACATTGAAAAAAAATGTATGAACCACCAATCCTGTCTACAAGAAAGAGAAACTGTGTATAAACTGTCCAGGTGATTTTTAGTGCACCTACCACATGACAGGCTTACATATTACCAGGCAATGAGGACTGGAGGGCACAAGGCGTTATAACAACTTGGCACAAGAGTAGACAGGCCAAAGACCGCAGTACCATGTATAGTCTGTATTTATATGTATGACTTTTGTGATTAGATGGGCAAGGGTAAGCCATATTGAAAAGTGAGATACAATTTGCAAGTATACTTAAGCAGCTGACCCTACAAGTCTAAGGTTGATAAAATCCAAACAGTTATCCCTAGAAAATGTTTACTTTGTGTGCATCTTGATGGTTTCAGTAGCATGCAGCAAGCTACTTCGTAAATATATACAATACAATATATATACACACACATATATTGTGTGAAAAAATTGTTGCCCCCTTTCTGATTTTATTAAATTTGTTTCGCATATTTGTGACACAAATTACTCAGATTATCAAACAAATTTTATTATTACACAAAGATAACCCGAGCAAATACAAAATGCAGTTTTTAAATGGTTTTATTTATTAAGGCAAAAAAGCTGTCCAAACCTGCTTAGCTGTATGTTAAAAAGTAATTGCCCCCTAAACCTAATAACTGGTTGTGCCACCCTTGGCGGTAACAACTGCAATTAAGCGTTTGTTAAAACTGCAATGGAGTCTTTCACATTGCTTTCACATTGCTGTGGAGACATTTTGGCCCACTCTTCTTTGCAGAATTGTTTTAATTCAGCCACATTGGAGGGTTTTGCAGCATTAACGGCCAGTTTAACCACTTAAGCCCCGGACTATTTGGCCGGCAAAAGAGCAGAGCACTTTTTGCGATTCTGGAATGCGTCGCTTTAACTGACAATTGCACGGTTGTGCGACGTGGCTCCCAAACAAAATTACGTCCTTTTTTCCCACAAATAGAGCTTTCTTTTGGTGGTATTTGATCACATCTGCGGTTTTTACTAGTAATGGCTGTGATCTGCGATTTTTATTGTGACTGTGACATTATGGCGGACACATCGGACAATTTTGACACATTTTTGGGACCATTGCCATTTTTACAGCGGTCAGTGCAATTAAATTGCACTGATTACTGTAAAAATGACACTGGCAGTGAAGGGGTTAACCACTAGGGGGCTAGGGAAGGGTTAAGTGTGTCCTGGGGAGTGATTCTAATTGTGGGGGGGGGCTGTGTGTGACACATCACTGATCACGCTCCCGATTACAGGGAGCAGAAATCAGTGACACTGTCACTAGGCAGAACGGGGAGATGCTTGTTTACATTAGCATCTCCCCATTCTTCCTCTCCATGAGACGATCACGAGTGTCTCCACGGACATCGAGTTCGCAGGAGCTCATGCGATGGCATGGAGGAAAATTCAAAGGGACGTACAGGTACGCCCATTTACCTGTCCGTGCCACTCTGCCAACGTACATCGGCATGCGCCGGTTGTTATGTGGTTAAAGCTGGTTGAAATTGCCTTAAACTGCAGTGTATATGCAAATCATAAGTTATTATACCTCTTCACAGGGTGAATAATTGCTAACTGAACATGGAGATTTTTAAGGGCTAAGTTTACTTTTTGGTAATAAATTCCAGCTCCCCTATGTACCAATATACCATTAATGTACCTCTTTTTTGCAGAAAAGAGAGAGATTTATATTTATCCTACACCTGGCCTTACTTATGCCTCAGAGACCTGGAGAAAACTCCTCCATTGGCTGTCCTGAATTTGGTTTTCAGGATGGAAGAACCAGTAGAAGGGAGTAGCTGACCAGCTGATCTCATTAACACACACTCTTCACCTACCCTCTTTCCTCCACGAGATCGCTTCCATCCACCTCTGCAGGTTCATGCAACTCCAATGCAATTAGCAATCACCGTTCTCGGATTGTACTGTATAGTGTATGACCTATACACCTAAAATGGATTAGTTGCACTTCCGGTGCCATGCAGAAGCAAACACTTGTTTTGCCGTGTGAAGAAGCAAGCGACAACAAAGCAGTAAAGAAGTGTGCAACATGCCAAAACATCTCATGAGCTACTTTGCTACATGTCAGGCAGCCCATTAAAATAAATGGGCTGCCCTATGGGTGTCATGGGAAAAAAGGAGCCAACAAATGTGCACTCCCACTGCGCTAGGTGTGAGTGGGGCCTAAAAAATAAATGAGTGCGTTTAGAGAACAATGAGGCTCCACTCACATCTGTGTATTTATGAATACATGGCAAATCACACAGAAAACCTGCTTTACCATGCGTTTCAGAAACACGCTGCAAATGCTTCATCATGCTTGCATTATCATAAATGTGAATGGCATCCAAAGCGGGGGCAAATGCGATACAAAAGCACCAAAAAGTGCAGTAAAAAATGCACCACACGCTGCTCCAATAAAGAGTTCGGGAGCTTTTTTAGGGTATTTATCATGCGTAGGGCAGTATATTCCAGTGTGTGTTAATGTGAGTTCCCACTACACAGATATGTGAACGGGGTCTGACAGCTGAGTGTCTTCTTCCACTCCCTGTACTTGTATAAAGACAGTCATATGCTATGCAATTTGATTATACAATCTCTGCACAATTTGCTTTAAATTTACCAAAACTATGGAATAGGAAGACACCTGAACAATCTATCAGGCATACCCTTACACTACATAGCTGATGGTAGATTTAAGGGAGATTGTTCAATCAGATTGTACATAAAGTGGGTGAAAATAAAACAAGGTGATATGGTAATAAGGGAGGTGTGATTCAGAGTGGTGAACAGGCCATATCACACCCTCTCCTGTGATGCAGCAACCAGTGCCACTGCAATATGATCTATGGGAAGTGATGCAAGCAGATTTTTTTTTTTTAATGAGTGAAACTTTAAAGCTACTATAAAAGAGGCAAGTGAGAGATGAGCACATTGGACTGGCTTGGCCACAAATGACAAGAAATTAGAAGTTGAATTCAACCTTTAAAAACTCAAAGTCATGCTTTGAGTCTTGAACAGTTAATGACTTTAACTTCCCTAGCTGTATTCCCGAATGTGGCTCGGGGTGAATTCTCCCTACCAAAAGTGGTAACTCCGAGCCACACTCTGGATTGCATCGTAGTATCCAGACAAAGTTACTTACCTTGTCCCCAGTATCCTGCGATGTCTCCCTGCTGTGTGTGCAGACTGTGTCCTATGCTTGATTCATCACTGTGCCGGGCTCCGTTCCCTGCGAGCTTCGCAATGCATGGGGACGGAGCCCGGTGCCAAATTCAAAAAGTGCAAAAAGCATAATACATACAGTACACTGTAATCTTACAGATTAATTTCAAAATAATCAAATAATTTCCCCTTTGTCCCTAATGCTTTGTCCAGTGCCCTGCATGCAGTTTTATATTATATATACTGTTCTTTCAGCCTGGAAACTTGAGATTGTCCATGGCAACCAAAAAGTGTCCCTTTACGTCAAAAGTGGTTTTAGACCAGCTAGAAAACAGTGATAGTAAATTAGAATCACTTGCAGAATTGAGCGTCATCAAACACTGAAAGTAATGACAGTGACAATTCTGCCACTGAGCAAATTTCTGTGTTTTTGATTTGATTACATTATTGAATACATTTTATTATTATTTGTTATAATTATTTATAGTTATTTATTATATTATACTTTTATGATTTTGTGTTTCAAACTTTATCATACCGGGATGTCCACTAGACTCTTGTTTGGACAGATTTAAGTGTGGTATACCTAAGAATTGCAAAACAATGTACCACTTTAACCACTTTCAGACCGGACCAATTTACAGCCAAAGGACCAGGCCACTTTTTGCGATTCGGCACTGCGTCCCTTTAACTGACAATTGCGCGGTCGTGCGACGTGGCTCCCAAACAAAATTGACGTCCTTTTTTTCCCACAAATAGAGCTTTCTTTTGGTGGTATTTGATCACCCCTGCGGTTTTTATTTTTTGCGCTATAAACAAAAATAGAGCGACAATTTTGAAAAAAATGCATTATTTTTTACTTTTTGCTATAATAAATATCCCCAAAAAATATATAAAAATTTTTTTTTTTTCCTCAGTTTAGGCCGATACGTATTCTTCTACATATTTTTGGTAAAAAAATCGCAATAAGCGATTATTGATCGGTTTGCGCAGAAGTTATAGCGTTTTCAAGATAGTGGATAGTTTTATAGCATTTTTATTAATATTTTTTTTTTATTAGTAATGGCGGAGATCTGCGATTTTTTTTGTGACTGCGACATTATGGCGGACACATCGGACATTTTTGACACATTTTTGGGACCATTGTCATTTTTACAGCAATTAATGCTATTTAAATGCATTAATTCCTGTATAAATGACACTGGCAGTGAAGGGGTTAACCACAAGGGGGCAGTGTAAGGGTTAAGTATGCCTAGGGGTGTATTTCTTACTGTGGGGGGGCGTGGCTGCCAGCTAGTGAATGCTGTTTATCTCAGCATCTCCCCGTTCAGCCTTCCCGTGAGACGATCGCGGGGGTCCCCGCGGCGATCGAGTCCGCGGGGACCGCGATCGGACTCACGGGGGTCCCGACCGGCGCGGGAGCGCGCCGCTCCCGGCGCGCTCCCGATGGCACGGACAGGCTAAAGGAGGGACTTATATATACACCTGTACTTGCCATTCTGTCGACGTATATCGTCGTGCGCCGGTCGGCAAGTGGTTAAGCATCAAAAATGCGACATAATCATACTGCCAGGGAGGTTAATGCTCATGTGCTGGAAGGAGCTTATTTACATGCTGCAGTAACACTGTTAACACAGTTGTTTAGCTTTCATTGTACTGGTCACTAACATTATGGTCAAGTCACAATATATAGAATTGGGGGGGGGGGGGTGATCTAATATATTGTAGGATGCAGCTAACAGCCAAGAAAACCTACTAATTAGGAGTAAGTTACAAGTATTGTCAGGTTTTCAGTCTGCTCCCAGGCACATTATTTTGGCCTACTTTGGCCTACTTTGGCCTACTCTGTTAATGCATTTTTGCTTTTTTTCTGATTTGGTACTCTGCATTTTTTTATCAGTCCTATCCAAATAATACTAAGCTAGCTCAAATTCATTTCAAACGCTATCGAAGGACAAGATGGTATAAAGACCCCAGCTGTTAAGGTATCACACACTGAATGTTTGTAGATAAATGAGACTCAAGTATTTACACACTTTTTTACATTTGGATTGAGTTCTTCTTGGGACATAATTAATTGCATCCTGTAACTTGTATGAAAGCTTGCCAATTGTATAACAGGCAATGTTGGGTATTTTACTCTATAAGGACTTACATGATACCTTCATTATCCTCTAATGGGATTTTAAGAGCAACCAAAAACAATATTATTTTTTTTATCTTGTTTTTGGTTGCCCTTAAGATCCCATTAGAGCATTATTATTATGTGTGAACGGGGGATGGTGGCAACTTGATTTTCATTTTATAGTATTGTAAAATAGCTTAAACACAGTCAACATCAGTTTACATTTTAATAAAACTTAAATCTAGGCAAACCTTGGCGATTAAAACTCATCATGTAAAAAATGCATAAGCAGAGGTTACCTTTTATGAAAACACATCTATCCAATCTTTGGGTTCTGAGTCATCTGGCTCACAAACTTGGTCTTTGAAAAACAGCAATAAAACAAGACCTGTGTGTAGCACTGCAGAGTAGGGAAAAAAAGCTTGTATACATAATGAGAAAATAGAGTATGGCTCTCCTTATGTTATATGCATATGTTATTCACCAAAACAAGGTTTCCTAAACATTAAACCTATTTATATGCTTTTATTACAATTTTTCCCAAAAAACATTGCTTTTAATTTATGACTGCCTATTTCATTTCTTGAGGTGCTAAAATGGCAGAGAAGTACAAAACCCCCCCAAATTACCCCCTTTTGGAAAGTAGACACCCCAAGCTATTTGCTGAGAGGCATGTTGAGCCCATTGAATATTTTTTTTTTTAGTCCCAAGTGATTGAATAAAGACAAAAATAAAAAAGATTTTTTTTTTTTTCAAAAAGTTGTCACTAAATGATATATTGCTCACACATGCCATAGTTATATGTGGAATTGCACCCCAAAATACATTTTGCTGCTTCTCCTGAGTATGGGGATACCACATGTGTGGGACTTTTTGGGAGCCTAGCCGCGTACGGGGCCCCGAAACCCAAGCACCGCCTTCAGGATTTCTAAGGGTGCAAATTTTTGATTTCACTCCTCACTACCTATCACCGTTTCGAAGGCCATAAAATGCCAAAATAGCACAAAACCCCCCCAAATGACCCCATTTTGGAAAGTAGACACCCCAAGCTATTTGTTGAGAGGCATGGTGAGTATTTTACAGCTCTCATTTGTTTTTGAAAATGAAGAAAGTAAACAAAAAAAAAAAAATTTTTTTCTTTTTTCAATTTTCAAAACTTTGTGACAAAAAGCGACATCTGCAAAATACTCACAATACCTCTCAGCAAATAGCTTGGGGTGTCTACTTTCCAAAATGGGGTCATTTTGGGGGGTTTTTATGCCATCTGGGCATTCCATGGCCTCCGAAACTGTGATTGGCAGTGAGAAGTGAAATAAAAAAAAATTACACCCTTAGAAAGCCTGAAGGCGGTGATTGGTTTTTGGGGTTCCGTACGCAGCTAGGCTCCCAAAAAGTCCCACACATGTGGTATCCCCGTACTCAGGAGAAGCAACAGAATGTATTTTGGGGTGTATTTCCACATATGCCCATGACATGTTTGAGCAATATATCATTTAGTGACAACTTTTTGTAAAAAAAATATATATATTTTTTTTTTTTCATTATTCAATCTCTTGGGACAAAAAAAAAAAAATATTTAATGGGCTCAACATTGCTCTCATCAAATAGCTTGGGGTGTCTACTTTCCAAAATGGGGTCATTTGGGGGGGGTTTGAACTGTCCTGGCATTTTATGCACAACATTTCGAAGCCTATGTCACACGTCACCCACTCTTCTAACCACTTGTAGACAAAGCCCTTTCTGACACTTTTTGTTTACATGAAAACATATTTTTTTTTTGCAAGAAAATTACGTTGAACCCCCAAACACTATATATATTGTTAAAGCAAAGGCCCTACAGATTAAAATGGTGGGTGTTGCATTTTTTTTTTCCACACAGTATTTGCGCAGCGATTTTTCAAACGCATTTTTTGTGGAAAAAATACACTTTTTTTTATTTTAATGCACTAAAACACACTATATTGCTCAAATTTTTGATGAAATAAAAAATATGATCTTAGGCCGAGTACATGGATACCAAACACGACATGCTTTAAAATTGCGCACAAACACGCAGTGGCGACAAACTACATACATTTTTAAAAGCCTTTAAAAGCCTTTACATGATACCACATTAGATTCACGGAGGAGGTCTACTGCTAAAATTACTGCCCTCGATCTGACCTTCGCGGTGATACCTCACATGCATGGTGCAATTGCTGTTTACATATGACGCCAGACCAACGCTTGTGTACGCCTTTGCGCAAGAGAAGGGGGGGCAGGGGTGCTTTTTTTTTTTTTTTTTGTTTTTTTTTTTATTTATTTAGCTTTTTTATTTTATTTTTAAACTGTTCCTTCCATTTTTTTTCTTTGTTATGATTTTTATTGTTATCTCAGGGAATGTAAATATCCCCTATGATAGCAATAGGCAGTGACAGGTACTCTTTTTTTGAAAAAATTGGGGTCTATTAGACCCTAGATCTTTCCTCTGCCCTCAAAGCATCTGACCACACCAAGATTGGTGTGATAAAATGCTTTCCCAATTTCCCAATGGCGCGGTTTATATCCGGGAGGGGGGACATTCCCTCCCACTGCTTGTAAAAGCAGTCTAGAGGCTAATTACCCGCTAGAATTGCTTTTACATGAAAGCCGATCACTGGCTGAAAAGAATGATACCAAGATGATACCTAAACCTGCAGGCATCATTCTGGTATAACCATTCAAAGTCCAGCAACATACTGGACATATATTGTAATCTTTTTTTTTTCATGCAGCCTCTTGGCTGAACGAAAAAAAAAGAGATTGATTGGTGGGTATGCCCACCATTAGAATACCTCCCTTCATCCACCCACTTCTAATGATGGGCATCCTCCCGCAAAAGTTATGCCGTGTACACACGGTCGGAATTTCGACCGTATGTACGTGGCATTAGGAGCCAATCGCTCCTCCCCCCCCTGCTGCCCCCATGCTTCGGCATATATGCTCTTTTTTTTTAACTGTGGTGGTGAAATCACCTCCTACAGCGTTGGAGTCGCGGCTTTATGTATCGTGGGAGCAAACGCTGTTGCTGTCAAGATAAATAAATCCGCGTTGCAACTGAATGGCGCACCTGAAAACAAAAAAATGCTCAACACTAAAACACAGTAAACAAAATTACATACCTGAAAAGCAAGCATGATAAAACATGATAAAACATAATAAAACATTGCAGAATAGAATGGAGTAAAAAAAAGAGCAACAATAGAGAGAGAATAGAGTGAGAGAGAGAACAATAAAACGACAACTATTTTATTTTTTTTTATTTTTTTGAGATTCACAGGTAAAAAAGCTCCTGACTGAAGCGACTGAATCAAAACGCTACCACAAAAAAACTGTTAGCGATCGCAGGGATCAGGCCTGACTCTGCGAACGCTGCAGTTATGTGTGCTTAGTGTTTTGTAAGTGACAGTGATCGATCGATACTGCACTTGGGTGGGCTGGGCTGGGCGGAGGGGGAAAACGCAGGTGCTAGCAGGTATCTGGGCTGATCCCGCTAACAATGCGTTTTTTTTTGGAACCCTAAACTGCTGGGACGCTAGTATAGATCTGATCAGATCAGATATCGATCTGTTCAGATACTGTGCCACTAAGGGAGGTGTATGCTTTGCGCGTGGGTGTTTGCGGTACTGGCACTAACCTGGGGCGACGCAGACCTTATTTGACCCTAAAACCTAATTGATATCACCCGCCGGGCGATCAGGGGGTTAAACCGTTATTGGGTAATAAATGGCGGGTGCCCTGACAGTATAAAAAACAAGCTAACTAACCAGCGTCACCCGTAACAGTAATACAAAAAAAAACTGGTTACCTAGCGACACTAATGCAGCGATCAGAAAAACGATCGCTTAGTGACACTGGCAAAAGGGGGTGAAAGGGTTAACTAGGGGCAATCAGGGGGTTAAACCTTTATTAGGTAATATATGGGGGTACCTGACGCTATATAAAAAACCTGACGGGGAACCTAAATAACGAAATAACTAACTGGCTAACCAGCGTCACCAGTGACAGTTATACAGTGATCACTGGTGAAAGGGTTAACTCTAGGGGCAATCAGGGGGTTAAAACCTTTATTTAGGTTGTAATATGGGGGTACCTGACCTATAAACCTATTTATGAACCTATATAAACATGGCGGTTACCTAAAAAAAAAAAAAAATGGTTACCTAGCGACACTAATGCAGCGATCAGAAAAACGATCGCTTAGTGACACTGGCAAAAGGGGGTGAAAGGGTTAACTAGGGGCAATCAGGGGGTTAAAACCTTTATTAGGTAATATATGGGGGTACCTGACGCTATATAAAAACCTGACGGGGAACCTAAATAACAAAATAACTAACTGGCTAACCAGCGTCACCAGTGACAGTTATACAGTGATCACTGGTGAAAGGGTTAACTCTAGGGGCAATCAGGGGGTTAAAACCTTTATTTAGGTTGTAATATGGGGGTACCTGACCTATAAACCTATTTATGAACCTATATAAACATGGCGGTTACCTAAAAAAAAAAAATGGTTACCTAGCGACAGCAGTGACACTAATAAAGCGATCAGAAAAACGATCGCTTAGTGACACTGGCAAAAGGGGGTGAAAGGGTTACCTGGGGGGCAATCAATGGTGTCAGTGTAGTGTATATATCACTGCAATTAGTGACACTGTGACTGGGGGGGGAGGGGGTGACAAGGGGGTGACAAACTGTACTGGTGTCAGTGTAGTGTTGTGCACTAACCTGTACATGTTCGCCGCTCGGCGTCTCCGGTCACATTGACCTGGTCAATTGACCATTAAAAGCATTTTGTTATATCACCCTAACAACAAACGTCCATTATTTGATTCTTTTGACCTGGTCAATTGACCATTAAAAGCATTTTGTTATATCGGTGCAAAAAAATACCTGTTGATCCTTCCAGAAATCTTGGTGAGCTGACCCACTAGTCCTCTCTGCCTCTGCTGGCTTTTATGAGTAAGCTGTGTTGTAAGCTATCTCCGTGGACTATAAAACACTCCCCCATTAAAGTACAGAGATGAGTAGAGGGGTAGGTGTGCGGTAGGCCTAACACAATTCCTGTCCTAGAGAAACAATATTGCTTTTCCACAAAAACAGGATGGCATGCAAGTGTTGTCACCCTTGAAAGTGTGTTACTGGCAGGACCCTCAGGTGAAAAAAAAAATAAAGGATAAAAACAAATGCTGCCAGCTCATCTAAGCACTGGTAAGATGCTATATTTAATATTTTTTTGTTTTTGAATTTAAGTACAATAGCTTTATTAGTAATGTATAGATTTTAAAATCCCTGGGACTGTAGATGTTAGATGTTAATTTGAAAATTTGTGAAGCGATGGGCAAACTGTTTGCGCTATATAAATCTTGTATAATAAAAAAATATGTTTAAGAATACAAACTGTATCTTACACTATTGGCAAACTGTACTTTGTATAATTAGATTTGGATTTTTTAGAAATAGATCTGTAATTTTAACAGGTTTAGACAGAAATTGCATTGTTTGAGTACTATTTTATAAAGAAGAAAATAAACCGTTGGATTGCCCTAAAGGAAAATGAATAACATGCACACTCAATTTAAATAACCTATAGATTTTAGATAATCATTGCCCTGTCCTCCAATCGTATGTCAACACACAGAAGGGAAATATAATTAACACATTTAAAGACCTAATAGATTATCAACACAAACTTTGTATCGCATAGCCCTAAAACGCTTACTCTTAAATCCTGTGGATTTGTCACTTAATGATAAATACATTTTGTATTTCCTAGTGTTAGCTACGTGTATACAGTGTAAGAAACCAAAAGTCCAAACCTGTTAACTCCTATCATGGGATTTAAATCAAATCCCTATGTCTCGCTGCACACAGCTGATACCAGAAGATGTTTAAAAATTAATTATGTCAATCCTGAGTCAGCTATAACAAAATTACTTTCTATATGAATACAGAGGGGCTTGAAATTAGATGATAAAGGTATTCATAAGAAAATGTGTGTACCAAATACAACTGGAGGAATGTATTATAAATGTTCTCTTACAAATCTGCAACATTGCTGGACAGGTTGCATTGTAAGTGTATTTTTATATAGATCAGGTATTGTACTGAACCAGTTTATTATGTATACACACATAGAAATTCCTTGTTTATTCTTTCAGCCAAAGAATCTATTAAACATTTTGACAGGATCGGGTAAAAATAAGAATGCCTTTTGTATGCTTTAGACCTTCTAAGGGATTAAAGTTAAGGAAAATGGCTATTTGGCAGTTTCAAATTTTTAGCCTATAGCCTATGTGCCAACCTTCCAGATAACCAATATACCGTAGCTTGCCTATGTATACATACTGTCTGTATATAAGTGTTGTATGCAAACAAATAGTTTTTGATAGATTGTGCTCCAACGTCCAGTAATTAACTATTTATGGACACAAATGATAATTGGGAAAAGACAGTGACATTTATTATATTATTGCATCAAATTAGAATAAATTCACAAAAGGTATTTTACCATTGTGGCTTGTTTCCTTTAGTAAATGCTAGAGCTGCACTATTAATTGTTAAAACATCCTGATCTCGATTCAACCCCCTTTATGATGCTAATCAGCTGTTTCTGCAGTTCTATGTAAACAGTGCAGAGTGAGCTGTCAAAAAAAAAAAAAGCTGACAAATGTTTATCAACATTCCTCAGTGCTGATAGCTAGTGATGCAATGGGGCTGATTTACCAAGGTGAATGCGCTGCGCCGGTTCATACCACAATTGGTGCGCCAGATAAATTATTACTTGAGCGTATAACCAGTGCACACATAAGTGCAACACATAATATACCAGCGCACCGCGAATAGCACTCGCTGTTATCATTAACAGTCCATACACACGGGCAACACAACTTCCAGCCCGACTTACAACACGACTTGGGGCGACTTTACAACACGACTTGGGGCGACTTACAACATGACTTTAAGTCGCCCCCAGGCCAGGCGACTTTAATTTAAAAAAAAAAATGGCATGGGTTCCCCTCCAAGAGCATACCAGGCCCTTCAGGTCTGGTATGGATATTAACCTCCCTGGCGGTATGATTATGTCTGGAATTTTGTACCAAAAGCGGTACAATTATTTTGCATGGAAATTTGGCGTTTTTATATTGTAGGCTGCAATTCTTATGAATAACTCACTTATATCTGTCCAAACCAGAGTCTAGTAGACATCCCGGGTATGATAACGTTTGAAACAAAAAATCATAAATTATAATATAATAAAAATATATATAAAAATGATTCGATAATGTAATCAAATCAAAAACACTGAAATTTGCTCAGTTGCAGAATAGTCGCTGTCATTAAATTAAGTGTTTGATAATGAATTGTGATTCTAATTTATTATCGCTGTTTTCTAGCTGGTCTAAAACCACTTTTGACATAAAGGGACACTTTTTGGTTGCTATGGACAATCTCCAGTTTCCAGGCAGAAAAAAATCTATTAATTATATAAAATGACATGCAGGGCACTGGGCAGACCACTAGGGACAGTAGATTACAGTACTGTATGTGTATTGTGTTTTTTAACTTTTTTGAATTTGGCGCCAATCTCCGCTCCCATGCATCATAACGTCGCAGGGAACAGAGATCAGCGGCACTCGGGCACTGTGTGAATCGAGCGAGCAGACGGCTCGCACACACAGTGGGGGGACATTGCAGGATCCAGGGCACAAGGTAAGTAACTTCCCCCTGTATCCTGCAATGCAAGCCCGAGTCTGGCTCGGGGTTACCGCTTTTGGTACTGAAGTTCCCGCCCCGAGCCAGACTCGGGATTACCGCGCCCAAAAAAATGGTGCCAAAAACAAAATGGCGTGGGGGTCCCCCTCCAAATCCATACCAGGCCCTTCAATGTTGATGAGGACAAGGGCCTCATCCCCACAACCCTGGCCGTTGGTTGTGGGGGTCTGCGGGCGGGGGGCTTATCGGAATTTGGAAGCCCCCTTTAACAAGGGGACCCCTAGATCCCGGCCTCCCCCCCTGTGTGAAATGGTAAGGGGGTACAAATGTACCCCTACCATTTCACAAAAAAAGGTGACAAAAGAGTTAAAAATTACAGGAGACGGTCTTTGACAAGTCCTTTATTAAAGTCTTCTTTCTTCTGGTCTTTTTCCTTCTTCCTTTCTTCATCCTTCGGTTTCTTCATCTTCTTCTTCCATCTTCTTCTTCCTCCATCTTCTTCTTCCTCCGAGCCGCTTCTTCTTGCTCTGGTGTTCTCATCCTGCATCTTCCTCCACAGCGCCTCTTCTTCGTTATCGGGCTGCTCCGCACAATGAGAGGCTCCCGCTGTGTGATGCTTCTCTTCTTCTTCCTCTGATCCGCTTCTTGCTCCGGTGTTCTCATCCGGCATCTTCCTCCAAGGCATCTCTTCTTCTTTATTTGCCCACCCCGCGCAATGGGAGGCTCCCGCTGTGTGATACTTCTCTTCTTCTGACAGGTCTTATGTAACGGAGGCCGGGGCCACCCGCTGACCCCGCCCTCCCACTGATGCTTGGAACCGTGCGTCAGAGGGGGGCGGGGTCACCGGGTGGTCCCGGCCTCCGTTATATAAATTCCTTCATTCAAATCTATCATTGTATAGAAGGTCTAGTGATGGAAAACTACAGTGTGTGAATGAGAAATAGCCAGTTACGCATCCTCTTTGTGGATAAATGCATACTGAATAGGGTTATTGTGAACCCCCTTGTTTAAGGTTTTCTTCAGAAAATGCATTTTTCAGTGACTGAAAAAATTAGTTGGTCCCTGGGAGGGAAAAAAACCCACTAAAGTTAACTGCAGGATGTCCAATGTTTGATATGGCCATTTGCATCTATAATGGAGGACAGTTTTCTTTCTTTCTTTCCATCAAGACCTCTCAATGGAACAAAGATTCATAAACCCGTTCCAATTGCTGTTTGTTTATCCATGAAATACATGATGCCAACATCATCTGCTATTAACACTACAATCAGCTTACAGGTTTTATTGCCAAAGCTTAATTGAACTAGCTGAAATTAGAAGATGATTGGCTACTATGCACAGCTGCACCAGATTCTGAGTGCAGCAGTTTTAGTAAATCTTCCCCATTGTGGTCACATGGTTGGATGCATATAATTCATGAAATATTTTTGAAAAAGACCAGTCACAGAATATGTATTAGCAGTTATATATACTACTAATCAAATCCAATGTCCCATCCCCACTATAAACCCAAGCCAGTCTATAATACATTATTGAATATTTTATTGTATGTTTTAATCAGGCAACAGCAGAATGAGTTAGAATTCTCATCTTTTAATTAGTAAGAGCATTGTTTGCAATGCCCCACATTCACATGAATTCCCACCATTTCAACTAAACCTAGCACTCACTACTAATTAATTTTGTCATTTCAATTGTCATTCTGTTGAAATGCCAATTAAAAAAAAAAGCTGGTCTCTAATAATTGACCTCATCAAAATTATTATTTGTTAATTTCATTAGTTAAGTTTAGTGGGCATTATGCCAAATGTTATTGGGATTTTAATTATTAATATTGTTAAATACATTTGTAATTGTAGATACATGTTTACGTATCCATGACTTTTTTATTTTATAATATTTATTGAGGACCTTTGCATGGCTTGTGTTCAAAATAAAATTTGGATAGAAATTGTGTTTGTCTTGTTATGTGTTTAAGATTCTTAGTACATAATTAAGCCATTTGCTTCTAGAATATCACTTTAAGGAAAAATATGCTTACCAGGTCATTCAGTCCTGAACCTGAACTTAAAGGTGAATCTCGCTATAAGGATCAGGGGGGGGGGGGGGGGGGGGGGGGGGTGGGCGTGGAATCCTGTTGAATTCTGGCCATTATAGGACTAATAGGCAAGACTAATAGGAGCAAAGGTTACATAGTCTGGTTGAAAAAAAGTCCATCTAGTTCAACCAATAAAAGAGAACAAAAATCATAAAATCCTATATACACAATCCTATACCCACAGTTGATCCAGAGAAAGGCAAAAAAAAAAACAGCAAAACCTGATCCAGATTACTCCAACAGGGAAATAAAAATCCTTCCTGATCCCCCAATATGCCATTGAATATTCTCTGGATCAACTTTACCTATAAATATTAGTATCCATTTATATTATGTACATTTAGGAAAGAATCCAGACATATTTTTTAAAGCAATCTACTGAGCTAGCCGGAAACCAGCTCTTGCAGGAGTCTACTCCACATTTTCACAGATCTTATTGTGAAGAAAACTTTCAGTATTTAGAGATTAAATCTCTTTTCCTCCAGGTTTAAAGAGTGCCCGTTTTCCTCTGTGATGACCTTAAAGTGAATAACTCAAAACCAGTTCACTATATGGACCACTTATGTATTTATATATGTTGATCATATCCCCCCTTAATCTCCTCTTCTCAAGAGAGAATAAATTCAGTTAATCTAAGCTTTCCTCATAACTGAGCTCCTCCATGACTCTTATCAGTTTGGTTGCTCTTCTCTGCACTTTCTCCATTTCCCCAATATCCTTTTTGTGAACTGGTGCCCAAAACTGAACTGCTTATTCCAGGTGAGATCTGACTAGTGATTTGAACAGGGGCAAAATGATATCTCTCTCTGGGGTCCATAACTCTCAATACAAAGGAATTTGCTGCTTTGGAAACTGCAGCTTGGCATTGCATGCAATTAAGCTTATGATCCACCAGAACACCCATATCCTTCTTCACCATTGATTCGCCCAGTTGTACTCCCCATTATATGTATGATGCATGCATATTATTAACCCCCAAGTGCATAACTTTACATGTATCAGCATTAAACCTCATCTGCCACATAGTTGTCCAATTAAACAGTGAATTGAGGTCAGCTTGTAAGTTAGAGACATCATGTAAGGACGTTATTCCACTGCATGATTTAGTGTCATCTGCAAAGACTTAAATTGTACTTTTAATCCCAGACCCTATATAATTTATAAAATCAAATAAAAAGGGTCCCAACACTGAACTTTGAGGTACACCACTGATAACTTTAGATCAGTCAAAGTATGCATAATTAACCACTACTCTCTGAATATGGTCTTTTGACAGTTTTATATCCATTTACAAGCTGACAAAGGTATGTGGCTTTGAGGCAATATTGAAAACACACAAAACTATTAAATTACATGCTTGGGGGATTCCTTAAAGCTGTTTGTGGTGTTGCACTACAGTATGATTTTATCTGTATCCTGCACAAGTATTCCAAACCCACATCCATTGCAACCAGTAATGCTCTTTCTGTAACATAGAACATTTTCCAGGAGCTTTTCTAGATCAAATGTGATAAAAAGTGTGACGGGAGTCACTTTGGGCGGGGGGGCCCGTGGAATCCAGAATCCCTTGGGGAGGTTGGAAAACCCTTGTTTTAGCTCCTCATGCACCTCCTATGTCTAAGTAACCCTGTATCTCTATTAGGGGCAAAGGGTGACCGAGAAATCCAGTCTGATCTGTACTAATCGGACTCACTGTACAATCACACTGGAATGTGTGTGTGTGTGTATGTGTGTATATTGTCTACTGTCTCATACTGTTGTGTACTCTTTGCTGGGTCACTTGGGGTGTGGCTGTATTGTATTTTATTGTGTCTGTCTTCCTTGGATATTATGGGATGTGTAAGTGTATTTGCTATGAGGAGGAAGGGGGATTCCTCCAACAGCTCTCCCTGCTGATTAGACAGTCTACCCCGCCTGGAATGCAAGGGGGGGGGGGATTGTCCTGAGTATTACCTGGGTTTTCAATAAAACAGTTCATGGTGAACAACCAAATGAGTATTGTCTTGTTTTGTTGTTGTCAGAGGTTGGAAAATCTGATATTTTTATTCAGACTGGGAGGAAGCTGTGTACTGACGGAAGCACTCAAGCGGACTGTGACAGGGATTCGTTACAGGAAGGTTCAGTCATCAAGGACAACCAATGCTTTCTGTCTCACATCCACCTTTCCTTGAACTATAGTGGGCCCTATGTGTTTGCCCTCCTCTAGTGCTCTAGTGATGACAGTTCCCCACTCTCCACCATCTTCTCCTTTACCACTTCCATTTGCAGCATCTTCGTTCTTTGCCCTTTGGGTGGCCAGTGATGATACAGCTTTTGCACATGCACACTGGATTTCCACTTGGAATGTACACTGTATGTTTGCCAAAAGCAGTGTGCATTAAAAGAAAATTTCCTAGGATAAAGGAGCATAGTTGCCAGAATAGCCTCCCCGTTATAAAAAAAATCTACCCACTAGCAACTTTATTTTCAGTTTCAGTTCTGCTTTGAGTCTGGGGATTAGATGAGTATTCTTTTAGATTAATAACGTAGATGTTATTGCACATGTAAGCACCAAGTACGGAATTAGTTTACTGCAACTTTGATAAAAGAGCATAACAAACCCATTTTAATGGATTGCTGTGTTTCCATATGCTTGTTCATGGTCAATAACTTACAAAATATTAGTATATTAATTAATATAAGTCCACAGATAGAGAAGGCAAGGTGTTGTAAAAAGTAATACCATTTAGTAGTTTGCAAAAATAATATTAAACACAAATTCTGAGCGCTAGATTTTCTCTTCGGGTACAGTATATAGAAGGCAGATTGTGGTGTTCTGAAAGCTCCAACTTTTTTGTTTATTTAGCTAGTCACTAAATGATTAAAACATAGTTATTCCACACTCCTACTCAACTCTATGCTAAGCTGCTGACTGTCTTTGATTATACCAGTGAATTGTGACATGAAAAAATAACATAAAATATTATCTAAAAACTATTCCTGTATAGTCCATGTATCAATTGTTTTATTGTTCCATAATCATCTTCATTAAAAGCTATTTGCAAAAGCAAAACAATCTAACAAAGTTTCTGAAACTCTACAATCCCTAGTGCCAATCTACTGCACAGAAAATGAGTGTTATATTTGTGCTCCAAAATACAATTCTAATGTATGGAATGCACCTTTGTTGCTCCCATACAGTATGCTTGCACACCAGTGGCGTATCATCCATGTGTGCAGGGTGTTCACTGCAGATGGGCCACCAAAGGGGCGGGCACTGTAATCCACCCTGCACACATGGATGAATGTCCCTTGACAGCCGGGGATGATTGGTGTGGCGGGGGGACAATTGTGAGCCCTGATCTCCCTGAATGGCTTTTCAGCTAGTCGCTTCTCCTCCTCCTCCCCTGTCAGCTGAAATTCCATACAGGGAGATCATTGCTCACAACTGTCCCCAGCCACAGTGGTGCACCGATCTCCCCCATTGTTCGCCATGTCCTCCTCCTTCAGCCCCTGTATTCTGCACACCCTTGTCCACCCCCCGGCCCGCTGAGTGCTCTTCCTCGCCCCCCCCCAGTTCCCCCCCGCAGCCTGATGTGTCAGGATAGAGAGTAGAGGAAGGGGTGGGTAAATATGGAAGTTACCAGCTCCTTCCTTTTCTGAATTGTACACAGTGAGTGACCGCTACCAATCACTTCTGTGTCCTGTAATAACTGAGCAGAGTAAACTGTGTTACTTTGCTTCAGTTTATGAAAGAACAGGAGCCGCTGTCTCCTCTTCATTCATCTTCAATGCTGAAGCTGCTGAGAAAGGGACTGGGGAATATGTGTCCTTAGTTCCTTTCTCTGTCTCTAAGGGGAGATGTCAGGGGTCTGTTTAGGTCCCTGATATTTCACAAAAGCCCCCCAACAGGGCTTATAAAAAAATGGCAAATGTTGCAAAATAAATTGTAAAAAATGCAAAAAAATAAAATTGGGTAAAAAAATAAAATAAAAAACTACACTCTGCACTCCTCTCCTACACATACTACCCACCGCCATACACTCCACACCCCTCTCCTGCTCATACTACCCCCCACTTTACACACTGCACTGTACATTCTCTATTTAACATTACCACATTCTGCACTATGTATGTCATCTCAGACTCTATTAAACTACACCCCTTTAAGCCACGCCCACATTCTGCCACGGTGCGCCACATTTTTTTGATGCAATGCCTGGGGCCCAATTTTTATTTTGCACACAAGACATTTCATGATACGCCCCTGTCACACACTATTATCATTTTGATCTCTTTGAATAGATATTATCAAATATGGATAATCCTCACTACTCCTCTTATAGGACTCTGTGCCCTCCAAACTTCCACATAGGAATCCAGTCACAGATGGAGTTTAATAGAAAATAAGTCAGATGCTCTCATAATGTACCATCATCAAAGCAATTTATTTAAAGATAAATCTGTTAAAAAACACTGATATACCATAGTGCTATACAGTACTGTTGCAGATCAGTTGTAAGTATACCACTCACTATCCAGCATAGACAGCAGCTGCTCACTTCTGCTAGCGTGATATCAGCAGGCCTCTCCCATTCTATGCATTATGCTGTGCTATTTCAAAATAAACAATAGAAACAACATATGGAACTTAATAAATAGAATCCCTGAGTAGATCAAGAAGAGGATGTACTACAGCCCCTGACAAAAGTCTTGTCACTTCTCTATTTTATAGAAACTCCTGCTATTAACCTGACTTTTAATTAATCAATTGGTGTTAGAAATAGCTCATATGAAAAGCTAAAGCCCTCCGAAATTATGTTTAATGCACTGAAATAAATTAGTTTCACTGAAAAAAGATTAATCATTTAATCAAGACAGACAGGTCAAATTTTGGCAAGATAAAGGTTGTGTCGCCTATACAGAAATTAAACAACTTTACTGAAAATCCAAAAATATGTCAGCAAATTAAGTAGTGGTGCTGTGAGATCCAAATTTAATATCTTGTATGACTTCCATGAGCTTGAAGGACAGCATCCATGCGGTTTGGCAAGGATTCATACAATTTATTGATGAAGTCATCAGGAATAGCAAAGAAAACAGTCTTGCATGCCTCCCAGAGTTCATCAATATTCTTTGGTTTTCGTCTTCATCTTTCATCCTACACCACATATGCTCAATGATGTTCATGTCTGGTGACTGGGCTGGCCAATCCTGGAGCATCTTGATCTTCTTTGCCTTAAGGAACTCTGATGTGGAGATGGAAGTATGCGATGGAGCACCATCCTGCTGCAAACTGTTTTGGTTGACACAGGGACTTCAGGTGACCAGGTCTCGTGGAGCTCTGCTGCAGTGGAAAATGGGCTCGCCTTGGATTTTCGAGCCAACAAACGGTCCTCTCGAGCAGTTGTCTTGCGGGGTCGGCCTGACCTGGCCTTGTCCAAAACGTCTTCAGTCTCTTCAAATCTTTTTTTTATCCTCTGAACTTGACGCTGAGACACATTGAAGGTGTCTGCCACATCAGCAGTGGATCTGGTCTTCAGCCTCTTGATAATCAACACTTTAGTCTCCGGGTGAATCTTGGGAATGTTTGCAGAGGTCTAGTTGCAGTTGAGAAGGTATAGTGTACTTGTGTTCTTTTTATACACACCTGAGACCTAATTGATCCATTATTAGTCACAGGTGAAGCTCATATAACAAGTGACAACACTTATGTCTTGGCAAAAATTGACTCAATGGGCTTTACGCTGTGAATTAGAATACTTTTTGTCAGTTTCGTTTTGCACTGAAACATTATTACAAAATTGGGATGTTGGGATTAAAATGACCAATTTTTTGTAACAAAATCTTGATTAGAAATATATTTTAGCAGCGCTTCAGGTCAATTTGTACACAAGCGACAAGACTTTTGTCAGGGACTGTAGAAGTGATTGATTTTACAACAGCACATTTGGATCTTTGTTGTGAGGGTCAATATAACAAAGCGAGAGCATACCATGTGTGGGTCACTAAGGTGGGGTGTTTTTCATATACACATCTTCTGCACTTGCTGGAAAAAAGCCTTTTCACTTCTATGATTGTTTTTTGGACTTTTCACTTGCAGAGACTGTATTGGACTCATGTACTAACACTTTTTGGATTTATTGCTCATGTTTATTAAGTCTCACGCTTTGTTGTTTGTACTGTTTATTTTTAAATAGCGCAGCACATTTAGTTTTACTTAATATGAGAGTGGTTTCGTTCACCTTTTTGTTTACAACTTTATTAGTATACGGGCGTGCAACATTTGTTATTCCTAATTTATGTAAGTAAAGGAGAAGTATGACCGGTGGGTCACAGGTGTGCACTTGGTTCTGCACTCCTGTGACCCAGATTCAGCCAACAAAGGGCTTAAAGTGGATGTACTTTTCTGCTTACTCAGTCGGTTTCTGATTACTCGGTCTGTGGAACACACGCTGTCCCAGATCTATGGATATTATATTGTCACTGTCCCTGGCACTATTACAGTGCTTGTTTTTTAAATGAGAAATTGACTAATTGATTGAATAAAACCAATTTATCAGATTTACATGTGTAAAATGTCAATCTTTCCCATCCATCCATATGTGAAACACATCTCATGATCTAAACACGCTGCAGAGAAGGCTATCCCATTTGGTATCAAGACCTGAGGCTACTCTGCATATATGTGATTTACCACTGCAGTGAATGTGGAACTAAGAGGGGAGCACGAGTGGAACTCACTTTTTTGCACAGAAGCTGTAATGAATTTTTGCACTTTTTAGTCACAATAAGAACATACATTTTTGTCATTTCCTGCTACGATTATTTTGGACTATGATTATTTGCACCAGCACTTTATTTATGTTTTTTACATTATGAATTCATTTGTTGGTACAATTGATGGTCACTTTTATATTTTTAGCACAAATGAAGCATATTACACCTTATATTAGCACCCTATATGGATCAGATTTTATGTATTCTGTATGAAGGTTCACATTAGCTGTCTCCTGCCTCATTCTTCTGTTATCAGCCTGATAACTCCTGACAACTTCTCTGTCACATATGATAAAAGCAGGCAGAGCTTTGTGTTGGGCGGGATGCTATAAATAGATTAGCATAGAGCTCAACGATTCAGAAAACAGAGCTGAAAGTCTCTACGTATGAGTAGAGGGGGGTGTGTGGCTTTCCTCCAATCGGCTGTCTTGCCAAGGCTTTACTACAGTGCTAGCCAGGAAGAGAATATCTCCTAACACAATGTGCACTTTCTAAACAGTATATAAAGATAAAAACAGCAGATATACATGTAAAACTTATGTATCTCATCTGTCTATCATCTGAGGCTGTTCATTTCACTGGGTATTTACATCTACTTTAAGTTCTCCATCAGCTGATATCACAGAGCTGGTCAAGGCTCTGCAGGGATTCCAACAATAATGTTAGGATCCATCCACATGCCTGATCGGCAGCTGGCTCAGCCTCTGTGCGTGCCACTGGGAGACTGAACCAGCCACTTCCACCCCCACCACAGCCAAACACTCTAGTGAGAACTCGAGGGACAGAGCAGAGAGCCCATGAATGACAGACAGTCACTGACTCTGCTCACTGAAAACCAAGAACTGAGTGATCTGTGGGCTTTGCTCACTAAGTTCTTGGTGTAGAGATGGCAGGGAACAGATGCAACATCAGATCAATGCTGCAGCCATCTGGGCGAGTATGTACGTTGTATGTGAGGCACAATCTAATGTTCTTCTATTTCCTTTACAGGTTAATCTTTATTCATTTACAAAAAACAACAAAGGGGTTCAGGAAAATGCTGCATTATGGCCACTAGATGACAATGATGTGGCAAAGAAGTAAATAGTAAGACTTTAAGTACCCCTCCACTGATCACAGACATACAACAATATAAAAAACGACAAAACTTTATTTCTACCAATAAAATATATAAAAACACACATTGTGTATAATTGCTTGCATATTACTACCAACATTCATCATTTACTAGTAACATGCATGACTGAGATAGAGAAATTAGGTTGGAGCATTTAATGGAGATCACCGCTTCTTCAGGACCTTTTTATCTCTCAAATATGTGCAAATAACCAAAAGAGTAATTTCTAAAGATGGAACAAACGCATATGTAATTTGAAAATCCAGAACCCAATGATTATTGGGAATAAATGTAATTATGTTATGTTTTGAAAATCACATATGTGTTTACTCTATCTGTGGAAATTATTCTTCTGCACGTATATCAACGATAAAAGGTCTTGAAGAATCAGTGATCTCCGAAACGTATCAACCTAATTTCTCTATCTCAACCTTAAAGCATTTTTAAACCACTGGGCATTTTTTTTTTTGCAAGGTAAAGCCATAATGTGCTAGTATGCATTGAAACTTACCTGCAAATGAAGCATTTCAGCAATTAAATGTTATCGCTGGAGGCTGCTTTCATCTTCATCCATGTTGCTTCCGGGTTTGCGGACTCCAACTCTGTGACTAGCTGGAGCCATGATGACGTCACTTCCATGCATGTGCGCAGGAACCGCCGTTCACGGCACAGGACTTTGAAGGAACGACGCGGCTGGCCGTTCCTTCAGAGCCCATGCACCAGTGATGGCACTGGCTGCATGTACAGTAAATCTCTCCTAAACAGTGCACGTATGCTTTACTTATAGGTAAAATGTAATGTTGGAAGTTTACTTCCACTTTAAGTAATTCATGCTCGCAGTAGATGACAATTGTTGGTAGTAACATGCAAGCAATTATACACAATGTGTTTTTATATATTTTTTATTGGGAGAAATAAAGTTTTGTGATTTCTTTTTTTTAATATAGTTGTATTTTTGTGACCACTAGAGGGGTATTTAAAGTCCAACTATGTACTTCCTTGCTACATATTTTTGAAACAAGGATCATACCCTCCACTGAAACATATTTCTAGTTGAACACCTCCCCCATACATATCCAACAAATCCTTGATAGATGAAAATGATGGGGGTGATATGTTCCATGATCCCCAGCTCTATCTAGTGGCCATAATGTGGAGTGTTTATACATCTGTATATATAATGTGTGTGTTTGTGTATATACTGCATGCGTGTGTGTGTGTGTGTGTGTGTGTGTGTGTGTGTGTATGTAAATTGTCAAGGTGTAGCTCAAGGTTCAACTTCCCTGGGAAAAGTGCAGTTCAAAAAATCTGACTTGTAGCCAGTTTTATTTTAAAAGGTTGCAAAAAATAAAACAAACAAAAACAGAAAATAAATCCTTGCCATCCAGGCACTAACTAAATATATACAGGTTCCTAACTCACAGGTGATGGGCTTCTCCCAGTCACCCACAAAATAAAGATTATTCAAACCTTTTCTCTCACAAAAGCAAACTTGATATATACAGCTCTCTCTCAGGCTCTTTGCTCCAGTCCTGCTTTATTTATACCACCTGTTGGTGGACACAAGTGGACTGCAAAATCTGGGCGGGAACTAACCCTGCCAAGGTGGTTGTTAAAACCCAGACCGGATTCCACCTTGGCTCTCAGAAAATGAACACATTCTAGGTGAAATATAACATCCATCAATCACCTCGCCTTTCATAATATCACCAAAAAATACAATTCTATATTACACACACACACACTTTATTTTTTTTTTTTAATTATGCATTTGCTGTGCGCAGTGACATGTTAGGAATTTATTAATGCACAATTGGAACTTTGCCGATACATCTTTAGTCTTTTATTAAAATTTTTAATACTTTGTTCCTGTCTATAATTTGTCGTTATGTACAATATATTGACAGACTTTGATTAGCAGTTCTGCATAATGGTTGTTCTTTGCTGATCTTTTTTAATCTCATTGCAAGTCTGCCACTCCGAATCTTGTGATTGACACAAAAGACTTCCTATTGTCACAGCATACACTTTAATTTTATAAAATCAACATTGTAATAGCAATACAAACCATAATTATTTTTGACAATTCAATATAAGCTTATTTGAAAAATCTCCTTTCATGCAGTGAGTGCTCTGTGGCTGCTCGCCTCTTTTTCTACAATTTCCTGGATTAGGTGTGTATTTTACAGAATCTCCTCTGCTGTATAGTTTGGATTCCTAAGCACTGCATATCTTATGGTAGCTTGCTGCCTACAAGCAGTGATTCCTATACTAATTCCACCTCCAGAGACTCCTCCTCTCATCACCTCTGCAGTAGTTCAGAAGGCAGTCTCTATGAATTCTGTGACACAGCAGTGTCTACATAGGGCATACTGAATACATGTCATAAAATTCAAGGAAGTAAATTTGTAGAGCTCTTCACAAAGTAACTTACAAACTTCAAGATCATTCAGATGAATGGGTGTATGCTAGAAATAATTTAAATACAATATTGAAATGTATTTACATTTGTACACTTTGGCCATATATGATGGACTTTAAATACATGAAACACCCACATGTGATGTGTTTTGTCCTTTCCCTAATTTACTATGTAGTGTTTTTCAGATTTGCTTTATAAAGCATTTTTTCCCATAAGCATGTTGATGACCTGCTTACATAGGAGGAGGTGCAGTGACCAGTTAATTCTCCAATTTCTATCTAGGCAGGATTTGTATAACCTATCTTTAAACCCACAAAATGTGTTTATTACTGTGTAAAACAAATTATGTTGTCTTTACATCTGTTTTCTGTATGTTGTTTTTATTATATGGAATTTTTCATAAGCTTTTCATAGCATCTGTTGATGGTCTTTATCCTACAAGAGTATGTTGTCCAACGTCAGTGTTTAACTGCCTTAGCATATTTATATGTTTAAAGTATAGTAATCTCCCAAAAATATGGCAGCTGTTTTCAGTTCATGCCTTCTGCATCTTATTTTAGCAGTCTCCATTACATAAATTATGATCATTATAATGGAAATCTTTATTTAGAGTAATTATATTTATAAAAGGCTATCACGTTACCGTTACTTTTGTTGTAAACATGCAGATCAAGTGTACACTTTATTCCAAATGTACTTTTGTGCTGACAGCTATTAGAAGTAGGTGTACTAAAATAGCTGTTAGTAATGCTAGGCTAAAAATTTCTGAAAAAATACATTCATCAATACAGTTTATACATTTAATATTGAATTTATAACCTTGAAAACACTGCTACCAACAAAGATTTTAATAAGCTACACAGAGTATATGTGAAAGAAAAATTATTTGGCCTTGCAACCATTAGGTACTAAAAATATTATATATGTGTTGGTATTGCGTTCACTTGACATGGTTAGGAAGAACCCTCCACACAAATACACTTACAAATAAAACAAAATAAATTTGGTAAAGAAGCATTTTTGGTATAATAAAAAGTGCCATCTAAATTTAAAGGGAAGACAGTGCTGGAATTGGTGGTTTCTCCGGTCCTAACTATCTTTTGGTATTATCTGAAGTTCAAAGGCTGACTTGTGCACAGGGTTTAGACAGATGTTAAGCAGCAGAACAGTAAAAACAAATACATACCATTTGCATGCCCTAAAGTGTAGCTCCTGACTTTGGCTGTATTTAGCTGTTAAAAAAATAGTTAAGGCTGCCATTACTTAACCACTTGCCACCAAATCACGTACCTGTTTGTCATTGCCTGCAGTTGCAGGCATCACCCCAGTACCATTTTTAGAGCTGATGGCCAGCTGTTATTATAAGCAGTGGGAGGGCACATCCCCCTACCTTCTTTCGCTCGCCCGGGCTCTCCGGCCCACCGGGCGGGAGACCTGAGCGGCCAGCCGACACATCCGCTGGCTAGCTGGAGATCCGAACAAAGCCGGTATCAGCTTTGATGCAGTGCAGGGGAGGGATTTGGGGTCTTATAGACCCCAGATACCTCCATAAAGAGTACCTGTCACTGCCTATTACTGTCACAAAGGATGCTTACATATGATGAAAGATTAAAAAAAAATTAAAATTTATGATGAAAAAATGAAGGTACAGTGTAAACATTTTTTTTTTAAAGTGCCTCATCCTTCTGTGCTTGCGCACAGAAGCGATTGCATAGGTAAGTCGCGCCCACAAATGTAAACCATGCTTAAGCCACACATGCAAGGTATTGCCACAATTGTTGGAGCAAGAGCAATAATTCTAGCACAAGACCTCCTCTGTAACTCTAAACTCTTTTTTTTTTAATCAGTAATTGTAACTTTTACAAAAAATTGCATTTGAAAGACCGCTGCGCAAATACAGTGTGACATAAAATATTGCAACAACCACTATTTTATTCTCTAGCATCTTTGCTAAATATATATATATATATATATATATATATATACAGTGGTGTGAAAAAGTGTTTACCCCCTTCCTCATTTCCTGTTCCTTTGCATGTTTGTCACACTTAAGTGTTTCGGAACATCAAACCAATTTAAACAATAGTCAAGGACAACACAAGTAAACACAAAATGCAATTTGTAAATGAAGGTGTTTATTATCAAAGGTGAAAAAAAATCCAAACCATCATGGCCCTGTGTGAAAAAGTGATTGCCCCCTAAACCTAATAACTGGTTGGGCCACCCTTAGCAGCAACAACTGCAACCAAGCGTTTGCGATAACGTGCAATGAGGCTTTTACAGCGTCCTGGAGGAATTTTGGCCCACTCATCTTTGCAGAATTGTCCTAATTCAGTTACATTAGGGGGTTTTTCGAGCATGAACGGCCTTTTTAAGGTCATACCACAACATCTCAATAGGATTCAGGTCAGGACTTTGGCTAGGCCACTCCAAAGTCTTCATTTTGTTTTTCTTCAGCCATTCGGTGGTGGACTTGCTGGTGTGTTTAGGATCATTGTCCTGCTGCAGAACCCAAGTTCGTTTCAGCTTGAGTACACGAACAGATGGTCGGACATTCTCCTTCAGGATCTCTTGGTAGACAGCAGAATTCATAGTTCCTTTTATCACGGCAAGTCTTCCAGGTCCTGAAGCAGCAAAACAGCCCCAGACCATCACACTACCACCACCATATTTTACTGTTGGTATAATGTTCTTTTTCTGAAATGCAGTGTTACTTCTACGCCAGATATACTTGGACACACACCTTCCAAAGAGTTCCACTTTTGTCTCATCGGTCCACAGAATGTTGTCCCAAAAGTCTTGGGGATCATCAAGATGTGTTGTGGAGAAATTGAGACGAGCTTTGATGTTCTTTTTGCTCAGCAGTGGTTTTCTCCTTGGAACTCTGCCATGCAGGCCATTTTTGCCCAGTCTTTTCCTGATGGTGGAGGCATGAACGCTGACCTTAACTGAGGCAATTGAGGCCTGCAGTTCCTTGGACGTTGTTGTGGGGTCTTTTGTGACCTCTTGGATGAGTCGTCGCTGCGCTCTTGGGGTAATTTTGGGCGGCCGGCCACTCTTGGGAAGGTTCACCACTGTTCCATGTCTTCGCCATTTGTGGATAATGGCTCTCACTGTGGTTCGCTGGATTCCCAAAGCTTTGGAAATGGCTTTATAACCCTTTCCAGACTGATAGATCTCAATTACTTTCTTTCTCAATTGTTCCTGAATTTCTTTGGGTCTCGGCATGATGTGTAGCTTTTAAGGATCTTCTGGTGGACCTTACTGTGTCAAGCAGCTCCTATTTAAGTGATGCCTTATTGTGAACAGGTGTGGCAATAATCAGGCCTGGGTGTGGCTAGAGAAATTTAACTCAGGTGTGGACAACCACAGTTATAGTATGTTTTAACAAGGGGGGCAATCACTTTTTCACACAGGGCCATGATGGTTTGGATTTTTTTTCACCTTTAATAATAAACACCTTCATTTACAAATTGCATTTTGTGTTTACTTGTGTTGTCCTTGACTATTGTTTAAATTGGTTTGATGTTCCGAAACACTTAAGTGTGACAAACATGCAAAGGAACAGGAAATGAGGAAGGGGGCAAACACTTTTTCACACCACTGTATATATATATATATATATATATATATAATGTTTGATGGTTCTAAGTCATTTTCTAGCAAAAAATACAGATTTTAACTTGTAAGCAACAAATGTCAGAAAAAGGCCTGGTCTTCAAGTGGTTAAGAATAGGCTACCCAGAAAATTGAAGGTTTTGAAACTAGACAATGTTCAACGATTTTACCTGCTTGAAAAATGTCTACATTGGTAACTAAAGGTCACTTTAAAAATAAGCTTGAAATGAAAAAAATGTTTTGTAATAAATGGGCTACATTTCCACATTTTAATATATGCTTATGTATGACAAGCTTACTTATTTTTTTTACCAGTTTTCCAGTGACCATGGTTTAACTTGATTACCAGATTGTGTCAGGATTAAGAAAATCTTTGTATAAATTACAATTTATTATGTGAAGTCATTGGCTTTATTATGTGTTTTTTTGTTATAATGCATCCTCTAGGTTTCTTTGAGCATTACAGACAATTTATTGGAAACAAAGAAATCATTAGAAATGGAAATAAATCACTGGATACCCTAGAGCAGAGCAGGCTGTTATACACTGAAATTTCTAATACTAGCTCTCAGTTATTGTCACCTAGTCACTTCACATTCACTAGCTTAACATTTGTTTTTTGTTTTTAAGCTGAAATAACACAATCAAACATATAGACCAGAGGGAGAAACATATTGTTCCATTACAGAATAGTTTTGTTTCTTGTACGCATAAGAAAGATGCTTGGTTATGTTCAGAACATTGAGCTCTAGAGATATTTTGTTAAAGAGATCAATTTTCCTGCTGTTTGGATGTAATGCATCAGTTTATTTATAACCTAGTGGCTGGTGGACAATGAAATGTAATGTTTTTTTCAGCATATGCGGTATGCACTCATGAGAGGAATTTGTTTTGGAAATGAGAAACCAATGTGCAGCTACTGTAATTTATTTATTTTTTCTTTTCTTTTTTAACCACTTGCCTACTGGGCAGTTACACCCCCTTCCTGCCCAAGCCATTTTTTTCAGCTTTCAGCTCTTCGCACTTTGAATAACAATTCCGTGGTCATGCTACACTGTACCCAAACACATTTTTTTTATCATTTTCCTCACACAAATAGAGCTTTCTTTTAGTGGTATTTAATCACTGCTGGTTTTTTTCGCGAAAAAAAAAAAAAAAGACCAAAAATTTTGAAAAAAAATGTTTACTTTTTTCTGTCAGTAAATTTTGAAACTAAGTAGTTTTTCACCTTCACTGATGTGCGCTGATGAGGTGGCACTGATAGGCTGAACTGGTGGGCATTAATGAGGTGGCACTTATGGGCACAGATGAGGCGGCACTTATGGGCACTGATAAGGTGGCACTGATGAGGAGGCACGAATATGCCGCACTTATGGGCACTGATAGGTGGCACTGATATGTGACCCTGATGAGCACTGATAGGCGGCACTAATGGGCACTGTTAGGTGACACTGGTGGTTGCTAATCGGCGGCACTCGTGGGCACTGATAGGCGGCATGGATAGGCAGTACTGATGGCATTGATGGGTGCCACTGGGCAACACTGATGGGCATTGATTGACAGCAGTGATGGGCATTGATAGGCAGCACTGATTGCCAGCACTGACTGGCATCACTAAAGGGGGCACTGATTGGTGGCACTTGTGGGCAGTGGTGGGCACTGATTGCTGCCACTGGTGGGCACTGATAGCTGGCATTGTTGGGCAATGGTGGGCACTGTTTTGTGACACTATATTGTAATCAGGACACTTATGATCAGTGCCCTGATTACATTCTTAGATGTCACCCTGCGTGGAGATGCCACTGATCGGCTCTCCTCACATGCTGTCAGTGTGAGGCGAGGAGAGACGATTACTGGCCCTTCCTTGTTTACATGTGACTGGCTGTGATTCGACATGTCTGGGATGCCGTCATATGATGTATTCCCAGAGCTGACTTTTGCTGACTTTTAATATATGGACACTTACCTATCTAGGGAGCCTGCGATGTCGGCACCCCGGTCAATTTTCGGATTGGCTGTCGGGTGCTGTCACCACCATTCATCGTAAGAGAAACCAGCAGTGAAGCCTTTCGGCTTCACAGCCGGTTCCCTACTGCACTTGCACTTTCTAACTGGCATGGCAGCGGAGGGGGCAAACTTCTGAGGGACCACAAAGTGTCGCTGTTTCCCAGAAGTGGGGAAGGGTACCTGTCAAAAACAGGTACCCGTTTCCCCCTCCCCCTGAAAAGTGGCAAATGTGGCAGTGGAGAAAGCAGATAAGCGGAGGTTCCACTTTTAAGGACCAAGCCACTTTCTGAGATTTGTTGTTTACAAGTTTAAAACAGTTTTTTTTTCATAGAAAATTACTTAGAACCCCCAAACATTATAAACACCCTAGAGAATAAAATGTCGGTTGTTGCAATTCTTTCTGTCACACCGTATTTGGGCAGCGGTCTTACAAGCAAATTTCTTTGGAAAAAATGCACTTTTTTGAATAAAAAAAAAAAAACAGCAGTAAAGTTCAATTTTTTTATATTGTGAAAGATAATGTTATGCCGAGTAAATTGATACCCAACATGTCATGCTTAAAAATTACGCCCGCTCGTGGAATGGCAACAAACTTTTCCCCTTAAAAATCTCTATAGGCGACATTTAACAAATTCTGCAGGTTGCAAGTTTCAAGTTACTCTCGCTCTGCCGATCACGGTGATACCTCACATGTGTGGTTTGAACACCGTTTTCATATGCGGACACTACTCAGGTATGCGTTTGCTTCGGGATGGGGCGCGTTTAAAAAAAAAAAAAAATGTATTTTTGTTTATTTTACCTTTTTTTTTACACAGTTTTAAAAAAAAATTGTGCCGCTTTTATCCTATTACAAGGAATGTAAACATCCCTTGTAACAAAAAAAAGCATGACAGGACCTCTTAAATATGAGATCTGGGGTCAAAAAGACCTCCAATCTCATATTTACACTAAAATGCTAAAAAAATAAAATAAATAAAATGTCATAAAAAAAAAATGCCCCTTTAAGAGCTATGGGCAGAAGTGACCTTTTGACGTTGCTTCCGCCCTGCAATGATATGGAGATGGGTGAGGGCCATCTTCCCCTCACTCGTCTCCATGTCAGGCCACAGAAAGGAACCGATCTGCTGACAGGTTAGGTAAGCGGCGGAAGGCACTGGATCGCGGCGGGGGTCCCTCTCCTGCCACTGATAAAAGTGATCTCACGGCGAATCCCCTGCAGAGACCACTTTTATCTTGTAGCCGACCGCAAGCTGAAGAAGAAGATACCGGGTTATATCAGCTAGCTGCTGCCATAACAACGATATCCTCCTTCAAACAGCCGATGTAAAACTGTGGCGGGCGGTCTGTAAGTGGTTAAGTAGTTTATTAAAATTGCTAGTAAGTAGCTTATGGCAGAATAAACTCTGTGTGTCTATATGTGTACAGTGTGTGAGGTAGGTATGCCATATGTGTAAATATGCTTTGCATGCTTGCATAATCTGGCTAGAGCTGTGGGAACCCATATACATTATTTCTGCTTTAAAGGCTAAGTATTAAAGAAAATAGCCATCAAGGGCCCATATGGGTCAGTTTTTAATTGTACTTCTCCACAGAAGCCTGTCTGAAAAAATCCACAGAGAGCTTTGTCTTGTCCTGTTACTAGGATGCTCTAGGCATCATTTAAATTCCCTCACATTTGCAGTGTGCTCTCTCTCATTGCAGAAAAGACTCTCCAGTTGCATATCCCACAAGGATTCTCACACTATTGTAGCCACTTTCTGTCTCATACCTTTGGCTGCAACTAAATGGCCACTGAGCCTCCTTCAACTAAAGAGATTATCACTTTAGTCATCCACAAAGAAAGATGCTCGGCAGCCATTTTTTGTTCTCTGGGAATTTTAATAGGAAGCACAAGCTGTACATTTGATGTTGTTACCTTCTGGGGCTTCTTGACTGCATAGGCTATTTACTTAAAAAAATGATTACGTTTAATGATGATCTATAAGTTTGACATCAGGGTAGGGTGGAGATAACATTGGGGTTGATTTGCTAAAACTGGAGCGTGCAAAATCTGGTGCAGCTATGCATAGAAACCAATCAGCATTTCGTTTTTTAATTTTTTAATTGAGCAAACTAAAGTTAGAAGCTGATTGGCTACCATGCACAGCTGAAGTAGACTTTGCACTCTCCAGTTTTAGTAAATCAACCCCACTGTCCTAAAACAGGTTAATTGTTAGTGTTCTATGAAAATGTTAATTTGAGCCCAAGAAAGCTCTAAAGCTCCAGAAAAAGCTTAATAATAAGATGTAAATGGAAAATGGAAAAAAATACGAATGTCTTGTATGCTACATCAGAGCTTTTCCAATGACCATACAAAGAGATTTTATCTCTACTAATAGAAGGCTATCAATTACATATGACTGGTTTAAAATGATTTTTTTTCTTATGCGGTTGAGATTTTAGTGCAGAATATGCTTAATTGGTAGGCTGAGTGTTTGTAGTATATTACAAATAGCTACTACAGAGAAACTCTACAAACCTGTATATGTAATCCTTCCCTCTTTATTAAATATAAGCCTAGTACAACAGGCCACATATCTGTAAGATTGCTATGCCATTATTGACTTTTATGTCCATAAGCACTAGCTGGTGATTTGAGAGGGGCCTATTTTTCTGCATTCCACTTCTGATACACCTACCCAATACTGAAGGGTATGTGGGCCAGTATCAACATAGCTTTCTTGCTATTGAGATACTAGCCCATCAGTTAGGATTAAATAAAGCACTTAATGCAAATTACGTTAATATGTGTATTTTTGTTTTCTTTTAGACACTTTTTCTGAAAAACATTCTGGTATATTTGCAGTACCTAATACCGAAATACTAATGTGCAGTTTTATATTGGTAAAAGGCAATATTAAAAGACCGGGTAAAACACAAATCAAAAAAGACAGGCGTTTGTCCCTTTAAAATATTGCAGCAGCGCTAAAAATACAGTCTTTTTATGTCAAGAGAGTTCATAAAAAATCATGGTGACCCAAAATAAAGTTCATATTGGTGCAGTGAGCCTCAAAACGCTAAGAAAGAGTGATACACCTTCCACCCGATATCCACGTTTCACCGCGTGCAGCACACACTCCCCTTTGGGGATGCACTCACCAGAAATATGATAAAGATAGGCATTTAAATCATAAGCCAAACGACACTGCTATCTCCTCGATACGGCCACCTCTTCACCTTCTGCAAGCTTAGGAAAGGATCCACTCCAACCCAGCATACATATATGAAGAAAATAATGGTGCAGATAGCGTAGTACAGTTTGGTAAAATTAAACTTTATTATAATCTCCAATCCCCCCTTATTAAAATCTGCGTACCAATAAATAAATAATCATTAGCTTTGTAATAAAATGCACTCTGCCTGTCAGTCCCGTCCGTCCGCCGGAAATCGGGCTCCAAAGCGCTGTGTAGAGCGGTGTCAGCCTCTACTTCCTGGTCGCTTGGTGGCTGGAGCGCACACTGGAACGCATTCGTCACTTCCTGCGAGGTCACGACCCTGACGCGTTTCGTCACTTCCGGACGTCGTCTGAGGGTCCCTCAGACGACGTCCGGAAGTGACGAAACGCGTCAGGGTCGTGACCTCGCAGGAAGTGACGAATGCGTTCCAGTGTGCGCTCCAGCCACCAAGCGACCAGGAAGTAGAGGCTGACACCGCTCTACACAGCGCTTTGGAGCCCGATTTCCGGCGGACGGACGGGACTGACAGGCAGAGTGCATTTTATTACAAAGCTAATGATTATTTATTTATTGGTACGCAGATTTTAATAAGGGGGGATTGGAGATTATAATAAAGTTTAATTTTACCAAACTGTACTACGCTATCTGCACCATTATTTTCTTCATATATGTATGCTGGGTTGGAGTGGATCCTTTCCTAAGCTTGCAGAAGGTGAAGAGGTGGCCGTATCGAGGAGATAGCAGTGTCGTTTGGCTTATGATTTAAATGCCTATCTTTATCATATTTCTGGTGAGTGCATCCCCAAAGGGGAGTGTGTGCTGCACGCGGTGAAACGTGGATATCGGGTGGAAGGTGTATCACTCTTTCTTAGCGTTTTGAGGCTCACTGCACCAATATGAACTTTATTTTGGGTCACCATGATTTTTTATGAACTCTCTTGACATAAAAAGACTGTATTTTTAGCGCTGCTGCAATATTTTAAAGGGACAAACGCCTGTCTTTTTTGATTTGTGTTTTACCCGGTCTTTTAATATTGCCTTTTACCAATTGTATCGTATTTTATAGTGGCTGCTTTATTGATACTTAATAGTGTTATTAGGTATTGACACGTGTGTCTATGAATTATCCCTAAGTACATTTAATCCAGGAGCGCGGAGTGATAGGCCCATAGGGCGGTAGATTTTTGAGGCACTATCCTTTTCGATTGCAGTTTTATATTACTCTTATTAATTCTGTGTAGTCTCATATGATTAAATAACAATGCTCACAAATCAGCAGCTCCCATTGGCTATCTCCCATCACAGTATAGTAAGTACAGTACAGTTGAGAACAATGTTTACATTGATCTCTGCATTATTAGGCAAATAACTATTTTTCTGCTGGCTAACACTCACGATTTAACATTTGTACTGGTTTAAAATATTTAATTGCACAAATTATAACTGTACAATTTAGTGTTGCTAATACGCATTTCATCAATGTGTATATGGAGAGCAATTAAATTCTTAGTTCTAGCTACTGTGCTTTAACAGTTATACGCTGTATGAAAAAAGGTTTTGTATGCATAGAAGAAGGTAATTAAAACAAACCTGCTTGCAAAAAATGTTGATATTTGTTCTTTTTATTAGCGGAGAACTTTTAGAGGTGGTGGATAAGTGTATATTCCAGCAAAACTATTTTTTTAAAAGAATGAAATCTACAATGTTGCAATTTTTATGTGATTTTTCTATACTTCTTATTTTCTATCCATAATGTTTAAGCTGGTACTTATTAATGGAATTTCAGTTATTTTTGTTGATGTGTAATTGGAACTGCAAGATCAATTTGCTTTATAGAGTTCAGTTATAGTTTAACAAAAAATTGCACCTGTATTCACCTCTGAAATTTGTATTTATTTTTTCTCCTGCCCATCTTGAATAGGTGTAATATCTTATTTTATTACAGAGTACAGGAGTGGTGGTGTTTAATTTTTTTTTACCAAAATATTTGCAAAATTCTATACTATTCTATACCAAATTGTTACTATCCTTTTTTTCATCAGGAATTTGGACTGGTAGATCTATGGCTGTAGGGCACTATTGTCATCACAATGGCTTCTATTAAATTAAGTAATTAACCAAATGGAGGGGGTGTGCCCAAAAGTATACAGCCAGTGAAGGATTATTATAGCTAGAGATCTCAATGAGTCCTACAATTTTAAACTGTTGGTGTAAAAAGTCTCTCTTTTTTTTTTAAACTTTACTGCCCACATAGGATGTGTTAGTTTTACTAAGCATCCTCCCCGGTTACATGCAACACCTTTTTTTCTTTCACTTCAATGTGTTTAGATCTCGGTTGACATTTTCATTCTTTATAATTTGATGACAACATGACAAGCTTTACGTTGTAAGTTGTCTCTTATAATATTTACATATTCTAAATAGGTCCCTGTGTCGTGTGCTTCCAGTTTAATATGCCTGGCCTGGACCAGCCACAATATTATTCTTAAGTAACACAGAGTCCCTGCTATTAAGCAGTGAAATATACTGTATACATATGTCCCCAGCTGATCACACTGTTCCCAAATTATAAGCTATTAATTTTAGGCTAATAAAGATGCAGGAGATATGTCACAGTCCTTCAGGTGGATGCTTTTCAAATTAGACGGACCATTGAAACCACCTGCTAGTCTTAATGCTGAGGGCCTTGTGTCCCTCTTCGGTACACTGCAGTGTTAACATTGTTACCAATTTTCCTAATTTCTCCAGGGAAAATACTAATTAATGGATACAGTTCGCAGCTGATTAGCAGTAGTTTCTTCAGTAATTACATTCGCATGCTAACTGTTCAGAAGAGGATTCCTAACCCAGTTTTTATTTCATTGAAAGACTTATTTGTCTTTTGAATTATTTTGGTCCTTGAGATAATAGCTTTTTTTTAAGCCAGTGGAACTTCTTGCAGATGTTAATAAATTAAAACCTAAAGTTGTGTTTATTGGTTGTTTATTTTTGTACAGAAAACTCATGAATTTTCAAGGATTAAAACTACTATAAGCCCCATACACACGGTCAGATTTTCCGATGGATTCTGTCCTATCGGACAATGTTGTCGGAAATTCCGAACGTGTGTAGGCACCATCGGACAGTTTCCATCGGATTGTCCGACGGACAAAGTCCTATCTCCTGCTGGATAGATTTTTTGACAACAAAGTCCGATCACACCAAATCCGATCGTGTGTAGCGAATTCCGACGGACAAAGTGCTACGCATGCTCAGATCACATTACAAGACCAAACTATTGGCTACTAGCCTCTACGTAGTCCCGTCGTAGGCAACAAACGTCACCACGTTCAGAATGATCGGATTTTCCGACAACTTTGTCCGACCGTGTGTACGCAAAACCAACATCGGACAAAGTACGACGGACATGATCCGACGGACCTGGTCCTCGGATAATCCGAGCGTGTGTATGGGGCTTAAGAGGAGTGTTTGTGCGCATGAGTATTTTTATTTTGCTGCTGATAATTTTAGAACAATCTGGAACTTAGAATTTTTATGGATAAGTTCATATTTGGAACATATTACATGTTCCACCCTTATTTAGGATGTAAAATGTTACAGCTCCAGGCCCCTCTCTACCGCTTCCCCCCCCCCCGTGACAGCAGGCGGGGATTATTCTCCCAACTCATACGGTCACAATTGAAAAATGGCGAGGCTGTGCGGGGGCTCCTCCCACACAGCCTTATCATTCATGAACAGATTCCTGCGAATGAATAGAATGAATACGCTACAAGTATCATCTGCCATTGTAGTTTCAATAAGCTGCGGGGCGCTTATGACCACCGACATGACATGTCCTCCAGCTTTCCAACAGTAAGCCCATACAGAGGCGTGATAGAGGTCATGTCTACAGGAGCCCACATTACATCTGTGATCTATTGGTCACAGGTGCAATGCTTTCCAGGCTCCTGCAGGAGAAAAAAAATAAATAAATGCATTTATTATAATTTTTTTCTGTAAAGGTGAACTTAGCCTTTACATTTTTAATTGGAACATATGGAACAATTTTAACATGCAGTTTTTGCATGTAGAAAAAAAAATATCAGGACCACCATTAGGGATGTATAGTCAGTTATCATGTATAAGATCCAGGTGAAAAATCTGTTGGATTGAGGCCTAACCCAGGAATGACTGCTTAGTCTTGAAACTGTGAACACCATATAAGCAGTGCAAGCACAAAGAAGCTAGACGGGGAGCTGAGAATAGAATCCTTAACCATAGTAAGAGAAAGCAGTATGGGTACCCTTTCTAGAGATTTGCTGTGTTTGTCTAGTCTTTGATACTCAAAGAGTTCAGCACAAGGACTCCAGCACAAAATAAAAAACAGATCCTACAAGCATCATTTAACTCCACAAAGGCTGGATTTTTTGCTGCATTTTTTTGGTTTAAATTGCATACTGAACGAAAAAAATCTAACGGATTCCTCCATCCATCTTCTACAGCACAAATGAACAAATCTCCTACTGTGCCTATTTTACGTTGACAGTGCAAGTGGCTGTCAGTATACATGAATAGCATCTAAATCTGATTTGGATGCAGACCTTGTTGTTTTTCAATCAAATCTGTTTTGTACAAGAAGACACCAACATGGCCGCCCACATAGTGAATTTCAGTCGGTTCTTCAGGATTTGGCAGAAATACACAGTGTATACCCAACTTAACCTCTACATAAAGCTGACTCAAACATATAACTCTCTCCTTAAATGTAACTCCCACCCTTCAGTGTAACATCTGACCTAGACATGTGGCCTTCCTATCCCTAAATCTTAATCTATCCCTTAAACATAACAATTAATCTGCATCCTAAAACTTAACTTATCACTTACAGTAACTCTGATTTCTCACTACACGTCCCAGAGGCACAAAAAAAAGTAAAAGGAAATTTCTCTAAACCAGCAGTCATCAGAACAGGTGCCCCATGTTTGATGACCCACCCCCCCCCCCCCCCATTCTATATATTTATTTTTAACATACAATGTACCAAACTCATTCTAGTAATTTCAGGTACATTTGTATGAACAAACAACATGCTTCTGTGATCGAACACCATGAATCTGTTTTTCTGAGCCACTGTATTTTATGCATAAAATCGTTTTGTTGGAGTGGAACACAGTAATTAAATTTCTAATGCTTGGTGACTTGCTGCCTGCATGCTTTCAGATTTCTGCTTTTCTGAGAAACAACATTTATCTTCCTCTGATATGATGGATGAATAGAAATGTTTGTTATTGCTTGTTTGGATCATTATAAGCTGAAATATATCAAACTCAAGATTTGCTAAGCAAAACAATCTTCTCTCTTTTTTCCCCTCTATTCTTTTTTAGTTTGGAAATAATAACAACTACATGAATATGGCAGAAGCCAATAATGCATTTCTCGCTGCAAATGAGGTAGGTGTACTTTTATCTCTTCTCATATACATCTGTTTGCTTAGATAATTTAGCAGACAGGGGATAAATAAGATTGAAACTCTGCATCTGAATGTGTTTCATGGAGCACAAAATAAAGACTTTAATGAGAAAGAAAATAACCTGACAGTACTACATTACCACTCAATTTAGCTGTCCATAAGGCAGATACTCCTGCAGCATGGCAATGTGGTAGGCACTTGCCTAATGGGAAATCAAGCACTTTGTGAACAAGGCGACTTTGCTGACAGAAACACATGGATTTTTGAAATTCTTCTGGAATTACTGTTACGTTTAGTAGACAAATATCATAGTCTGTAGTAAACCATTGCAGCTAGTCAGATTGTTTTGCCATTTTTATAACTATACTAAAAACGGAAATATGTATGCTTTGTTCATTCTCATAGGGATAAATGTATTATTAAATAGCTATCAACTTTAATATCCATATATTTATGTATGTTCTATTTTGACCACCTAAAATAAATATGCTTTGACAGTGAAAAAAACAGCCCTAAGATATACTGCTTTTCAGTCTACCTTACCACAATATCTCTTGCTCTCTGAAATTCCAACCGTCCCACCTCAGTACAGGAAATTGGTATTCATACTCATTTGAGCTACCAAGTAAGCTATAAACCTTAAACGGAAACTATTTAATATTCTCATAGATCAAATAATGCACATTTTTAATCCATTATGGAAAAAAATGCAAGCCTTTTTATAGACCATGAAGTGTGACTTCAACATTTTTTGTTACACAAAAAATGTATATTTTGATTACTTGGATGCTTGAAGTTCTTATATGATTTGTTCTTATGTTTGAGTATCACCATGGTTTATACATTTCCTCTAAGACACATTGCCCTTCCATGCACTGCCTGAATCTTTTTCTACGTTTCAATAACACTCCAGTAAAAGAAAAATAAAGGAACCAATAAATTAAGATACAATTCAAAATCATATTTTCTTCATTTAACCTGCATAAGACAGCACACACAATAAGATTGTCTCTGCATATTAATTTGATACAGGAAGTAGAAGATTGAGTTTTGGAGAGTCAATGTGCATCATTCTCTTTTTTGGCAATCTTGTATGAGGGAAATGGGGATCAAGGGATCATGTTATACAGGGGGATTGCAAAATGTCTTAATGTCCTATATAGAAAGTGACTGGGATAATCTTTATGTAGCAATTTTTTCATCAACATTCAGAATAGTAGATGTATGTCTCACTGCTTTTGATGCATTCCAGCACCCAGCAGAAATAAGCCATATTGTCATTTTCAGTAGGCAGTTTGTCCACTAGAACTGCTTTTTAGAGACAATTGCAAAAGAACCTACACTACACTTCTTCTATTCTCCATGTTAGGAAAGGAATTTTCCAGCTACTCTTTTGTCATGCAGATCTATTGACACAAAAGGGAAATGGGTTGCTTTTATCATCACAGCAGATGTGTGGCCTCCATGTGGCATTGAGTTTAATAGTTTAGTCAATACTACAGCCTTATCATTTTACTTGGATGTGGGCTTTGTAAGGCTTCTGTTAACAGGCAGGCTAGTAGGTTGAAGGCAAGCTAGAATGGCTTTGTCAATTGCTAACTAAACTAGTGGCACCAAGGTTTCTGATTAGATAGTGTTTTGCCTACATTGTAAGATTAACTGTCATTATACACCATGGTTATTCTGGTTATTAAAATGGTATCTAGGACACATACTTGTCAATTTCTTTCTGTAGATAACCACAAAAATATTAAAAACTTCTTGTCATTCTACTTCCCAATAGACCAAGGGGTGGTCTCAAAAAGTCTACATCCGGTAACTCATTTTGCCATTATGATTTGGGCTATGTACGGCTGTAAGTTATGTTCATGCCATTATAGTTTGTGGGCTCTGTAATGCTGCAAGCTATGCCCACATCATCCCACAGATTGGGCTTTTATGTTGTTTTTGACTTTTTAACTTGATATAGCATTTTCAACACTTTAAAGTTTATTTATAAAAAAATATATAAAAATGTTGGATGAATGTGAAAGCAATTGGTGTGGCAAAATTTTTCTTAATACAGTGATTTCTTTTGATTGTCAGCTCCATCTAGTGGCCATACCGTGATATGTTTTTTTTCTGATTGAGGCATTTAAAGAAAAATACCACATTATGGCCACCAGATGGAGCTGACAATCAGAGTAAATTGCCGGATACTGGACTTGTCAAGGATGGGTGAATGCTCAATTTTTTTTTTTTTTTTGCGTGTTCAGCATTGGAAGTATGTTCAAAGCCTTGCATTAGAAAAAGGCACACTGAAAAAAACAAAACAAATATTGTGCTGAAGTACTGGGGAATTGCGAAGAATTGTTAACATATGTAATACACAAAAATTGAGGCTCCATGCAAGAAATTTTTGTCAGGTGAAAATTTTTAACCCTGTCAGAGATCCCAATCACTCTGATATGTATGCAATTAATAAAACTGCAGGTCAAATAAGTCTGTCAGCAATTCTGTTAAGAATATAAATATCCATCTAAAGTACTGATTTTTATTGAAATTGTGTGTGTGTGTGTGTGTGTGTGTGTGTGTAAGGGAACTCCTTAAGACGTCAGTATACCAAGATATTTTGGACAATTTCATGCTCCCAAACTTTGTGGGAACAGTTTTGGGGATGACCCCTTCCTGTTCTGACATGACTGCGCACCAGTGCACAAAAGAAAAGTCCATAAAGACATGAATGAGTGAGTTTGGAGTGGAGGAACTTGACTGTCTTGACCTCAACCTGATAGAACACATTTGGGATGAATTAGACTGGAGACTGCGAGCCAGGCCTTCTCGTCCAGTGCCTGACCTCACAAAGGCGCTTCTGGAAAAATGGTCAAACATTCCCATAGACACACTCCTAAACCTTGCGAACAGCCTTCCCAGAAGAGTTAAACCTCTTATAGCTGCAAAGGGTGGGCCAACTCAACGTTGAACCCTAGGGACTAAGACTGGAATGACATTAAAGTTCATGTGCGTGTAAATGCAGGGACCCCAATACTTTTGGTAATATAGTGTGTTCGTGTAGCTCACAAATAAAGTAAAGGCACCCATAACATTAATACATGGCCAGCATTACAATGGACTGGGAGATCATAAACATGAGAAATCAGCTAGCGTTTCTGGAGCTTAAAAATTTAAAAGCCCAATAGATAGACCGTACATATTGTATGTCATTTATTTTTGGGAGGACTTATGACTGTTTTCTTTTGGATAATGTTGTGCACTTGGCTTGCATACTTTCTCCATTTACCCTTTTAGAGTAGCTTTAAGTGGATGTAAACTTTTACGTATCCCCAGTGAAGTAACTAGCTTCAGGTGATGCACAAAGATGAAACAACTCCTACATATGTTTTACCTGTTTTTCTGCAGCCCTCTCTTTTCCATTCAGAGTGCAGAATGTATACAGCTTGTCTGAGCTTTCAGAAATCAGGGGGTGGGTAGCTGAAGTTAGATATATAGATATATATAATGCATGTGTGTGTGTCTATATTTTATTTATATATATATATAAAATTATACATTTTGATTTATAACAAAGCATATACTGTATATGAATGGTGTGTGTGTGTGTGTATGTGTAATCTACTTTGTTCATATTTCATGTCAGAGGTTTAGCCTACTGTTTTGAGCATATTTAAAAGGGGCCCAGCTGACTCATGGCCAGGTGAAGCTGCCACCTTTTATTAGAGCTGCCATTGTGAAAAGGGAAATGTATACACTTTTTTACACTTTTTTAATGTGGCTGAACATGAGCAGTGGCTCAGTTACCATCATACTGCAGCAGAACAGAGGCTTTATGAAGCCAAAGACAGTCATTGCTGACCTTTTAAAAATGGAGCAAGAAGCCAGGTCAGAAAAGTCAGAGTAAAGCCTTTTAATCAGTACATGAGTTCCTAACCAATAATTTAATTTGGTAAGTACTAAAACCTTTGAATCACCTGAATGGCCAGGAAACTAGTATTTTGAAGTTGCGGTCAACCTTTATATTTCTTCAGTACAGGATGCCATTTTTTTTCTGTGTAGGTTTTTCTTAATAAGCAATGATCCAGTTGCCATCTGAATAAATATACATATACTGAAATTTCAAGCCCTTGGGCAAGGTTTCCCCAATAAGTGAATCAAATTATTCAAGCCTTTGCTTATGCCTCATGGGTTAAAGGAAACCTGTCATGAGAAAAATGTGGAGGCTTTTAAGCTCCCATTATGAAAAAGGCTAATTTTGTTGGCCCTCTTGCTTCAATACTTTTACTTCAACAATGATCTTGAAAAAGTATGCAGATGAGGCCTTATGATTGTACTCTGACTTTTCTGCTCTACATATTTGGTCTGGGCCAGTGATTTAGGAAGTATTGTCTGTAGCCAAACCATCTTATTATCTAGACAGCTATCATTTTCAGAAAAAAAGTCAACACAAACAGCCCCCAGTATTCTCTACTGACAGGTTAGCTTTAAGGTGAACCTTGTACCTAATAAGCAAAGCCATCATATCCCATGCTGAAATACCTAATTAAAGTTAAAAAGTAGGCAGGGTAAAAAAGTTAAATACACTTAACTTTCTGCTGGTTTCCACTCACGACACTTAGGCGAGGGCGACATCATCCTCCTACTGGGTAGATCCTGGGAAATATTGATTAGCCCAAATCCTGCTCAGAAGATGATGCTGTAGTGTTTCCTCATGATATTTGAGGTTTTCAGCATTCCCCAGGATTTCTTTGGCAGGATGGGGAAATCACCCTCTGCCCTAGAGGTATTCAAATTATCTTAACTTTCTGCTATAGATGTTCAATTGCATTAATTATGGCATTGCAACAAGAGGAGAGAGGAGTGCATTGAGAAGCAGACCTCAGTTAAGTATAAAATCTGAGGCTGGTGGCATAGCTATTAACTTTGTCCTCTGTTCAAGCATTTGGGTACATTATAATTGTGTAGAGTCTTGGCTCAAGCTAATGCTCTTCAGCACACTGGGCTTTAAAAACATTACCTAAGGTCCCTAACACACACTCAAACATACTAGGGCCAATTTAGACAGGATCCGATTAACCTACCTGCATGTCTTTAGAGTGTGGGAGGAAACCACAGTACCGGAGGAAACCCACGCAGGCACAGGGAGAACATGCAAACTCCAGGCAGATGGTGTCGTAGTCGGGATTTGAACCAGCGACCCTTTATGCTCCCCTTATATCCATTTAATAAGCCCCCTGTGTTCTCAAAAGTCCTCCTAGTTCTTATTTTGGCTTACAGAATGATTATCCTTTGTGATGTGGAGATCTGAGAGAGATCTGGAGATCTGAGAGAGAGAGAGATATTGGCTGATTAGTTTAGAAAACACAGTGGCCATAACTGACAACATTAAGTCCACAAAACTCCTGTGTGTTGTGATTCACAACAGGGCTTAAGAGTTGTGTGCATTTCTGGCAGATACATGAGTATTTTTCTTTGCTTAGAGGGTCTTCAATAGGATGAAACACAGGAAAATGTTTATGTATATTATAGAGATGTACTGTAGTTTAAAAATTTTTATGTACATACATTTTAAATAAGATATTTGATGCATATATTTGAGTGGTACCCTTGTCATTTGCAATGGTCCGAAACAGTAATGTGCAGTGCACTAAACCACACATTGCAGCACTGGTATGTGAACAAGAGTCTGGTCCACTACTTAAACAGATAAATATATTAAAGATGTATATACTGTAAACCGCATTGTTCAAGAAAGAAGTGATGACTAGTAGTAATGAGTGAACCAGGAAAAGTTTGGTTTGCTGGACATTTGATGAATTCAGCAGTATTTTCACCAACAACAAACTTGGGTCTAAACCACCCTCCTAATGCTTTTTACTCAACTCCTTTAAACCACATTCTTTTTAAATCTGCACTTGAAGTTGTGAAGCAGTATGATGTACTGCATTAAATGTTTTATTTAAATGGTGCACTGCTAAGAGACAGAGCTAAGGCTAGTTTGTATACAAACAGCAGCCAAATGGGCACCTGTCATTTTGCAGTGGTAGCACTACACAGCAAAATTAGAGATCCCAGGCTGACTTATTTTTGTAAACAAACCAACCAGAGATCCTGGGTGACCTTATTGACTAGTATGACCATGTTTGGTCAGTAACATCACCCATGATTACTGGTGGGTTTGTTTAACCACTTCAGCCCCGGACCAATTGGCAGCCAAAGGACCAGGCCCCTTTTTGCGATTCGGCACTGCGTCGCTTTAACTGACAATTGCACGGTCATGCGACATGGCTCCCAAACAAAATTGGTGTCCTTTTTTTTCCCACAAATAGAGCTTTCTTTTGGTGGTATTTGATCGCCCCTGCGGTTTTTATTGTTTGCGCTATAAACAAAAATAGAGCGACAATTTTGAAAAAAATGCAATATTTTTTACTTTTTGCTATAATAACTATCCCCAAAAAATATATAAAAAAACATTTTTTTTTCCTCAGTTTAGGCCGATACGTATTCTTCTACATATTTTTGGTAAAAAAAATCGCAATTAGCGATTATTGATTAGTTTGCGCAAAAGTTATAGCGTTTACAAAATAGGGGATAGTTTTATAGCATTTTTATTAATATTTTTTTTTTACTAGTAATGGCGGCGATCAGCGATTTTTATTGTGACTGCGACATTATGGCAGACACATCGGACATTTTTGACACATTTTTGGGACATTTGTCATTTATACAGAAATCAGTGCTATTTAAATAGCAATGATTCCTATGTAAATGACAGTGGCAGTGAAGGAGTTAACCACTAGGGGGCGGGAGGAGTCAGTGTGACGTGTTGTGTTTTTTTTTACAGTAGGGGGGCGTGGCTGTACGTCTGATGTCATTGATCGGCTTTCCCGATGACAGAGAACAGCCGATCAATGACAGGCAGTGTAGGAAGCGCGGGGAGAGGTTTGTTTACACAAACCTCTCCCCGTTCTTCAGCTCCGTAACCCGATCGCGGGATACCAGCGGCGATCGGGTCCGCTGGTCCCGCGGCCGTGGTCACGAAGCTCCCGACCGGGTCGTGAGCGCGCAGCTGGCGGCGCACGCGCGACCCACGGGCAGGCAAATTAAAGGGGACGTACCCGTACGTGCTTTTGCCTGCCCGTGCATTCTGTAGAAGTATATCTACATGAGGCGGTCGGGAAGCGGTTAAAAGCAGAAGAGAAAAAAGTAAATAGGAACACCCACACCTTGAAGAATGTTCTTAAAAAAAAAAAGTGTCTGACAATGTAATCCAATGTCAATTATGTTATCTAGCAATCTAGATCCACATCAATCATGATGACACATTTTCCAACAGAGCCCACCCCTGTTACTCCTATTGCAAATGACAGATCCCTGACTGTCAATATGTATTATTATTATTATACAGGATTTATATAGCACCAACAGTTTATGCAGCGCTTAACACAATAAAGGCAGACATTACAATTACATTACAATTTGGTACAAGAGGAATCAAAGGGCCCTGCTCATTAGAGCTTACAATCCAAAAAGGAAGGGTCAATTGATACAAGCGGTAATAGCTGTGGGGGATGAGCTGATGGAGGAAGTAAAACAGTGTTAGTTAGAAGTAGGATAGGCTTCTTTAAAGAGAAGGGTTTTCAGGGATAGTCTAAAGATGGATAGATTAAAGGACTAATTAGAACAGATTGGGGTAGGGAGTTCCAAACGATGGGAGAAGCTCTGGAGAGATCCTAGAGGCGAGTACGGGAGCAGGTGACAAGGGAGCTAGAGAGCAGGAGGTCTTGGGAGGACCAAAGAGAGCCGATTGGTTGGTATTTTGGGACTAGGTTAGTGATGTAGCTGCAGGCAGAGTTATGGGTGACTTTGTAAATTATTGTTAGTACTTTGAATTTTATTCGTTGGGTGAGTGGAAGCCAGTGGAGGGATTGGCAGAGAGGGGTGGAGGACACTGAATAGTTGGTAAGGTGGATGAGTCTTGCAGTGGCATTCATTATGGACTGAAGGGGGGATAGTCTATGTAAAGGTAATCCAATGAGGAGGGAGTTGCAGTAGTTGAGGTGAGAGATAACCAGGGAGCTTGGTGGTGTCATTAGTTAAAAAGGGGTGTATTCTGGAAATGTTATGGAGGCTAAGGCGGCATGATTTGGACATGGATTGTATGTGGGTCTGAAAGGACAGTTCAGAGTCTAAGGATACCCCTAGCACCCTGGCATGTGGGGACGGATTGATAGATGCATGTATGATCTGATATGTAAACAAAACAGACTGGGGATGCTGGATGACATCATTGACCAAATATTCTTGCTAATAAAGATATTCTGATTCCAAAACAAGGACAATGATACCTTTTAGTTAGAATTGTATAGATTTAGATTGCTATCGGTTGTTGTGAACTGGACCTAGAGCAATAGTCACACATAGTATAGTAGATTGCTAATCAACTGGACAGTTGGAAAATTAGCATTCCACTCAATTGTCCCATCTTTTCTATGACCATCAAGACTTACTTAGATAATCGAATAGTGTTTGGCATGGGGCCCGTCATTTATTTGTGATAATGAACACAAAACCCCAGCTGTAAGGATAACATAATGTTTCATTCTGGAGAATTTCTTCCTACATTTGAATCAAGCATTGATGAAAAGTCCGCTGCTAGCAGCTGTTAAGAGACAATTTAATTCCAGCTGTGATAATTCACCGTGGCAGACATAGCCTGTTATATGTTGATACAACAACCTCTTCACATTTGCATTTTTATCAAAAGGAACAAATGTTTTCAACATTTCTGTACAGATGGCATTCAACCATCTACACCCTGTTTAGTGTTCTTTTATTTTATATATGGCATGTTTTTGTTTTTCTTTAATAAATGTTGTCTATATGCTACAGTCGGCTTGTTCATTTTATGTATTCCTACTTATTTTACTTCTGTGTAATGGCTATATGTTTAAGTGAATTGACTAAACTTTGTCATCTTGATTTTATACTTTCTTTCACCTGATGTAATTGTTATAGTGTGTTGGTTTATTCCAAAACCTGTTCTCATTCTTTTTAATCTTATATCAATACTTTCTTTCTATGCAGAAACAGCAGTGGTCTGACGAATGCTTTAAGGTACTATGTGTATGTTTTTATAATTCTTTTATGCCATCATTTACAAACCTTTGAAACTCACCCTTTAATCATGCTCTCACAAAAAATATTTCCCTCCAATTTTCTCATTGATGCTCACTCTAAAAAATGACCTACAGTACAACTTTTATTCCCAAATCTATTTTTATTGTTGTTATGTCTATCAACTTTGGACAGGGTTCCTATGTACAGTGCATTGAAAAAGTATTCATACCCTTTGAAAATGTCCACATTTTGTCATGTTACAACCAAAAACGTAAATGTATTTTGATTTTATGTGATAGACCAACATAGTGGCACATAATTGTGAAGTAGAAGGAAAATTATAAATGTTTTTTTTATTTTTTTTTTACAAATAAATATGTGAAAAGTGTGGCATGCATTTGTATTCAGACCCCTTTACTCTGATACTCCTAAGTAAAATCTAGTGGAACCAATTGCCTTCAGAAGTCACCTAATTGGTAAATACAGTCCACCTGTGTGTCATTTAATCTCAGTATAAATTCAGTTGTTCTGTGAAGCCTTTAGAGGTTTGTTAGAGAACCTTGCTGAAAAAAAAAAGCATCATAAAGGCCAAGGAACACACCAGATAGGTCAGGGATAAAGTTGTGGAGAAGTTTAAAGCAGGGTTAGGTTATAAAAAAAAATATCCCAAGCTTTGAACATCTCACGGAGCACTGTTCAATCCATCATCCGAAAACAGAGTATGGCACAACTGCAAACCTACCAAGACATGGCTGTCCACCTAAACTGACAGGCCGGGCAAAGATAGCATTAATCAGAGAAGCAGCCAAGAGGCCCATGGTAACTCTGGAGGAGCTGCAAAGATCCACAGCTCAGATGGTAGAATCTGTCCACAGGACAAACTATTAGTAGTGCACTCCACAAATCTGTCCGTTATGGAAGAGTGGCAAGAAGAAAGCCGTTGTTGAAAGAAAGCCATAAGAAGTTCATTTGGCGAGAAGCCATGTGGGGGACACAGCAAACATGTGGAAGAAGGTGCTCTGGTCCGATAAGTCCAAAAATTAACTTTTTGGCCTAAAAGCAAAACGCTGTGTGTGGCTAAAAACTAACACTGCACTTCACCTTAAACATACCATCACCACTGTGAAACATGGTGGTGGCAGCATCATGTTGTAGGGAGGCTTTTCTATAGCAGGGACAGGGAAGCTGGTCTGAGTTGATGGGTGGATGGATGGAGCCAAATACAGGGCAATTTTAGAAGAAAATCTTTTAGAGTCTGCAAAAAACTTGAGACTGGGATGGAGGTTCATCTTCCATCAGGTCAACAACCCTAAACATCCAGCCAGAGCTACAATGGAATGGTTTTTATTAAATTATATTTATGTGTTAGAATGACCCAGTCAAAGTACAGACCTAAATCCAATTGAGAATCTGTGTCAGGACTTGAAAACTGCTGTTCACAGACACTCTCCATCCAATCGGACAGAGCTTGAACTATTTTGCGAATAAGAGTCTGCAAAAATGCCAGTCTCTAGATGTGCAAAGCTGGTAGAGACATACCCAAATAGATCTGCAGCTGTATTTGCAGCGAAAGGAGGTTCTACAAAGTATTGACTCGGGGGGCTGCATACAAATGCACGCCACACTTTTCACATATTTATTTGTAAAAAATTTTGAAAACAATTTATAATTTCCCTTCCACTTCACAATTATGTGCCACTTTGTGTTGGTCTATCACATAAAATCCCAATAAAATACGTTTACATTTTTGGTTGTAACATGACTAAATGTGTAAAATTTCAAGGGGTATGAATACTTTCTTAAGGCACTGTATAGACATGCATGTGTTGCATGCCTTTTTATTATTGTTTTGTATGTCTAACTTTGTACAGTGTTTCAAAAGTTGCTGGAAATCAAATGAATTCAATAATAACAGTGATCTATCATAATTGTATTGTAGAAATTTCTTTAGAAAGTTGTATTTTCATCTAGATGCCTAGAATGCTTACCAGCACAAATTAATATGTACATTTGTAACTATGGGTTACAGTGCATAAAAATACACCAGCATATTTCAATGCACCAACAGTGCCTGCAAATTTAACATACTTTATGCATGCTATTTTCCTGTAAAAGCTGCACTTTTGTAGACATCCATAAACTTTGAGACTGATGCTGGGTACTGCCATCTTGGATGCAATGTCAAAATCCCCAGCAGACCCTGAGCAGTCATTAGGCCCCATACACACTATTAGATTTTCTACAGATTTTTTTGTCTTCAGATTTACCAAAACCATGTAGTGCAAGGGCCTGCCTGATTGCATACAAATTGAAACTCTTAAGGTCTGACCTCATATTATATGGTTTTGGTAAATCAAGACTGCAGAAAATCTGTATGGGTTCTTACACTTTGCTTCCCTCACAGCTACATTAATAGTTATGTAGGTAAGTGAAGAGAAGGGCAGATATGCTGGACAAGCACAGGTTAATTGGATACTCCCAGAATAGGAGATGGTAATGACATGAAAGGAGGAAGGGGGTAGTGATAGGGAATTGACTTTTTGACGAATAGTCAAATTTTTTTACAAAGTCAAAGACACATTGCAAGTGAATAAAAAAGCCTTGATGGAAAAGAAAAACAAGGCAAGTGCACATTTGAATGAGCTTTAATTAAATTGTTTATAGTGTTGACGGAGTCTCTTTAAATGTGAGTATTTGTGTATGGGTTTACTGTTCTTCTTGTTGGAAATATAACCTTCTAAGCTATAAAACCTTGGATTTATAAGTCCATCTACATAACACTGAGAAGCAGCCCCATACAATATCCTTGTATGACAACCATCCATGGCTTGATGTGATCTAGGAGACAAGCTGAATAGCAACTGTCTATTTTACTAAATATCATGCTGTACAAAAGCATCTATAAGGGAAGTTGACAGAGTTCATTAATATTTTCACTTTCCTGCTGCTATTTATGGTTTACATGGTTCAGTACTTTACTGAGTTCACATAAAAGGGTTAGTCCTATAATTTAGAAAACATTAAACAAAGGTTAGGTTTACGTGACCTAAAGGACGTGTTTTTGAAAAATGTGTTAGCTTAGATCTAGTAGTCATTTAGCCTGTAAAACTGACCACACACAGATTTAGTTTAATTGAAAATATGCACACTCAGCTGTATAATAGGAAGACTTACCTAAACAATCTATCCTATTGGGAAAACTTTGACACTACACTGTTGTTGGTAAATTGAAATCTAAGAAAATAAAAATGAAACAAATACTTAATTTGGGTGGCTAACATTAGCATATACAGTATTCAGAATGGTAAGGCAGAGTAGTTAAGTAACAGTTGGTGTACTTTACCAAGGGTGTTGCTAGGATTGTGAAAGATCCTGGGCATTCAAAGAAGAACAATAATGTGGTATCAGTAGCATGCTGCGACAAATGGTGGGTGTGGTTACATGCTCTGTAAGGGGGAAGGGCTTTAACAGGCATGGTTAAATTGAACCTGAGTCTGTTTGATGTATACACAGCACACCAATGCCACAGTCTCCATATATGCTTTTCCGCACACATGATATAGACAGGCAGCTAACATGTTGTGTTAGCCTACCTTGAAGAAGATATTCATTATTCTAGTCAGAGAATACTGAGTAACTAGTAACTACTGAGACAATGAACGCTTTATTTAATTACAATATTCCAAAACAGAATGTATATGTCAGGAGTATATAATGTAAAATTCTACATTCTAAATGCTGCAGCCATAGGTATGTAACATACAACATGGCATAGTGGTCAGGAAAATATAATGTGCACTAAACATTACATAGTTAGGACCACTGTAGTCTGTTGTGCCATTAATTGCATACTCTTAACTACTACAGTTGTATGCTGGGCTGTACATTACATACTCCTAACCACTGCATTTATTACACTGGACTATACATTGCAACACTGACCACTGCACTCTGTGATGTGCATGACATAATCCTATCTACTGAGCTCTTTTTACTGTGCTGTTCACTGTACAAATAAAGACTCCAGAGGTTAGAGATACTAAACACACCACTGGCTTTTTAAGCAACCCCCCCCCAAGGAAAATGTGTTCCTCAGTAAAAAATACACCCCAGAAAACCTGACTCGAATAAAAGCACCCCCACATCCTCAAACAAACCCTGCAACAAAAGCTGGCCCTCAAACAAAAATTCTTTCTCCCCCAAATTTTTCTTCCTCCCCAATCAAACTCCAACAGGAAACCTATCCCCTTCCTTTAGCAAAACCATTCTTAAAACATCCACCCCCACCCCCCTTTCCCCTCAAAGCCACTGTTTACACAACTTTAACTGTGTACCTCTACACCCTCTTCCATTGGTTGTGTCTTGAGCCTCTAGCTCTAGCCTCTTTTTTATTATTCACCTCTGTACCATTCTCCCATCACTCAGCGCTGACCCCTCTTCTATTAACTGCCTGCACGCCACTGCACTCCTTGTTCACCTCTTGTGTCTGGACATATGACGTATGGCTGCAGACCTTGGCACCTGGGGCACCAATTAAGAATAGTGGGGCATGTGTCCCAGGTGCCCAGCTCTAGTGGTGCCAATGCACTCTACTAACCTATCAAACCTTTGGCAGGGGTCACTGTATCACTTGTTTGCTTTTTGCTTTTAATTTTTAATAAACAAATGTTGCAGATAATGATGAAGTGAAACTAATTGTTCCATATATTGGTGTACATTTGAAATACTAAAAAAATGTGACTGGTATATTCTTCAATGAACTGTGAAAGGGATTATGGATTTAATATTTTGCACCTGTTTTGTTAAACATTTATAAGAAAGAATACTTGTACAGCAAGTAAGGTCCATGTCCCTTTTTATGTAATACAGAAAGAAGTAAGGGGCCTGTGAGTAATTCAGTCATTTTAGATCTCAAATACCTTAACATATCAAGTAAAATCAATCCAATATGTTGGATTATGACTAAACTTTAAGATGTTAGGCTCAATAGATTAAATTGCAGTAGAAAAGTATGTACAAAACACATACAGGATTAGGATTTTCTACCATGCAATATTTTCTAAAATTGATCATTGCTCTAACTGGGCAGTTGCATAACTCCATACCTAATTAAGAGTGTGAGCAAATTAAATAGCCTAAACTTCCATTGCCATATTATCCAATTTTAATAGCTTTATTGCTTTAAAAAAAGGAACATATTGCTTACAAATGACCTCTCTGGCTACACTTCAACTTGTCTACCCCTAAGTACATACTGTAGCTCCCAACTTTCCCTCAGTTGGGAGGAACTGACCCCCTTTTAGAATGAAATCCCCCTGTCCTCTTTTTAGTCTGATGTATAGACCTTTTATAAATTTGTATTACCAAAAAGGTTGTATTTCAATAAACCTTTCATTCAACCTTAAAGCCATTCATGTATTTCTTATTAGAAAAATCAACACTATAAAGAAACAGTAGTGCTGAAAAAATGCAGATGTCTATTTACTGAATCCTTTTTTGCATTTCAATTGTTCCTGGTCCACAGAACTGAAACAGGGTATAACCCTTTGTCTAAATAAAAGGTGTTTTTCTTATCTCAGAAAGTTGAAATGTGTTTTAAGTATGTGAAAGTCTTGTAGATCTATAATAAAAGCTTTGCTATGTTTGTCTATCTCCATCACTCCATCTCTTTCTCCATCACTCCATCAGCTCACCCCCCACAGTTATTACCTTTTGTATCACTTGACCCTCACTTTTAGACTGATAGCTCTAATGAGCATAGCCCTCAAATTCCTTATGTTTTGAATTGTATTTTACCTGTACTGTCTGCCCTCATGTTGTAAAGTACTGTGCAAACTGTTGGCGATATATAATCCTGTATTATCATCATAAATATGATCATCATCCCTTTTCATCTCTCCTAGACCAGAGCTGATCTTTGAGCAAGGTGGTGTTATACACCTGATGACTCAAACTAGTATTTACTTGCTGAAGCCTGTATCCGCTGGGCCATTTTATTTTTATTCAGGCAATGTCTGAATGATTAGAAATGTTGCTTTCCGCCTGCTGGAGTCTTGCATATAACTGTCTGCATTAAGTTTTTTTATTTACTCCATATTTCAGTGGGATCATCTGGGTAGAAATGATTGTGCCTGGGTTTGATTCACAAACATTTTTGTGAATTTTACTTGAAGTTTGAAACTTTTCAGCAAATCTGTTTGAAGTTTGTGGGGGTCAGTCTTATTATTAAACTCTGTTCATTTATTGGGCTTATAAGCACACTATTAACAAACAATAGGCAAGGGCACTGCAAAATGATATTTATGAATTCCAAGGATTCACTACAAACCCATGGCTGAGGTCAATCTGGAGCTCATCTCTCCCTTATCCTTGCTTCAATATATTTTAACACATACAGGTTGGTCATATACTCTCTAAATCAGTAGATGTAATATTTTTACTCTACCATGGCTGGGACCTAAGCCCATACTGAGAAAGCAGGAGAGTGTGACACCAAGCTGGCATCCCTGATATAATAAAAAAAAAACATTAATGAATGCGAAAAAACTAAAGCCTGATATACCCAGTCATACTGGAAAGACCCAAGTTATTATGTTTAAAGGCAACACAAACAATTCACGCACAAACTATATTTCTTATGCACCTGAAATATTTATTTAAATAATATTTCAAAGCTTTAATTACAGTGATAATGAAAACAAGTTAAAAAGCCACATAACAAGAATAAGTGTTTATCCGTATTGTTAATGTGATATGTTCGATTTCATTAAGCAGTAATGGTGTAGCAAATGAGTCACAAATTACTGTTGCATCTGTTAGAAGACCATATTAGTGCCAAATAACTGCAAATGCAGCCATTGGGTTATGTTCATTAGCCAGTTGCTTCTGATCCTGGCCAATCTATCTATGGTGGATGGGTAGTTGGAGTTTCTGTAGTGTGAAAAATTACATTGTTTTTAAGTATCACATGGATAAAAAAAAAGTAAACTCCCATTATTCTGGCTCCTGTATAAATTGTGCTTTGCATCAAAAGTGATTATTTGAGCTTCAACAGTCTATCCTAATAGCATCATCTTATATGGAATTACAGGGCTCATCACTCCTGACCTCTAATGACAGCTGACAGGTTGTATATGCAAGCAAAGAGTTTTCTGCTTTTTCTGCATATACTTCGTTCATATGCGGTTATTAATTTCTATCATCATTAACAGTTTGAAGGATGACAATGTACTGTACAGCTGCTAATGAGATCTTTCCAAAGAATATATTTCCCCATTAGCAAGCATGCAGTTGTCATTGTCTCCTGTTTTTAAATTGCATTGACATAAGAGTAACATTATTATTATTTAATAAGAACTACCGGTATATATTTTAAAGTTGTTTTTAGTCTTACACTGTGAAAGGATGCTTTTTAGACCATATGCTATTTGCATCAGTAATGTGTAGTAAGCATTTACATTAAAATTAAAAACAAAACCAAGAAGATATTCAACCCTAAGTTTAGTTATTTTTTTGTATATATTTGTTTTAAAGTCACAAGGATAGAACATTCAATTATCACATGTCTGCATATACAGTGTCATGGCAAAATGTATTATAGACACATTTTGATATGTTAAATGAACATTCAGTTTCAGTAGGTAATACAAAATGCATATCGGTTAAGCTCAATAAAGAAAGAAATGCTATATATTTTATGAAATACACTAGGTGTGTGATTGACTACCTTGTGATATAATTTTTTCAGCGAGTATAAAAATGAAAGCAATATGAGGGAAACTAGCAAGGGAGTGTTGCATCTCCTGATGGAGAGAGTTCGCTCTTTTAATAGAAATCTATAATGTAGTATACAAATACGGTTAGGTGAGTAGTGTGAACCTATAGATTAAAAGAGGGAAAGAAGAGAAAGCAGAGCCTTGGAGCAATGTAAAAAAGGGAGAGCATAAGGCAGGTAGATCTTGGGGGGGGGGGGGGGGCATTTTGTTTTTTTTAGACATATAGTTCAAGAGCCAACTAGAAATGCAAGGTATCAGAATAAATAAATGTATTCCAAAATAACTACTTGCGGCGGAAAGCCCTCAACTGTTGCAGTCAAGTCTGTTTGACCTCATTGATTCAAGTGAACCAATGTGACAGTTGCAGAGGGTCCTGCCAATGCCATTTCACTGGGATGCAAGCTCTGTATTTTTGTATTGACTAAAGTACAGATCAGTGAATGCTTGTATGTCCTTTTTGGTATGATGGTATTATACAGCAGGAAGAAGGCAGGTTCCCAACGGACCATAAATCTGTGAATTTTTGTGTTATATCAGTGACTTTCATCCAGAACTCAGTCATGGGCATGTTCTGAAAATATGCAGGCTGGTCCCCTCACCTTCCTCACAATGCCTTTATTGGTAGTATGTATGAAGATATATATGGTGTAAAAGTCTATACCACCTCATTCACCTGTCATTCATTTATAATTTTTCTCTTGGTAGTTTGTATTGGGGGAGGTAGAATACGCAAAATTATTAATTCAAGCTTTAAGTTGGTTTAGGATCTTCCCTGACAAGTAGAACGTATATTCTAGATGTCTGATGGGTTCCTTCCCAGATCACAAAGAATCAAAGTGAGTTAGATATCATGAACAAATCTTGGGGGGAGGGGGAATAGATAGTAAGTGATGGAACTGAAGCAGTCTCCAGAACCCTAAGAAAGAATAAGGTATGCTGCAGTTCCACCAGCAAGGGCCATGAAGATCGATTTCTGAAGTGCATCATTTAAAATTTTCCTGCCCGTATCCATTTATGAAAACCTTGATCTTTTATGCCTGATCGAAAAGCTGCGGTGGCTAGTTTTATATATAAAGAAAGTGTATGACCCAAAGGGGAGGTTCTACATGGGCTTGTGAAACTTCAAAGAGCTCCAGGGGGATGTGAGTGTTTATTTGTTAAATCTGTATCAATTGGTTTATCAGTTTATTATCCTCCCCAAGTTACCCTCATAATAAATCCCTTTGTCTGAGGCACCCAAACTGCCCATGTTCTTAGGTTTTCTAAGAACATTATACAGTGGTGTGAAAAAGTGTTTGCCCCCTTCCTCATTTCCTGTTCCTTTGCATGTTTGTCACACTTAAGTGTTTCGGAACATCAAACCAATTTAAACAATAGTCAAGGACAACACAAGTAAACACAAAATGCAATTTGTAAATGAAGGTGTTTATTATTAAAGGTGAAAAAAAATCCAAACCATCATGGCCCTGTGTGAAAAAGTGATTGCCCCCCTTGTTAAAACATACTATAACTGTGGTTGTCCACACCTGAGTTCAATTTCTCTAGCCACACCCAGGCCTGATTATTGCCACACCTGTTCACAATCAAGGCATCACTTAAATAGGATCTGCTTGACACAGTAAGGTCCACCAGAAGATCCTTAAAAGCTACACATCATGCCGAGACCCAAAGAAATTCAGGAACAATTGAGAAAGAGAAAAGTAATTGAGATCTATCAGTCTGGAAAGGGTTATAAAGCCATTTCCAAAGCTTTGGGAATCCAGCGAACCACAGTGAGAGCCATTATCCACAAATGGCGAAGACATGGAACAGTGGTGAACCTTCCCAGGAGTGGCCGGCCGCCCAAAATTACCCCAAGAGCGCAGCGACGACTCATCCAAGAGGTCACAAAAGACCCCACAACAACGTCCAAGGAACTGCAGGCCTCACTTGCCTCAGTTAAGGTCAGCGTTCATGCCTCCACCATCAGGAAAAGACTGGGCAAAAATGGCCTGCATGGCAGAGTTCCAAGGAGAAAACCACTGCTGAGCAAAAAGAACATCAAAGCTCGTCTCAATTTCTCCACAACACATCTTGATGATCCCCAAGACTTTTGGGACAACATTCTGTGGACCGATGAGACAAAAGTGGAACTCTTTGGAAGGTGTGTGTCCAAGTATATCTGGCGTAGAAGGAACACTGCATTTCAGAAAAAGAACATTATACCAACAGTAAAATATGGTGGTGGTAGTGTGATGGTCTGGGGCTGTTTTGCTGCTTCAGGACCTGGAAGACTTGCCGTGATAAAAGGAACTATGAATTCTGCTGTCTACCAAGAGATCCTGAAGGAGAATGTCCGACCATCTGTTCGTGTACTCAAGCTGAAACGAACTTGGGTTTTGCAGCAGGACAATGATCCTAAACACACCAGCAAGTCCACCACCGAATGGCTGAAGAAAAACAAAATGAAGACTTTGGAGTGGCCTAGCCAAAGTCCTGACCTGAATCCTATTGAGATGTTGTGGTATGACCATAAAAAGGCCGTTCATGCTCGAAAACCCTCTAATGTAACTGAATTAGGACAATTCTGCAAAGATGAGTGGGCCAAAATTCCTCCAGGACGCTGTAAAAGCCTCATTGCACGTTATCGCAAACGCTTGGTTGCAGTTGTTGCTGCTAAGGGTGGCCCAACCAGTTATTAGGTTTAGGGGGCAATCACTTTTTCACACAGGGCCATGATGGTTTGGATTTTTTTTCACCTTTAATAATAAACACCTTCATTTACAAATTGCATTTTGTGTTTACTTGTGTTGTCCTTGACTATTGTTTAAATTGGTTTGATGTTCCGAAACACTTAAGTGTGACAAACATGCAAAGGAACAGGAAATGAGGAAGGGGGCAAACACTTTTTCACACCACTGTACCTGATTCTCACAGGTTTACCCGCCCATATAAATTTGATGGCCTGTAGTAACTACAGAATCTTAGAATACTCAACTTTACCAAGAAAACTTACCCATTTTCCATTGTTCCAGGTCAGTTGATTTTTTGTATTTGCCAAAGTGAGTTTAAGGCATACAATTTGGAGAGGTTGCTCAGGATGTGGGTATCAAAATATTTAAAAGTAGTATTTGACCAGCAAAACGGGAAATTACTTTTAATAGTTGTAAGCTCACAACTCAGGACATTCACATTAAGAGTTTTGAAGGTTAACCTTAAAATTTGATATAGCCCCAAATTCTTTCATTAAACTTGGTAGGGGGATGATGAGGTTTGTAAGTGAGAAGATCAGCAAAGGATGCAATCTTAAAAGTCCTGCCAGCATGACTTACTCCAGATATTTTGGGATTGTCTCTTATTTTGCTTAATAGTGGCTCCAGGAATATGATGAAAATCAAGGGGGATAGTAGGCACATTTGCCTAGTGCCATTGCTAATCACAAAGGCTTCAGATAATGTTACATTGGTTTTGACTTTGGCCGAGGGATGGTATGTAATGCTACTATGTTTTGCTTTGTTCCAACTTGCATACCTATAAATTGTAGGGCTTCAGCCATCAGGTTCTAATCAACTCTGTCAAAGACTTTCCCTGTGTCTGTAGACAGTAGACTAATTTTCTGAGTTTTTGCCTGAGCCAGGAGTATTAGGTCAGCTGCTTTAGAGAGTTTGGGGTCTTTCCCTGCATGAAGCAGATTAGGATGCAGAGGGGAATCGGTTGATGTATGGTTTAAAGCTTTCTCAAAATAATCTACTAGAATCTCTGGAAATATTTTATAGTATGCCAGTGGCAGTCCATCTGGATTGTAATTCCCTCTGCAAAGGATTGAAGTTTAGTCAGGGTCCTTTCCAAGAATCCTATTTGGTTAGTGTTAGGGTAAACATAAACATGTGGGAGAATAATTTACCCTTGACATACAGCAGCCTATCGTCTTCTTCCCATACTTCAGTCATTTACCATCCTACATTTTTTATAGAGGGATACTTCCATCCCTTGACTTTGCTTCTGAGGAGGCCCCCGTGATAAGGCGTCAGATAGTGTCTGTTAGTCTAGGGTGGTTCTCCCTCCAAAAGTGGGTCTTCTGTATAAGGGCAACCTGCCATCGCATCCCTTGGAGGGCTTGAATAAGCATGTTTCACTTCTATGTGTTTCAGTCTCCGACATCATGCAAGGAAGGGGGGTGAGGGAGAGAGAAGTGTGCATGTGGGAGTGGAGTCTATGGAAATGTAGAAATGGAAGCTCTAAGGGGGTATGAGTCAGAAAGAGAGGAGAAGGCAATTAGAAATGGATAAATGAGAAGCGGTGGTGTATTTCAAATCAAGTGGGGGTGTCCACACAAACTCAGGAAAGCACCCTGCAGACACACTGAAAATAAGAGGTAAAAAAGTAAATAACCTTAAATGTATGTGACAAAGGATGTCTCTAGGATTAGCGGTATCTGGGCTCCTGGGTCCCGATGGACGGTGGACATGGTCCAGCTCAATATGATCTGTTGTGGTTTTCCCAGCAGGTGATTCAGAAAGCCAGAGTAGTGCTTTTCAGATTGTCAGCCCTAATTGCCTCAGAGACTCCCTGAATCCAATCATGATTGCATACATTTCTAATTTCTCCATCTTCAACCAGCAATAATGTTTGTTGCAATCTGTATGTATGTGCAGCCTGTGTCTCTTCCAATGCTTGTACTCTGAATTTAGGTATCTGCCTTGCAAATTCCAGAGCTTATACTCTGCCAGTGATTTTCCCCACATTTTGGCAAATCTCCAACAATTATTCCCTTCATGCGAGTGGCAAAACCTCTAATTCAGCTTTAATGTTCCCTTTAGTAGGGATTGAGTGCATCAGCACTGCCATGCTTTTTTGTAAACTGATCTGATCAGATGTCTGTGTACTGTCTGAGCCAGCCAGGAATGTGACTGCTAAAAGTGAGTCAACAGGCATAGATTTGGGGCTCTGTGGATATGCAGAGAGTGCAGTGGAAAGTGTGCTGCCTGCATCAGGTCCTTCCCCATTACCCTTGTGCAGCAGCTTCTCGTTCTGACAGGCAGCAGCTGTTACCATACCAGCTTTCTCTGGGTGCTGGTGTCAAATAATGTTGCAGGTTGGATGCCTTTGCGGTGGGAGTTATCCCTGTGTTTTCTTCTGCTTGGTAGGTGGCATCACAGGGTGCAAGTCTGCTGTTGATCACTATCTAAAGTCCGGGAGTTGCAGAGCTCAGGGATAATGCGCCTTCACTTGTGCATTTCCAGCCATGCTCCCAAGTTGTTGTTTTTTGTTTTATTAGTACAAAGCACAGCATTTACATTCAATGAGATTGATCCTTTGTGCTGGTGCCTGCCATCTCAGTGAAAATATCTGTCCTATGCCCCTCCATACCACCAATCAGAAATCTTCTGGTACTGAGGGGATTAATACAGCCACTGGACCTGTCATCGGCACTTGTCAAGAGTGCTGGCTATGTCCACCCTTTCCACCCCCCTCCAATTATAGTAGCTATACTACATCCATCAATGGGAAACATTCTGAGTGGAGAAGGCAGATCTTTCTTTAATTCATCCACCTATCCTCCATTCGTAGAACACTATTCATTGCTTTACATTCTAGTATTCTAAAATTCTCCTTTCCATGCATTGCGTTTTGGCATGCTCCGCCACCCCAATGCTGATATTGGCATATTCGTACAAAGATGGAGAAACACCCTTCAGAGATGCCCAAACCTGTGTCCATCATAAATAAAATATTGTGCTGCTAAGGGCTTTATCAAATCACCTAAAGCCTCATACACACAATCAGATTTTCAGATGAACGTTCATCCGTTTTTTGTTGCATGCTAGTCTTATGTCGAAAGTGAAGAGGTTACTTACCATATTAAAATTCTCGTATGACAGAATTCAACTTCAGAAGTGACGTAATGTGTTGAATAGTTTTGTATGTGTTCTTTCGATCCTTAGCATGCGTAGTCTTGCTCTTACCATTTTTTTCATACTAATTAAATGAAAATCGGACGTTGTGTTCACGTACAATTACAATTTTATAGTCTGCACATTCAGTTTTTGACGTGCGAAATATTGGAATTGGCCGTCGAAAGCACCATACTTACAATCCGGACAAAGTTTTACTTCACATTTTTTTATCGTGTGTAAGGGCCTTTACATAATTGTTGGTAAATACTGCCCTTTGCAGTAATTGAAAGTAGAAGATTGTCTCTGTATACCAAATGATTTTACCATGGCTAGTTTTCACCTTTTAAAAGTCATCTTTCATTTATTGAAACTTATCTATGATTACAGATATTTATGGCTATACTTTCTACATGTATATGGAATGTTATTGTTTATTTTCATTAATAAAAGAAAATTAAATATTAGCTCCTCCTATGACCTTTTGTCTATTTACATAAAGCCTTGTAAGTGTTCTATTGATACACAATATATCTTTTCTTGATAAATCCAGTTATGATTCTTTTGGTTACTATGGATATAATACAAAACGTACAAGGGGTGTGGATATACTGCATTACAAACCTTTGAAAGATGACCTTTTAAGATTAAGAATGTAAAAATACAACAAATTTCAGTGTGTAAGCTTGAAAAAAATATCCTGCGGCAGCCCGGCTGCTGTGTTTTACCTCTTTATAACATATCCAGTGTTTAAACACTGTTACTTGAAAGCCTGACATTCTTATCATGATCACTGCTTGAGAATTGTTTTACGCTGAATAATAACAGTCAATGTTCCATTGCAATAGAAATATAGACAACAATTCAACAGTCCACATTTCCTTGCTTGCACAAATCAAAGTAAACGACTGTGTTTGGGCAGATTAAACTGCGGTGTGCAGTACACAATTGTCTGAATTTATGGTGCATGAGTATTGCATAATGCAAGCTATATTTTATTGTGGCTAGGTATCAATAAATAGGCAATTTGATATGCACTAAGCCTAATGTATCTGTTGCTCAAACAAACAAAGACAGATGTCGCTAATTAAGTACACATTAAAACACTGTTAATACTGGTACACTATTACAACCATGTGATAATTGCTTTTAAATCTTTAATCAGACTGATCTGTTTTTGCAAGGTTTTCAATATTTAAGAAACAGAGGGTTGTTTTTTAAACAACTGATAGAGTGTAAAGATTTTTGTTTGATATAAAATAAATTTATATTTGGAACATGTTGTTTTTAGTATTTTCAGTATTGAGGCGATTCAGTTCGCATTTGCAGCGCTATACAAATTATTCATTCATTCATTCATTCAGTATTCTATTACATTACTTATGAAAGGGTTTCAGTGCTTGCAATTTGAATCAGAAATGCTTCCATGGATTTGTCTTCATGATTTATCTCTTGCACCAACAACCTCTCCCTAAAGTTAGTTGTAATCTGTGCCAGTTAACAGTGGAGATGGGTGTGTTTATCAGCTAAAATGAGGGGTAGCTAATGTTTCTGTTTTTTTTTTTTTATATATACAACATTGCTCTGTAGGGGGTCATTCACATAGGCGGCTTGGGGCGTTAGGAGCAGGCAGTTTAGTTGTGGGCTGTACCATTCTGCAACAAAAATATTACAGCATATTGCTTTTTGAAGGCAGCGCCACTGTGGAATATGACCCATTCAGATGAATTGGCCCACTGCAACCTCCCTACAACCGTGTGCAATGCATACAGTTGTAGTGCAGTGAGTTAGCATATTGAGAGCTAAAGCAGGCTGTGGGGGGCGACATATCACCTCCTCCACTGCCTGTCACATCCCCTGAAAAGGAATCCTCATTGGATTTCATAGGGACAGAAGTGTAGCGATGGGTTCTTTACACTTTTGTCCTAGCAGTGCTGACAAAATGAACACAGAAAGGACTTTTTTTCTCTCCTGTGATCGACAGATGCAGGGAGAGAGGGAACTGGACTGCGCCCTGACTGGCTGTTGCTACAGCTGAAGAGGACCTGCCCCTAGCAACCCTGGGGAAGGAGGACTCCTGATTAGCTGCCTAAGCCAGGCTGGTTCCCAATTGGCAGATGCAGCGAGAGAGGGGACAGGACTGTGCCCTGACTGGCTATTGCTACAGCTGAAGAGGACCTGCCCCTAGCAACCCTGGGGAAGGTGGACTCCTGACTAGAGGCCTAAGCCAGGCTGGTTCCCAATTGACTGTGGGATGTTTTTCAGCCCCCACCACTGAGAGAAGCAGAAGATCCATGTGACATCTGACGAGAGGGCTCTGGGACCCATTTAGAGAGCCTGTGAACCATTTGGGGAACAGGAGTACAATACATCCCTGGGAAGTGTTCTGTGAGTAGAGAAACAGAATTTAAAAGCCAGCACTGCATTACAGAGTCTGGGAGCTGAACTGTGCTGTGTGTGCTCAGAGGGTGTTAGCCTGGAACTTGTGTTATAGGGCTTAGGGTGGCAAGAATCCACAGGACTGTTGTTGTGGGCTGCTGACCACATGCTGTTGCCAGAGGATCTGTTCTGCCAGGAAAAGTGTGCTGCACCTAAATCACATGCAAAACTGTGTGCAGGGACCAGGCTGTCGGATGCTGCTATGCTGAACACTACTTAATGCAATGAGGGAGGAGCTTCCATTCCAGTGCAGTCCAGTCTCTCCCAGTGACCAGGTGTTCCAGCTACCTGCTAAAGCTGCAGAGAGCTAGCTCAAGAGGAAGGACCCTTTCACCAGCCACAGAGGAACCTCTCAGGACTAGAATTAGTCATCAGTGGTGAGAGGCTTCCAGCAACCATCTTGTTTAGTTTAGTAAGTACTCCCATGCAAGGGCCCCATCACTGGCAGACTCTCTCTACATAGTCCCACTGGCCAGTGTTTAGGCAGGGCAACTCTGTATTAGGTAGTAGGTAGGCTGTATTGCCTTTAAAAAATGCAATTTGTACTGCTGTACTGTGTTGGACTGTCATTAATCTGCAATTACAAGCCAGTGTCTTTTGCTAACACCTGCCTAGTGCACAAGTTGCCTCCCAGGTGGATGTGGTGAACCAACAGTTACACCCTGTGAATTGTGTCACTTAACAAGGTGCCTACATTGCTATTCTGTAAATTGACATTAATTACCCCATTCCTTTCTAGGGCTTTGCCATTAGTAAAGCCTATTTATACCTTCAAGGTGTGTCAGTGTTCTCAGGTCCAGGAAAGGGACAAGTCATCACAGGTTCAGGGCAGACGGGACCCAATAAAAATATCAGTGGCCCCTGCGGGGTAGCGCTACATAAAATCACAGCATCCACTTTTATTTTATAACACCAGCATTGTAAGAGGAATACAAACAATAGTTATTTTTTACAATCCTGTATTAATTTACTTGAAAAACCTGCCCATCTGCTTGCCATCTCTTTCAAGAACTTATTGGCTTCCCTGAAAGCTTTGTGATTTTTTTTCCCTCTGCTCATTTTTTTGGTTTACTTTTGAGTTCTGAGGACTACACATTACATGGTACTTTGCTGACTGCAAGCGAATATGATGTGGTGTGTTCCCTGTAGTGATTGTGCCTCCTGAAATTCCTCCTCTCAAGACCTCTTTAGTTCAGACCTCAGGCTTTATGAACTGTCTACTCACAGGGCATAGTGAGTATATGTCACTGCATGTTTTCAAACTACATGATTGCTTACATTCATAGGTGTAGACTAAAAATAATTGACACTGAATGTGAAAATGTAAATATGATTTTACATTTTGACCTTAGATGAACATCTTTAGACAAAAATAATGTGCAATAAATAACTTGTGATTGCCATGAAATGTTGCAGGAAAAATTTGGTTCCTTCACTGACCTTTAAAAAGTAAAGCCCACATGTCTGATTTGTGCACTGTGACAGGTTCAATGAAAACAATAGGAAATACATTTTATAATGTAATTTAATACATTCATTGAGGTTACTTGCAGAAGGCACATTAACAAAGCATTAGTGGTCTATTTAACATGTACTTTGAAAGTTTTACAGCTAAGAATAAAGTTGGCACTGAACCAAAACATTAATACTATATATTTTTGTCTGACAGACATTCCACACACCGAGTCTTGGTGATGAAGAGTTTGAGATTCCTCCTATAACCCCACCTCCAGAAACTGACCCTGCACTTAGCATGAATGATCTTCTTCCATTCCAAGTTATGGGTGAAGCATTGACTGTACAAGGTAGTGAATTTACTCCTCAGTTCCCACCACAAAGTCTTGACCTTCCGTCTATCACCATATCTCGGAATATGGCAGAACAGGAAGGAGCGCTGCACAACACTGGATTGACAATGGTAAGTGTGAAACCCAAAATTATCTATAGATCTATCTTCTGTTTTCTAAAATGGTTGAAAGAACCTTTTAGGTATGTACAGTATTGACAGCTTTGATAGTCAGTTTGTTATTTTCCAGACAGAGAAGTGTTCTTTGCAGTTAGAACTGGAAAGAAAAGTGGAATAGTCTTTCTATTTAGGGGTTCACCTGACAGCAATGAAAAATAAACTTTTTTTTTTTTTTTTTTTTAAGATAGAGTAGGAAAATAATAAAATCTGTCAGGTTTTAAATTGCTCAAAATATTAAAATAGCCCACACTTCATGCAAAACTTTTGCAGCAAATCAAGGTCCCATAAAAATAGTGAAAAAAGCATGTTCAACTTCCTCTGACATTTTGGTGTTTTGCCAAGTCTTTCTCAAGGTAACAGAACAACAAAGACCAAGTCTGTCACTTTGAGAAGGGGGTTCCATATGGAGGTAGAAACTTTTTTTTCACTATATTGTTTATGCAACCTAAATAAGTTGCAGAGGGTTTGCATGGAGTGCTGGCTTTTAAGCTATAATATGGTATAACTGAAAGCCATGCACTCCTAAACTATTTTGTTCTGAACCAACCAGGGTTTGGTGCTGAATAAATGTGTTTGCAGGTTTTAATTGATGTCTCTATTGGTGAGACTGGTAAGCATTTTCACCAGGACTTAAAAGTATAGAAAATTAAAAAAAAAAAGAGTTTTTGGCAAAACAACAATAGAAATAAAATCTTCCAGTGGGCACTTCTTTCAGTGTCAACTGAGAGGAAGCTTTCCTTACATGTTTATAGATTTGCTCACACTTCCTGGTGTGTCTTTGTGACAGGAAGTGAAGGTAATTCTACCCAATGGTACACAAAGAGTGATAAAAAACTGAAGTTTTATCCCTTCCATATCCAAAAAATAAAAGAAGGTTTTAGTAAGAGTTTACTGATTAGGACGTATTTTTTCCTGTATTCAGTTAAATTGGATCACACTCTCTGTAAGGTTTTTTTTGGGGCTGGTTCATAAAAGCGTGAGACATGTATTTTTAAGAGATTTTGTTTTTTAGAGAAAACCTGTTTAGAGGAATTCATAAAGCTTGTCTATGACACTCTTTAGTACTCTATCCTGCCTCTGTGTGACAAATGTTGATGCAGGCGACAGATTCATGTACCTGTTGGGAACAGGTACATACATTTAGGGGAAGTACTGCATGCCAAGGGGGGGCCGAGGCCAGATTTTGTGTATGGACACCCCATCCTCAGTGCATTTGGAAGCATTTTCACTGCTTCAGCTGTCACACAGCAAATTTAGAGACACTAGTTCACATCAAGTCCACTCCTTTTGTGATTGACAGCAGACAGTGGGCGGGTTTCATAGGCCACAGACAACCTGCTATTGACTATAGGATCGATAGGTGACTCTGTCACTTCATCATGCAATTTGTTCTCCAAGATGACTTGAAACCAGAGCTATTACCAAAAGAAACATGCAGCCAACTAGACAATCAATAACACTTTGTAAATAGCACCATGTTGAATTTGAACAATTGTGAAAGAGGGTGAAGAATAACTCAAATGGACTAATCATTTAAAAAGTGTAAGAAGCATATCATAAAGTGCAGTCCGTAGAAAAAAATCTATATCCATCTACTAAAGATGTATGAGAACAGGGTGCATTGCAATACATTGCTGGGGGGTTGTGCATTTAAAGCTTTGAATTTTTTTTTTTTTTTTTTTTTAACAATCTATAGCTCCACTATTCTGTGAAACTATTGCATTGATTAAAAAAATAACACAGGGTATATTATATCTAATAAAATTGGAGATATATTTTATTTTACATTGTGAATTGCATTTTACTAGCCATAAATTAGCACAATGTAATTTATACATACAGTGATGTCACCACAGAAGATTAGCACATTTCATTGTCAAAGCATTTCCTCCAGTAATGAAGTTTTCCCTTGCAGTTTCATAAAAAGCCTCAGGAGTCTAAGTTCCTGTTCAGCGCTGAGAAATGAAGTGAATAATAACTATAATCATTGAAGGAAAGCAACAGGATCTAATAATGTAACAAAGAAAATTCTAATTAAAAAACAATACTGGCAATTCATTTACTGTTCTGTGTGAAGTAACATGTTTGGGAAATGATACAGGTTGTGTTGTTACTCATGCTATTGATTACTCAAAATGATTCATATAATTTTCTGGTTTCACAATACATTTAGACCTATTATAGTTCACATTTTATATGCAGAGGGAAACACTCAATGTCTATTTAAAGTCCAACTCCAGACATTTTTTTTGTTGATTTGGATTGTTCTAGCAAAGGCTAAAGCCTCTCTCCAATTTGTAGTGTCCTTTGTGTCCTTGTTGGGGATATTTTCCCTTGTTTCTTGACCTATCAGGAATTGATAGCATTTTAGTAGAGGAAGGGTTTGATCCCTTGACACTGCTTTTATTGCTGTTTGTGTCTTCCTCTGCCCTAAAAGTGGTAATAAATTGCTGCTAAAATAAAATTAATGTGGGCCCTCCTGCAGTATTTAGTCATAATGTGCTAGTATACACCGACTTACCTGATAGGCTTACCTGTAAAGCGGATCCCTCCTGCACAGTGCTGTCACAGATCTATGGCGCTGCCATCTTTACCTGGTCTCCCTTCTGGGTTTGCGTCCTCTGACTTATGCTACGGTGACATCAATCTCGTGCAGGGCAGGTATGCCGTCCCTTCAGAGTGCATGTGCCAGTGACGTCACCGGCAGCATCCCCTGTGAATTTCTCCTAAACAGTGCAAGTTTAGGAGATTGTCACTGTACCTATAGGTAAGCCTTATTATTATTATTATACAGGATTTATATAGCACCAACAGTTTGCGCAGCACTTTACAACATGAGGGCAGACAGTACACTTACAATACAAATCAATACAGGAGGGATCAGAGGGCCCTGCTTATTAGAGCTTACAATCTAGAATTCCACTTTAATGATGGAATCCACTCCCTCTCCCATCCACTGTTCAGTGTTTTGTTGTCACAAGGACATGAAGTAAGGGGAAATCTACTTAGTGGGGACTGAGCCTGCATTTCAAAACATGGCATTTGTTACATCTCTTTCCTGCTTTATCCAGACTTAAACGTTTTGGTTGCAGTTAAGCCTTAAAGAAAAACGCACTTTTGTTCTTGGGCGGTAAGAGTAATGTACATGTGCTTGGCTTTAAAAACTCAGCTGTTAGTGGTAATACCACTGCTGGTCCCAGTCTCTGGCCCATGCATTGTTTAACCACTTGCCGACCAATGCACGCCAATATACGTCAGCACAATGGCAGCAGTGGGCAAATGGGCATACCTGTATGTCCCCTTTAAGAGGAGGGGATAGCAGGCGCGCATGTGCCTGCCACGTGCAGCGCGACCATGCCCGTGGGACCGGTGGACTTGATGTCGGCCGGTCTTCTGGTGATCGTGTCACGGAGCCGCAGAACGGGGAAGTAACTATGCACACAAGGCATTTCCCAATTCTGCCTTGTGTCATGACAGAGATCACTTCTCCCTGTCATCGGAAGCAGTGATCGCTGTCATGTGACTGGAAGCCCATCCCCCCACAGTTAGAATCACTCCCTAGGTCACACTTAATCCTTTCAACCCTGCCAGTGTCATTTACACAGTAATCAGTGCATTTTTATAGCACTGATCGCTGTATAAATGACAATGGTCCCAAAATAGGGTCACAGAGTAACAAAAGTCTGATGTGTCCGCCATAATGTCGCAGTCCCAATAAAAATTGAAGATCGCCGCCATTACTAATAAAAAAAATGCCATAAAACTATCCCCTATTTTGTAAATGCTATAACTTGCACAAACCAATCAATATACGCTTATTGCAATTTTTTACCAAAAATATGTAGAAGAATACATATCGGCCTAAACTAATTTTTATATATATTTTTGGGGATATTTATTATAGCAAAAAGTAAAAATAATTGTGTTTTTTTTTTCAAAATCGATGCTCTTTTTTTTGTTTATAGCGCAAAAAATAAAAACCGCAGAGGTGATCAAATACCACCAAAAGAAAGCTCTATTTGTGGGAAAAAAAGGATGTAAATTTTGTTTCTGGTCAGGAAGGGAGTCAAATCTTCTGGGGGTGAAGCAGTTAAAATGTAAAAGCTTTACCCTAAAACTCTGTTAATACAGTGCACTTAAACTGGAAGTTGTGGGCAATGGTGGAATGGCCACTGGCAGGTGAATGTTCACAGAGAAATATCTAAAAAAGATAATGTGAGGTAATCAAGCCATTAATCCTACAGTACCCCCACCCCATACTAGTAGGCATTCATTTTATAAAGTGCAAGCCTTTTAGTAGCACACATTTAATTAATTAAAAAACAGGAATTATTTTTTATGTCAGGGCACAACAAAGGAGACATTCGAAGGGAAGGGTAGAGGATACTGGGGAGGCCACCATTATTTATAGTCTATACGTATATTTCATTGGTGGTATAGTGTCACTTTATTACTGTGTGTCAGTCACTTTAAAATCACAGCTGTATTGTTACCTTCTCTAGATGTGAGGTTGACCACTTTGCAAATTAGTAGTGCTAAGGTGATTTAGCTTTCAGGAAAACCCCAGCCTGTATCTGATTTACAGTGAACAGAACATAATTTGCCAATGAATCAGCAGTGTTAAACAAATTGATATGTATTGCTGACACCCATATCTCTTCCTCACACCTCTAGATGCAAGTTGTTATTCGTATACTTTGTGAATCTACATGTCCCATGATGTTTTGCCTGGGTATAGCAAGGCATACTAGGACTTTCAGCACCACAAAGTTTAGAAAGCTACATATAACAGTAGTTTTCAACTGCAAACATATTTATTGGTAGCGCACTAGACTAATACATCATAATTTAGCTCCATGCTATTATCTGGGAAGAACCAGAAATCAGGCCTCTATCACTGAATTCCCCATTGCACAGTGAAGATTTTTTTTTACATCTTGGGAAGTCTCCAATTACAGCATCTTTTTAACTTGAATATCTCTCTTATACATTTCACCAACTTTTCCTGTTGGAATATTTTTTTCTCTGTACCAGATTACTAATACTTCATAGCTGACTTCCAATCCCAAAATATTTAAGAGACATTAACAGCCAATTTTATGTGCCTGTGTTAGCATGCATGTAGACACATGTTGTGGTATCTAAACTATTTAATTTCTTTTGGATCCATAACAAGCATCTGTCACCAAAAAAATGACCTGATCTTTTTTTTTTTAACTAACATACTGCATATGTTTTAACATGTATGCTTTTTGTTTTTAAGTGTCAGGTGCTTTGTGCATTGATATGCATTGGGGTCCCAACTTAAAGTAGAACTACATCTAAAACTGCTTTTGTTTTGGATAGAGTGGAGGTGGTCTACAGCCTCTTTAAAAAACGTATTGCTATCCCAGCCCTTAATATGTACATTTTCCTCTTACATCCTATATAGTAATTGTAGTAAATGCGGTGTAATGGACACACAAACAGTAATACACTCGCCTTGATAAGGGTTGGATATATTGCTAACTGTGTCAAAATTAAGCACATCTCCCAAAGTTCTGTATGGTCATTTCGACAAAAAGGAAAGGGCCTCTTCATTGCAATCAACAATCAGTAGAAAATTGAAAAAGTGGAAATATGTCTTGAGGCCCCATGCATGCAAGCCCTTACTCAAAAGCTGAATTGCACAATGTTTGAAGCCATTACACAGTTAATAAGTTAGCTCAAAGTTGTTGGGATTCCACTATAACTCCTTTTTAGTTATAAACAGTGTTTCACCTTCCTTGAAATCATAAACAGTTTGGATTTCAAAAGCTTTTACAGAGCGCCTTTTTAATACATTGTTCTGCTCTACCTGGCAGAACAGAAAGACATCAATACACAGAACTGAGCCTTGTTATTGTGTACAAACTAATGTATGTAACTAATCATTCCAACACTTCACCTTTCTCCTGGATCATAATATGGAGCGTTGCATGAACAAAAGGCAGCCGTGAATTAATTTACACCTGCCTGCGTTAATTTGGCAATTTATTATCTAGATTGCTTGGCCTTTCTGTTTGTTACACAGTTCATTAAAATCTCCCAAATCAATATTTTGACAGCTCTTAATAAAATGTCTATCTGCTCCTACTAGTGGGGCAAATATTTATCAATAAGCAGCAATGAATCATTAAATTAGTCAGTGGGTCAATTGATTCACCTATAATGGATATGAAATCTAATGGAAGCACTGCTAGATGCATATGGGTAACAGCACAGTTCACATGGATACACAGTCTTAGACACTAAGAAAACAATACAAAGGGACTCTTAAAGCATTTAAAATGCAGTTACTATTGTCAAAGCTGTGCCCCAACTCCCTTTTTTAGTTTTTTTTTCCTACCGTAGTCGCATAAGTGCAATGACTTGATGACCTGCTCTGGGAGTGTGCTTGAAGTTGCCGCAGTCCAGCCAATGTTGGTAAAATATCTGTTGGCTGTAAAACAGGGCACGGTAGCTGCTGTCATTCATTCAGTGCAGGGCAGGGACCATGACAGCAGTACTGCAGGCACAACATGTGTCAACATGATTTCCTGTTGTTCCCAGTGCAGCAGAGAGTAGACATGCTGATGGTGGTATTTGCAACCTGTGGGTAGCATTGTTAGCCCAAGACAGGAAGTGCTGCAAAGGGAAAGATGATGACAGGATCATTGGGTTTCATTACCCTTTCACACAGATAGTAATTAGAAAGCTTGACCTATTTGACTGCAACTGAGAAAGCAAATAACCGCTTTTGATTTTAAGTTTACATGTACTTTAAAATAAAGAAAATAACAGTTTGTGTTGCTTATGTCATATAAATCCCACCTATCTTTTTTAAGGCCAGAGAGTGTCAGTCAATTTAAATATGACTGGTTGCTATGGGCAATATGCTTCGGTTATTTTAATTTTATTCCCGGGTGGTAAGAGTATTATACAGTTGCCTTCATTACATTCTATTCTACATGCTCGGCTTTGAAAACTCAGCTGTTAGTGGTAATACCACTGCTGGTCACAGTCTTTGGCCCATGCAATGTTGAAAATGTAAATACTTTACCCTAAAACTCTGTTAATACAGTGCACTTAAACTAGAAGTTATGAGCAATGGTAGTAGATGGTAGATATAATCGTGTTTAAAATGCTTATTTAATTTTAAATATTGAAGTATGTCAAGTGAACTTGTCACAGTCGAAATATGTGAGTTGCCAAACTGAATTTTTAAGTTTCAAGCTTACTCACTCTATGACTAAGCTCCTATAAAGCGAAATGGGTCAGAAATCTCAAGTGGAGCACCTATGCACCAGGGAGTTGCTTAATACAAACATATCAATTTTGGTATTTATTATGTGTGTCTAAAGTGATCTGAGAATTGGCACCTGGGACTAAATGATTGGACAGCGCCATTGAACTAAATACAATTTGATTGCACACAAAACTTAAAAACCAATATAAAAGCCCTTAATATTCTGGGAATTACAGAGAAAATATAGACAGACAGCTCTATCAGTCAACGTGTTCTGTTTCATCAGGTCATTCAACATAACTGTTTTTGTCAATAAGATACAGAGACCGTGATACATCTGATAATACATAAATAAACATTAACATCTAATAAATACAAGACTATCTGGTATTGTTTCCCATGGAGCAAGTTGGAAAGGAAAAAAAAAACAATTACAGACCTTACAAACACCTGTAATCGGTAGTATAACAGATCCTGGTAAGAAACCAACAAAACAACCAGTAGGTGTTTGTGGATAGGGCTTTATAGGACATGAGCCCTGTATTTATAGCTATAAAAAAAGCTATAAAAAGCTATAAAAAAAATGGAGACAACTTATAAAAGTTATAGGATCCCTTTCACACTGGTTTTAAGGTGCTAAGCGCCCGAAAACCTGTATTCCATTGGAATGAATGGGCAGCGCTTTTAAAGTGCCACAGCATTTGGAGTTTTTAACCCCTTTTTGTGCCGAAAAGTGTCACAAAAGTGCTTCATAAACAGCGATAAAGCGCAGCTAAACAAACAGCGCTTTAGCGCTAATGCGGTCGCGGCCCCAGTGTGAAAGGGGTCAAATAATGAGGGTATACTCCCTCCAACTTCAAAATCAACGGAGCAGCAAATACACTAATAGAATCTAAAACAAACTATGTTGAGTTCCCAGTTCAATAAGGCATGAATCTCTATCATAAAGTATCATAGATAGTATACATCATCCAGTTGGGTGTGAAACAAGGATATATGGGCTTGGGGTTTGAGACAAACCTGCAGCAGGAATATATAGACTTGGGGCTTGATATGATATTTGTAGGATATTTAAGGGATGATGCCTACAAATGCTATGTTATTGGGTGATTGCAATTGACATTAAGTCCTCGTTTTTACCTTGATCTTGAAGGGAAAATGTAATTGTGGAACCATTTTTATGTGTGGGAGTCTCTTGTCTGAAACCAAGTTGTAGCTACTGAAATCAAGAGTGCTGACTTAGATATTTGTTCCAGGTCACTGACTTAAAGCCATTGGCTCCCGCTGCTGTCTCAGCCAACGAGGATGGAGAGACCCAGCAGAGCCAAGGCTCAGGTAAGTATTAGGGGGGCTGGAGTGCTGCTGCACAGAAAAGGTTTTTTACCCTCATGCATAGAGAGCCTTTAAAAACATTTTAGGGAGTAGTGACTCAACCATATTTGTTCTCATCACTAGGAAATTGACATTGTCAGTTTTCAGCACAAGGCTTCTAAACAATGGAAATATATAGACTTCTAACACTAATTCTCCCTCTACCTGAACTTTTTAAGACCTTTGAATGAGCCCTGTACACTTAACCACTCTTCTGCTGCATGTCAAAAGCCTTTGTGTTGACAATGTGCAGATCCCAAGCTCAAATCATGAAGTTGCATACTTTGTGAATCGAAGATAAATATGATAACTTTGAGGCTTGCACCTATTAAACCAAGCTGGACATGACAGCTTGCATAATTCTTTACTGCCAGTTTATTTTGAGTGGCAAAATAAGCTCAAGACCATTGTTTTTTGGTAGTAGTAATTGGCTTCATATTCACTAAATGACCATACATCCCCATATTTGGACCACTGTTGTATACAGGCATGGTTCCAACAACATCTGGTTCTCACAAAGAGATCAAGTAGGCTGTCAGTTGTAACGATTGCAGGAGCTGAAGATTGAATATATGTGGGTTTATTCGAGAAATTAAAAAACTATACATTATTTAGTAAAAGCACTTTTAAATGATATGATGCCATCTACATTTTATTCTCAAAATCACTTCATTGTTAGTCTGTTACTGTTGCATGTATCATCATGTCATAGTCTGAAGTGGTCACAGATGTTGCAGGTGTTCTTTAAGAATCTGTCACGGAACGCCTTTGAATACAAAAGGATGCAAATTTGTACTTTTCTGACCCATTCCCTCTAGCTCCTTATTAATCATAGTCATATTTACCAACAACCAAGATCCTGTTGTCTGCACAGACCTGTATGAGCCTTGCTAAATTCCACAGCCTCCTATCAATTCAATGTAAACTCTCTGCAGCTTGATAGTTGGACAGGGGGACTTTCTACATGGTGCTAATGCACAGGTACTCTGTTGCAACACTATAAACTTTTTGAACACTGACTGGTGTTGCTGGACAGGTCACACAGTAAAACATCTCAGAATAGCAAGGTTATAGGTATGTTTAATCTAGCATCAATTTTGTTGGGAAAGGAAGCACAAAAAGTAACATTAAGAAAATTTCACTTTTGTTTACTTGTGCTTTACTATGTGGAGAAATATTTATAATATAAAAAAAAAGAAAACTGTAACTGGGACTTTTAGTAGTATTTGATTATTTTAATAATTGATAGACAAATCTGTCATTGTTTGGATGATCAAAGTGAATGGTTATTTTTTTTGTAAAACTTTTATTAGAGAGAACCTCCTGAAATGGAAAAATATATGATTCCTCTCATTTTCTGACTTCGTATTATTATGCGTATTTATAAGTTGAGCTATCAAATGTAAAATTAGATACATAGTTAAAGTTATATTCTCAAGGCTCTACATTTTCATGTTACTTTGAGTTATAATACAAATCTTGATTCTCCTTTAAAAAAAAAGAAGATACAGAAGATACTCACATTATAGGGAAAACAAATTCATTATGACAGAGCTTATGAGTAATATTGTTTATTATTGTTCTGTAGTCTACTTGACACATTCACCTATAAACTTCAATGTACAATTGCCAGAGGTATGGTTAAAAATAGGTTATGTCAAAGTTCATCAATGCTTCCCTCAGGGTTTGTGTTGGCCAGATAAATAATAATATTTTTGCACTGCTCTCATATATTTCCCAGCGGAAAAGTGTTAAAAATGAACAGTGACTTCTCTTATAGCTTCATAGACATCTAGAGATCCATAAAATGCAGTGAACTTGCTTGTTATCTTAATAGCTATAAGTTTTGGTGCAATCACAAAATGATTGCAGGCTACAAAAGACCCCATTTTTATTTCCTCCGCAACAGATAAGGTTTCTAAAAATGATCCCACTATGGCTGTATGATATACCTGTTAGATTAGAACTGTTGCCAGCTGAGCATGGAACACTTTAAACAGAAACAATGCAATTTTTTATCTACCATCTCTCTTAATTGGGGGGGGGGGGGGGGGGGGGGGGGTGGGGGGAGTAATGGAAAGTGAAAAATTAGCCATTATGTGCATGTGACTTTGCGTTTACTGTACACTTTAAATTCTGTGTGTGTGTGTGTATATATATATATATATATATATATTGCAGTCATGGGTCATGTGGCTGAAGAGGTCTCTATGATTTAGCCTTAGAAGGGGTGAAATATGTCTGAGGGGTGTGGCCTAAGGGCGGGCACTGTGTCTACAACCAGCAATGCACAATGAACTTACCAGTAAGTATTCTGTAGAATGTGGCCTCGTTCTTTGATTCTCTTTATATACGATCTTTGTATGTCTCTTTGGTTCATAGCACCAAAGAGACAGGTGCAGCAGAGCAACCTGCTTTGCAGCATCTCTGCTATCTGATCTGAATTTTTAAGTGGCATTATTTTAGTACTAGCAATATTAACCACTTGCCTACTGGGCACTTAAACCCCCTTCCTGCCCAAGCCAATTTTCCGCTTTCAGCACTGTCACACTTTGAATTACAATTGCACGGTCATGCAACACTGTACCCAAATGAAATTGTTATAATTTTTTTTTTCACAAATAGATATAAATATAAATAGAATAACAATTTTGAAAAAAAAAGAATTTTTCATAGTTTGTTATAAAAGTTTTATTCCTTCATTGATGTGCACTGATGGGCACTGATGGGCAGCACTGATATGTGGCACTGATGGGTGGCACTGGTAGGTGACACTGATAGGCAGCATTGATCGGTGGCACTGATGAGGCATTGATGGGCATTGATAGGTGGCATTGGTGGGTAAAGGTAGGTGGCACTGGTGGGTACTGGCAGGTGGCACTCGTAGGCAGAAACAAGGCAATGGTGGTTCTCTGTGTGGGGGACCGATGTCCCTCCCATAGAAGCCGTGATCATTTTCTTTTTTCCCTCACGCTGACAGCGTGAGGGAAAAAAATTAAAAATGATTACCGATCTTCTGTTTACATTACATGTCTGTTTACATCTATTGACGGCCTCCCAGCAATTAAGGCCCACGCTGTAGCCATCATTCAGCTATAGCACGGGTGGGAGATGGTTAAACAAAGAAAAGAACATGTATTAAAATACCATACAATCTAATCCTCCTCATAAATTTCTGCTTTGTATGTATAGTGCAGCATTATAGTATAGTATATATATATATATATATAAAGTATAGTATAGCAGCATTATAGTATAGTATATATATAGTATACACGTGTACAGGTGTCTTTAATGCCACAATCACCAACAGGTTCCTCCACCTTGTGAATACACCACCACCAATCAATGGCGACGAAACCGATCGGGCCGAGGTGTTGATTCCTGTTTTTGCATTTGGAGGAGAGCATACGGTCGTTGCTATGTCCATTAGGCATTTACTATGCTGATTTTAACTTGCTGGCATGTAAGTGCATTGCTTTTAATAAAGCCCTATTGTAAAGGTTTTACACTATTTGCCATCTTATCTCTGTTGGGGTACGTCATCCGGTATTATGGTTGGAGACAAGAGGAATGTCGGTTAACCCACTGGCTATGTAGAGTTATCTCTTTCATCTTCTGTATACTAGATACTGAGAGTTAATGGAGTATATGAGATACAAGATCCTCTTTTGACCCCCCGTAATAGGTGGTCAATGCTCTCTGGTAAGAGCAAATCCATTGATTGGTGGTGTATTCACAAGGTGGAGGAACCTGTTGATTGTGGCATTCAAGACGCCTGTACACATGTATACTGTCTGAACTATTTATACTGTATGTATGTATCTATCTATATATATATATATATATATATATATATATATATATATATATATATATATCTTTTTTTAACACTGTTAATATACATTCATTTTAATGGGCTGCCCTACCCACAGAGAAGCAGGGAAAGAAGTCCTGGAACCCTTTTTAAAATAACACTGCTCCAAAAATGCACCAAATTTTCCAATACATGGGGGTTTTAATAATAATAAATGGCACTCCTGTGTGTCTGCTACAGAGCAACGAGTTTGTGTATGGGGAATGCAGTCCCTGATATGCAATAATGTGAATCAAGCCTTAAACTGGGGTGCCTTGAGACTACAAATATTTTTAAAATACTTTTCAAGGGCACCGCGACTTAAAAAAGGTTGAAATTGATATAGTGTACATACACAAAAACACACATATATATATATATATATATATATATATATATATATATATATATATATATATATATATGTGTGTTTTTGTTTATGTGTTGTGCGTTTTTTTCAGTATGCTCTCTCTACTAGCATGTTAATTTAAAAAAAAAAAACATTGCATTTAAATAAAGCCTACAATCCCATTTCTTTTGTCTGTTTTTTATAAGACTGCAAATATCTGATAGATAGCAGTTGTATATAACTACATCTTTGCCTCAAGAGCCCCCCCCCCACCCCCACCTTTTCTTTAACACCTCCCTATAATCTGTCCAGTTTGCTGAGCAGTATTGACATCAGTGCTACATCAATTTCAAAAAAGTGGATTATTTTTACAAGACAGCTATTGTGACATATTGGGTCAGTCATAAATGAAAGATATTCATGCAAGCATGCAATACTTGTAATGAAGTCTCACTCTGACCTTCTGTATGATTGATTCGGTAATTTAGTTTTCTCAGGCAGTGCCTGAAATGAAATGAAATCATGTTGAACAAGTTTTGAATACCCACAGTGCACCAGGAGAAAGAAAAATCTGCAGCCCCAGAGGCTTGCAAGTGAACAGCTGAACGATTTATCTCTGTGCTATTATAGCCTATGCCAGAATTCAACATTTCTTTTTTTTCTTATTTGGCTTAAGTACTTAATTCTGCAGGTAGCTCTAAATGGGAAAATAAAATACTGTTCAGATTTAAAATGACAGGACAGAAAGTATGTGCAGGGCACTGATAAAATATCTTGAATGGAACTGACCTTTCATGTAGCTGAAAGTTACTTGGGAATTTGTCCTTATAATTACCATATAGATTATTTTTATTTCTTTCCCGCAATGAAACACTTCTCAGAATAGCAGTAGTGATTGAATGGAAATTGAACTTGTTAACATTCTCTTCTGCTTAGTCTGTTGTACATACGAGAAGGCAAGCTTTGATGAATTTAGAAATTCCTTTTCCTCTCAATATACAAAAAAAGAAGACAGTCAAATATATTATTTGGGGACCTTTTATCTTCTGCTCTAAAAACATAAAATAGATTTAGTAAATGAGAGAAACCATCTGTAATGTTACTTATGCACTCTCAATCATTTCACAGCGATGCATAGCTTACAATGTGTGTAAAGACTGGTAAATATGTTTACACAGATTACTTGTACCTAGGGAAATAATTTTATTCTTATGTGATAGGAGTTTATTAGATACAATTTATACAAAGGATTTTGGAATTCAGTTTTAAATATTTGAGATCTGACTCTGACACATATAAATCAAGTGCACTGGAAATAGACAAATGAAAGGTGAGACATCACGTTTTGATGGTTTGGAAGCCTAGACTGTTTGGCAGAGTTTGCAAACTCTATATATACAGTACACTATACTCTGTAATAACACGTTTTAATGAAAAGTTTTAGCTTCTTCAGTAATTTTTGAGATGCTAGACAACCCATTTAAGACCAAAATGCAGTCTTCCACACATATTGATTAATTTTGGCAAGTAAAGGCTTTTTAATAAATATAAGTATCTGGCTTGGGTGATGCTTTATCCTTGCTACTAGATACAAAACATATACAGAACATCTCTACATATATACAGATAACAATATAAAGTCTAAAGACAACTATCATCTCTGATTCTACACCACTAGAATAGTACCACAAGATACTAGAAGTAGACATTGAATTATTTGTCTTTCTCTGAATATTACCTATGAAATCTGTCCTCACAGGAGATGATCTTCCATTTTAAAATCATGGGAGCTTTTTATAGTAATGGTATAGTAATAACATTTAAATAATAATTCAATAAAGTGTCATTACTATTGTATAGTGATGAAGCCCTTTTTATAGTTACTTAGATGATGCAGATAATTGTGTAAAAAATATTCACATTTCACTGAATCCATGGTAGCTAATTGAACAACACCTACTATATTTACATTTTCCAGATATGCACATACACCAATCCTCAGTTATTCAGTGGTGTTCATAAAGAACAGCTGTTACAATTTGCATTAACTGCAAGTATAGCAGTAAACAGCATACACAGAGGTTAAAGTATAGTGTGGAGCTATTACAATTATCCATTCAGCCTGAGTAAAATGAAAGTCTGTCATTACCACATCCTAATCATGGCAGGTTTTTAATGTCTCATTAAAGTAATTAGTCCCTCTGTCTGACTTTCACAGTTTGTTTTTGCTTCACCAATGGTACCTCTGTAGATGGAGAAAAATGAAGTGGTTTGATCATAAATCCTAACTCTTTGGGTGACTCTATACCCATACAAAAATAAATAAATAGGGGGGTCATTATACTTCAGATTTATTGGGTGGTTTAATACCATTAACTGTTTAGCAAACTGCTACAAAGGTGGCATTGTTGTTTATCTATTTGCTAACCAAGAAAAACGGTCATAACATGTAGTAAAAAATGTAGAGCTTTGCTTTAATTTCCCAATTGATACTAGATTAATTAAGCTCATAAGGGATTTAAAGAGCAGCAAACCAGTTGAGGAGGGGGAGGGTGATCTTGATGACCCAGATTAGGATATATCGTGATGCATCATAGTTTTGATCACCCTTATTCAACCGATTTTCTTAACCACTTTCAGACCAGACCATTTTGCTGGCTTAAGACCAGACCACTTTTTGTGATTCGGCACTGCGTCGCTATAACTGACAATTGCACGGTCATGCGACGTGGCTCCCAAACAAAATTGACGTAATTTTTTTCCCACAAATAGAGCTTTCTTTTGGTGGTATTTGATTACCCCTGCGGTTTTTATTTTTTGCGCTATAAACAACAAAAAAGCGACAATTTTGAAAAAAGACATAATATTTTTTACTTTTTGCTTTAATAAATATCCCCCAAAAATATAAAAAAAAACGTTTTTTTTCCTCAGTTTAGGCTGATACATATTCTTCTACATATTTTTGGTAAAAAAAAATTGCAATAAGCGATTATTGATTCGTTTGCGCAAAAGTTATAGCGTTTACAAAATAGGGGATAGTTTATAGCATTTTTATTAACATTTTTTTACTAGTAATGGCGGCGATCAGCGATTTTTATTGTGACTGCGACATTATGGTGGACACATCAGACATTTTTGACAAATTTTTGGAACCATTGTCAATTATACAGCAATCAGTGCTATACCAATGCACTGATTCCTGTGTAAATGACTCTGGCAATGAAGGGGTTAACCAGGAGGTGGCAGTGTAGGGGTTAAGTGTGTCCTAGGGGCGTGTTGCTAACTGTGGGGGCGTGGCTGTGTTGTGCACATCACTGATCTCCAATCACAGGGAGCAGAGATCAGTGTCACTTGTTGCCAGGCAGAAAGGGGAGATGCTATTTACATCGCCATATTCCCGTTCTTCCTCCCATGAGATGATCGTGGGTAACCCCAGGGCAGCGCCGTGGGCGGCGCGCACGCAATGGCACGGCGGCAATTTTAAAGGGACGTACCTGTACGCCCTTATGCCTGTCCGTGCCATTCTGCCAACGTACATCGTCGTGCGCCGGCCGGGAAGCGGTTAGAGTAAACCTGAACTCAGAAAGTTAAGATTTGATATCTTATAGAAAATGTTTAGGAATGTTATTGTGCCTAAACAGTATCCTAAAAATTTACATTTTGTATTGAATACCAACCCAAAAAATAGAAGTGCACTTTTTGTATAAGGGTGTTTAGGAACTCCTAGCCTAAATTCTGCAGTTCTACATCAATATTAGATTTTGTTATGTCATTACTGTGCTTTTGACTGTTTTCTTTGCGGGAGGCTGTGACATGAGAAAGCAAAACTTTGCTCCTCTGCCAAGATGGCCCCTTCGACACAGTGCAGAACAAGTCATGGTAAGTCAGTAATGGGGAAAATAACAGCTGCAGAGAGGCCATGGGCTAATACTGGTGACTAGTCTTTTGTCTTCTGACTTTTTTTTTGGCAACTGCTTCCAGAGTTCAGTTTCTCTTTAAAGATCATCATGCCTTGTCATACATCTATCGCAAGCTAAATCCTGCAACACTCCTCTGCAAAAATAAACGCATGCAAGCTCAACATAAAATTCATGTTCTGGTATGCATGTTTGTGGTATTTCTTAAATTAGGTTTGCAATTTTCTGAGCCATAAGTACTCATTTTATGAGTGTTATCATTCATGCTATATTGATTTTTACAATATGTAAAGTATACATATAACTGTTTTTGTAACTTTATATCTTATGCTATAGTGATGTGCAAAAGACAGTAACCCAAGTTATCGGGTATTGGCATTCATTTAGAGTTTTCAGACTCATTAAAGATGGTTGCTAATTGGTTGCTCTAGTTCCCTGCACTTTCAGATTTGTTGTTTTTTGTTCCTTTTAACAAGTTTGCTGTTCTAAAAAATTAACTCATATGAAGAAGTTTTGTCCTTGGCAATCATTTATTTTCCACCAACTGGTTGTATCCCTTTTGGTCTTTGTCTGTACCACACACCAAAAGTCATTATGAAGAAATAAATATCTTCAACTAGATTTTCCATCATATGGAGTCCAAAAGACGGGCATGTTATGATTTCTTAGCTTTACATTCACCACCTCTGTGTGGGTGGAGTCAAAAGCGTATTGTTATCGAATCATTAGAACCTTTGCATGACATGCACCTGAAATCTTACATGGCTTTTGTTATCCTCACTGTCAATTCTAAAGTGTATGTGTAAACATTATATATAATACAAAATTAGAATCCTAATTCTCAAATCCAAATCCTGCTACTGTATTATTTACTCAGAATCATGGCATTTTGGCAAGAATCACAGGATGGAACAATCACATAATAAAACTGTATTGGTATTTGACATTGAATTCCCCTTTTCGCTTTACACGTTACTCTGTTCATGTAAATGATCAACAAATTTTTTTATATAGATTACATGTATTTTTTTTAAATAGGCTAAGCTTTGCAGGCATCTGTTTTTGTTTAGCCATTTATAAAGTGTATTTTAAGCATTTATTTTTATATTTCTATCTCTTCTCTTTATGACCTTATATTTAGCTAACATGAGCGCATTTTCAATTAATACAGTGTAGGGCCAATCTTGCCAAATGTGTTGCAGATAAAACAGTTATTTCATGGGTCATTAATGTGTTTAATGCGTGGAACATTCTATTAAAACAAGCACTTATTATTTTTATGAAGATGTTTATTACTATGGTTTAACAGCTAGAGAACAACTACATTTTGAAGGCCATAATCATTCATCTAATGTGAGGTTGTGCCTTTTGTTTGTGGGTTTTCTTCTACAGAATATCTGAATTATCATACACCAGCAACCAAACTTATATATATTTTTTTTAAATTTGAGTCTGAGATTAGTAGATACAACATGAAAACACCTTCATAAATTTACAGTAGCGCACCCAAAATATGGAGTAGGATTTAAAAAAGAAAAAAATATTGATAGAATTTATATACATAAAATTATATGTTTAGGCCTCAGGTAAAACTGTTCCTAAATTTTAATGTTCTGTAGTTGTTATCTTAGAACATCACTACAACATAGATAATAGAACACCTATAGCATATAATGTGCATCTTAGTAATGGCAACAAATATGATTTACCAAAGTGAAGGTCATCAAACATCTTACCACTTCTAAAGGCTTTAAGGCTGGGTTCACACATATGCGGCCACAGTTTTAGTGTGCGGTTCTGTTCATTGATTCAGGTGAAAATTTTTACCAATAATAATGTCAATAAAATTTAGCGATGACGGAGTGTGTGGGGTGGGGGCGCCACACTATGTGTGTCAATGCGACGGACAGATCGGACACTGGCGGCTCTTAAAGGGAATAACCTACCCATAGTTGTTTTGCCCAGAGGTGCCATTCTGCCGACGTATATCGGCATGAGCTGGTTGGCAAACGGTTAAAGAAAAATTCCAGGAATTCTTCTTCCCCATGCAGTGGGGTTAACTGCTTGTTAATGTCTAGGGAAGTGGAGATAAAACTGCCTAATTCACCTTGTCCATAGACTGTTCTGACCTCATCACACCTATAGACTGGCTCTGGATTTGAGGATGGCAGGAACAGTCCACTACTGGACTTGGGAGAGAACTGTTTTCTGGAGGATTAAAGGATCAGGTGAGTATAGCCTTTGTATGCCCCTGGACAAAATAAAGTGCAGGTACAGCCCTATGGGAAAAAAAATCCTGGAGTTCTACTTTAGGCTTCATGCATACTAGTGTTTTTTTAAGCTAAAAAAAATGCTGGGTAAAAAAATGCTGGTAATAGCTTTTTTGTAGCAGCATTTTAGCAGCGTTTAAGAGCGTTCGCATTTTATTAGCATTTTTTCAGTAAAAGTAAAGTAGTGTTTAGGAGCATTTCTGCAGGAAAAACACTCCAAGAAACCCTACAAAAAATGTTTTTTTGTTCTGCTCCTAGACGCTAAAGCTCAAAAAGCTAATAGCCTAAAGTAGTGTGCATTGACACATAGGATAATGCTATTTAGCTTCTAGGAGCAGAAAAAATGCTGGATTTGGAGCCTTAAAGCTATTTTCTATTCATTCTCAAAGTAAACCCTGCACATGACTGCTAGTCATAGTCCAGGTGGGTTTTCATTATTGTGTCCTTTTTGTTTTCCTAGGATCAGGCCATGACCACTGCTGTTGTCCACCCCTGACTCCAAGGTTGTCTTTTAGATAAACCTTTATTTTACTATCTAAAGAAATTTGCATTGCTGTGGGACAAGTAGAAGTGAAAACAGTTCTCCTGTCCTTGATCTTGGAGAGTAAATAGTGCATTTTGTAAAAAAAAGAAAAATAATGGTTAGGCTCTTGTGTAATTCCCTTATGGTTCACCAGTAATGAATACATGTGAATTGCAAGCTTATAGAGTGCTTGAATTGTAATTGTATTAAACAGCAATGCTTGGACCATGCATGCAATGCCAATAAACTGCTCATTACAAGCACATACAGTGGGTATAGAAAATAATCACCCCCCCTTTAAAATAACATGTTGTTGCTTAGCAGCCTGAAATGAAGACAGACACATTTCTTGTTTTATCCAGCTGTAGTTATAACTTATAACACCCAAGTGAAAGATATAACACCACCCCACTGAAAAAGACTTGTAAGCTCAATCAGGTGTAGCTAATCACCTTCTCAATGGCACACAAAGCAATTTGACTTTCAACTGTGATCAGCTGTGGTCATTTTAATTAGCTCAGCATGAAAAGAGCCTCAGTCCCTGGTAGTGCAACTGAAGCAAACAATCAACTATGGGTGGCAAGGCACTGTCAAAAGATCTCCCGGATAAAGTTGTGGACAGGCACAAGTCAGGTGATGGATACAAAAAATGTCAAAGGCATTTGTAGCAGCACAATGGAGTCTATTATTAAGAAGTGGAAGGTATTTGGTACAACACAGATGCTCCCTGGATCAGGACGTCGTCCAAACTGGATAGAAGGGCCAGGAGGAAACTGGTCTGAGGCTACCAAGAGACCTACAGCAACTCTGAAGCAGTTGCAGGATTTTTGTGACAAAAGTGGTCATTGTGTGCACGTGACAGCAATATCACAAATTCTCCACGAATGTGGCTTGTATGGGAGGGTTGCAAGAAAAAAGCCACACCTTAAGAAAGGCCATATGCAGTCACGAGCTTTGCCAAAATGCACTTTGACGATTCTGAGGCCACATGGAAAAAAGGTGTTATGGTCAGATGAGACTAAAATATAATTATTTGGCCTGGACACCAAACGATATGTCTGGCAGAAATCTAATACAGCTCAACATCCAAATAACAACATTCACACAGTAAAGCATGGATGTGACAATATCCTGTTATGGGGGTGTTTCCCTGCAGCAGCTCTTGTCCGGATAGAAGAAAAAAATGGATGGGGCAAAATACCATCAAAGGTCCTCTGTCAGAAAGTTGTCAAAGGGAAGAAGGTGTACCTGCCAACATGACAATGATACAAAGCACACAGCAAAAATGACCACACAGTGGTTAAAGGAGAAACATGTGGATTTCCTTGCATGGCCTAGTCAGAACCCAGACTTAAACCCTTTTAAAAATCTGTGGAATCACTTGAAGACTGAATTTGAATTTTTTTTCTGGCATGTTGGAGTTATAACTTTCAATTGGATGTTATAAGTTGCACTAGTAAATACAGCTAAAACAAAAGATAAAACAAAAACAGTGTCTGTCTTCATTTCAGGCTGCAAAACAATAAATTGTGATTATTTTAAAGGGGAGTAAGATATTACTGCATGTACTTCATTACCAACCTACTTAATAAGTATTCATTTTATTCTAATTATTAAAGTGAATTAGTGCCATATGGACAAAATATCTCCAATATTCAACTGGAAGAATTCCGCTATTTGTTGTTCACTTAAAGCAGGGGTAGGCAACCTCGGCACTCCAAGCTGTGGTGAAACTACAACGCCCATCATGCCTCTGCCTCTAGGAGTCATGCCTGTGATTGTCAGGGTCTTGCAATGTCTCATGGGACCTGTAGTTTCACCACAGCTGGAGGGCCGAGGTTGCCTACCCCTGACTTAAAGCATATGTAAAAAACATAAGCAGTACATATCTGCAATACATGTACATTATCCCATGTTTTATCCCTTAAAACCTCTACAAATACTTAAAAATAATTGTGTCAGCCATGCCCAGCTGTATTTGGCTAAAGTACCTAAACTCTCCCTCTCTCTCTTTACTACAACAAAGACACAAATTATTTTTAAGTCCAAGATAAGAAACTAGGAGGGCTAATTGGACTCATTGAGAGAATTTCTGACATAATCAACAGGTATTTTTGAACTTATTGAACATATATAACAAAACCGTTTAACCACTTCAGCCCCGGAAGGATTTACCCCCTTCCTGACTGAGAACTTTTTGCTATACGGCGCTGTGTTGCTTTAACTGACTATTGCACGGTCGTGAGACGTTGCACCCAAACAAAATCGTTTTTGTCCCACAAATAGAGCTTTCTTTTGGTGGTATTTGATCACCTCTGCGGTTTTTATTTTTTGCGCTATAAACAAAAAAAAGGGACAATTTTGTAAAAGAAAAGCAATATTTTTGACTTTTTGCTATAATAAATATCCCCCAAAAATATATATATAAAAAAAAATAAATTCTTTCTCAGTTTAGGCCGGTATGTATTCTTCTATGTATTTTTGTTAAAAAATCGCAATAAGTGTATATTGATTGGTTTGCACAAAAGTTATGGAGTTTACAAAATGGGGGATAGATTTATGGCATTTTTATTAGTAATGGCGGCGATCTGCGATTTTTATCATGACTACAACATTATGTCGGAAACTTTTGACACTATTTTGGGACCATTGTCATTTATACCACAATCAGTGCTATAAAAATGCACTGATTACTGTTTTAATGACACTGGCAGGGAAGGGTGTTAAACATAGGGGGTGATCAAGGGGTTAAGTGTGTCCTAGGGAGTGATTCTAACTGTGGGGGGATTGTCTCACTAGAACATGACAGAGATCACTGCTCCCGATTACAGGGAGCAGTAGATCTCTGTCATGTTGCTAGGCGGAACAGAACAGGGAAATGCCTTGTTTAGGGGCCCCTGGTGGACATCGAGTCCGCGGGACCCACGGGAACGGTCATGGAGTACGTGGTGGTTGAACGCGTGCTCCCACAATGTCGCGATTTAAAGGGGACATACCTGTATGCCCATTTGCCCAGCCATGCCATTGTGACGATTTACATCATCGCGCACTGGTCGGCATGTGGTTAAATGGTATATTTAGCAGACCAAAAAGATAGCAAGAGGCTTCTTTTTGATTGACAAATGATTACTTCAAAAAACAACAGCTTCAGAGTTACATGAAATAACCAATCATTCACCTATCAGCATCATTAGCCTGGAAACCCCTCATTCCCAACCCACCTACTTATGGAGAACAAACTCATGCCTCATGTAGTCCTCTCCGTATGCAGAAAACTTAGAGGACTTTTCTCACCTTAACACTGGTTCTGCTCTAGACCCCTTTTTCCTATGGGCCACACAATTGGTCATGGTATACACTTTAAGTAACTAGGTTATTTTAGCTCATATCAAATGATAAAAGATTAGTTACTACTACCTATTTTAAATGACAGAGTGCATAATGTCTATTTCTGTACTTATACAAATGTATACGTGAAAGTTGCATGATTGTTCCAAGTGAAGTACACAGAATACTGAAGTGGAGCATTTCATTTTGAATAGAACCCCAGTGCACCTCCCCAACATACCTGCATACTACGTACTGCATTGTTAAAAATTGCACATACACTTTTTTGTGCATTCAGATGAATGAGCTGCCTAAACACAATGCACATTAACACTTGTGCATTAATAATACTGGAATACAATGGTGGGAATTGCCCCCCTAAAGAAGGTATCTACATGTCTCATTCTATGGCAAATTCCAAAAACAACGTTTGTGGGCAGAAATAAGAAATAGAAGAACCATGTAACCACATACATGGCATTATGCTACAATTGGCAGTTAAGATCATTTGTATATATTATCTTTATGATGCAATAGAAATTGCCACATATACAGGTGCACTATAATATTGTAAAATAGGTATGTAAACTCTGCATTAGGCGTATTTGTACAATAAAGCAAAACATAGGATAAGAAAGACTTGTATAAGCTGTACTTTCTGCAGTCATTACGGAGCATGTTGGGAAAATTGGCATTTTATTACCTCCTGTTAAGTTCCTATGCAAGTGTCATTTTATTTTACATCAAATCAATTTATAGCTTTGACTTTTAAATTTAGCTGAGCCAAATAAATTAACACATGCCACATCTGATTTCTCAAGTCTTGCTCTACTTCGTTTCATAGTCTGCCATGTAAATCAAATTGTTCTGCAACAACATTTGTATGTTAAATGCAAACCTTTTTTGTAAAATATATTCTGCTGAATCTCATTCTTCAAAAATCCCAGTATTATAATCTTTAGCATCCAAAATGCAAACAATCTTTACAAAAAAAACTAAATATCAGTCCACATAGAATTACTAGATTCTCAATAGCCTGAAGATGAGCAATTAGAACTCAGTTTCACAAGTAATTAATATTTTAATCACCTTGAAATGTGGTTATATTTTTCAAATTATAATTAAAAATGAAATACCATTTCTTTAATCGACAAGTCTGTGCTGTGCTATTTTTACTTCTCTATTACTTCTTGGTTATTTTGAGCTTTTCCTGAGCAGGATATACAATAGGTCATACATAAAATATTGATAGAAGAAATACCACCTATAAGTGACCCATAAGCAAAGGGTTTTATCGGCTATACTTTCCACAGCCTTCTGGAAAACCATAGTGGGACCATGGTCCTGATTTTTATTTGAGATATGATTCAGCTGAAGGTCTTTTCTGCAGTTACCAATCTGCTCAGTGCTAAAGACCCTAAGGCTATGTTTTCATGGGTGACAGCCCTTGATACCCCTTTAGACTGCAATCCACGGTGGATCACTTTTCAGAAAGCAGTTGACAGGTAGTTGGTAGATAATCTATGTCCTCCTCACTGCTTGTACTCACTGCCCCCTGGCCACTTTTGTGATCTAGCCCTGACTGACTTGTAGAACATATTTAAATTGATCCTATTCTTTCCATCTCCTGAACAACCTGTAAAATAACAAGCATTTACCCAAACCTTAAGATGGTATTACATGTGAAATTGCAAATAAAAAAAACCTAAATGTGTCTCGGTGTAAAATTATTTTTACTTTTCTTCAACCGAATAGGGCATTTTTTAAAGCTGATTTAGAGTTTGGGATTTTTGATTAGAGTAGCTCACCTATGCCGTGAACCTCATTACATTTTTTCCACCTGCTTCTTTGCTTTGGCTACATTTCAGTTTGGTGTTGGCTCACTGCTTTCAATGAATAATCCCTTTGGACCAAGCTGAGCAACAGAAGTATGTGCAGCAAAGGTTTTCCTTTACAAATAGGTAGAGTCCCTCATTTAGCTTCCCGTTGCCACAGTCAATAAGAGGTCGACAATTGATCTTAGCATACCAAGATTTCTCTGATGCTTTATCAATTTGGAACAACCCTCGTTGTTCCAAATTGATAAAGCATCATTCAGGAAAACATGTGGAATTAAAATTCTGTTATGTATATTCTAGAGAGGAACCCTGTCTTCCTTCTGTCAACTACAAGATACATTTGACCTATAAAAAACCTTTTATACAAATTTTTGCAACTTTGACATGGTTTGATTACCTAGTTTCATCAAAGAGACCCTAAGATATTCAATTATCAAATCCAATTATCATAAACTTAAAATCCCAGGAACATAAATATCTTTTATCCAACGTTTTCCCCTGCTTAATCCATACTAAAAAGCTCACCACTTAAAGTTAAACCAGTCATAGACTGTTTTTGAATGATGTGTGGACTGGCTGAAGGCACCCAAGTTGATCGATCAACTTGGGTACAACCAGCCTCATGGATTTTACATGTGATTATTGCTTGCAAAAAATCAGTGTGTTCTCCTGGCGGGGTGGCTCCCCCCCTTGGGAGAACACAATGACTCCACGGGGAAGATTCCTCTGTCAACCCATGGTTGCAGGAAAGAAAGTTGCTCCATCTATGAGAAGCCTTAGAGATAAATGATAGTTGATGATTCCCTCTATTACTGATAAAGACTGGGAGGACATGTATATGTCCCTTACCCTAGTTTACCCATCTATAAATTTGTGTTTACAATGTTTAATAATGCTTCGTGAACTGGTTCCTTTTCTTTTTATATACAAAAAAATAAATTGCTATGAAACAATTGATCAATTAGGAATGCTCAAGAAAGGTTTGAAAACAAATAAAAACAATTAGATTCACCATTTTTGCTATGTACTTATTTTAAGGAATATAAATTTCAGCTACATTATAGTCCATATTTTAACAGAAAGGGTGGTGGAAAATACTTGTATCCTTCCCTTTCCCATCCATTACCTTTTAGAGTTACACTTTAAACTGATAAACAAAAAGGATCCACTTTCAGGAGCATCCTTTCAGTGTATGTAGAAACTCCCCGAATGGGAACTCATTAGCAATAAAAGACTTGAATTGAAAAAGCTTAATAAAAACAAAGTTGACAAAAAAGTGTCTTCTTGTGGATAGACACGCCATGCCAATGGTCCCATTCACCTAATGAGTGGGAATGAAACAAGCATTCTTGAATCAGGGTCAGAGCTGGTCTCCCAGAGCCATGGGCCTACTAATGATTGTTACCTCTGCTTCCCCTGTTGCTATGCTACCTGCCACCTCCTGTCTTACTTAAATTGTTCTGTTGACCTGCTTTTTATTTATCATTACAGTTTTCTAGACCAGTTAGTTCACTAACTGAACACATGCTTATCTCTGTTGTTGAGTTTACATAGAAATTGCTTTCCCAGCTGCTAAAAAGATAGCACATAATATTTCACCTGTGCTATCTTGTGTGGAAGCTGTTTGTATTATGTCTATATAGTTATTTTTTAACTGCTTGTAAAATGTGTTGGTGTAAGAGATAAATGCATATTGATTATAAGATGTAGTTACAGTTCTGTTTTTATAACACCGCTCCCTTTGTGTAGCATTAAAATGAGATAAAAAAAAAATGTTGGTGTAGTTTTAAACAGTTTTATGTTTAAATAGCACTCTAAATAGAAGAACCTTTAAATGCTGGTATTTTATCTAGAATTATGTATATTTAGCATTCTTAACACTTTTTTTGTAATTTTTTATTTATTTAGATATGCTGACTTTTTGTTAAGTTGTCATACTGGATTACTGATTAGGAAAATGATTTCCTAAAATAAAAAAAAAAAAACACTTTATAGTTTAGAATATTTTCTACTGTAAACAAAGAAGAATTTTAGCTTTGCTGCCTTTATTTTTTTTGCGCTAAAAAACAAAAAAAAATGTTTTACTTTATGCTATAAAACCTAAAATCCAATAATTTTATTTTTTTAACATTTCTTTATAAATTTCTTTATAAATTTAGGCCAATATGTATTCTGCTACATATTTTTGGGGGAAAAAATCATCCTGATAAGCGTATATTGATTGGTTTGTGCAAAAGTTACACCGTCTACAAACTATGGGGTGTGTGTATATATACTGGAATTTTTATTTATTTATTTATTTTTTATACTAGCTTAGACCAGCGAAATTCAATGGTATAAGCAATCATAATATGTTAAAAAAAAAATACTGCTCATGCCTCTTGCTAAATACCTTGGACTGTCTACTTTCCAAAAAGGAGTCCTTTGGGGGATTTTTTTTACTGTCCTGCCATTTTTGGGGCTCAAGAAATAAGATCGGATTAAGCAATTTTCATAGTTTGTGGACTCTAACTTTCCCAGGGACTAAATAATATACACCGTTTTTTTGTTATTTTCACCACAGAAAAGTAGAAGAACATTTTGACCTAAATTTATGAAGAAAGATTATTAATTTGCAAAATATAACGCACAAAATTGTCTTTTTTTTGCAAAAAAATAAAAAAATTCAGTGGTGATTAAATACCACCAAAAGAAAGCTCTAGTTGTGTGAAAAAAAATAATACAAATATCATATGGGTACAGAGTCATTCACTCATTGTTGTTTAAAGTGCGACAGTGCTGAAAGCTGAAAATTGGCCTGGGCAGGAAGGGGGTGAAAGTGCCCAGTATTGAAGTGGTTAAGAAGGTACAATAATCCCTTATTCAATTTAATATAAAAATGAATTCCAGTATTTATTATGGTAATAACTTCATATAGGGTAACGTTCCTACGCACTGAGATCCTGCCTGTGCTCTCTACATGACCTGTTAAGGGTCCACAGGATTCAATCAGTTGACTAAGCAGATCGATTCATCCAATAGACAGGCAATCTTCAGTAAATACTGTCTTGCTGCAAACCCAGGTCGAAACCATGTTTGAACTAATTCACTATAATGAATAGGTATAGTAAGAAAAATGTAACTGTTCAATTTAAATATTTAAAAATACTGTATTTGTTTAGCTCATAATCTTTTATTATGTAATTTGTGGATTTTCTGTGAATAATTTACATTTTGATTATATAAAAATGTATCTCTCCTTTATTAGGATCAGAGACAAGCTCAGATGTCCCAGTATCGGCAGGATCATGCATTAATTATGAGGTCTCTGGTACATATGTCCGATGTTGCAAGGGCAGGAATAATGTCTCCAAGTCAACTGACCACCATCAACCAGTCTCAGCTCAGTGCCCAGTTAGGACTAAATATTGGTGGAACTGCCATTCCTCATACTTCACCCTCTCCACCAGCCAGCAAGTCGGCAACACCATCTCCTTCCAGCTCCATCAATGAAGAGGATGCAGATGATACAACCAGGGTATGTATTAGAAAACATGTTTTAAATAAAAAAACAATTTTGTAAGCTATTTATTGTTTATTATTTTAAAGCCAAACTCCTGCCAGTGTGTATTTTGTTTTAGACACAACAGGGGGAAGTAAAATACTTTTTTGTCTCTAATCCGCGATTTCACCTCACTTTATGTCATGATAGGAAATTATGGGAAATCTCTCCAATGAGGCCACAGACAAAAACACATTTTTAGGGGAGTGGGAAGGATCAAAATTTCTGACTATGTTTGTATTGTGGTCTACTCCTTCCTGTCTTGGTGACACATGCTCTTGCTATTTGTCTGGTGTCACAGGGTCTCAAAGTGAGGAAATATCGTTCCCTGGAGCCCCAGACAGGGAATTTCTCCCCATGAAGTCACAGACAGAAATAAACACCTGACTAGGGATGGGCCCAGTGTTCGATTCAAACTAATGTTCGAATCGAACATCGGGCGTTCGCCCGCTCGGCGAGCCCAGAACTATTTGGGCCGCTCGCATCAAATTCGTGTGATGTGAGCGGCCCGCAATGCACTGCGCCAGTCCCAGTGCATTGCTGGCTGATGATTGGCCAAGCATGCACTGTGACCCCACATGCTTGGCCAATCATAGAGCCAGCGGCGAGGAGAGCCATAATTGGCCACAGGCAGGATGCCTGTGGCCAATTATAGCTCAGGGGGTTTAGTACACGCCCCACATTATATAAGGCCACCGCACCGGCGGCCTCGTATATTGTGTCCCAGCGTGTCAGTGATGTTACGTGCTGTGATCCATTCTGCAGTGCTGCTGACTGCTGACATTATCTGTGCTGTGTTTCTGTGGATTAGTGTGTGCGTGCTATTAGTACAGCATTGCAGTATCACATTAAAACACCTTCCTTCCTTTCTTCATCCTGTTGTGTCACCTAAGGCAGATGAGGCTTCGCTGCGTCTGACAGGTTTTTTGGCTCTGCGTTAATTCAACTGACAATTGTGCAGTCATGCAACGCTGTACACAAATGAAACTTATATACATTTTTTCACACAAATGGAGCTTTCTTTTGGGGTTATTTGATCACCACCGGATTTTTTATTTTGTGAGCCATAAACGAACGAAATCTTAAAATTTGGAGAAGAAAATTCTGCTACATGTTTTTGCTAAAATAAATCGCAATAAGTGTATGGATTGGTTTGGGCGAAATGGTGGTCTTCAGTGACTTATAGTGGGACTGCGATAGTATGGCAGCCAATCTGACACTTTGTGGGAACCAGTGACACTAATACAGTGATCAGTGCTAAAAATATGCATTGCCACTGTACTAATGCCACTGGCTGGGAAGGGGTTAAACATCTAGGGTGATCTAAAAGTTAAATGTGTGCTGAGGAACTTGACTGGCCTGCACAGAGTCCTGACCTCAACCCAATAGAACATCTTTGTAATGATTTAGAGTGGAAACTGCGAGCCAGGTCTTCCCATCCACATCAGTGCCTGACCTCACAAATGCGCTTCTGGAAGAATGGTCAAACATTCCCTTTGACACACTCCTAAACCTTGTGCACAGCCTTCCCAGAAGAGTGGAAGCTGTTATTGCTGCAAAGGGTGGGCCAACTCAATATTGAACCCTTTGGATTAAGACTGAGATGCCATTAAAGTTCATGTGCACGTAAAGGCAGGCGACCCAATACTTTTGGTAATATAGTGTATGTATGTGACCTGACTCTTCCAATTAGGGGGCACGCATGCCCAGTGGGAGCCTATCAGCGGGTTCGGCAGATAAATACGTCCGCCGGAACCCGCTTATCATCAGGCAGGGAGGCAGAATGGCTGTCTGCCTATGTAAACAAGGCAGATCACTGTTCTGACAGGAGGGAAGGGATGGAATTTGTGTCCCTGTAAAGCAGGGAACACATTCGATCTCTTCCCCTAGTAAAAGCACCTTCCACAGTAAAGTAGTAGCACCTCCCACAGTAGCAAAACACTGGTTAAGCACACAGTTAATCCCTTCCCAGCCAGTGTCATTAGTACAGTGACAGTGCATATTTGTATCAAAAAAATTATTGCATATACATATAAAACAATGTAAAATGTAATGATGTCTTGCAACTTGCATCAAATGGTGTTTAACCAACAACTAAACAATAAATAGGATAAAGATGCCATGCTACCTCTTAAGTAATTACATAAAGATAATTACATTAAATGAAACAGTGTATCGCCATCAGTGTACTAAAGAATAAATAGTGAATAATAATGATCCAATAATGGAAACCATGGTATTGCAGTTTATAAAATGGGAAATAAATATGACTTCTTCTTTACAAAAATATTCAAGCCTCTTCCCCAATCACCTCAGTGCTGTCAGTGTCCTCACCTCAATATTGTAGTATACACACATGTGCAGGAATATCCAGCTCACTTTTCTCTGGTCAGATTGGTATTCCAAGATCCCAGGGTACTTTGTAGTAAGGTATCCCACTCAACAGGGTACTAGACGTGTGGTCCGTATAATAGGGTGCAATCATATACCATGTGGACGCTAGCTCAATAGTGTAATATGCTTAAAAATCACTTTATGCTTAAAATGCTGCTTACACCAATAAAAAACTACACAGGCATATCAGGGATACCGTCCTTCCTGGTATGACATCACGTTCGGTCCTAAATCCTACAGACTCTGCATAGGGTGTTGCATCATGTGACTTCATAAGGGGTAAAAAATATCTTCTGATGAAGTCATATGGCATGTGACGTAATGTGTAGGGCAGAGTAGAGCGAGGACCAGAAGTGATGTCACTGTTCCCCAAAAAGTGTCAAAAGTGTTCCTATCCTAATGTTGGCTGCAATATAAGGCACTGATCACCACCATTACTAGTAAAAAAAAAGTAGACGCTATTTACGCAGTTGTCAGTTAAAGTAACAGTGCCATATCAGGAAAAATGGCCTGGTAACAAAGTGGGGGTAAATATTCCGGAGGTCAAGTGGTTAATGGATGTCCCATGATACCTCTGTACAAAAAAAAGACAAAAAATGAATTGCAAGAATAATAAAGACATAAGGTAAGTATCTATATTGAGGAGATGTGATTGATAAGCTCTGATTCATTTTTGCTTGTGAGTGCATTTTTTCTTTCCAAATTTTTTTTTATTATTGAAAAAAAACAAGTACAATAAGAAAACACAATAATACATACAGTCGATGCATAGAGGCGAGTTGCATAGCATCAATAATATACAGGAAACAAAGAACCTCTAGTAGGCAAGGTGTTGATGTATTCCAAAACTGACTAGAAAAGGCCTCCCTAGTAGTGCAGCGAACAGCGAGACTAAGGCCCCCCAGGAGTTACCCTGTGGCACCCATGTCCCCCCGCTCCAAAAAACTCTAGCTCTGGGAGGTTCCCCCGAAACCCCTAATGGGATCAAACTGTGTCGGGACAGCCCCCTGAGTCCTCTGGGGCATGGTCAAATTTGAATGGGGGCTCACAGGACTGCATAAGCTACATTGGAAAATGAGCTTGGCACAGGAACTCCTGCACCGCACTGAGAACTGCACTTACTAAAAGGCTTGTGAGTGCATTTTTATCTAATTTTTATTACAAAATAAAGGGTATTGCATCAGAGCCTGTGCTGTTTTCTTCTGTTTGTGTGTTTGCGGTTTCTAGTGCCCTCTGGTTGCAAAAGCAGCAAAGTTATGGTGCTATTGAAGAATAACCCTTTCAAGACTGGAATCATATTGAATCTTGGACCCTCTTTGGACAGGTCACCTGTGTTGTTAGCACAAGCACTGGCATATATGTGTATACATTATACCAGGATCATGGCTGCAGCCATGATCCTGGTATCAAAATTTGCAGTTGGCAATGGACTTCCCTCTAGAAGTGATCTGAGTGGCTCTACAGTTACCTGTACACTTCTACATGGCATGGGAGGGGTAGTTGCAATCTGAGTGGCCAGCTAAACACAGACGAAAGTAAGGTACATTCACACCCTCCACTCCACTCCATTACCGGCTTCTAAAGCATCTGGTTAAACTTATCTTGGTCTTTTTTATTTTACAATAACATTGGCAGATTGCTCAGTAAAGAGTACCTGTCACAACCCATGTTATCACAGTGGATGCTGTTCATCCCTTCCGATAGCAATACATTTTTTTAGAATGAACTTTAAGGCAGTGTAAAAATTTAATGTAAATAAAATAATAATTAAAAAAAAAAAATTGTAAAGTGTGCCCTGTCTCCCTGTGCTCATGTGCAAATATAAAGACATACGCAGGTCTCACATGAAAACAGTGTTTGCACCATATATATGAGGTATCATTGCGAATATCAGAGTGAGAGCAATAATTCTAGCAGCAGACCTCCTATTTACCTCTAAAATCCTAACATGTAAAGGCTTTTAAAGTGTTAACTATGGATAAATGAATGTCTCCATTCCACAGGCATGTTCAATATCTATTTACTCGGCGTAACATCATCTTTTATATTTAAAAAAAAATTGGTCATTATATTGTGTTTGTGTTGCATTATATTAATGTAAGTTTTGTGTTTTAAAAATGGCTACACAAATATTATGCAAAAAAAAATAATTATTGTCAAAAATAATATAAATAATAATATAAATAACTGATCCTGAAGGATAACATTCTGTTTTAATCCCCTTTTTACATTTCTAGTTGTTATAGACAGATAACAATTCCCCATTGTAAGAAATAATTTATGGAAAATAATGTTTTTTGAGAAAAGGATACACCTAAAATGTAACATGCTATTTGAAGTATGAATATTTGTTTTTCTAAAATCTATTCTAACCTTTAGACTATTGGAGAAAAAAGAGCCGCCCCAGATTCTGGGAAGAAACCCAAGACCCCAAAGAAGAAGAAAAAGAAAGATCCCAATGAACCCCAGAAGCCAGTGTCTGCATATGCTCTCTTTTTTAGGGACACCCAAGCAGCAATCAAAGGTCAAAATCCCAATGCTACTTTTGGTGAAGTGTCAAAAATTGTGGCTTCTATGTGGGATGGCCTTGGAGAAGAGCAAAAACAGGTATCCTAAAATATAGATTGTAATGTATTTTTTTTTTTTTTTTTAACATTTTGCTTTTGTGGTAAATAATAGTAGAACTCTTCCTTTTAAATTGACAGGCCTGCTAAGACTTGAGACCAATTGGGGTTGATTTACTTAAGGCATATATAAGACCCACTTAATAAATGACATTTTTAAGCAGATAACCTTTGGGCGGGTTGTGATTTATAACCATACACTTGCAATCAGCTCCTATCCAGGCACAAAGCATGCTCTCTGTGTTTTTAAAAACTTTCTTACAGATAAACTCTTAATGGACACATGCAATTATCATCTTAAACAGATGAACAATTTGCTGACGCATCTCATGCATGAGATATATAATAATAAATATATTTTGAATTTTGTAAATTAACTTAATCTAAAGTAATGATAAATTCAGTTTTGCAAGCTAGCTAATGACCACATAAAAACTCCATAATAAAATAACTGCATGGCACGTTTTTACTCTTTATACAATGTTTGAGGTTTCTAATCTGTAGTTTAAAAAAATATAATACTTAACTGGTTGCATTTAAGGTATTCACATTTAGCCATTCTTATAATTTAGATTCGTGGCATGTAATACCTTGTAATTGCAAGGCAATGATGTTTTTTTTTAATTATTATTTGGAGTCTGTTAATGTTACATGAAGGCATTGTGTACACGTTTTTAAGACATCTGCTCTCTACCAGACTTCCCCTGTTATGATTTAATGATGGTGATTAATCAAGCCTATTTGTAGCTGTGTGCAACAACTGGGCCTTTGTTGAATGGCACAAAAAATACTTAGCAAGGGCCAGACTTCTACAGGCAGGAAGTCAGTGAAAACATAATCACAGTCATTCACAGAACTGGGTGACTTTTCAAAGGGTTCAGTTTTTTACTGAGTTGGCTGATTTTTTTTAATGAGCTATTTTGTTATAGTATTAACCATAGATATTTCACAAACTAATGTGAATGTACAACAATCTCAAAATATTCTTTCAATATTTAAACTAGCACATATTGATCCATAATAATATATTATGGACATAATATAATCCAAATGTGATCTAGAATATGATCTAGATATAGCAGGCTTTTTAAGAAGTGTTGTATGCACATTGTTGATGCTTTTTTGCTAACTTTTAATTGGAGCATGCAGATTTAAGTATGGATTAAACCAATGTTTCTCAACACCAGTCTTCAAGTACACCCAATAGGTCAGGTTTTCAGGCTTTCCTTTATTTTGCACAGGTGATCTGATCAGTTTTACTGCCTTAGTAATTACCACAGTCGTTTCATCTGAGGGAAATCCTGAAAACATGACATGTTGGGGGTACTTGAGGACTGAAGTTCAGAAACATTGGATTAAAGAAACTTCAAAAGAAAAAAACTTCCACTTGGCTTAACAGCGAGGCCCTGGGGAAGGTAGTAGAGATATATTGTAATACCCTATGAACCGTTTGTTGCTGGTGCCTGGTACTTAGCTATATAATTGAAGTTTATAGAATCTAAATGTATTTCACATATGACTAGATGGAACATAGGGCCCCCAATATCCTTTAACTCTGAAACTCTTCTCCCTGTCATGCCTCGCTTTGGTGTCCAATCAGCTGAGGCATAGAGAAGACCCAGTGTATCATTTGATGAACAAAATACATATACTTTTGGCAGCCCCCTTATATGTATTCCATTTCTGTATGAAAATTATGTATTTACCACTAATAAATACTGGAGATTAAAATATATCTGTTGACTACAGGACAGGGTCTTAAATGGTAGGAGAGTATCAATGTTGCATACAATGAGGCCAATTTACTAAAGGAGTTGACAATTTTTACTAAAATAATTGTGGTAATATTTTCTTTAATTATTCAGTTTGACAGTGGAAGTAAATATTCACACATTTTTTTTTCTGTGAACAACGTCCTCACAATGAAGAGGAAATCAGTCTAATTATGTCAATTTTTACCATGCAGAAACTGATATTTTGCACTTTGATGTTGGTTTTCCCCTATTTTCCATTAATACAAACCTTCTATTGTAATATTCTTTTTAAGGTGTATAAAAGGAAAACTGAAGCTGCTAAAAAAGAATATTTAAAAGCCCTTGCAGCCTATAGAGCAAGCCTTGTGTCCAAGGTAAGTAAAACAAATATACCTAAATGTATATTAGTCCCATGGTACATGTATATGTGTGGTATGTATTTACAGGAAAGATTACTTTGGCAATAAAAAATGTAAAATTTAAAAATGTTGCAAAATTTTTTGATAGCCCGTGACCGGCAGTTACAAAAGCACTTGGACCTCACTCTTCAAAAGGTTGAGCACCTATAGCCTAAAGACTATAATTTTGATTATTACATACATATAAGAGCTTAAAAGATAAGTTCACATTTAACAAAAAATAATAAATGCAAATTTTTTTGCAGATAAAAAAAAGTGCATTTTTAATTGTTTTTGTTTTTGGAGCCTCTAAATCATTGCACCAGTCATCAACAGATCGCTGGTACCACGCAGGACTAGGATTTATCAGTGTATCTGTGTGCCCATACAGGCAAGCAGATACAATCTGACAGGAGTAGAAAAAGAACTACTACAGTGCTCCACAGCGCCATGGTAGTTCATTGAAAACTACAAGCTGAAACCTTGTAGTTTTCCATTCACAGAACACTGTAAATGAGTCACGCAGCCAGGCGCGTTTTTTTTAAATCGTGACAGCTAATGGGGGGAGAAGCCCGCTCGCTAGCTGTCAGATTGGGAAAGGGGGTGTGTGGGGGCCGTTCCGTTCATAACATGTTACACCCTGAATATGGATGTAATATGTTATGAAAGGTGAACTTAATCTTTAACCGCTTGCTGGCCAGCCGCCATCATTATACTGCGGCAGGTTGGCACGGCTGCGCGAATTGCCATAAGTGTACGTCAGGTGCTTTAAGAACAAATGCAGGTGCGCACGTGCCGCTGGAGGCGTGACACTGGAGCCGATGTGCGTGGCCAGCAAGAGAGATCTGCCGTTCCTAGTGATCAGCAACAGAGATCTCTCTCTACTCCTAGTCAGTCTACTCCCCCCACAGTTAGAAATACCTCCCTAGGGAAATGTCACTGGTTCCAAAAAAATGTCCGATCTGTCCGCCACAATGTCGCAGTCCCACTAAAAATTGCTGATCACCTCCATTACTAGTAAAAAAAATAATAATAAAAATGCTATAAATATATCCGCTGTATAGTAGACGCTATAACTTGTGCGCAAACCAATCAATATATGCTTTTTGCGATTTTTTTAAAAAATTTTAACAAAAAGATGTTGAAGAATACATATTGGCCTAAACTGATGAAGACATTTTTATTACATTTTTTTGTAATTAATTTTAGCAAAAAGTAAAAAAATTTTTTTTTTTTTCAAAATCGTCAGTCTTTTTTTGTTTATAGCGCAAAAAAATAAAACTGCAGCGGTGATCAAATACCCCTCAAAAAAAGCTCTATTTGTGAGGAAAAAAGGACATGAATTTAGTTTGTGTACAGCGTTGCATGACTGTGCAATTGTCAGTTAAATCGACGGAGTGCTGTATCGCAAAAAATGGCCTGGTCATTAAGGGGGTAAATCGGGGCTGAAGTGGTTAAATATTTTTACATTATAGCCTTTTTTGTGAATTACTGACAGCCGTTATTGGTTTAAGTTTACCCAATGCTGAAGCTAGACTAAAATTAACAGTTCAACCAATCAGATTACTCTTCACTGAAGTCTGATTAATTTAAAATCCAATCTAAAGCCCCATACACACGCGTGGATTATCCGAGGACCAGGTCCGTCAGACCATGTCCGTCATACTTTGTCTGATGTTGGTTTTGCGTACACACGGTCGGACAAAGTTGTCGGAAAATCTGATCATTTTGAACGTGGTGACGTTTGTTGCCTACGACGGGACTACGTAGAGGCTAGTAGCCAATAGCTTTGGTCTTGTAATGTGATCTGAGCATGCGTAGCACTTTGTCCGGTCGGAATTCGCTACACACGATCGGATTTGGTGTGATCGGACTTTGTTGTCAAAAAATCTATCCAGCAGGAGATAGGACTTTGTCCGTCAGGCAATCTGATAGAAACTGTCCGATGGTGCCTACACACGGTCTGATTTTCCGACAACATTGTCCGATAGGACAGAATCCATCGGAAAATCCTACCGTGTGTATGGGGCTTAATTGGTTGCTGCACTGTGCTCTTGACCTGTTTCCATGCTAAATTAGTTTATTTATTTGAGCTTTTCTCTAAAACTACCTCTAATAAATAACATTGTACAGTGTATTGTATATTGTTTATTCTTTGGATCACTGGCTTTCTTGTGTCACAACATCAGTAAAATAGATGTGACCTGCATGTTAAATTATGGCCATTAAATCAGTAATAAAGCAAAAAGCAAATGTGGTGGCTGCATTTTTTTTCTAGGTTTTCTTTCCCTTCCTTTCTCCTGGTGATCTGGCCAGCAAGACTGTTGTTTTCCAAAAGAACAAGCTATCTTGAAGTTGTAGCAGTTAGAGGGATGAGACAAACTATTTAACTGACATAATTATATAAACCCCCACTCCGCTCTACATAGTGTCAAAATCCCAAAGTCAAATATTATACAGTATCTCCCAAAAGTGTGTACACCCTTCACATTTTTGTAATTTTTTTTTTTACATTGTTTCATGTGACAACACTGAAGAAATTACACTTTGCTACAATGAAGTGTAGTGTACAGCTTGTATAACAGTGTAAATTTGCTGTCCCTTCAAAATAACTCAACACACAGCCATTAATGTCTAAACCGTTGGCAACAAAAGTGAGTACACCCCTACAAAATGTCCATTTTGTTTAGGTACAGCATCGCAAGACCACGCAATTGTCAGTTAAAGTGACGCAGTGTCGTATCGCCTGGTCATTAAGGGGGCAAATCCTTCCTGGGCTAAAGTGATTAATAATATTTATTACTTTTTTTAGAGTTTATATATTTAGATGTTTTTATTTTTTTCCATTATTTGTATAAAACATTTGTATTTTTTTAAAACCAAGTTTGCAGAGCATTCTGGAAATTCCAAAAAGCTAATTTAATCCTGCCTGCACTTGTCTTCTTTTTTTTTTGTGAGACACAAGCCACTCTTCGTCCAAACAATGAGATGTTGATCATCTGTATTTGAGTCAACCAGCTGCATTTATAATCTGTTATCTTGCTATTCAGGTCTATTCACAACAGAGTCTATGCAGGACATTCTAATATTTGAGCCTTAAAAACACCTTGAATAATAATGTTGCTTTCTATACTTTCTGGCCATTTATTTTTACAGTATTTTACATTTACATGGTTAAACAGAAATAATGAATTGTGTTGTCTGGTCCTGAACATAATAAATAAGGAAAATGTATGCAAAATAGTACCAAAAAATCATCAGTTTTTGTGTTGAATGACTTATGCTTAATACGGGTTCCATTTTTTTATACATGTGTATCTTCCATAAAAATGGAAGGACTGCTTAGATGACTGCCCTACACACCGGTAAACAGCAGTACATAACAGTACATATACCATTGTATTTTCAGTTGCAGTGTTTTAAGAAAAAAATTACTTACCTGTAAGGTACTGGTAACATCACTATGCCATACCGCTGCATCCTAAGATAGCTGTACAAAGTCCCACAAGCGTGGGCTTCTGCATTACATCGATTTACTAGTAATTCTGGCAAATGCCTTGATGGCTAGTTTACTAGGCCAGGTTATATGAAAAATAAATTAGTTATTGTAATTGTATAGTGTTAACACGTCTGGATGTAATTTGCTTTTAACTACTGTATGTACTATTTACTGTACATTTCAGAATCCTCTGATATCACACTATTGAATTATTGTATATACATTGTATAACAATACAGAGATTTTGCTAACTATCTATTTTGCTTAATTTGTGTTACAGGCTGCAGCTGAATCTGCAGAAGCTCAGACAATTCGCTCTGTTCAGCAAACACTGGCATCAACCAACCTCTCATCATCTCTTCTTCTCAACTCTTCATTATCCCAACATGCATCTGCATCTGTGGCAGCCCAAAACCTCCAGCAATCGCTCCCAAGGGCGATTGCGCCTAAACCTTTAAACATGAGACTACCATCTAGCCAGATTGTTACTTCAGTTACCATTTCACCAAACATGCCATCAAACATGGGAACTCCTATAATGAGCTCCATGGGTTCACCTATGGTTGCCACTCCATCTTCTCAAGTCAGCCCCTCCCTGCAGAGCCAGCAGCATCACCTCCAACAGTTGCAGCAGCAACAGTTGCAGCAAATGCAGCAACAGCAGCTTCATCAGCACCAAATGCACCAGCAGATCCAACAGCAAATGCAGCAGCAGCATTTTCAGCATCACATGCAGCAGCAGCTTCAACAACAGCAGCAACAGCAGCAGCTACAACAACAAATGCAGCAGCAGTTGCAGCATATACATCTTCAGCAGATACAGCAGCAACAGCAAATGCAACACATTCAGCATCAGTCTCAAATGTCTCCACAGCAGCAATCACCTGGTCCTTCCCAGCCGGGAGTACCTACCCAAATATCATCACCCATTCCACATATCAGTAGCCCTCCTCCTGCATCCCAACACCACCAGCCATTGATACAGTCCCAGGCACAGACTCAAGTGCTCTCCCAAGTCAGTATTTTTTAATCCTCCCGCGATCTTATCGCAAATATATTCATCTCTTTAAGAGAAGGTTTATAAGCTGTAAATTGTCTAAAAGTGTTACGCAAGAATGCGTAACAGACCAGGTGAAATTCCTAAATGTCTATTAGATAGGCAATAAAGAACAATGGAACCTGTATCATATTTTAGTATCTTCTTAACTAGCTCTCTGGAAACTAAAGAAAGCTGCCCTTTTTCTTTTTCACTTGGATCCTTTTTAATTTATTAAAGCTTTTCCTAAAATATGTGAATTGTACGCTCTGAGAACCCAACAGGAAAATCACTAAAGATGACTATGAAAAGTAGGAGTTGACCTTAGCATGCCATAAGATACTTTGGAGGACATTGGTGCATTGTCAGCATTGGAAAATCAACAAGGGCCAAACACGCAGCTGTAACTACCTGTAGAGTGATAATCATTCAAGAGCATTCGTATTACATATGTAGTTAATGGCATTTTTGTCATTTGATGTAAATTGCAAATTATTGCCAAAGCTCTTATTTTTTTCCTTTTTTTTATCTATACTAAATTAAGAAAAGAACTATCATTAGCAACCAAAATGTGGGTTTCCGATACACTGTAATAGTATATTGATTGGTTTGGTGTCCCACCATGTTCATATAAATTTGAAAACAAATGTGAATATACCATGCTTAAGTGACCCCTTTCTTATTAAAATAATGTATTTTTCAAAGGGAAATGCACTTAATAAATGGATATTCTAGGAGCTAAAGTTAACAAATGCTACAAGTACTGTATGATCAGTAAAATATTTAAAAAGGGTACTCTATGTAAGGTGTATATATTTTCTTTCTGAGTTGTATGTTTTAAATAATTTGTTGTAAAATGTTTTCATAAACAAGGCTTTAATGTAACACTGGTTACAGAACCATTAATTGCTACATCGCTTATTGTGTTTTTATGCTGTTTTATACTTTTTTATGAGTTCTGATAGCAGCAGTTAAGTTGTTTGTATTTTGCTTAACTGAAAAAAGAATGCTTTTATCTTGCAATAGAATAAACACAATTCTGTAATAGATTGCATGATGATTATTTATTTATATTTTTGCTTTTAGGATTTTTCCATGTACCAATTTGTTTTTCATTTTAATGCCTTATAGCTGATCAATCAGTCAAGGTATAGGTATGTGTATGATTTTGTCATATGTGCTCAAGTGAAAAAAAACAAATATATGAGAGGAGTTACTATTGAAGTTGTCCAGTCATTATTATGTAACTTTTATAATGTTTTTAAATGCTTTGATTGGCTGGCAAGAAAATCTACTGCCTAAAGAGAATTCCTGTATTTAAGACACCCCTTACACAATTTTGTAAGAAACATATTTTCTCTGCTTTTATTACTACCTTTTTTTTTTCATGAAAGATTGCAGAGCTTGTAGGATTTCTCAAACTCGGAGGGGAGCAAAGCAGCCAATGTATATGTGCTGCTGTATGCCTTATTGCTTTCTATGTAGTGGAGACATCATGGTGTTAAAGCAAATAGGCTGTTCACTTTGAAGAGGAATTTTCCCTTAGCTTAGTGAATGTGGTAAAAATTCACTTTGCAAAAAAAAGCCAGGCACACGCAAGAAAAAAAAATAACAACAGAAAAAAAACATTTGATTGGATGACGGAAGTCAGAAGAGCTTCACCTTATTAACTAAGGGAAAGGAAATTTACTTGCAAAGTGAACAGCCTATTGCCATTAGCAAATAAACCCGTATACAATGCCAATAAAGCCTGCAACAGCTCTGTTCACTCAAGGTGCTCACAATGAAGATCTGAAGCTAGCTTAAACTAAATGCTGTCAAGACTAAAAATAATGGGAAATCCCAAGTTTTAGGTTATGACTAGAACAAAAGCTGAGGGTAATCTTTTGCATCAGGACACCTATTTTGGTGAGAACTGTCTGAGGACTAAATTCCCCTAACTTTGTTACATCTCTGGTAAAGGAATGAAAAAACAGTGTAGAGGGTAGAGTGTGGTATCAATCTTTCCGCCAACCTCCTAAATATCACTAAGACAAAAAGATCTGTGCATTTTGTGAATCATAACCCCTCGTGGACTATGGAGGCAGACCACATATTGAACTGTGATTAAAAGGTAATATTTTTATTATAGAAACAATTCATAAAAAGGACACGTGCTAATAAAATTACATTTCAAAAAAATATCAGTACATGCAGTCCTAATGTTGTACTTAATATACCCTGTAACCATCAGATGTATCTAAAGGGCTGGCATTGCAGAGGGCAGGATCAGCCCAAATGCATTTCCTTGATGATACCCAGCATGTTTCAGTCCTTTCTCTGGGAAGATGATGGTTATTTGTACTTCTAAAACCATTAATGACATCAAAACGTATACATTTTGTACATATGTGTCATTATAGCAAATCATATTATTTGGCTGCTACTGATACAATAATCAATCATATAAATGCACATGAACAGTAGAGCCACAATAGATCCTGCTTACTAGGATGACTGCACGACAGGGCCTGTATTAAGAGACAAGGGGGTAGAGCAGCGACCAAATGTAAACTCGCAAAGACCACAGTAGGGGCAAAAAAGGCCTTGACATTGCCAGCGCACTGCCACACGTGTCTGTAAATACAGGGATAATGATAATGGTCTGATGTACAATTCAAACAAGTAGGGGGAGGGGGGCCGCAAAGCTCCATATGGATTTAATCAAAAAAAAAACATGTTCCCTCAACGGATAATAAAGGATTATATATGCACAAGTATGTCATTTAATACTAGGGAAACTGAAAATGTTGATAGTAGTCACACTCCCAAATCCATGAAGTTGTTAGACAATATTTACAAATCCTCCAATTCCATACCCTCAATGTGAGAAGGACCTAGGCATCAAAAACAGCATATCAGTGTGTTACCTTGTGTTAAAGCGGAAGTAAATCCATCCATTTAGCCGTTTAAAAAACAGTTACATATCCGGCAGGTGCCAGAAATGTAACACTCTGATTGGTTGTGCTCTCAACCAAACTGTCAAACCATCCAATGGCTGGTGTCATCACTAATCACATGTGCAGTATCATGGCAGTTGTAGATTAAACAGAGGCCAAGATGGCAGTTTTCTTGGCTGAAAACGATAGGCGGGTTTAGTTCCACTTTAAAAGTATTAACAAGAGACCACAATCGGTCCACAAATAGCAGAGGCTGATCAATGGGGGAATAAAAGCTTAAATAGTACCTGCCATGTGGGAGGGGAAGGGAAAAGAAAACTGGAGGGGAGGGAAAAGGAGCAATTAGGGCATCAGCGTAAATGCCTGCAGCCATGCACCAGCGCCAAGGCGCCGCCTCAAGAGGACATGCCAAGAACAGTGCTCGGGAGGGGTCCCTCTGCAAATCGGCGCAATCCTGCCCCAAGAGGCGGGATGATGTCACACATCATCATGCCACCAATACACATGAGGCCGGCCAGAATTGGGATGCAAGCAACCAGGGTGGGAAAAGGAAGCTGCATACACCCCTCCCGGCCTGAATGTTTGCATAGGTGGTAAAAAATGGGTCACCACATGATGTATACATATTCACATACTAGTCATTCTGGTTTTCTTTGTTCGCTCCCCTGCTTAACTACCCCTTCCCTTTTTTTTTTTTTTTCTGTATTTGGTATAGTTTGTATTTTGTGGACATTCTATATACTATGTAGTTTCTGTAAAATTTGAATTGATGATTATATGGTCTTTATTTTCTTTATTAATATTTTCTTTTATTTATTTTAGCATGTGTGGCCCCTGTTACTTAGATATATGTAATGATGGTCTTCCAATTGTTTGTTGTTCTTTGTTCACTGTAACTGTACAGCCATACTGGTGGTTTGGTTTTTGCGATGGCTTAACTGTATGGCTTTCTTCTGTTGGTTTGAGAGGAGGGGATGCTGTGGTCATGGTTGTTGTGTGTACCGCCTGACGTGCCCGATTTTTCCTGTTCTGTATGACCGGGGTTGGATCAATACAGGCTAGGGGTGAATGTATGCAACTTCCTTTCCCCATCATAGTTGTTTGCATCCAACTTCTGTCCGGTATGCATTCCACTCAGGAAAATGAAACTCTGCATGCTCTCCTCCAATGATCAGACTTGTACTGACATTCCCCGGCTGCACAGCCATTCACTGGGAAGCTCAGTGGGGTATGTAGTCTGCATAATGTCATAGAATTTCATCACATAGGGGACAGTCGCCTATGCGATGATTTGTTGGTGACAGCTTCTCTTTATTGAGATATGCAGGGTATTTCACTGAATGTTTTGCAATGCAGATCGCATTGCAAAACATCCTACACTGGCAAAGCGAGCCGGGGCACCGAGAACATGACCCGGAAGTGACTTCAGAGATGTCGCTTTCCGGTCACTGCAAGTGGGGGAGGAGAGCGGATGTGTATCTGCTCTTCTCCTTCCCCTCTACCCACCATCACCAGCCATGACTGTCCTGGGTCTGCTGATGGATAAGTGGAGCCCGGTAAGCATGGTGAGAGCACGCAAGCAGGGGGGCGCCGGTACCGGGGGGGTGTGAGAGCGATCGGGCAGCAGCGACGCCGCCTGAATGCTCTCACCTGACAGGCAGAAGGCTGCCTGTCCATTTCACACACAATCCCAGTGTCTGTACGACGTACGGACCTGGCGGGGAAATGGTTAAGTGGTTCCAAAGCCTAAACAGTCTAGCATTAAGGTAAAAAATTATTAGTGATAAGTATCCCCCCTCATTACCCTCTTTTACTTACCTGAGCCCTCATTCAGTCCAGCAATATTCATGTCTGCAGCTATTCTCTCTCTTCACTTCCTGGTCTCACAGGCTTTGCTGTGGCTCCAGCTGCTGCTCACCAAAGCCAGTGATGAGGGAATGGGGGACAGTGCCAACTCCCTATGTCTGTGTCAATAGAAGCAGACAGTGAGGCTCAGGAGTGAGCCCATGTGAGTACTCTAGAGGAAGCAGCTTCCTATGGGGACACTCATTGGGGAGGAAGAGCCAGAAGCACTGGCGGGATACCTGTGAAGGAGATTTGGGCGGCTCTGTGAAATTAAATTAAAGCAGGTAGGTATAAACCTGCTTGTAAATTAAATATAAAAAAACTAAGTTGGGTACCTGGTAACTCTTTATCTAAGAAGTCTTCCAGGGCAGCATCTTAGAGATAGGCTCCTCCTCCCTGAAACAGGAAACACGTTAGTCTACCATTATAAATTTGTTAGCCTTACCTGCGTGCCTCAGTTATATTAAAACATTAAAGGAACTCTCAGTAAACTAAAGCTTCCCCACTATACCTGGTATTATCGCTTTAGGGTGGGAACTAGTGCTACCCTGGAAGACTTCTTAGAAAAAGAGTTACCAGGTACCTAACTCTGTTTTCTCCAATCGTCTTCCAGGGCAGCATCCGAGAGGATTGTATCAAGCAATACTTACTAGGGTGGGGATAAAGACTGGAGCACCTTGCGACCAAATGCCTCATCTTGGTCAGACAGCTGGTCTATACGATAGTGCCTTGTGAAGGTACTGCAGCTCGACCATGTAGCTGGCCTGCAGATCTGCTTCGGAGTTGCCCCTGCTTTCTCTGCGACCGAGGTTGCCCAGGCTCTGGTTTCATGTGCTCTGATCCCACTTGGAGGGTGAGGTTTTGTGCCTCATAGGCCGTCTGTATGGCAATTCTTATCCATCTGCTGATTGTGTTTTTCAGTGCCTGTTTTCCTTTGTTGGCTCCTGCATAGTGAATGAATAGAGATGTAGTTCTTTGCCAATCCTTCGTTCTCTTGAGGTATGTTTATGAGTGTATTTCTTGCATTTGGCTTGTGTCTCCTTTCTTGCTGACCATAGATTTGGGAACATCATGGAAAATGCTTGGTTTTTGCTCACTCTTCTGGCCGATACCAGGGCCACTAGAAGTGCAGTTTTTAGAGTAAAATTTTTGTCTGAGCTGTCTTCCATTGGTTCGAATGGTGGAGAGAGAAACCCTCTGAGCATTGTGGACATATCCCATGTGGGAGTTCTGTCAATTTTTGTAGGTCTAGCTCCGTTTAGTGACATTAGGAATCACTTTATTAGCGGATCCTCTGCAAGAACTGTTAGGATTATCCCTCTGTCAGGAATATGTTTGTTGCTATTCCAGGAGACAAACTTTTTCCTCACTTTCTCGTAGATTGCTCTAGTCACGGGTTTCCTGTTGTCTAGGATGGTGTTGATCACTCTGTCTGACAGCCCTTTGATTTGCAGTCTTACCCTTTCAGTAACCAAGCCGAAAGCTTCAGGATTCTGTGGTTTGGGTGGTTGACTGGTCCCTGTGATAAGAGATCTGGAAGGTCCGGCAGTGTCAGTTGTAGCTGGATGCTGAGGTTCTTCAAGTGGCTTAAGCATGCTCTTTTGGGCCATTACGGTGCTATGAGTATCCCTGTTGCTTTCTCTACCTTGATTTTTGTAATCACTGTTAGTATTATGGCAGTTGGAGGAAAACACAACTGCCATCCCCAGCTTTGGCAGAAAGCATCTACTCTGCTGTTGCCATCTGTGGGATCCAGTGAAAAGAACATTGGTAATTTTGTTTGTCTTGGAGGCTAACAAATCTACCTCAGGTACCCACCATGTTTGCAAGAAGGTTGCATGGTTTAGTGACCACTCTGTCTGTTCTATAGTTTTCTGGCTCAGGAAGTCTGCCAGCGTTTAGGTATGCCACTGTTGTGGTGTTGTCTGATTGAACCCTTACGTCTCTCCCCTGTATCGCTGGTTGGAAGGCTTTTAATGCTTCTTCCACAGCTTTTAGTTCCCTCATGTTTGAGGAGGCTTGGGACCACTTGGAGTTCCATTTCCCCTGAGTGCAGAGCTCTTACATGTGTGCACCCCAACTTAGGGCCCTGGCATGTTTGGTAATCCTGACAGGGCTGGATTGAGCCCATCTGCGGGGACAGAATATAATTCTGTAAAGGTCTTGTGTGAATCTGCACCCAGGTAATGGCTGGGATTGAAGACGTCATCAGTCCTAGCACTGCCATTCCTTGTCTGATCAGTGATAGTTGGTCCCCATTAGAGAGGCTATTGTATGTTATTTTTTTCGCTTTTTTTCCTCCGTTGGGAAGGTTTTGGTTAGTCTGGAGGCCAGTACATAACCCAAGTACACAACTCTCTGGCTTGGGGTCAGCTGCGATTTTTCTGTATATATTATCCACCCCAGGTTTTGTAGATAGGACATAGTTGTGCGCAGGTTGGTCTCTAGGATCTCCGCTGAATCTGCAAAGAATAGTAGATCATCAAGGTATGGTATTATGCCAATGCCTTGTTGTCTTAAGCCTTTTAGAGATTCTTCCATTATCTTTGAGAAGATTCTGGGCACAGAAGAGATGCCCAAAGGGAAAGCCGTATATTTCAGGTGTAGGGTAGTTGCCTGTCCCTGAATTGTGAACCTTCAAATTTTTGATGACCTTCCTTTACGGGGACATGTAGTTAGGCATCCTGTAGGTCTATTGTGGCCATGAATATTCCTTGTGGTAGGATATTTCTGACTGACTCCATACTGAATTTTTTGTATTTTATTCTTCTGTTGAGTGGCTTGAGGTTCAGTATGAGCCTCAGCTTCCCCGACATTTTGTTCTTTGCAAAGACATGCAAATAAAACCCCATTTGCTCCTCTTTTTGAGGGACATGGCAAACTTTCTGATTCAGTAGTTTTTCCAGGGACTCTAGAAAGGCCTTTGCCCAATCTTTGTCCTTTGGTAGGATCGTTACTAGGTACTTGGTTGGGGGGCGGGTGGAAAATTCTATTGCGTAGCCCTTTGCTATGGTGCGGAAGATGAATTAGGTTTCTGGCGTCTGCTCCATCTTGGTACTGGCCTCCATGAGGGAGATGAGCGGAGACAGACTGCGGAGTGCAGTGGTCGCCATTCGCGGTGCTGCGAATGCAAGTGGGCCGGTGAACAGGTGGGCAAATCAGCGGGAGAGAGGCTGTGCGTGTCTGCCGCTCACAGACGATTGGTGGTCAGATGCTAGGTGCCTCCACCAGCAAAGAGACTGGTGTCCAGGGGAGAAAGCCAGTGCATGCGTTCCAGCTTGGGGGGATGGTTTATGACCCCTGAAGGGGTGAAAACACAGACAGAGCGATTTTCTCAAATTGCTGCCCCTGCTCGCCCTCCCAAGGCCCCCTGGGCTGGATGGGATGCTAGACAAACGTTTTTGCAGCTCCTTTGGGTCCAGGGGAAACAGAAAACAAAACAACTGAGGCACGCAGGTAAGGCTAACAAATTTATAATGGTGGACTAATGTGTTTCCTGTTTCAGAGAGGAGGAGCCTATCTCTTGGATGCTACCCTGGAAGACAATTCGAGAAAATCACTTTTACAAATCTATTTTATAACAACTGCTTTTTTAAAAGGACAAATTTCTAAATGTATACAAATCTGCCCACATTTCTCAATATCCTAAACTTATCTGCCTATATAACTGCAACTTCCCACGCTGTCTAGCAGCCCAGCTGTCCGGACTCCTGTTATAGTCTATAAAAAAATAATGTGGGGGGGCGTGGCTTGGACGGGACACGGGATGGCTGCCTAAGTTCAGAGCTCCCGCACTAGGAGGACGAAAAAAGCCCTTTATTCAAAGGAACCAGAGGTGCACTGAACATGGGCAGGTCGAATAGGAGCACATCGACCCCCCGCACTGCGAAGGACCCCGGGACGCAGCCGAACAACCACATCCCGGAGATGTTTCGCTCCCGCCCGGCGGGCCAGCACGTGGAGACGCAGGCCTCACAGGCCCCGCAAGCGCCGCAGGCCGCATCCCCGGACTCGATTAGGAGCGCCGCCGACCGGGCGCCGGACGGACCCGCGGCACCCAGCCTCTTAGACCTCCAGAGAGACTTACAAAGTGTCGCCCTGGACATTAAACACACCCTAACGGCGGCAATCGCGGAACTAAAGACGGACATCCATGCGATGAACCACCGCCTGGCAGAAGTAGAAGATTCCTCCCACCTGCAGGCCGCAGCTATCAGGCAAGTACAAAAATCGTACGACCTGCAACTTCCCCACATATTTGAGCTCCATAGACAGGTGGAAGAATTAGATAATAGGGGCCGCAGGCATAACATTAGACTGAGAGGGGTCCCCGAGAGTGTGGATTCAGCTATATTGCCGCAAACTGTCTGCGCCATCTTTAATAACCTGCTAGAACGCCCAGCTGACACCCCTGTTGAAATGGAGCGTATCCACCGTGCACTGAGACCCCCTCCTCGTGAACCTGACCCCCCCAGAGACATTATCTGTTGTATAGTTAATTTTCCCCTCAAGGAGGAAATTCTCAGGAAAGCAAGAGAACGGGGACGTGTGTTATTTAATGGGACAGAAATCAAACTCTTTCAGGACCTCTCACAAATTACCCTGCAGAACAGACGTACCCTGCGCCCCCTACTGGACGTGCTACGCTCACGAAATATCCAGTACAGATGGAAATTTCCATTCTGCCTGTCCGCCACCGCCAGAGGTCGCACAGCACTCCTCCGAACCCCGGAAGACTTGCCCGCCTTCTGTGAGCAACTTGATATACCGCCAGTTGCTATTCCAGAGTGGTACTCCTTCTACTTTCCCACTGAACCATGGAAGTCAGTGTCACACAACGCCTCACCCAAATCCCAGCGATCACGCTCCAGACGCCGCAGACTGGACCCCACTTCTCCTGGAGACCGCCAACCAAGAAGGGACTTTCCCGCACACAGCGCGATTCTTGCTGCCACCCCAAGACGGGATTACCAAGATGACTAAGGCTTCACTCCACTCCATCTCTCATGCTTGAAACAGTAAACAGACTCTGTCCCAATTGACTCCTGCACAGATCTCTGGCCTACATGCTCTCCCCCCCTGCTTTGGACCACGGCCGTTTGTCTCCCTACTCCCCCCCCCTCTCTTCTTTGTATTTTTTTCCCCCCCCCCCTTTTTTTTTTTCTTTTTGTTTTTTCTCTTTTTGTTTTAGCCTCGACGATGAAGGTCTTCCAAAGGACTCCTTCCGTATCCCCACAGATGCAGTTTCCTTTCCTTGGACTTGGATCCGGAACTTTAATCAGCCTCGACAATCCACAAAGAAGCTCTCCGCAGATGACCCCGTCAGCATCCTCCTAGCTGTAGCCTTGCCCTACTTGAATGCAGGTACTGTTATCACCCACCTATCTGCTTCGCATCAGAACTTACACACGGAATGGGGACTAACTAAATGGTCAGAACCCTGCCACTAGCACACTTGCAGCCAGAACTGTTTTGTCAACTATGCCTTCACTGCACTCCCCTTCCCCCCCCCCTTTTTTTTTTTTTTTTTTTTTTTTTTTTATTTTTTTTTTTTCTTCCTTTTTAATTGTTATTTATCCCTTAAGGACTGTAGGTGGTATTGATCTCTGCAATAAGGTATTGGTTTAAATGTAGCCCTGTCAGAACTTGGGCGGTAAGGGAAACCTGAGCCACGTCACTTTCGGTTTCCCATGCACAGGGGATCTGAAACTGACGTCAACTACCCAAACATCCCCCCCCCACGTTATTACAGATCCCCCCCCCCCCCCCCCCCCTTTTTTTTAATTTTTTTATTTTTTATTACCTATGACTAATGCATGAGAGCACTTAGAAAATCAGTGGAACTGGTTTACTCTTTCACCATGTGGTTAACATGTTTACGTTACTTGTTATTAAATGTTTAACGGTTTATCTCCGTATATTTTCACTCCCACCTCTCGCAGTAGCGACACCTCTATCCAAGCATTCCTCCTCACAGACCTTGCCCCGGATCATTACAGGATACTCCCTCACCCATCACACACTATCCTTTGACTGAGCTGCCTATCTTGTTCGTCCTCCTCAATGCGGCCTCTCATGACCCTTTCCAAGCTCATAGACCCCACACAGCTGGTCACATAGACCAGAGCTGACAACCCGGCTTCCCCATACTAGGTGGATAGGCTTGCCCTAGGTCACCTCCGGTATACACACCTATCGGAAACCCAGTTGGGTCTCTGAGAATACTTTCCCACAGCATACTCACCCACTTCGACCCTAATCTCACCTCCCCCTAACCTCCTCCTCTCCCGCTCTTCTCCCTCCCTACCTACATCACTCCTTCCCTCCTCCTCCCGCAACCCCTACAACCTCTCCGCCTCCCTCTATAGCTGGGGCCTCTTCTCTCCCCCTTCCCCCGCTACTGGGACACAGAACAGTCCCTACAGGACACAAAGCCTTTATAGCACAACGAGCTACCCAAACGGTCTAATACTCAAGAACCCTAAGACCAACAAAATGCAAAAGGAAACATCCACTAAAAAACAAATTACGCTGAAATGTCTGTCTCTTAATGTAAAAGGCCTAAACCTTCCAGAAAAAAGATCACAGGTTCTCTCTGCCTTGACTAAACACAAAGCTCACTTTTTAATGTTACAAGAGACTCACTTCCGCTCCGACTCAATTCCCAAGCTAGCAAATCACATATACGACCGTGCACTCCACTCTACCAACCCGACCTCCAAAACTAAAGGGGTATCTGTTCTCATTTCCAAACAGGCTGATTTCCAGCTAACTGACTCTTTAAGAGACCATGACGGTAGATATATCTTTATTAAAGGCATATATGCATCCAAGCCAATCACACTAGCCAATATATATTGCCCGAACGAGCACCAGGTAACATTTTTTAAAAATACATGCGATGTCTTGTCCACGTTTCGGGAAGGAATGCTAATTTTGGGCGGAGACTTTAATGTACCACTCAACCCAATACTGGACTCCTCTACAGGGACCTCCGCCCTCCCGTACCGTGCCTTAAGACAGATCAAACTCCAACTACAAAACTTGACCCTACACGACACATGGCGCACCACATTCCCGACAGACAAAGACTACACCTTTTTCTCTTACCCACATCAGAAATACTCTAGAATAGACTATTTATTCCTCTCGCAGACCGACCTCCCACTCCTCTCACAAGCCACAATAGAGCCCATGTATCTGTCCGACCACCACCCCATTACAATGACCCTTACTTTTCCCGACACTAAGAAAATTACCAAGACTTGGAGATTGAACCCGACTCTCCTCAAAGACCCAGAATCACTAAGGCAGCTGCACTCCCGTCTCCGTTTATATTTCCAGGAAAATTCCACCCCAGGCATTTCGCCTGTCACTGTCTGGGAGGCTCATAAATGCGTCATAAGGGGGAAGCTTATCTCCATGGCCGCAACAGCCAAAAGAAGACACCAGGAACTGATTAAATCTCTTATCGACAAAATCAATAGACTCGAAGTAGCACACAAACAATCAACCTCACAGACTACTCTCCAGGACCTCCTACACGCCCGCTCCTCTTTGCTGGATGAACTGGGGAAACGCACTAGACGTAGATACATTCTCCAGCAAAGGGTATTTTACGAACATGGCAACAAAAGTGGGAGACTATTGGCTCGCACGATACAGGCAGCTAAGGCTACGTCCATAATTCATAATGTTCGCGACAGCCAGGGCAAACTCCTTTCGTCCAATGAAGACATTGCAGCACACTTTGAAAATTTCTATTCGGCTCTCTACAATCTACCGACTAACGACGTAGGGTCCCCTGACGCACATGACCGACTTTCACAAATGAGGGAATTCCTGGATAGTTATAGCCCCAACCCAATCACCCCGCAACAAGCGGCGACTCTAGATCAACCACTAACCGCCGAGGAACTAAATCTCGCTATTAAACAGATGAAACCGGGTAAAAGCCCAGGACCTGACGGCCTCCCCCTTATCTACTACAAAAGCTTTCCCGACGTACTTTCTCCCCATTTACTGACAACTCTCAACTCTCTCTCAAACCCAACCACCCCGGTTGGCAACATGTTAGAAGCCCACATAGCAGTCATCCCTAAAGAGGGCAAGGACCCCCTACAAGTGTCGAACTACAGACCCATCTCTCTACTTAATGTGGATATAAAAATATATGCGAAGATGATTGCAAACAGACTGTCACCCCTTATCCCTGGCCTCATCTCACCTGACCAAGTAGGCTTTATACCGGGTAGAGAGGCCAGGGATAACACCATTCGTACACTAAACATTCAACACTGGCTCGCCACGACGGACTCCAAGGGATTTCTTTTATCACTCGATGCCGAGAAGGCGTTTGACAGGGTGGCCTGGGACTACATGCGGGAGGTACTAGGGACCATTGGCCTCCCTCCCCGCATGCTCGCATACATCAATGCCCTGTACACTAACCCGACAGCGAGAGTTAAAACCAATGGCCTCCTGTCAAACGCCTTCTCCATTAGCAACGGCACCCGTCAGGGATGCCCTTTATCCCCTCTGATATTTGTCCTGACACTAGAACCTCTTCTAAATAGATTGCGTGCCAACACAGATATACAGGGAATTGCCATCAACTGCAAAGATTATAAAGTAGCCGCATTTGCGGATGACATCTTATTAACACTGCAATCGCCTCGAACCTCGTTGCCAAACCTCTTGAGTGACATTAAAAGGTTTGGCCACCTATCAAATCTCAAAATCAACTACTCCAAATCTCACGCCTTAAACATCTCCCTGCCCCCACAAGAAGTACTTCACTGCCAAGAATCTTTCCCCTTCCAGTGGAAAAGAGAATCCATTACCTACCTCGGTATTCAAATCACCAAGAAAATATCAGATCTATACAACCATAACTTTCTAACAATACTATCAAGAATCCAGACAGATTTGAAGAATTGGGCCAATCTTAATGTGTCATGGTTTGGACGCTCGGCCCTGATAAAAATGATAGTCCTTCCACGTATTCTTTACCTCCTGCAGACGATTCCGATCCATTTACCCCCTTCTTTCTTTGCATCTTACAAGAAGACATGCACAACATTCATCTGGAAAAATAATGCCCCACGCATCAAATACTCCCGCCTGACATGCCCCAAGTCCAAAGGCGGAATTGCCCTACCTGACCTCCACACCTATTACCTGGCCTGCCACCTGACTAGACTGATGGACTGGAAAGCCCATAGAGAGGGGAAAACCTGGGTCACCTTGGAAAGCTCCTTTTCACAATACCCACTACATACTCTCCCTTGGCTCTCACCGAAATACTGGGCCTCACCCGTCAAGTCCCACCCGCTCATCTACCCCTCGTTGACAGCTTTCGAGAAAACAGTTGCCTCTCATCACATAACGACCCACTTAAGTCCACTGACACCCTTGAGGGGGAACCCAGACTTCCCCCCAGGGGAGTCGGATACGTTCTTGACACAGGAATGGCCACATGGTGATGTCTTAGCACATCAATTCTTCCATAAAGGACGACTGAGGTCGTATGACAACCTCAAATCCATGTCACGCACAAAAGATTTCCCCTTTTGGACCTGCAGACAACTGCGACATTTCTTAACCTCCAAGAACCAAAATAACTGTTGGACAAGACAACTCACCCCATTCGAGGCTCTTCACTCCCAAAAAGCACCACAAAGACACCTAATATCCTTAATCTATTCCTTGCTACAGGACGAGACCCGGCCCACACAGCCAGACTCCTCAAGACTCTCTTGGGGAAAAGACCTAAATCTGACGTTCACAGACGATGACTGGGAAACCATATGCTCACGTGCACACAAAGGAACATTAAACGTAGCAATCCAAGAAAACGGTTACAAAGTAATCACAAAATGGTACAGGACCCCCTCCCGCTTACACAAATTCTCTCCCTTAATTCCAAACCTATGTTGGAGGTGCAAAGGGGGAGAAGGATCCATGATCCACATTTGGTGGGAGTGTTCAGCACTCCAACCGTTTTGGAAGGAAGTACACTCCATAATAGCACAGGTCACCACCTACACTTTAGACTTTAATGCTGCTCAGTATCTCCTCCATCACACAACTCTACCTAATCAATCCTACAACAAATCACTGGCCATGCATATGGTTAATGCTGCTAGACTATGCATCCCTGCTCATTGGCGATCAACCGATACCCCAACCATCAGAGAATGGTTGTCGAGAATTGCTAAGATAGAGGAGATGGAAGAGCTGATATATACTTCACAAGACCGCTTACAGAAGTTTTCCTACACTTGGGCCTGCTGGACACACTTTAAATCTACAGAAGGATATAGATCCCACTTCCCTCAGTGATATTTTTATCCATGAACCGCTTGTGAAAGATCCTGTCATAATTGGTGCCGTGGCGTGGGACCAGGGGAGAGAGAAGAGGTCCCTTACCCTCTCACCCCCCTTCCTCCTTTCCTCCTCCTCCACTCTCCCGTAGGGCTCCCCAACCTCTCCCCCTCCTAACTCCCCCCCCCTCCTCTACCCAATCCTCCCTTTTCCTTCTTCTTTCCCACTTCCCGCATTCACCTCCCCCAATTCTTAGCACACTATCCAACAAATATACCTCATACCCCCAGTAGAGGCATCTACGTTCTATTATACCCTACGTACAAGGTTCATGTGCCCGTCGAGACTGTGGTCGGACCTGTTGAAAGTGGTCCCCATGGTCAACAACTACTGTCGATTAAACCTGTTTTCAAGTATATTGTCTCTTCTTAATGACATACGATTGTTGGTAGTACATGCAATGTTAAGTTTATCCTCACTAAGGGTTACTTTTGTTTAGCGGACCCTGTGTTCCCTCTCTCCATGACTGGTAGTATTGCCACATCTCTGTTCTTTATATGTACCTCCAATGTCTGTTACCATCATGGATGCTCCTTTCTTGTACCTGTTCATTATGTTGTATGTACACCTGTTTTATCCTTCAATAAAACTTTTTTGTGGAAAAAAAAAAAAAAAAAATAATGTGGAGGTGCAGGGCAGCCCAGCACTATAATTTTACCTCCTGAGTTGTAGAAAATGCAAGAAGGATGCAGCCATTGAAGGAGGTAAGCACACAAGGGCACAGTTAAGTGTAGTGGAGGGACTAGGCACTTTACTTTTCATTTTTTAACTTGTCCTTTAATATCTATGTATGCACAACCCATTTATGTTTTCAACACCAGGAAACCACAATGTCTTTCAATGTACCAATTCTGAAGCAAGATATAATCAAAGGGTTATTTTGTCTTCCAAATTATATAATGCAAAAAGTAATTCTTGCATGGTTTAAAAAAAAAAAAAAAAAGTTTCCTGCTGTAATAATCTAAATCCTTAATTTGGTTTTCCAACTTTGACAAGAAAAGTAGTACAGAAGATCTAGTTGTCATTGGCAATACAAATAATTTTATTCCTTTTAGTCTTAATAAAAGAGACCCATGGCTTGGATCACTGATTATCAGGGTACAAGTCATACAATGAAAACTTTCTACAATTACTGGATGCTAGTGACACATCAGCATTATAATACACACAAATTGATTAAAAAAGTTGTTCTGAGGTTATGTATAGTGTAGACCCTAGGCACATACTGTACATTTTTCTCCAGAAGGGAAAAAAAATCGACTTGCTTTATGAACTTCCCACAGTCACGATCTGACAAACCCATGGCACCAAGGAATGTACAGTTGTAAAGTTCAATCAGAGCAGATATAACTGAAAGTAATTACTCTGCCTGGTCATGGGAATTATATGTCAAAAGACTGTGTATTACTTGATTTACTTCAATTGTCAGTCTATGAAAGCAACCGTGTCCCTATCACAGCTCTGTATAATGGTATGTAGTCTGTATAATATCACAGAATGATAGAAAATAATAGTATAATACATCTTATGAGTAACTGTTACAGAACAGTACAGAGTTGAATGATGCTGTTGCAATTCTCTATTTTAACTGTAACACAAGAGTATACTGTATGAAGTCCATGTGGTTTCAAGTGCAGAGGTTACTCATCATCTGCCATTTTTAAACTTTGTTAGCTGGCATTGGCAACAGTCCCTTCTTATAACTATGGTCCACTGCAGATGTTTAGTTTCACTGTAAACAGTTCAACCCCGGCATGCATATGATAGTTCCATGTATGTCTCCTTGTATTCTATGAGAAAATGCAGGGATTAAGTCTATATTTTTACCTGCTGTGACACCTTGGTCCTTTTAAATCCTGCCCATGCTCACACTTGTTTTCATACCAGCCCAATTACCACTTAAGGACTGAGCCTCTTTCTGAGATTTGTTGTTTACAAGTTAAAAACATTTTTTTTGCTAGAAAGTTACTTATAACCCCCAAACATTATACATTTTTTTCTAACACCCTAGAGGATAAAATGGCATTCGTTGCATTACTTTCTGTCACACCGTATTTGCGCAGCGGTTTTACAAACGTACTTTTTTGGGCAAAAATACACTTTTTTGAATAAAAAAAAAATGAGACAACAGTAAAGTTAGCCCATTTTTTTATATTGTGAAAGATAATATTACGCTGAGTAAATTGATACCCAACATGTCATGCTTCAAAATTGCGCCTGCTCGTGGAATGACGACAAACTTTTACCCTTAAAAATCTCCATAGGCGACGTTTAAAAAAATTCTGTTGCATGTTTTAAGCTACAGAGGAGGTCTAGGGCTAGAATTATTGCTCTCGCTCTACAGTTTGCGGCGATACCTCACATGTGTGGTTTGAACACCGTTTTCATATGCAGACGCTACTCACGTATGCGTTTGATTCTGCACACGAGCTCGTCGGGACATTGTTATTCTTATTTATTTTATTTTTTATTTTTACACTGTTTTTAAAAAAAAATATTCACTTTTATTCCTATTACAAGGAATGTAAACATCCCTTGTAATAGAAAAAAAGCATGACAGGACCTCTTAAATATGAGCTCTGGGGTCAAAAAGATACACTAAAATGCAATAAAAAAAAGAAAAAAAATGTTGTCATTTAAGAAATTGAAAAAAAAAATGGCCCTTTAAGAGCTATGGGCGGAAGTGACGTTTTGATGTCGCTTCCGCCCTGCAATGATATGGAGATGGGTGAGGACCAATTTTCCTTGACTATCTGCTGCAGCCAATGATGTGCGTTCTGACAGTGGTGGGTGCTGGAGTGGTAGGATTCCTTCATCCACATTGTTATTGTGAATGGAACAATCTGTTATTTTTATTTTTTTTGTTCAGTCCAATGACTGAACAAAAAAAAACTAACCGTGTATGGCCAGCTTTAGAGATTGTTTTTCATACTGGTGCAGCTGTATTGCACTGGTTCACCCCACTTTCTTCTGTTAAAGAGGAAGTAAACCCTGATGGGTTTACTTCCTCTTTGTTTCCCTGCAAAGGTAAAGCATAATGGACTACTATGCATTGCATAGTAGCCCATTATGTGTCACTTACCTGACACAGGAGCCAGCGATGTCACCGCTGTCCCCTGTAGCAGGAAGCGTCCATCTTCCTTCTGGGTATCGCTGCTCTGGAGCTGTGAGTGGCCAGAGCAGCGATGACATCACTCCGGCGCATGCGCACGGGAGCCGTAAGTGACGGTATGTTTGCCTTCACTTGTGGCTCGCCCAGTATGCCTGCACCGTTGTCTATATGTGCCCTATTTTTGTAAAATATCTCCTCAACCGTGTAGGTTAAGGAGATATTTCTTGGACCTACAGGTAAGCCTTAATCTAGGCTTACTTGTAGGTCAAAGTGGTCTGTAAGGGTTTACAAACACTTTAATAATTTGGTGATCTGTGAGTTTCCTTTTTTGACCATTTTACTATACGGGACAGGTATTTTCATATACAAACACTGTGGAATCCATGCTGTCTCTTACATACTGATGGCCCGCCATATCAAACAAAATTCATTGGAGCTGCTTCATTCAAACATACCTTAAAGTAGAAGGTCCAAGGTATATAGAAGAAATAAATTGTGCTGGTAAATAAAAAATGTGAAAAGCAGCAACTCGAAGTGAAATACACACCAAACTAGAAATAAAAGGAAAAAAGAGCTGCGCTACAAAAGAAAAGGGAATATACACAATAAAGTAGAAAAACATGTGCCAATCAAATAAACACATATAATATTAATACTTGAGATTGACCTGCAAGGAAAACAATATAAGTGTATATGATCCAGTGAACACCCATATATGGAAAAATATTAAGTGAAAATGTATCTAATATGGCAAGTAATTAAATGGTGAACAAATGTCCAGTAATGGTAAACCTGTGAGAAAAATTAACATAAAGATCCCTGCAGCATCATTGAATAAAGTCTTTGCATAAAGGGTTATTTTCAAACGCAGAGTCTAAGTATAAAGACACCCTGTAAAAGAATCTTCCATATTGTGAGACACTGAATCCACCATCATGTGAACTGGAGGCTTACCAGCTAGACAAGCTGTGGAAACTTGTGACCTATACCCAGCCAGGGCTTTTGGGTCCTCCTCACACCACTGATGGTAACTGGACAAGCTGTGCAAGCTTGTGGCCTGTATTCTCCTTCATATACTACCCATCGCCGTCCAGTCTGCACTGCACATTCCCTATTTAACATTACCACATTCTGTGCTTTGTAAGCCACCTCAGACTGTATTAAACCGCACCCGTTTAAGCCAACGCCCAATATTTTACTCAAATTGTAGCACCCTCTAGTAGTGTAGATACTAGAGTGAGAGTTGTTAGTGTAGGTAAATTTAGGCCAGCCTGGCTAGCAGCTGGGTGACTCACAGGCAGCATCACCAAGAACTCCCTCTTCTTTCCAGAGCTCTCTAGAAGGTTCTGGGATGAGAGGAGGAGAAGGGAGGTGAATCTGTATTCTGAGGAGCCCTTGTCAATCCCCAACTTGGAATTGGCAGGGGGCAGGCCTCCCCAAATACCCAGGCTCAGCCCAGTTTGGGAGAAGTTGTCAGGTGGAAGAGTTGGAGATGGAGTACTGAGGCTGTCGGGGCCATGGAGGAAGCTCTCCAGTCTGAGGGGGGCAGTGACCTTGGGCCTGTGTGCGGATAGGGCTCTCTGAGAAAATGTGGAGATGTCCTGGACAGGAGGCACAGGAGGAGCAAGAGAGGACAGTGGGAGAGAGTACTGCCAGGCAAGTCTCCAGGGAGAGGAACCATTGGTTGCAGCCAAGAGGGCTGGTGAGTGGCAGGCACAGTCAGGAGGACTGGGGAGGCACACCTGAAAGGACTGGGAGAGTGCAGTTGGAGATGGGTGCAGAACCAGAGGAGAGGACTGTGGTGTTGTGGGCAGTGGAGTCAGGCAGCTGCAGCCAGGAGGGCTGGTAGGGCTTGACGAGGGCTGACTGGGATCAGTAGCCGCAATTGGGACAGCTAGTACCAGAACTTACTATTTTCTTTTTGCTACACCATAGGGGCTCTTGGTCCCTGTCTGTGAAGTGATGTGCAGAAGGAGTATGGAGTGATACTCAGAAGATAGGAAGCGATGTACAGGAAGAGTATGGACCAATACTCCGAAGATAGGAAGCGATGTGCAGGAGGAGTATGGAGCGATACTCAGAAGATAGGAAGTTATGTACAGGAGGAGAAATGGAGCGAAGTATATACAGGATGTATATAGAGTCCCAAGTTCCAATGTTTGATCACCTGGACATCTCATGAGTCCCCATCCCTATCCAAGTTTAATATCCCCTCAGTAAAACAAAAACAAAATGTAAGGACTGCTATATTGTCTCTGAGGAATGAAAAAAAGTGTGCCTGGCTGGGCAGGGTGACAGACGGTCCAATATACTAAGCAGCCTCTACGGGGTATCGCTACACAATTTAAGCCATGCCCACATTTTGCAGCAGCTGTATCATGTCCGCACACTCTCTGATCAACTCCTGTATCATGTAAGCACAGTCTCTGATCAACTCCTGTATCATGTAAGCACTGTCTCTGAACAACTCCTGTATCATGTCTGCACATTCTCTGACCAACTCCTGTATCATGTCGGCACAGTCTCTGACCAACTCCTGTATCATGCCCACACACTCTCTGACCAACTCCTGTATCATGTAAGCATGGTCTCTGACCAACTCCTGTATCATGTCCGCACACTCTCTGACCAACTCCTGTATCATATAAGCACAGTCTCTGATCAACTCCTGTATCATGTGGATGGATAGATATGGGGTATGACAGAATGTAGATGTTTGGGTCATGATTAGACAGCTATGATTTGGGTAAAAGCTGGGGATGAGAATATACATTGTGGTGCAGACTGGAGAGGAGGACTTCTTTAATCGGTGTGATGTTTGTACAAGAAACAGGTTACTCATGTAGGGACTTGATGGGAGCAGTCAGGTGACATGGGTAGGGACTTGGTGGGAGCAGTCAGGTGGCACATGTAGGGACTTTATGGGAGCAGGCAGGTAACTCCTGTAGGGACTTTGTGGGAGCAGGCAGATGACTCGTATAGGGACCTGGTAGGAGCAGTCAGGTGACTCGTCTAAGAACTTGGCGGGAGCAGTCAGATGACATGGGTAGGGACTTGGTGGGAGCAGTCAGGTGACATGGTTAGGGACTTTGTTGGAGCAGCCAGGTGACATGGGTAGGGACTTGGTGGAAGCAGTCAGGTGACTCATGTAGGGACTTGATGGGAGAAGTCAGGTGACATGGGTAGGGACTTGGTTGGAGCAGCCAGGTGACATGGGTAGGGACTTGGTGGAAGCAGTCAGGTGACTCATGTAGGGACTTGATGGGAGCAGTCAGGTGACATGGGTAGGGACTTGGTAGGAGCAGTCAGTTGACACAGGAAGGCTGTAAGCTTTGAGCCCATTCAGCCTTACTGGGTGTAATCTATGAAAAGTGAGACACCCACCCCTCCCCCACATAATACATCCTTGTGATCAAAATGAATGCTGCAGCTGTAATCAGGTAACCTCAGACACACACACACACACTGCACCATAACAATAATCAGATCACTGGAGCTTCTCCTCTGCCCAGCTCTGACTAGATACATCTCCCCTAAATCAAATCATTTGTCTGTGTGCATGCATTTCCTCCTCTCACACTGATCTGTGGATCACACCCCATGATGAGAAACATCCAGTCAAAACTCAGGATAGGCACCACATGACTTCAGCATGCCCAATCATGCTGAGGTGTGGAGCAGCCAATCCTGGGAGAGCTGAAGAAGAAAGGAGGGGGGATATGAAGTACACAGAATGCCTTTCTCAGGCTTGTGCATGAGATAAGGAAATTGCCTGTCTGTCACAGCAAGGCGGAAGAACTGACTACTATTTCTGTGTCCGTTTTTATCTTGCAAAAAAAAAAAAAAAAAGAGGATTGCTCAGAGCTGAATTAACCCTTTGTGGCAAGACTGGGCACATATTACATAAAATCCTATACTCTACAAGGTACAAATGTTATTTCGGGTTTACATCCATTTTAATTGAACAAGCTGAAGTTAGAAGCTGATTGGCTACCATGCACAGCTGCCCTAGATTTTTAACTCTCCAGTTTTAGTAAATCAACCCCCTTGTGGTATACAGTATATCTTCCTTCAGCCTGCTTATTGATCAATGAATTAGCATCCTCTAGTTTCTAATGAACCAGTAAAACTGAACCCAGGACTTGCAGAGTGATCCTAATTGTGAAATGTATGGCAGCAGAAATGAAAAACCTTTGGTGGGTAAAATAGTTACCTTATATGTAATTAAACTGGTATTAAGCCTTTGGCCCTAAGTTCCATATTTAATTTGGCCAACGGCAGGAATGCAATTGTGATTCTTCCTCTAAACCACCTGGAAGAACAAAAATACATTTCGAGATCTTAGACATTGAAGGCGCTGTACAAATGATCTTTTATGTGACATGACAGATACCTGGTTCCTTAGGAATACAGCTGAGGGATAATGTCAAATCTGTTTTTTCTTGTTTACATTTCAGAACAAAATAGGTTCATTTATTGGCCTCTCAGTTTCTCTCTCTTCTCTTCCTGCTGTACTGTGAGGTTTACGGACACAATTCCCCAGTTGTCTTGCAAGATTAATTACAGCATCTGTCCTGTCACAAGCTATAATGAAGAGGTCTTGATAAAAATTGCAAATTACCTCTGGCAACAATCAAACTGCTTATGATAAAATGAAAATTAAAAACAGCAAACTAACGGGCCTGATCGGAATCCTAATTCCCAAACAATGATATTGTTAGAGATTGGTCCAAGAAGCAAACACAGTCAGCAATACCATCTGAATGCTGAATGGGCTGAGAGCCGTTGTTGACCAAAATGTATGGTATACAGCGCAGTATTAATAATAAATTTACCATTTAATATTTTATGAACATCATCTTGTTATCTATGAGCTTTGACTGTCCAGGAATAGAAATACTAGGTATGAAAAGATTTAGTTTAAGGAGTTTGATTCCTTATTACTATAAATCTCATCATTATTGCTCAATATATTGTTGGTACCAGTATTTTTCTCACCCACTCTTTCATGCTTCACTGGCAGCTTTTAGCACATCACTATCAGTTTGGTCACTCATTCATGCACATATGAAAATAATTTTTTATAAGCATTTCAGGAAAACATTTAATGTAACTCAGTCACTAGAAAAAATGTAAAAACAGCAAGCTGTAAAAGTACATTAATAAGGCTGGGTTCACACATATGCGGTGCGAACTGAAGCTCCATTTTCACAACTAATTGAAGTAGTTGTTTAGCGTTTCAGGTCAGTTTTTGCTCAGGATCAGGTCAGGTTTGCATCAGGTTCAGGTCAGGATTTTATCCTGTTCACAACTGAATGACATGAGGGATTCATAGGCATTCCCATAGAAGTCAATAGGCCTAAATTTGCACATGAGCCAGACCGCACTGCTCAGAAAACTGACCAAACTCTTTTTCAATTGTGAACAGACACAATAGAAAGCAAAGTTCTGTCACATGTCATGCAAATTGGATGCGGTACAAAACACATCCAATTCGCATATGTGTGAACCTAGCCTTACACTTGCCAGTAAATCTAATCTTTGCCTTCTAGCTGATCTATACCCCCCAAACCAAGGAATGTTCAGCATATGCGTATGTTGAATACATGTGACTACCTGTTACATACTGTGGTTCCACCCAGTAGCCACTATGCCACTATGCCACTAAGATGTTCCTTAAAGTATAACTAAAGGCAAAACCTTTTTTTTATTATTACTTAGATGTTTTGTACCTTCGAAAGTGATGTTTAGTTAGTATTAGACTTTAGTTGGCTAAATCACCTACTTCTTTTTGTCTGGAACTCTGAGTCCTCTTCATTTTCCATTTCTAGCCCACACCATGGAGTTTCCTCATGCTGCCTCATACAAGATTGAATAAATGAAAAATGCATAGGTATCAGAACAAAAGCCCCCAACATAAAATACACTACCCAAAATTAAAATATTGTAAGTTATTTTAAAGAGCCTAAAATTGATATTTCATCGACTTAATTCTAATACAGCGTTTTTATTGAGGTCTAGTTATCGGAATGTGCAGGTGCATCTCCTGTGCTTTGGAGTATCACTCCAGCTATTGCCAGTCCTGCTGAGTTGTCCAGAATATGAAAATATAGTTCAATACTCAAGGCTCCCAAATCAAGATCCATGAAAAGGTGAAGTTTTTTGGTTAGTGTTCTTTGTTTGTTTTATCTAAACCGTAGCTGTATAATATTTAATTTACTAAAGCACTCTGTATCAAATATAATTGCTATGTGTGTTTTTTTTTTATATTATTGTCATCTTTTTTATCCCATTCTGCACCTCAGCACTGCTGATCTCCACCAGCTTCTATGCTTCCACTTCCATTGTGTGTATGTATATTCAGGGGGTGAATGCACATCATTGCTCAGTGCAGGCTTTATATAGGTGACCAAGATGGACTTAGTAATGAGTGTTGGCATGGTCGCTAGTGGTCTCTATTGTGAACACGTGACAAGATGACAATAAAGGAAAAACATTGGAAGACATGGGCAGAGCACAGGTAGTGAATTAACAAAAATGTTTATGGCTCAGTCATCAGGTATTGTCACAATGAAAGCTGTAAATAAAGTATTTATGAAATGTTACTGACTGGATTTAGATCTACTATAAAAGAGGCAGTATTTTGTTTGTTTGGAACATTATAGTTTATATTTATAAAATTACTTATTTGTCACCCCTTTTAGAATATTTTAAGATCTATCATAATACTGCCTATTTAATTGGTACTTTAAAACTCTCTCAAATATAATTTGTTCCCTCTAAATGTCATGTCTCAGAAGAAGACAATGCAAATCCATCATTTCTTTTATAAATAGAAAAACACTGTCAAACATATGAGCTGCTTAAGCAGGAGAAAATGTCACAATTAGACTGGAATTTCACTTAACCCACTATTATAAAAGGTGATTCTGCACATTGTAATACTTTCCTTGTTAAAAAATGACTAAGGTGCCTATTATTAGGGTCACTATATGTAAGTGGGTAGTTAGATACTGTTAGATACTACTAAAGTGATTGTGTATGTACAGTTGCAATATATTTTTGTGATTAATAAAAATCACAGCATGGCAATTACATAACTGTCATATAAAGATAAATTACCCAGAATCCCTTAATCCCTTTGAAGAGGATTATTTGCAGACATTTTCCAGTCTTCTCCCAGTGCTTTGGACATAGTGTTAAAATATTAAAATCCTTGTAACATTTTTATTGCTGTATGTGTCCCCACTCATTTACCCATTCTGCTTGTTTTGTTAACCATTGTTATCAGGATGAAAAGTGATGGGAACTTCAACCTTTTATAATGGTAGATACAGTATTTGGTACTGTTGGACCAATATGAAACAAAATGGTTATAGTTTAATTCCAAAAAAGGTGACAATCCAATCCTAGGCTGTTGCCTCTCCAATCACAATCGACAGAGGTACCACCCAACAGAAGATGAAATCTTGGATCTGTTGTTAGAAGCACTTAGTAATAATGGTCATCAGATAAAACCAACATGTTTCCAGGGTCCTCTTCTTCAGGGCTTAACCACTTGCCGACCGGCTCCTGTAGATATACGTTGGCAGCTGCTGCCACAACCGAGGTATCCATCTCTTCAGGAGCCAGTCCTGTGTACGATAATGGTGGTCTCTGCGGCTCATTCGCTGCAAGATCACTGTTATCGGCGGCGGGAGAGGTGCCATCCCCCTCCCGCCGCTCTCGTGTGCCCGCCGCCACTTACCGGAGCCGCCTGTAGCGGCGGAGGCGATCGGTCCTTTCTGTGGCTGTGCATGGAGATGAGTGAGGGGAAGATGGCCCCCACCCGTCTCCATACCATAGCAGGGTGGAAGCAACGTCAAAACGTCACTTCCGCCCATAGGTCTTAAAGGTACATTTTTTCAAAGTAATTTTTTCAAATGACAAAATATATATATTTTTTTTATTGCATTCTAGTCCAAATATGAGATCTGACGACTTTCTGACCCCAGATCTCATATTTAAGAGGACCTGCCATGTTTTTTTCTATTACAAGGGATGTTTACATTCCTTGTAATAGGAATAAAAGTGACCCAATTTTTTTTTTTTTTTTAAACAGTGAAAAAATATATAATGCACTACATGGTGTTGGTAAATCTGAAGACAAAAATCTGCAGAAAATCTAATAGTGTGTATGGGGTCTTATGCTGGCCAAATACTACATGAAAAATTGGCCAGTTAAAGTGATTGTAAACCTTTGTGTTTTATTTTTTTAACCACATGCTGACCGGGCTATAGCCGTAAGACGGCTACAGCACGGTCGGCTTATTCTGGGTAGACATCCGTAGACGACCCGGCGCATCGTAGATCACGTTAAATGGCCGCTGAAAGTGGCCATTTACCACGTGATCACTCCGTGAAATGAAATGTAAATGAAATGTAAACAAACCGGCGTCACGTCATGACTCCGGTTCCTCCCTCCCCTCTCTGTACCGATCGGTACAGTGAGAGGGGAGAAGCGGAGAGGGGGAGAGATGTCAGCAGTGCTGTGGGCTGGATGTGTAGTACCCACAGCGCTGCTCAATGACAGTGAAACACGGTGCAATACTCTGCCAACACTGCAATACTGTGCAATACTCTGCCAACACTGCAATACTGTGCACTACTCTGCCAACACTGTAATACTCTGTCAACACTGTGCAATACTCTGCCAACACTGCAATACTCTGCAAACACTGTGCAATACTCTGCCAACACTGTGAAATACTCTGCCAATACTCTGCAACACTGCAATACTCGCCAATACTCTGCCAATACTCGCCAATACTCGCCAATACTCGCCAATACTCTGCAATAAATTTTAATAGAAACAAAGAATTATTATTATTTATTTTACCAAATTTTCAGTCTTTTTTGATTTATAGCGCAAAAAATAAAAAACCCAGCAGTGAATAAATACCACCAAAAGAAAGCTCTATTTGTGTGAAAAAGGACAAAAAAATCCTTTTGGCTACAGTGTTGCATGACTGAGTAATTGTCATTCAAAGTGTGAGAGCACCAAAAGCTGAAAATTGGTCTGGTTAGGAAGGGGGTTTAAGTGCCTAGTGGTCAAGTGGTTAAATAACAAACTTGTCATGCCTCCACTGTGCAGCTTGTTTTGCACAGAGTGGCCCTGATCCCCCTCTTCTGGGGTCCCTCTGCAGCTCTTGTGGCTCCTCCTTGCATCAGATAACCCCCTAGGATTTGTGTCCATAGACATGAATGCTGGACTCAGCCCTGCCCCCCGATGCCCATGTCATTGGATTTGATTGACAGCAGCGGGAGCCAATGGCTGCGCTGCTATCAATCTATCCAATCAAGAACCGTGACCCCGTGCATAAAAGGGGGAATGCGTCTCTACCGAGGGAATGAAGGGGCTCAGGTAAGTAAAACAGGGGGGCTGGGGGGGGCGGTTAATGCCAGAAGTTTTTTCACCTTAATGTATAGGATGCATTAAGGTGAAAAAAAACACAAGGCTTTACAGCCTTACAACCCCTTTAAGTTCAGTGTAAATGAAAATCGGTTGTTTAGAGCTAGCGACTCTACCATCATGCAGTTTTTAAATTTGAACCGATAAACCATTCAAATGCCAATGTCACGATTTAACGTTTGAGAAATCCGTTTGAGGAAGTGATTCAACATTTGACCTTTCACACCCGTATTTGACCTTTTACACCCGTACATTTCCGGTGAGGATGGTCCATAGTTCATGGTAGCAGGAAATATTCCATTGTGATCGTTTGCACAGAGAATATTCATTTATTCACGAAATGTGTAGATGAAACACAAAAAAACATTGTTATTGCAATGCTGGGAGTGCTCGCCATAGAAGAAGAATATGGAGCAAGGATTGGCTGAAGAACAGAGAGTGTTTTGCCCTCATGAAATTACTAAAGGAATTGAAGGAGAACAATCCTGATGACTTTAAGAACTATCTACGTATGCCAGATGACTGCTTTCAACATCTATTAGGATTGGTGTCACCACTAATAACCAAACAAGACACAGTTTTGAGACGCTCCATAACTCCAGACCAGAGGCTCATTGCAACCTTTTGTTTCCTAGCCACTGGTAGGAGTTTGGAGGACCTAAAGTTCAGCACAGGGATCTCGGCACATTAATTGGGACGCATAATTCCTGAAACCTGTGAAGCCATCATAAATGTGCTAAAAAATGAATATTTGAAGGTATTTTTTTTTAATTATTTGTTTATTGGAAATAAAACTAGACAGAACAAATGTGGTTTAGGCCCCACTACAGACTGACAACAGTATATTGATAGTTACTTTTTGAACCACATAATGCAATAGTTCAACTGTTCACATAAATTCAATTAAAACCAGAACAGTTTGTCATATGTCATCATGGACAGAGTAATCTCAATAACCAAATATTTTAAACATGACATAGTGAAAATGTGAGCAAAAAAAGAAATGTGGCATATTTTATTTTAATGTAAAAATAAACCTCAATACCCAAACATATATTACAAGGATGTGTAATGATATTCTGGCATCCAGCTGCTTTGCTGACCTTCTGTCACGTACCTCGTGGTGCGAGCCCGAATTGCAGAGGGAGGCCTCCCTTGCGGCTCACACTCCTGGTTCCCTGGTAGGGTGACAGGAGACCCAGGAGTGAGGAGGAGCACGGGTGCCTGGCAGGATCAACAGAACAGTGGAGCGACACAAGGTCAACTCAGCGGACAAGGTGAGTAGACTGGGTCAGAATGTAGGTCGGATCAGCAGAGCAGGCTGGATCAGCACAGGCAGACTGGATCAGCAAAGCAGACTGGACAGCAGAGCAGGCTGGGTCAGCATGGACAGACTGGATCAGCAAAGCAGACTGTACAGCAGAGCAGGCCGGATCAGCACAGGCAAACTGGATCAGCAAAGCAGACTGTACAGCAGAGCAGGCTGGGTCAGCATGGACAGACTGGATCAGCAAAGCAGGCTGGACAGCACGGACAGACTGGATCAGCAAAGCAGGCTGGACAGCAGAGCAGGCTGGATCAGCACAGGCAGACAGGATCAGCAAAGCAGACTGGACAGCAGAGCAGGCTGGATCAGCACAGGTAAACTGGATCAGCAAAGCAGACTGGACAGCAGAGCAGGCTGGGTCAGCATGGACAGACTGGATCAGCAAAGCAGGCTGGACAGCAGAGCAGGCCGGATCAGCACAGGCAGAAAGGATCTCAGAGCAGACTGGGTCAGCACAGGTAAGCTGGATCAGCGAAGCAGACAGGACCTCAGAGCAGACTGGATCAGCACAGGTAACTGGATCAGCAAAGCAGACAGGACCTCAGAGCAGACTGGATCAGCACAGGTAAACTGGATCAGCAAAGCAGACAGGACCTTAGAGCAGACTGGATCAGCACAGGTAAACTGGATCAGCAAAGCAGACAGGACCTCAGATCAGACTGGATCAGCACAGGTAAACTGGATCAGCAAAGCAGACAGGACCTCAGAGCAGACTGGATCAGCACAGGTAAACTGGATCAGCAAAGCAGACAGGACCTCAGAACAGAATGGATCAGCACAGGTAAACTGGATCAGCAAACAGACTGGTTCTCAGAGCAGACTGGATCGCCAGAATGGGTCGGGTATTAGGCTGGCAGCGAGGTACAAGTGGGTTAGGCAGAAGGATGGTCACAAACAAGCCAAGGTCGTGTGCAGGCAGACAGATGGATAGTCACAGACAGGCCGGGTCAACACAGGTCAGAGGTATCAGGATCAGGTTACAGTCACCACAATGCTTTAAATAGCCTACCTGGCGCCAACAAGAGAGCGCGCCTGTCTACCTGCATGCGCGCCCTTGTGCGGCCGCACACGTGCACGCGCGCCCGCGCGCATGCGCAGTGGCTTTTGCAGGCCGGAACGGCCAGGGTTCAGGTTTCTGGCAGGATCTTCATGACACCTTCTTGTAGTGCTAATAGAGCATGCCACTTATTATGGTGCTGAGGTTGTACTGGAGGATTGTCATATGAGGTGTTGCACTTAGCCAAATGTGTATTCTTGGTTAATTCACCTCTCAGTCCCTTATTAAGTAGCTGAATTAATATTGGCTCAAAAAGTTGTTTCTGATCATCTGACATCCTGCACATTTGTTTAGTGGTTAGGCCACCCAAATCATTGCATTCATCTCGCTTCTGATTAAGAACAGCAGATGCTTGTAAAAATACATTGTTTGTTGAGTCCTGGTATGACCTCTTTTTCTTTTTTTATTACGGTACTCAGTGTTGTTTCTGAAGCGGGAAGGAAGCTGGTAAAGTTGTATTTGCCATATCCTGTGTAATAAAGTAAAGTAGAAGATTAAAACTAGAAGATTAAAAATAGATCCTATACTTAATATAATATTTCTTTTAATTTTACAAATCCCATCATCATCCAGTGAATGAAAAATTATAGCCAAGCAATTCCAGGATCACTGGAATTTCCCAAACTGTGGAGGAGCCCTGGATGGCAAACATGTAAGGATCCTGCCTCCTTCAAATTCAACATTACATCTACCCACAAAAGAGGACACGGTCAAAGGTTTGAGATTCATATTCGTGGCAGATGATGCACTTGCTCTAGGGGAGCATATTTTGAACCCTTTTCCCCTGAAGAACCTCTCAAGGGAGCAAACAATCTTCAATTACAGACTATCCAGGGCAAGGTGTATAGTGGAGAATGCTTTTGGAATGATGTCTACTCGATTTAGAATTTTTCACACAGCAATCAACTTTAGCATTCACAATATTGATATGATTGAACATTGTTGTTGTGTATTACATAACTATTTGCACTGTACTAGTGCCTCATACATGCCACAGTCTCATCTTGACAGGGAAGATACTGTTGCAGGAAATGTCATATTGGGGAGTGGATAAATGACATGGAGGTACTCATGAATATAGCTTGTGCTCAACCACAGCTTCCTACTCAATTTGCACACCAAATTCGTCTAGACTAAATGGACTACTTTTTGGGATGTGGAGCTGTTGAATGGCAGAATGATATTTAATAATTTTTTGTAAATGTGTAAAGCTGTCTTTATAAAACTGCTGAGGATATATACAGTTTATGAGGTTGCATTAGAAATAAAGCCTGTAAAACTAGATTTTAATGTAATGTTACCCTTAATTATACAAATATAATTTCTGTTTGACATTCATAGTTCCATGTGAATTTAAAGTCCTGCATATTCCTAAAACATGAGAAAAACAAAAATGTATTATAATAAAATAAATTAGTTTACCTGACTGTCTGCGTTTTGCTCACATCCTCAAGCTCAGGTGACATGGATTCCGTTGGCATCAAACTGGACACTGCTGGTCTTGCATCATCTTGATCAGTGAGGAAACGCAAGCTTTCAAAATATCACAAGCGTGGAACATAGATTTCATCCGCAACTGCTCCAGATTCTTTGGATTCCATGATTTTATTAACTTCCTTTTTGAATATGGTGCGCAAATTTGCTATTTCCCCCTTCACATATTTAATATCTGCTTTTGCATATACAATAGAGCATAAAAGGAAAAGAAACACAGCATCTCTAAGGCCGGCTTCACACTGGGGCGGTGCGGGGCGGCGACGGTAAAGCAGCGCTATATTTAGCGCTGCTTTACCATCGTTTTACCCGCGGTATGCGGCCGCTAGCGGGGTGGTTTTAACCCCCGCTAGCGGCTGAAAAAGGGTTAAAAACCTCGCTGCAGCGGCGCTTTGCCGGCGGTATCCCCGCGGTCTCCCATTGATTTCAATGGGTAGGAGCGGTATAGGAGCAGTGAACACACCGCTCCTTCACCGCTCCAAAGATGCAGCTAGCAGGACTTTTTTTTACCGTCCTGCTAGCGCACCGCTCCAGTGTGAAAGCCCTCAGGGCTTTCACACTGGAGACACAGCAACAGCTGTTTCGGGTCGGTTTGCAGGCGCTATTTTTAGCGCAATAGCGCCTGCAAACCGCCCCAGTGTGAAAGCAGCCTTAGTGCAGTTTTGGTAAACCATTTAATGATAAGTCAAAAGTTAAACTACTCACAAAGGGAGCATAAACACAAGCATGGTAGTAATCCTGCAGCAAAATCCGTGGGTGGTTTTCTCCTAAACGGCCATGTCTCTGAAGTGCAGCTGACAGCTCGTGCAGGTTGATTCCAGCATTCGCAGCCTATGAGAATAGCAGGGAACACAGGGGCGATTGAAGATGACGTCACTTCCGGGTGCAGGGTGAGAGGAGGTGGCTTTGTGTTTGGAACATGCTTGCTCCTTCCAAAGCCAAATACCAGAAAAGACAGAATTATGCAGAAGGTGGTGGAGTCCCTGTACAGCAAACATGATGTACAATGTTCCAAGGAACAGCTAAGGAAAACGTGGTCAGACCTAAAGCTGAGAGAGAATTAACAACTTCACAGAATCCACAAAACCATTAAAAAAGGTAATTAACATCTATTTAATTAGAGTGCACTGGTTTCTGAGTCAGAATATTTTATTTTTTTTTTAAAGTCAGCAGCTACAAATACTGCAGCTGCTGACCTTTAAAATAAAGACACTCACCTGTCACAGGGTCCAGCAATGTCGGCACCCGAGGCCAAACCGTCCCTCGGTCCTCGGATGCTGCCGCCGCCATCATGGGTATATCCCGGTTCCCTACTGTGCATGCGCGAGTTGCGCAATGCAATAGGAATGCTCCGCGCTGTCTCTGGGACCCATGTGTGTCCCAGCAGAGAGCACAGCGGGACAGGAAAAGGCATAGACTCCCATGGGAGTCTATGCCCGGAAGTGGGTGCAAATACCTGTCTTAGACAGGTATCTGAACCCCCCTCCCCCCTGAAAGGTGCCAAATGTGACACCGGAGGGGGGGAGGGTTCCGATGAGCAGAAGGTCCACTTTAGGGTGGAACCCGGCTTTAATTAAAAGTCTTTCTTTATAAATGCTATGTTGCATTGAGATTTGCATTGCATTGAGTGTTTGTGTGCGCTCATGCTGTTGCTTGTTTCATATGTTCTCATGTTTTCAGATCACACTTGGTTGGTAATGTCTGGTCATATTTCCCTATCTATACATGCCCTTACCTCCCTTTGCATAACAGAACTTTTTGCATATTTTTTTTTTACTTTGTATTATTGTAATTTAAAATTTGGATATTGATGTGGATTTATTATTCTTATTATTGTTCTTTTTTTTAAAAACTCAGGGAGACAAAGGAAATATGCTTTGACTTCTGTTCCTGAGACTGAAAAGTGTGATGATGTCATTCCACTGCAAGATGACAGTGGAAATGTCCTAGCTTTACCGACAACTGAATGTGATTTGAATTGATTTTTTTACAGTCCATTTTCTTTTTTTACAGTCAATCCACCCTCTGAAGAGAACACTATGGATAGGTTCACCACACAGATGTTATCCTCTGCCATTTTAAAATGCACAGCTGACTTGGAAAAAAATAAGGATCATGTGTACTCTGTAGTTAAAACTTTTGTGGATGTTGTTGAGGTCCGTGCTAAAGTTTAAATGTGTTAATGATCTTTTTTTGGTGTTATTGAAGAGGGTTTTATGATCCATGGCCTTTTTTCTTCATTTTTTATAGGTACACTTTATTGAAGTTTTGCACTTGCCATTTGTCACTTAAGAAAGAAATCCGATCTTTGCACATGTAGATATGTGGATCCAGGGCTCATTTCTCTGTGGTGCATGTGCTGCCTTTCAAAATATCTGTGGCACATGAACGACTGGTGCTCTTTTTTCATGCCCATGTACAAAGGAAGGCATACTATCTGCGTTTTTGTTATTTTTTTATAGGTATTCTTTGGTTCTTCTTTTTTGTCACAATAACACAAAGGCAGGCTTACTATCTGCATTTTTCATTTTAAAGAAAACAATTGTTATGAAAATCATTGCTAACATTTTTGGGAACAAACATTACAGTAAAAATCATTGAAAAGTCTGTTTTGAACACAAAAATCAGTGATAACTTTAACAAAGATGTTGGTATTTTGTAATAATACTTTTGCAAAAAAATGTCATTGTGTAAACTCATTTAGAAATTTTAAAGTTTCTTCTATGTTGCTGGATTCTCCTTTGCAATAAAGTTTTATTATTACAGTAATTGCTGTTTTTTTTTGTTCTTTCTCATGCTGTGTTTGCTCATGTTTTGAGGATAATCGTTCATTTTGGGAATGTACGTTCGTGCAAAGGAACTGAACTTCAAGGTACTTTATGTCATGCGCATTACACACACAAGGGCAATTTCATGTTTGTTGTTCATATGGAAAAAACATTGTCAAACTTGTCCTTCGTTCTTTGGCTAAAAAAAACTCACTTGTAATTAACCAATTACAGACCGGAAGATTTGGCTGCTTAATTACCAGTCCATTATTTGCGATACGGCAATGTGTCGTTTTAACTGACAATTGCATGTTTGTGCGTCGCTGTACCCAAACAAAAGTGACGTCCATTTTCCCCCACAAATAGAGATTAATTTTGGTGGTATTTAATCACCTTTGCGTTTTTTTTTTCTGCGCTATAAACAAAAAAAGAGCAACGATTTTGAGAAAAAAAACTATATTTTTTTACTTTTTGCTATAATAAATATCCCCCAAAATGTTTAAAAAAAAAACAAATTTCTTCTTCAGTTTAGGCCAATATATATTCTTCTACATATTTTTGGTAAAAAAAAAAAAAAAAAAAAAATCGCAATAAGCGTATATAGATTAGATTGTGTGTCTACAAATTATGGGAAAGATGTATGGCGTTTTTATTATAATTTTTTTTAACTAGTAATGGTGGTGATTAGCGATGTCTAGCGGTACTGCGACAATGCGGCAGACAGATCGGACAGTTTTGACACATTTTTGGGACCATTGACATTTATACAGCAATCAGTGCTATAAAATGCATTGTTTACTGTGTAAATGTCACTGCCAGGGAAGGGGTTAACACTAGGGGCGATTAAGGGGTTACATTTGTGTCCCCTGTGTGTGTTCTAACTGTGGGGGGATAGGAGTGAATAGAGGAACAAATGATATGTCTCTTCTCCCTTGACAGAACAAGGATTTGTGTGTTGACACACACAAATCCCTGTTCCTGCTCTCGTGCACATGATTGCGCCCTCCGCCAATGCGCATCGGGTTACTCTATGTGCAGCGGGCCTGCGCACGCCCCCTGCTTTTGCCCTTAAAGGTACAGACTTACCCGTATGGCGATTCCACTTTGCCGACATATATCTGCGTGAGCTGGTCATCAAGTGGTTAACGTTTTGTGCCCATTAAATGGCCAACAAACTAACTGCCCAAATAACCGATTTTCAGACGATTTTTCATCTAGTGTATGGCCAGCATTAGACTAGCAGATTTGGACAGATATGACTAACAAATTGAAATTGAAATTGAAGCTGAAATCCAACCATATGTCCACACACACGATTTTCTGCAGATTTTTGTCTTCAGATTTACCAAAACCATGCAGTGCAAGGTCCTGCCTGATTGCATACAAATTGAAACTCTAAAGCCTTGTACACACGGTCGGATTATTGGACAAATTTTCATCAGTTTTTTGTTTGATGCTAGTCTCAAATCGAAAGTGAAGTGGGTACTCATCATCAGAAATTTTTCTGACGACAGAATTCAATGTCAGAAGTGACGTAATGTGTTGTATTGTTTTTTACAGTATGTGTTCTTTCATTTCTACGCATGCCTAGTCTTGCTCTTCAGACTTTTTTTGTCAGCAAACCGTACTTCTGAAAAGAAAATCGGACATTGTGGTCACATCAGAATTTTCAAAAGCAGCACACTAACAAATAGAAAATCAGCAGATCATTCATCGGACAAAGTTTATCTTCAGATTTTCTGACCGTGTGTATGGGCCTTAAAGCATACTAGCTCATTATGAATTACTTACCGGAGATCGAAGCCCCCGAATCGGCCCTCGTTCACCTCCTCCGACGCCGCCATCTATCCCGAAGTGACTTCCGGGTATCACGGCTCCGACGCTGTGGCCACGATGATGTCACTCCAGCGCATACGCGCCGGTGTCTCCACTAGCAGCATAATTGCCGTTAGAAACGGCATGCTCAGTGCGTCTGCGCCCAATGTCTATGGCTCATGCGCCGTAGACATCGGTGCCACTATTTTTGCAAACATCTCCTAAACCTTTTAAGTTTGGGAGATATTTCTTGCACCTACAGTGGTTGTAATGGGTTTACAACCACTTAAATAGTGTGTATGGTGCTTAACACTTTATAAACAGTTACAACAAACATCATTTTTTCCTTTTGGGATAAAGGTTTGACATAAATGAATTACAACTGACCATTGTAAGCACATCTGTCAGTAATAAATAATTTAGCTCAATCCTCTGACTGCTACGTTGTCTGGACAGCTTGGTCTACTGTCTGAATCACCAGGTAAATATAAACCTAGAAAAAAAAAGAAAATGAATGCAGCTACGACATCCAAGGACTGGTAAGCTGCAACATATTGCATTTTTGTTAATGCATTTGGATACACTTTAACTGTCTGCAGAGCTATTGTGCTATGACTATCAAATTCAAATGACTAACTCATTTAGTCAGGCAGTCAGTTTATGTATAAAAATGTTTCCCTTTCAATAATGACTAAAGCAATTATCATTTTTGTGTAATTGAAATTTATATGCACGATACACCTATTTAATAAATTACAGATTTTACAAACATGCAAATTCCAGCTTAGCCTTTTTTTTTTTTAATAAATGAACCCCATGGCAATAAATGTTTATACTTTTCCTCTAAAGCCCTTTAGGCTTATAACAGGTGTTTAATAACCCTGGCTAAGCATTTCCTGTTCTGTGAACTTACTCTGTATAATAAAGGCTTTTAACTGTGAGCTGGAGGCTATGGGTCAGTATTGTTTATCTTAGCCATTTAATAAGTAAACTATGGCAAGTGTGTCACAACAAAACAGCTCGCCAGCCCTATGTACAGCAGTACACATCCCAGTTAGTGTATCGACTCTGCAATGGTTTTACTAACCTCTGTGTTTAGAGAACATAAGGTGATGTACTTAATATATATTTTTTTAGACCACAGCAGAGATTACATTTCTCAGGTTTAAGTACGGTCTTTGCCGGTGTAATTAAAAGGCCTCTTTTTTTTTTTTTAAATGCTTGAACGAGCTGCCTCTCCCATCCCCTCTTCACTATCTCAGCATCAGAAATGGTTCTAACCTTTCCCTCCCTTCCTTTGTTTGGCTTTTGTGTTGTAACAGCTGTTATTATCATTTTTTGGTCAGCTGTGGTTGCTGGAGGCATAACAGGACCAGATGGTGTTTTGCTATGCATGAATGAAGAGTTAGGAGACTTTGGATTGAATAGGCTGAGTCTGAATAGTGTCTATACACCACCTGCCCCTTTACCAGCAGTATTAAACATTGTTGTAGTGCGATCTGCTCAAGACCTATTCGAATTGTATGGGAAAGGAAGAGACTAGCTGCATTCTGTATATATTTATTGATCTTGTCTGCATTAACAGCATAATGCAGTATACAGTCAATTTGAGCTAATTGGATATGACACAGCATGTATATGTAATCTATCATGGCAGCCTCTTGGTACAGTTTATAGAACCTGCTGCCATGGTAACATACAAGCAGTAATGGCATACATTAGAAGGGCTAAGTAGGAAGGAGTAAAATAGGATCGTTTTATGATTGTGTTTTTTTTTCCAAACTATGCTTATGGGATGAGTAATTTAAATGTAAAGGACATATGATCTTTATTTTATATATATTTTAATACATTTTTTTAACATCCTTCTCATTTTCTCTTGTATGATTAATTTTCTCAACACACAAATTTTGCCCAAAGGATGCACACTAATATCCATAACAAGATGTCTTAATAGCTCACTATCTCTATATTTCAGATTTATAATAGTGTAGCATTTGGGGAAGCGATTTTTAAAATAGCTTACTTAGAAATTGTTCAGTCTTCTGTCCTTGCAAATGCATTTTACTACAGTTAAGCTTGTTTTGTGCATTTATTAACTCATTGAAGTGCAGTTTTTACATTTTGGTTTGAATCATAAGAGCAGTGAACAATTGTGTTTATTGCTGCTCTTTTACTATTGCTTGTCTTCTTCCATAGAACTCAACATAAATGCATCTCAAACATGGCCTAAACCGGCCTTACCTTTCTCTTAAACTGAGGTCATACTATTGTATAGGGACAATAATGATCCTTACTGATTCACATCACAGTATACATTAATAGTGGTTAATATTAGTTATTATAGTGAAAATAAAGGTAATTTTTTTTTTTAAATAACAAACATGTCATATTTAGCTCCACTGTTCAGCTCGTTTTGCACAGAGTGGCCCCAAACCTGGTCTTCTGGGGTCCCTCGGCAGCTCTCTCGGCTCCTCCCCGCTTCAGATAACCCCCTAGGAGAAGCGCTCTCCTGGGGGGTTACCTTGCGGGCGTGCTCCAGCATTCGGTGTCCATAGAAGCCGAATGCAGGACTCGGCCCCTTCCTCCCGGCGGCCACGTCATTGGATTTGATTGACAGCGGGAGCCAATGGCTGCGCTGCTATCAATTTATCCAATCAACAGCCGAGAACCCCCTAGCAGAAAGAAGGCGCGTCCCCGTGGGACAAGTTCGAGGGTTCAGGTAAGTAAAATGGGGGGGCTGGGGGGGTGGTCACTGACAGTTTTTTTTTCACCTTAATGCATAGGATGCATTAAGGTTAAAAAAACATGAACCTTTACAACCCCTTTAATAGTACACATACATAATTATAAGTTAGTGTACACATTAATTATTGTAATAGATAATATGGTTTATATATTGTATCCTCCATATGTGTTTACCAGACCTTTACCAATCAATTTGCCATGTGTGTTGTTTCCTGATAAGAATCCCTACAGTGGTGTGAAAAAGTGTTTGCCCCCTTCCTCATTTCCTGTTCCTTTGCATGTTTGTCACACTTAAGTGTTTCGGAACATCAAACCAATTTAAACAATAGTCAAGGACAACACAAGTAAACACAAAATGCAATTTGTAAATGAAGGTGTTTATTATTAAAGGTGAAAAAAAATCCAAACCATCATGGCCCTGTGTGAAAAAGTGATTGCCCCCTAAACCTAATAACTGGTTGGGCCACCCTTAGCAGCAACAACTGCAACCAAGCGTTTGCGATAACGTGCAATGAGGCTTTTACAGCGTCCTGGAGGAATTTTGGCCCACTCATCTTTGCAGAATTGTCCTAATTCAGTTACATTAGAGGGTTTTTTCGAGCATGAACGGCCTTTTTAAGGTCATACCACAACATCTCAATAGGATTCAGGTCTGGACTTTGGCTAGGCCACTCCAAAGTCTTCATTTTGTTTTTCTTCAGCCATTCGGTGGTGGACTTGCTGGTGTGTTTAGGATCATTGTCCTGCTGCAGAACCCAAGTTCGTTTCAGCTTGAGTAAACGAACAGATGGTCGGACATTCTCCTTCAGGATCTCTTGGTAGACAGCAGAATTCATAGTTCCTTTTATCACGGCAAGTCTTCCAGGTCCTGAAGCAGCAAAACAGCCCCAGACCATCACACTACCACCACCATATTTTACTGTTGGTATAATGTTCTTTTTCTGAAATGCAGTGTTCCTTCTACGCCAGATATACTTGGACACACACCTTCCAAAGAGTTCCACTTTTGTCTCATCGGTCCACAGAATGTTGTCCCAAAAGTCTTGGGGATCATCAAGATGTGTTGTGGAGAAATTGAGACGAGCTTTGATGTTCTTTTTGCTCAGCAGTGGTTTTCTCCTTGGAACTCTGCCATGCAGGCCATTTTTGCCCAGTCTTTTCCTGATGGTGGAGGCATGAACGCTGACCTTAACTGAGGCAAGTGAGGCCTGCAGTTCCTTGGACATTGTTGTGGGGTCTTTTGTGACCTCTTGGATGAGTCGTCGCTGCGCTCTTGGGGTAATTTTGGGCGGCCGGCCACTCCTGGGAAGGTTCACCACTGTTCCATGTCTTCACCATTTGTGGATAATGGCTCTCACTGTGGTTCGCTGGATTCCCAAAGCTTTGGAAATGGCTTTATAACCCTTTCCAGACTGATAGATCTCAATTACTTTCTTTCTCAATTGTTCCTGAATTTCTTTGGGTCTCGGCATGATGTGTAGCTTTTAAGGATCTTCTGGTGGACCTTACTGTGTCAAGCAGCTCCTATTTAAGTGATGCCTTGATTGTGAACAGGTGTGGCAATAATCAGGCCTGGGTGTGGCTAGAGAAATTGAACTCAGGTGTGGACAACCACAGTTATAGTATGTTTTAACAAGGGGGGCAATCACTTTTTCACACAGGGCCATGATGGTTTGGATTTTTTTTCACCTTTAATAATAAACACCTTCATTTACAAATTGCATTTTGTGTTTACTTGTGTTGTCCTTGACTATTGTTTAAATTGGTTTGATGTTCCGAAACACTTAAGTGTGACAAACATGCAAAGGAACAGGAAATGAGGAAGGGGGCAAACACTTTTTCACACCACTGTATATAAGGGAATGCTTTGATACCTAGCATCAGAGCATACATTGGGCGGCCATGTAAGTGAGTGTGCTCTCCCTAATTATGTAATGTAATTATGTAAGAAATAACTATAATTTGGAACTTTATCTCATCTGAAGGTAGTTTCACAGGTTTCCTGTAAAATAAGGAACTTGAGATAAAAATAATACTCACTAATCTAATACTGACCACAAATGCCAGTCATTTTCTGGGTTTACAACCTTTTTTTTACAATTGTCCTTTAACTTGTGCTTTTTTTTTTTTACCCCTTGTAATAAACGGGTTTGTCAATTGTATTTGATAGATGTCTTATAAACTCCTATTGTTCAAAAAGGTGTACATTGGCATTGTTGAACTGCACCACGTAACATTTTTATGGAAAGCAATACACTACTCTGCAGTGCAGTGTTGTGACCTAATCCTGCAGTATACCTGCAAAGAATTAAGCTGTAAACAACCACACAAGTGGAACAGTAGAAATGAACAAGGAATAAACATTTTCACTGCAGTTCATTAGTCATAAGTTACATACCCAAAATTGGCCAAATGTTCACGGCAGGAATCCAAAATTCCGCAACATTAGTTATTAGGGGACCTTTTTATAAGGCACAGTGAATGTGTGCAGACATTTGTCTGTATTTTACAGTATTCTGTTATTTTTCCAAGGGATTCACTATATGTATATGTGGCAGCTGATGACCAAACCTTGTTTAAAGCGGAAGTAACACCATCCATACAAGCTGGGAGAGAAAGTTTTTCTCTGTGGGACTTTAAAGGGCAAGACCTCCCCAGAATATGTCAATTGTTTTATATAAAATACATTTTATTTGAAAAGTTAAAACAAGCACAAGTACCGGTACCCAGTATTGGAACTACAATGGATGCAATTGCACCAAAAAAAAAAAAAAAAAAAACACACAGTGACAATGCATACAAAGACAATCACTGGCTCTGTTCTGATGACAATGCACAACAGAGTATAACCAATGCATTTCAAGTTATAGCGTGAGTCCTCTTCATCAGGGGTAAGTGGTTATGGGTACAATATGAATATCTATAATTAACAAAAAAGACATATGTAGCACTGACCCCCAAAGGAGCTGCTAGTTTGAATTGGGCCTGCACTCTTCTGAGAAAACCCACTAACTTAACTCAGTCCCCTTGGCACAGCAGCGGTGCAATGCAATACAGTACAATATAAAACAATGTAAAGTACCTGTATAACACCCTCAGGATCCCCTGGCTCCACCTGAAATTGAATGAATGAATGAATGATTTGTATAGCGCTACAACTGCGAACTGAATCGCCTCTAGGCGCTTGTCTGCTCTTGTTGTGATGCCATGTTTAGAAGAGGTGGGTCTTGAGTTTTTTCCTGAAGGCCTGATGGTTTTCTTCCATGCGGATGTTGTTTGGTAGAGCATTCCATAGCCGGGGTCCCTGTACTGCGAATCTTCGTTCTCCCTTCGATTTGTAGCGGGCTTTGGGGATGAGAAGGCGATTTTGGTTTGTTGATCGAAGGCTGCGATTTGGTATGTATTTTTCTATTTTCTCACAAAGGTATTGAGGCGCATTTCCTTGTGTACATTTGTGGGTGAGGCAGAGGATCTTGAATGTGATCCTGTCTTTTACCTTGAGCCAATGGAGGATCCTTAGTGATGGGGAGATGGATTCCCAGGGTTTCTTTCCGGTGACTACTCTTGCTGCTGTGTTTTGGACAATTTAAAGGAGCGCAATCTGGTAATCCGGTAATCCTATGTAGAGGGAGTTTGCATAGTCGAGACGCGAATTGATGATCGTTCCTACTACTACCGATTTTTCCTTTTCCGGGATGAAGGGGATGAGTCTGCGTAGCATGCGAAGGAGATGGTGAGATCCGCTGATTATGGATCCTATTTGTGCCTCCATAGTCATCTCTGAATCAAAGATTACTCCGAGGCTTTTGGCTTTGTTGCTTGGAAGGATGGTCTGTCCCAAGATGGTTGGTGGTGTCCAAGGGGTCTTCGTCTTTTTCCTTGAGTTTGCGTCGAGGAGCAGTAATTCTGTTTTTGATCCATTTAGTTTGAGGGAGCTAGTGGTCATCCAGTCATCTATCAATGTGAGACATTTTCCTAGTTCCTGGTACTGGTCTTTTTGTCCGGTGATCCGGAAATACAGTTGAGTGTCGTCCGCGTATGAGTGGAAGCACAGATCCAATTTGCTAATAATTTTGAAGAGTGGCCGGATGTAAATGTTGAACAGTACTGGTGACAATGGTGATCCTTGAGGGATTCCATAAGTGATTGCCCGGGTTTCCGATGTGAAGGCTCCTAGCTTCACTGTTTGTGACCGGTTTCCTAAGAAGGAAGCGAACCATGGAAGATCTACATCTGTAACTCCTGCCACTTCCTTGAGACGGCTGAGAAGAGTGTTTTTGTCCACCTGGTGGGGAAAACAGCACACCACACAACTGAATACTTAACCAGAAATATTTTTACTGCAAAATATTTAAACAGGTGGTTACAATGATTGCGCTGTCATCCCAACGTAGGATGACAGCACAATATATATCAATAAACAAATACAAGCGTGAGTACAAGATCGCTGCTTTTGCAGATGATATCTTGCTCTTTCTTTCATCCCCGTTGACGTCTCTGCCCAATCTTATGCCCGTCTTAGAGCAGTTTAAGATTGTCTCAAACCTGAAGATCAACTATTCCAAATCATATGCCCTAAACGTCTCCCTGCCCTCTAAACTAGCTCAGCTATGTCAGGAGAACTTCCCATTCTGCTGGAAAACAGATGCCATTACCTATCTTGGTATACAACTTCCTAGTAAACTCAAAAACGTATATGAAAATAATTTTCTGTCGGAACTGAAACTCATACAGCAGGATCTCCACAGGTGGGATACCCCTACCATCTCCTGGTTCGGTCGGGCTTCCTTTTTAAAGATGACAGTACTCACCCGTTTATTGTATAAGCTGCCGCCCTCTTTTTTTACAGCTTACAAAACCATGGCTAGATCTTTTATGTGGGGAGGGAAGGTAGCACGAATAGGATGGGCAAAATTAGTATTACCAAAATCGGGGGGTGGAATTGGACTCCCAGACCTGCAAAGGTACTATTGGGCAGTTCACCTGACTAGAGTAGTAGACTGGAGGCTCCAGACTAACTACAAGGGTTGGGTGTTGCTGGAAAAAAATATTTCTAGCACTGAGCTTCATACCCTGCCCTGGCTCTCAAAGAAACATATACCAGCTGATGCCTACTCTCACCCTTTTGTCGGAGCAACCCTGCATGCCTTTGATAGGGCCTGCAAAGTCCACTCGCTTTCAAACACATACTGTGCAATCACGCCTGTTGAAGGCAACCTGGACTTCCCTCCTGGTATGGAAGGGACATTTCTTGCAGCAGAATGGCCCTACCCAGACATGCAGGCCAAACACTTCTTCTCCAGAGGACGGTTTCTCCCGCAAAATGAATTAGCGTCAGTGTCCAATACTAAGTCTTTCCCTTTTTGGGCCTACAGGTCTGGTATGAATATTAAAGGGAACCCTGCGCCAAAATAAAAAAAAAAGAACAACAGGACAACAGTGATGTGTGAAGAATAAATATTTAACCATTTGAAAAAAAAAGGCAAAATAAATTAACTTTTTAATTTTTTTAATTTCTTATTTCTTATTGTTATTTTTTTAAATGTGTTACACGCATATATGTCTTATATTCATATAAACTTTGGAAATTAATTTAGTGTTATAAAATGTTGTGGGGTATTTGTGTATTTTAGTTACAGCTTAACCCTTTCATGCCTAAACCTATTTCTGACATGTGCTGCTTACAAGTTAAAATCCATATGTTTTGCTCAAAAATTATTTAGAACCCCCAAACATTACATATCTTTTTTTTAACAGAGACCCTAGAGAATAAAATGGCGATTGTTGCAAATTTTTTATGTCACACGGTATTTGCGCAGCATTCTTTCAATCAAATTTTTTGGGGAGAAAATACACTTTTATGAATCAAAAACCAGAAAAAAACAGTACAGATGATGTTACGCCGAGTAAATAGATATCTAACATGTCATGCTTTGAAATTGCGCACGCTCGTGGAATGGCGGCAAACTACGGTACTTCAAAATCTTCAATGGTGACACTTTAACTATTTCGACTGGTTACCAGTTTAGAGTTACAGAGGAGGTCCTGTGCTAAAAGTATTGCTCTCACTCCAACAATCGTGGCAATACTTTACATGTGTGGTTTGAACAACGTTTACATTTACGGGCGTGACTTATATATGCATACGCTTCTGCACGCGAGCACAGAGGGACGGGGCACCCAATCATGTGACCATTGTGACAGCCAATCTGAGTTGTCACATGATCGGCAGATCCTTCTCACCCCTGGGTGTACACATAGGCGTGCGCAGCCTACTGCATTAGGGTGTGCACCCCAAGGCTCAAACACGCATGTGTGCGTGCGTATGTGTATATATACAAACACATGCACTTTTATAAATAAATGTAAACAAACATTTTAAAATGTATTAAAGCATGTTTTAGTTAAACACTTATGTAAAAAAAAAAAATAATTAAACTTGAATTTTTTACATTTATTAAAACATTTGATTGTTCACACTAGCGGTTGAGTTGCAGTAAAATCCTGCAGTTGAGCTGTGCTTTTACTGGCCCTCAACCACTACCATTTAGCTTTAGAGGCAGCGGCTGGGCATTTTCACATGCCGCAGCTGCAATTGTACTCCCTGTTGATTTCAGCAGGTGCAACTGACTGTGACCCATTCAAGTGAAAGGTGGCACTCTGCAAGCGGCCTGCAACTGCGTGCAAAGTGGAGTTCAAGGGGTTAAATTAGGTTGTGTGGAGGCAAAATAAACCCCTCCTCACAACCTCTGAAATTCTCTCTGCATGTGCAGGAGTGACATCATTGCGGCTCCAGCCACTCATACAGCCAGAGTCTGTGAACCTGGAAGGAAGACCAGGGAAGATGTACGCCCTGTCAGAGGGCTTCATTGTAAGGTGAGTATTTCATAATGTGCCAGTATGTGATGCATATTAGCACATTATGCAATTGCCTTACAGGGCAAAGTTTTTTTTTTTTTTTGTACTGCTGCGGTTTACAACCGCTTTAAGATCGTACATGTGCACATTTTTTTTTATTCAGATCGCTAGCTGACGGGTTCTTGCATCTACATAAGCGATATGGATGCAGGAATCCCCCTTGCTGGGACATTGTATTCTGACAACGGGGACTCTCCACCGGCAGAATACACTGATAAGTGCTGCAGCTGATTGGCTGCAAGAACAAGGTTTCCAGTAGTCAGCTGATCTGATGATTGGCTTCTGTCTTACAGGGAAGGCTACACATAGATGGAAATGTATCCAGTCCCTGGTGAACTTGACAAATCTCAATCTGTGTGTACTCAGCTTTACCTTATTTCTTGCTCTGCTCCCTCCACTGCTGTGACTATCCCCCTTAGCTTCTATCTAAGGTACACGTACCAGCCTCTTTAGTATACCATACAGGGTTAATGTTTCTGTATGGTATTTGAGTGAAGAAAGAGAGCTTGGAATCATGCAAGTGAAAGAGCATATCCCCCCTTCCCCCACTCACAAGGATGAACTTTTTTTAAACAGAAAAGTTTTATTAACAAACTAAGCATATACAGAATCCATTTGTAAGACAGCGAGGTGTGCGATACATCAAACCAGCAGGTATACAGACAGTCCTATGTACATAGCTGGTCAAAACAAAAAGAAACATGACACAGCATAGGATGTTAAATGTCAAAGTACACTAATGCCGCTTACACACGATCGGAATTCCGGCCAGAAAAAGACCGATGAGAGCTTTTCATGGGAAAATGCGACCGTGTGTAGGCTCCATCGGAATTTTGCTGGCTGAATTTCCTACAGCAAATGATTTTTCAGACGGAAAAGGTTTCTATCGGAAATTCTGATCGTATGTAGCAATTCTGATGTGCAAAATTCCTACGCATGCTCGGAAACAATTGGACGCATTCTCGGAAGCATTGAACTCAGCTCAATGTAGTGTTGTACGTCACTGCGTTCTTGACGGTCGGAATTTGGTGTGACCGTGTGTAGACAAGACAGTTTGAGCGGAATTCCATTGGAATTCCATTGGAATTCCGTTGAGAAAATCGTCAGAGCTTTTTCCGGTGCATTGCCATAGAATGAGATTTGCCATAGAATGAGATGCTCCGCCTCCATCACATTCTATTGGCTCACAATCAGTCTCAATTTGGCTATCACAGGGAGAGGATCTCCTCCCTGTGATAGCTGGAGCTGCACGGAGCATCCGACGGCAAATCTCATTCTATGGCAATGAGCGGCGGGCGCAGCGCACACCGTGTTCCTCCGCCCTTCACCTGAGAGGGAGCGAGCTGTGTGTGTGACTGCACCGTGTATACTCGGCACTGCGCTCCGTGTATTAAATCACTTCTATGTACTCCAACTTCCTATGTTCTACTCTTCCCCTACATGTATGTGTCACTCAGTAACGCCTCATGTAGTGCACATACAATAGTATAGTCCCTGCAATTGTATATTATTCCTCTGCAGCCCCACCCCCCTTCCTTCCTTCTCCGCCCTATAATATATTCATCGCACACCCGGATCGGTGCATTGCCATAGAATGAGATTTGCCGTCGGATGCTCCGTGCAGCTCCAGCTATCACAGGGAGGAGATCCTCTCCCTATGATAGCCAAAGTCAGACTGATTGTGAGCCAATAGGAAGTGATGGAGGCGGAGCATCTCATTCTATGGCAAATCTCATTCTATGGCACTGCACCGGCATTAGTTATTGTCTATAGGGCATTAAGCGAAAGGTTAATATAATGCGTAAACAAATATAAAGGATGGACTTTTTTACTTTCCTAAGGTGGGATGTATTATGGAATTCCATTCCTTGATGTTAATGCCCACATTTTTTGCTAGGTTGAGAATTACCGGGACTTCTGAGGTGCTACATAGATGTACAGTATTTAACATACACATTATATTTTATTAAAAAATAATGATTTTAATAAGATATATTGTGTATGTTGAATACATCTATGTAGAAGTCCCAGTAATTCCTAACCTGTTCAAGAATGTCACTTTTCTTTCAGTAAACCTTCCCTGCAAGGTGCAGGACAGGTTTACAGCACAGCTCAGCATAGTGTAAAAGGCGGAGAAGGTCGGGACTCACATGTGGAGAAGATGCAGGCTGCCATAATTCCTCTCAGATCTTCTCTGCCCCAGGGAGAGCTGTGCTGGGCAGAAAGCAGTGCTCCGGGGTGTGCTGGATAGGAAGCAGTGTTCCTGGGTGTTTTGGGCAGGAAGCAGTGCTCCTGGGTGTTTTGGGCAGGAAGCAGTGCTCCAGGGTGTGCTGGGCAGGAAGCAGTGCTCTGGGGTGACTGTGATGATATCTTCCTGCTCCGCCCACCTGTACTGGAGCTGTGAAAGCCCCGACTCAGCCAGAAAAATGAGTACAGAGGCTTTGGCTGTACTTCTCCTTTAATAAATCAATCACACAACCTATCTCTCTGCTCCTGTCCAGGGCCTCCACTACCCCCCCCTAGTCCAGGGCCTTCACTGCACCCCCCTCAGCCCAGGTGCTTCACTGCACCCCCCTCAGCCCAGGGCCTCCTCTGCACCCCCCCAGCCCAGGGTCTCCTTCGCACCCTCACAGTCCAGGACCTCCTCTGCACCCCCCCATCCAGTCCAGGGCCTTCTTTGAGCTATCTTGATCAGTTAGCAGTGACAATCTGAGAGCTCCCCCCTAGATGCGTCACCCAGGGCAGGCACCCCCCCCCCCCAGTTTCAGCCCTGCTCTGCCTCCCAGATATTCTGCTGGTGTAATTCAGTTACAGTGCCTTGAAAAAATATTCATACTCTTGGAAATTTTCCACATTTTGCCATATTACAACCAAAAACGTAAATGTATTTTATTGGGATTTTATGTGATAGAGCAACACAAAGTGGCACATAATTGTGAAGTGGAAGGAAAATTATAAATGGTTTTCAACATTTTTTTACAAATAAATATCTGAAAAGTGTGGCGTACATTTGTATTTAGCCCCCCTGAGTAAATACTTTGTCGAACCATCTTTCGCTAAAATTACAGCAGCAAGTCTTTTTGGGGATGTTTCTACCAGCTTTGCACATCTAGAGTGACATTTTTGCCGATTCTTCTTTACAAAATTGCTCAAGCTCTGTCAGATTGGAGGTAGAGCGTCTGTGAACAGCAATTTTCAAGTCTTGCCACAGATTCTCAATTGAACTTAGGTTTGGACTTTGACTGGGCCATTCTAACACATGAATATGCTTTGATCTAAACCATTCCATTGTAGCTCTGCCTGTATGTTTAGGGTCGTTGTCCTGCTGAAAGGTGAACCTCTGCCCTAGTTTCAAGTCTTTTGCAGACTCTAACAGTTTTTTTTTCACAGATTGCCCTGTATTTGGGTCCATCCATCTTCCCATCAACTCTGACCATCTTCCCTGTCCCTGCTGAAGAAAAGCATCCCCACAACATGATGCTGCCACCACCTCGTTTCATGGTGGGGATGGTGTTCAGGGTGATGTGCAGTGTTAGTTTTCTGCCACACATAGCATTTTACTTTAAGGCAAAAAAGTAAAATTTTGGTCTCATAAGACCAGAGCACTTTCTTCCACATGTTTGCTGTGTCCCCCACATGGCTTCTCGCAAACTGCACACAGGACTTCTTATGGCTTTCTTTCAACAATGACTTTATTCTTGCCACTCTTCCATAAAGACCAGATTCGTGGAGTGCACGACTAATAGTTGTCCTGTGGACAGATTCTCATACCTGAGCTGTGGATCTCTGCAGCTCCTTCAGAGTTACCATGGGCCTCTTATCTGCTTCTCTTAATAATACTCTCCTTGCCCGGCCTGTCAGTTTAGGTGGACGACAATGTCTTTGTAGGTCTTCAGTTGTGTCATGCTCTTTCCATTGTCGGGTGATGGATTTAACAGTGCTCCTTGAGATGTTCAAAGCTTGGGATATTTTTTTGAAACCTAACCCTGCTTTAAACTTCCCCACAACTTTATCCCTGACCAGTCTGGTGTGTTCCTTGGCCTTCATGATGCTGTTTGTTCACTAAGGTTCTCTAACAAATCTATGAGGGCTTAACAGAACAGCTTTATTTATACTGAGATTAAATTACTCACAGGTGGACTCTATTTACTAATTAAGTGACTTCTGAAGGCAAATGGTTCCACTAGATTTTAGTTAGTGGTATCAGAGGAAAGGGGGCTGAATACAAATGCATGCCACACTGTTCACATATTTATTTATTTGTAAATAATGTTAAAACCATTTATCATTTTCATTCCACTTCAAAATGATGTGCCACTTTGTGTTGGTCTGTCATATAAAATCCCAATAAAATATATTTAAGTTTTTTGTTGTAACATGGCACAATGTGGAAAATTTTAAGGGGTAAAAATACTGTTTCAAGGATCTATAGCTATCTATTACTGGCTCATTGACAGCTGTGTAGATTCTGCTCAAGCAGGATATACAGTCCTGCTTGAAGGTTTATTTGGACTAGTGTAATGAACTAGTGTTCATTACATGCTGTGGATATGCATTCCATTCCATATTCTACTTTGTGTCTATAACTTTGTTTTGGTGTGGAGTTAAGTGTCTTAAAAAAAAATGTCATCCATGGCTGGGACATAAAAATTGATTTTAATACAAATGATTTATCCCAGACTTGCATATTTTAGAGAAATAAAGGTGACACCATGTACGACTTGACTTACCCCTTCTTCCCACCCAGGTTGGGTTAATCACACCTCAATATTATAATTTTTAAAAAAAATAAAAAATAAACTTTACTAAGACATCTTGACATGAAACAATTTATTATTAAAGAGGAAATTAGACATTCGGATAAAGTAACAGGACCTTATGGTTAAAGGGTGATTCTGTTGGAGTCCTGGACATGAGGCTTATTGTAGGCACCTGCTCCAATCTAGGAGCATTTAGTTCCATTTTTATTTTACTACAGAGATCAGACCCTTTGATTTATAGAAATGTTATTTAGTCCAGGATAAGAAACTTTAGTCACAATACAAATCTGTAGTTTACTACAATCAATAATGCTTATTTGCCTTTAAAGAGCCTCTTGAAAAATTCATACTTATGAACAAACCCCTATATTTGTATATCCCACAACATTCCCAGGCAAGACTTTCCTCTCCCTGTTTTGGGCTGCTTACACGACCCAATAGAATCTTTATGGTCACAATAAGTGTCTTGATGGAAAAATTGTTCAACCTCTAAGCTTCTGAGGAAGCAGGTTTAACTCCTACACAACACATAGAGAGAATTAGAAAATAATGAGTAAGCTATACAGACTCAATTAACTACTAATGCCAAGTATACAATCTTGCATATTAAGTTTTCAGAGAGGTGAACGATAAAGTCCTCACATTATGTGACTTATTTAAATGGTCACTTTTACATGTATTAAGAAATAATAAAATTGTATTACTTTATATGCAGCTTTACAAATAGAATATACAGCATGTTTTAGTTCTGTACCATTAAAGTCCCAAATGAGGTTATGGGTTGATGTTTTAGTGGAAGTGTCCGTTCTATGACTCCTTTACTCTATACAAGTTTTAGCGCAGTAAAGTTACATCTGTTGCTCTTGCTGCAAAAATGTTGCTCAGGTGTTAGAAAATAATTTGATTCATCAAAAGCTTTGGGGACAAGTGTTTTCTTTTTGACAGATACCTCTTAGTTTTCCAATGTCAGTTATTTTTTGTTCATCCAATGTATATTAAATTCACAAATATGAATATTTCCCTATCTTTCAGCTGATGATGAATTTTGTACAGCTTTCGATTCCAAAACTTTTGGATGTTATATCAGCACTTAAAGAGTGAAGGAGGAAAGGTGGTACAAATCATATTTGCATTTCTGTTTCACCATTTTCACTCTCCCAGCCTTAGAAAACTTTGATCATAAAAATACCCTTTAAGCAGTAGTATGGGCTAAAGCAGATTTTCTGTTTCCATTATCATACAACTTGCTTCCTCAGCATACATTATAGACTAAAGCTTTAAAAGAGAGATCATCATGACAGTTCAAATTCTATTCAGCCAATATGGGAATTTACATGTCTTACAACCTACCATATATTGCAACAAGGATATCAGACTTATTCTAGTATTTAAAAAAAAACAACACATTATTGAATCATCACTTACTTACAGCCCTGGTTTTTATTTTAGTTCCTACCCTAAATAAAATTAAATAAATCATTGGTTTGATAAAGAGCAATGACACCAGCTCTGTTTGGTATCAGTTTTCAGTTCCACTGAAATGTATCTATAACCATGTGGAACATTGTAGATATTTCATTATTGAGATATTGACATGTACATGTAGATGGTAATTTTCTGTTGCAGATTAGAAATGAGGGCTAAAAAAATCTTTTTGGTAGATAGAATCATAGAAAACCCCCAAACAAAAATGGACAAACACATAATGTATTAACTTTTCTTTTACCAATTATAGTGATATAGGAACACTGCCAGTGGTATTGAATTGAAATTTGCAATTCTAAGTGGGTATTAGTAATTTTAAAATTTGCAATTCAGAAAACATAAGTAGCACCTACAGCCAACCTCATTAATAGTCAATATTATGCAAACATAGATAGGGAACTTTTGAAAATCTGCCACATTGACAATTGCCCCTTAAAATGCATTGTCGTACAAAAATTCTGCAAAAAATAGTACAGTGCATGTACAATACAAACCTACAGTACAAACCTTTACAAGTTGAGCAAACATCCATAAAATGATTTAGATGAAAATACTAGAGGTAAAATGAAAGTGGGTGCATGTCCAGGACTGATTCATTTTGACAGTGGTTGATATTTCTGCTGGTGGATAGTTAAGGTGTGACATCACCATTTTCTACGCTAAGTAATCTTACCAATAGGACATTGGAGGGTGAAAAAAAGAAGATTTGGATGGCAAATTTTGACAATACAGGCCACTGGTAAAATTGACTGATCCAAAATCTATTGGGATACAGCATTGGGTATCCTTTGGCACAAGAGAGACAGACCAAAGAAGAAAATTGTGGGTAGGGGTACATCGTACCCCATACTCATTCACATAGGGTGGGGGGCCGGGATATGGGGCTCCCCTTATTAAAGGGGGCTCCCGGATTCCGATAAACCCCCCGCCCACAGACCCCGACAACCAATGGCCAGGGTTGTCGGGAAGAGGCCCTTGTCCTCATCAACATGGGGACAAGGTGCTTTGGGGTGGGGGCCCCCCGTTCCCCAGGGCACCCCCCCATGTTGAGGGTACGTGGCCTGGTACGGCTCAGGAGGGGGGGCGCTCGCTCATCCCCACCCCCTTTCCTGGCCGGCCGGGCTGCGTGCTCGGATAAGGGTCTGAGATGGATTTGGGGGGACCCCCACGCCGTTTTTTCGGCGTAGGGATTCCCCTTTAAATCCATGCCAGGTGACGGGGCTAGCGCGGCGGCATTCACTGCCTTTGCTAGTCCCGTCTACCTGGAGTCACGTTCTAAATGAACGGACATTCCTCCATGTGTGGGCAAGTCCGTTCATTTCAAAAGTCCCACGGACTTTGGTCAAAACTCCGGCGGACAATTCCGGGCGTGTGTGGGCCAGTCCACACATTCGGAAAGTCCGGCGGACCTCTGCTGGAAAGTCCGGCGGTTTGTCCGCTGGAAGGAAAGTCCGAGCGTGTGTACGCCGCATAAGTGAAAGTATTTCTAAATGTGTGCCCAATTTACATGGCTTCATCTTTACCTAAACATAATTCTAAAAAACAAAACTGTTTAATAGACTACAACAGACTAATATAAAACTACCATGCATAGCAAAAAAATATGTATTAAAACAAAATTATAGAAACTGCATCTTTTATAATGGTCTTTATGATCCACTACAAATACATTATTAAAAACGTAGAAATAATAACTTTAATCTTCTTGTATGACTAGGAAATAAAGTGGTAACATTTTCAAAAATGTACACAAATCTAGGGCATTGCAAAAAAGGTAATGAAATAATCTGGTAAAGCTGTACATACACAAATTGAACAAATGGAAATTAGTGCTTTAGAAAAAGCACTAGTTGGCAAGCACACAGGAATAATTATCTTTCACTTGAACTGTATTTATGTTTATATGAAGACAATTATGGTCCTTGATCTGTGTACCTATTTTACAAAACATTTTTGCACAGTCATACAGAGGAGATGGGGGGGTGGTGTACACTGTTACATGTTTTTTTTTTTTCTCAGCTTTCAACCACTTTCGGACCGCTCCATAGCAGATATGCTGTTACAGGGTGGCCCTCCTGTGCAAAATCATGTATATTTACCTAATTCTGCACTTCTGCATAGGGGTGCACATGTGCACTGCTGGCAGGCCGCTTTTGCTGTGATTACTAACAACAGAAGCTAATCTGTGAGCGCCGGGCACTCTGGTTGTCCGTCGGAGCCTCATCGGGCAGAGACACAGAACGAAGCTCTGCCTATGTAAACAAGGCAGAGCTTCATTCTGATGGGGGGAGTTGTCAGACTTCTATGTACCTGACCAGTGAGTTCGCTTGGGCAGAGGGTGGTCTCCCTTACGTGTCCGACTCACGGCCCCTGGTAGAGAGAACAGGAGGCACGGGAGCATGGAATGGTATGAGAGCCTGACAGAAGGGATCCAGATGCTGGAAGGTGGGTGATCTTTAAACTGCAGGTAGATCAACTGGAACACAGGCAACAGGTGCTGAGCAGGAGCAGAACAGGCAGGTCCGGGTACAGGCTGGGTTCGACAACAGGCAGGCAGTGAAGTAAAGGGGAGCAGGCAGAAGCGGAGTCAAAACAGGTTAAGGTCAGGTGCAGGCAGAAGTCAGGGGTATCCGAGTAGCAAGCCGAGTTGTCAGGAGATCAGGAACACAGGTATGGGTAACAGGAGCAAAGGCACAGGGAGCTGATGATCAGGCAGCACCAAGCAGAGTGTGCTGCAAACCTAAATAGGCTGTTTGGCGTCAAACGCTGTGCATGTGCGCCACAAACACCAGTACCCACAGGATCATGCAAACCAGTGCCCACAGGGATACGTGCATGTGTCCGGATACCGGCACGCACACCAGGGCCAACCAGATTATGCACACCAGTGCCCATAGAAGTGCGCGCACAGGAACGCGCACACCAGATCGGCCAGTACAGTGTCCACCAAGGTAATCTCTCTGACAGTGCCCCCTCCTCAAGGGAAGACTCCGGATGCCCAGTTGAGCCAATTTGGTGGCATAGGTGTTCTTAAATGCTTGTAAAAGTTCTCTGGCATGTAGATTGCTCTCGGGCTCCCAGGAGTTGTCCTCGGGACCATACTCTCTCCACTTGATGAGATACTGGGTTTGATTGCGTCTTTTCCTGCAATCCAGAATTGCTTCTACTTCAAATTCCTCCTCATTATTGATTACGATAGGCTTGGGCAGGCCGGTACTACGGCCGGTAAAGGGATTAGGAGTAGCAGGTTTCAGTAGAGTCACGTGAAGTGGAGTCAAAACAGGCCGAGGTCAGGTGCAGGCAGAAGTCAGGGGTATCCGAGTAGCAAGCCGAGTTGTCAGGAGATCAGGAACACAGGTACGGGTAACAGGAGCAAAGACACAGGGAGCTGAAGATCAGGCAGCACTGAGCAGAGTGTGCTGCAAACCACAATAGGCCGATTGCCGGAAAACGTGCACAGGCATGCGCTCACCCGCACGCGCCCGAACACCAGCACCCACAGGATCATGTAAACCAGTGCCCACAGGGATACGCGCGTGCCCAGACACTGGCGCGCACACCAGGGCCAACCAGATCATGAACACCAGTGCCTATAGGAGAGCGCACACCAGCACGCACCGGCGCACACCGGCGCACACCAGAGCAGCCAGCACAGCATCCACCAAGGTAACCTCTCTGACAGGAGTGATGTATTTTGTATCTCTGAAAAGCAGGGAATAAAAGCCATCACCAAACAAAGTACACATAAACACTGACTACACTGACTAGACACACAGTTAACCCTTTGATCACCCTAGATGTTTAACCCCTTCCCAACCAGTGTTATTAGTACAGTGACAGTGTATATTTTTAGCATTGATCAATATATTAGTGTCACTGGTACCCACAAAGTGTCAGTTAGTACCATCCAGCAAGATGGACGCTTGAGCAGATAGCACCTCACATCCACCGGGATATATCATCTGCGGCTGCTCACCTACAGCTCCTCCACGCCAGCACTGTGCTCCTGACACACCCAAGCATGCCCCGCTGCAAACTGGTTCACTCGCAGCCCCAGAATTTAATGGGGTTCTTCCCCCTGTCGGTCCAGTGGCCACAACAAAATGGAGGTGGAGCCTACAGCTCTCGGTCCGCCGCTGGACTTCTAGCAGCGGCTTATAGCACAGCAGACATAAGGAGAGAATGCAAACGCCCTGCTTCAGGTTCCAACACACCTACATTCCTGAGCCCTGTGAAATCCAAACCTTGCAGAGGATGCAGAGGATGCCACTGATGACATGCTAACAGAGGTAGGCACTAACAGTGAATGTGCAGCCACCATCTCTTTGCCTGATCCAATGACCTCTTTCCCCACAAGTGGACAGCCTGTCTCAGCTATGATGTTGAAAGACATGCTCTTGTCCCTTAGAGCATCCTTACAGAAAAATATGCTGGCCCCTGAACTCAGCAAACAAAATTTGAAATGAAAGAATTGGGTGATAGGGTGGATCATGTTGAGCGCTCCATGTTTGACTTCACTGAAAATGAGAACAAGCTGAGGACATCTTCTGGACTAAAGAAAAGCTTGCAGATCTTGAGGATAGATCCAGGAGAAACAACTTAAAACTTAGGGGAATGCCTGAGTCAGTGCAAGCTTCACAACTTCCTCATTTTGCACGAGATCTGTTTCAGGTAGTCATCCCTTCACTCACTCCTGGAAGATCTCACCATAGACAGAATTCACTGTGTTCCTAAACCCTCCTTCTTACTGAAGGAAGACCCCAGAGATTATTTTGAGAATACACTTTTTTTAAGTGAAGGAGCGGCTTTTGGCAGCATTTAGACAGCCAAGCACAAGCTACAAAAGTGCAATTACTACCTGACCTCTCTCAATTTACCCTGCAGAGACGCAAGAACCTTATATCAATAACCAAGGCACTGAGGAACCACAACATTCAGTACAAGTGGAAGTCCCAATCCAAAACTGGAGGTCACTCACAATGGCCCCACCTTCTACATCACCTCTCTGGCAGATGGCCTCCTTCTATTGCGAAGGTAGGACATTATTCCTGACCTTCTGCCATCGGATAACAGGCCCCAACAGATGTCCAAATCCAACCCGGAATGGAGGAATGTACCAGCAAAACAATGTACACATCCAACCTAAGGTATGTTCGGCCTATACTTCTCTTTAGCAGATAATGCACCATACTCCCGGCGGACTGGGAATTACACTGTTCGAATTTCCTGCTGTTCCCACATGTTTGTCAATGCCGTTTGCCCGAGATTCTCTGTGTTGATCGGAGGACTCACCTTTTTATACAGTTTTTTTATTACTGTTATTCATCACTACCAGTTGGAACTGTTTCCCTACCTAACCTGCAGATTCAACATAGTTCTGTAATTCACCCCATCCCCTCTTCGCAAAGAGGGCGTGACCTCTTTCAAGTTCACGCTTAATTACCTGGAGTGGTGGTCATGCCTACCAACCATCTCACCTCCCTTTACACCTGTTTCAATCTTTCCTCACCATCAAGCAAGCCCTGCCTATATCTTATCTATAACCTTACTTCATGGGACTTAAATTTTTATCACTTAATGTGAAGGGCCTAAACCACCCAGCCAAACACCGATCTATGTGGGATGAAGCTTGTAAACAAAGTGCAGACATTCTGAACATACAGGACTCATTTTCAAGCGGATGCTACCCCCAAATGTGCACATCCATCCAACCCCCATGTCTTCATGGCCAGCGCCCCTGAAAAGAAAAAAGGTGTCCTCGTAGCTATTAGACATACAGTTTCATTTGTCTTAAAAAAGTGCATTTCTGATCCTGAAGGCAGATTCCTTATTCTGGTTTGCACCCTCAATTCTATCCCATACACTTTGGTGAATGCTTATGTGCCAAATTCACATCTACTCAAATTCCTCAAGAAATTGTACCAGACAACCAAAGCTGTGCAAGCTAGACATCTACTTTTATGTGGTTGCTAACCCTAAATTGGATACTTCTTCATCCACCAAAATCCATCCCTAGGGAACTTTATCCATAATGAGGAACTTTATGATGCTCGGAGATGCTTCCATGGCGAAGAGAAAGACTATACCATTTTTCTTATAGATTCCGTTCCTACTCTAGGATTGATTATTTTTTTGTTGATAGATGGTTGCTACAACAAGCATCCACTTCCTCTATATACGATATTATGTGGTCAGACCACGCTGCAATTTCACTCATTGTGGAGGACGCCTGTCCCCCAAGGTTTATCTGGCGCTGTAATAATTCCATTGTTCGAAAACCTGAAAATAAGCTGAGGCTAACACAACATCTCTGCAACTATTTCACCACCAATGATGTTTTTCAACACAGGCATTTTTACTTTATGGAATGCCCATAAGGCATATGTATGTGGGATTATCCTGCAAATGAGTTCTAGAGCAAATCGTCAATACAAGGGGAGGATATGCTGAGACCACTGTCTTCTTTTATACAAGCGCTTGATTTTACTGCTAAACACGTGAGTGCATTTGCTTTGCTTTTCATGTATTAAAATTTCCATACGGAGTTACGCTATATGCCTTCCTCTTTCTTTTAATCGTGGGACTGATTGCCTATATCTACTGAGTCCATCCATACCTTACACCTGTTCGGAGGTCCATCTGGAGGTCACATCTGGATAGAGCATCTGAACCCCTTGGTATATTATACCACAAAGCTTGATTGACTCACTAGGTGTACACCTACTTGAGTTCAATCCCTCTGGTAAGCAGCTTCTGGTGTCTTTGGTGGCGGATCTACTATCAACTGTTATTACATCATACATATTTGAAGTTAAAGACTGTCACCACATCATATTCACATGTGGTTGAGTATTATCATCACACATGATTGAAGTTTGTCACTGACTTTTTTTGGACATCACACGTCCAAGTTCCTCTATTTATAGACATCACATGTCATAATAGAGGACTGCTTGGAGTATTTATTTATTTTTTTCAAATACTTTTTATTGAACTTTACAAGTTACAAGTCATGTGGTTACAGTAAAACAATGCAATCGATTGTAAGAATTGTAAACAAGCACATATGTATGCAAATGATCCTAGTCAAAATTATGTTAAGTCTAAAGTAAAGGAATGGAAAACGTGACTAAACTTACAACCTGTAATGTTAGTTTTGGGATACAATTTCAGAACAGAATACAGTTGAGGGAGTATCTTGGTGTAGGAAAATCATTGATAAGATAGGAGACGGGGGAGGGGAGGGGGGGATAGGGAAAAGAATAGGGAGCAAAGTGGGAGAGATAGAAGAGAGCAGCAGGTTCATCCGAAGAATACACATTTAGACCATCAAAGTTTACATGTTTTCATTGTACCAAGTGGACCAAGGGGTCCAGAGTTGTATAGTTTTGGAATGTTTGTGAGTCTTATTCGTGAGTATACTCTCATAGGTAAAGTGAGTGTGGACCAGACTAACAATATCTGCTCTAAGTGGGATATAGTTCGTTTTCCAGTGTCTTGTAAGCATAAGTTTTGTGGCTAGTAGGACATGGGTGACTACATGTCTGTGAGCTGGAAGTAAGTCTTCTATAGTGAGGTTAAGCATAGCTAGTTGTGGAGATAGGATGACAGGGAAGTGTAGGATTTCCTGAAGTAAGTCTTGGATGTCATGCCAGAGCTGTTGTATCAGGGGGCAAGACCATAGAATGCTTGGAGTATTTTTGAGCACATCATTTATTATTCAAGTTTTTTGTACTTACATCATTTGTTATGGTTTAGATGATCACATAAGCGTTGCACATTTCACCCAATTTGTCATTTTTGCAACTTTATCCACTGCTGTGCTGGCTACTTTTGTTTTTTCAATTTTTATTTGATTTATTTTATAGACAGTGCGGTATATGTGTTTATAATTCACAGCACTCCTAAGTTCTCAACATGATCAATATCTAAGACACCTCAAACTGCATTACTATGCCAACAATAACAAGGTTGGGAAGTTGCTAGCAAAAAGATTAAAAACCCACAGTGCTAAATCTAGATTACCGTTTATTTACCATCCGTTTACGAAGCAAAAGCTTAGTAATCCTCAGCACATCGCTGATGCCTTTGTTGACTATTACAAGGCATTATACAATCTAAAAGTTGATCCATCAACCCCCTAGCCTAATAGTATTCATATCAACAACTTTTTAAAACAATTCAATCTTCCAGTTCTATCCTCTGATCATTTAAAACTTATGAACTCCCCTTTCAATGATGGTGAAATAGCTCTATCAACTAAATCTTTGCCTAATGGCAAATCCCCAGGACCTGATGGTCTTACAAATGAATACTACCAATGTTTTGCCGAAACTCTAGCCCCTTACATGGCAAGACTTTTTTCAGAAGTGACCAATAAAGCCTCTTTTCCCACTGAGATGTTTTCAGCCACTATTGTTACTCTGCCTAAACCTGGCAAGGAGCCTGATACCCCTGCAAACTTTAGGCCTATTTCCTTGTTCAATACTGATTTTAAAGTTTATGCCAAAAGTCTAGCAAAATGTCTCTTGGATGTTCTCCCTACTCTAGTTACACCTGACCAAACAGGCGTTACCAGGGGATGACAGACATCTGATGCAACCAGACACATATTAAACATCCTTCAGCACACTGAATCTAGTAAAACGCCTTCTCTCCTCTTGTCTATAGACGCAGAGAAGGCATTTGACCATGTTCACTGGCTGTAAATGGAAAAGGTATTGCTTAAATTTGGGTACTCTGGGCACATCCTCTCGACTATATTAGCTATATACTCCACTCAAGCCGCACAGGTCTACTCCTCCAGCCTTTGTCCAAAAATTTCCCCATCACCAATGGTACTAGACAAGGATGCCCCCTTTCCTCATCTATTTTGAATCTGATATTTGAACCCCTAGATAAAGCTATTCGCTCCAACCCCCTCATTACTGGTTTCCACATTAATGGTAAATCCCATGTTATAAACCTTTTTGCGGATGATGAAGTTCTTCTTCTCACACATCCTAGGGAATACCTACCTCGAGACCATCAAGTACTTACCTCTTTTAGCAACATATACTACAAAGTAAACTATTCCAAATCCCTTATACTAGACTTAGGAACCCCCAAACCAATTAGGAACTACTTACAGTAGCTGCGAGCTTTCCATACACCTGTGAAGATAAGAGCATTCCCTACTTAGGCATCCAGATGACAGCATCCTTCACTTGATTAGCTGCAGCGAATTATGTAACTCTTATCACCAAAGTGACCAAAGACCTTCACCGATACTCCCGATGCGAACTGACATGGATGGGTAGATTGTCTACCTTTAAAATGATGATACTGCCCCAAGTATTGTACCTTTTTAGAACCCTTCCTATACCTATACAAATTGAGTACTTCCACTCTCTAAATGTCCTTCTCAAAAAGTTCATATGGCAAAACAAAAAAGCATGGTGCTCCATCGCCCATCTCCTCAAACACAAAACGACTGGAGAGGTTGGCTTTGTGGATCTTTGGGATTACTATTATTCATCTTTGCTTACTTAATTGAGGCATTGGTTTCATCCCTCCTTCCCGTGGGTAGATATAGAACTTTCATTGTCTAGAGCCACGGATCTCAAAGCACTACTCTTAGCTGATTCTTGGTCCCCCTTGATTCTACCAACATTTCCTCCTATAGTACAGGCATCTCTAAAACTTGGAGAGTTTTGGCACATAGATCAGTATATGACCAACATAACCCTAATGCCCCGTACACACGAGCGGATTTTCCGTCGTAAAAAACTTGGATGGTTTTTCCGACGGAATTCCGCTCAAGCTTGGCTTGCATACACACTGCCACACAAAAGTTTTATGAACTTTCGACCATCAAGAACGTGGTGATGTACAACACGCTGATGAGCCGAGAAAATGAAGTTCAATGCTTCCGAGCATGCGTCAAATTGTTTCCAAGCATGCATAGGAATTTTGCGCGTTGGAATTTGTACAGATGATCAGAAATTTTTCCGACCGAAAAATAGAGAACATGAATTCCGCCAGCAAAAGTCCGATGGAGCATATACACCGTGGAATTTACGACCAAAAGCTCTCATCAGACTTTTGCTGGTGGAATTTCCGATCGTGTGTACGGGGCATTACATTCTAACTCCCCTTGCAGTGTTCGAATTTCTTATCCCATACCTAGGTACAAAATCTTTGACTGAATTTGGGTTCTGTTGGATGGAAGTTCTTATCCAGAATAATAGACCTAAACTCTTTTCTGAACTGGTCTCCACCTTCCATATACCTTATAAGGATTTTTTCCTATTCTTACGTATTTCTCATTTTCTAAGAACTACCCCAAAATGCCCAATACACCCTCATCCCTGGCAATTTTATACAAATCATACTTTCCAGCCTAAAGGCATATCCCTTTTTTACTCCCTCCTCCAACATAAAGGGACATTTTTTAAAACTCCTGCAATGCAGCAGGGGGAGAAAGATTTACAATCATTCTTTTTGGAGAGCCAGTGGTTAAAAGCCCTACGTTAGCCCATACTCAATAACACACTGTATCAACCACTGGGAGCTGGCCCAAACAATTACTACAAAGTGGCATTACCCCCCATTCACACTAGCTAAATTCTTCCCAAATCACTCCCCTCTCTGTTGGAGAGGATGTGGGCAAATTGGTACCATTATCCATATCTATGGACTTGCAAGAACTTTTCCAGTTTCTGGCATCAGACCTTTCAGCCGATATCCATAGTCTCCGGCATACTGCTACCAATAGATCCATCTCTAGCAATACTGAATATAGGTATTGAAAAAATTCCCACCCAATTCCAAAATATTGTCCTCCAAATTCTATTAGTGGCCATATCTCAAATTACTAAAATGTGGCGTAATTCTCTAGCGCCCAATATATCAGAACTTATATCTATGGTTAACCTTCACTATACATTTGGAAAAATGCTCGCCATTAGGGCTAACACAATCACTACATTTGAACAGGCATTGAAGGATTGGAATCAGGTTGTTCTAAACCATAACTGAGATTAGGGATGAGCTCGTCTGTTCGCCCTTCTGGCGAATCCCAGACATTATGGTCCGTTCGCGCCAAATTCGAGTGGTGCATCACGGCCCATAATTCACTGCGGCATCGCAGTGCATTGCTGGCCTATGATTGGCCAAGCATGCACTATGACCCGCATACTTGGCCAATCACAGCGCCGTCCGTACAGAGAGCCGTAATTGGCCAAAGCCACGGTGGCTTTGGTCAATTATGGCTCAGGGGGTTAAGTACACGCCCCACACTATATAAGGTCACCAGCACGGCGGCCTTGTGTAGTGTGTTGCTGCGGCCAGAGAGATAGACAGAGAGACAGTGTGATTTAATTTAAGAGATATACACAGAGAGACAGTGTGCTTTCACTTAAGAGATATACACAGAGAGACAGTGTGATTTCATTTAAGAGATATACACAGAGAGACAGTGTGATTTCATTTAGTTTTGAAGCTGTTGCAAATACAGTGGGTGTATTGTGCCATCTGCACAGTGTACACCTGAAGCTACCTCAATCGCTGTTGTTCTGTGCATCCTATCCATAGTCAGCTGTTACAAATACAGTGGGTGTATTGTGCCATCTGCACAGTGTACACCTGAAGATAACCCAAATGCTGTTGTTCTGCGCATCCTATCCGTAGGCAGCTGTTGCAAATACAGTGGGTGTATTGTGCCATCTGCACAGTGTACACGCCTAAAGTTACCCCAATTTCTGTTGTTCTGCGCATCCTATACATAGGCAGCTGTTGCAAATACAGTGGGTGTATTGTGCCATCTGCACAGTTTACACGACTGAAGCTACCTCAATTGCTGTTGTTCTGCACATCCTATCCGTAGGCAGCTGTTGCAAATACAGTGGGTGTATTGTGCCATCTGCACAGTTTACACGACTGAAGCTACCTCAATTGCTGTTGTTCTGCACATCCTATCCGTAGGCAGCTGTTGCAAATACAGTGGGTGTATTGTGCCATCTGCACAGTTTACATGCCTGAAGCTACCCCAATTGCTGTTGTTCTGCGCATCCTATCCGTAGGCAGCTGTTGCAAATACAGTGGGTGTATTGTGCCATCTGCACAGTGTACACCTGAAGCTACCCAAATTGCTGTTGTTCTGCGCATCCTATCCGTAGCCAGCTGTTACAAATACAGTGGGTGTATTGTGCCATCTACACAGTGTACACCTGAAGATAACCCAAATGCTGTTGTTCTGCGCATCCTATCCGTAGGCAGCTGTTGCAAATACAGTGGGTGTATTGTGCCATCTGCACAGTGTACACGCCTAAAGCTACCCCAATTGCTGTTGTTCTGCGCATCCTATCCATAGGCAGCTGTTGCAAATACAGTGGGTGTATTGTGCCATCTGCACAGTTTACACGCCTGAAGCTACCTCAATTGCTGTTGTTCTGCACATCCTATCCGTAGGCAGCTGTTGCAAATACAGTGGGTGTATTGTGCCATCTGCACAGTTTACATGCCTGAAGCTACCCCAATTGCTGTTGTTCTGCGCATCCTATCCGTAGGCAGCTGTTGCAAATACAGTGGGTGTATTGTGCCATCTGCACAGTGTACACCTGAAGCTACCCAAATTGCTGTTGTTCTGCGCATCCTATCCGTAGCCAGCTGTTACAAATACAGTGGGTGTATTGTGCCATCTACACAGTGTACACCTGAAGATAACCCAAATGCTGTTGTTCTGCGCATCCTATCCGTAGGCAGCTGTTGCAAATACAGTGGGTGTATTGTGCCATCTGCACAGTGTACACGCCTAAAGCTACCCCAATTGCTGTTGTTCTGCGCATCCTATCCATAGGCAGCTGTTGCAAATACAGTGGGTGTATTGTGCCATCTGCACAGTTTACACGCCTGAAGCTACCTCAATTGCTGTTGTTCTGCACATCCTATCCGTAGGCAGCTGTTGCAAATACAGTGGGTGTATTGTGCCATCTGCACAGTGTACACCTGAAGCTACCCCAATTGCTGGTGTTCTGATAATAATAATACTACAGGCAAGAAGTTGATTCTGCTAGTTGCAGTATATCAGTATATACGGCCCAGCTTTGTGCAGCTACATCTCCCTGCAGGCCATTAGTATGTCTGGAAGGCCAACAAGGAGAGGCAGACAGTCACGAGGCAATAAAAGAGGGCAAGCTGGGTTTGTGTTTAGAGGCAACAGTGCTAGTCGTGCACACGATGCATCCTCGTCAGCACGTGGCCATGGGACACGCTCGTCCTTTTTTTCGGCAGCTGGATGTGTTGAGCCATAACATGCCAAAGACTTGGTAGAGTGGATGACCAAGCTGTCCTCATCCTCCTCATCCTCTCTCACCCAGGCTCAGGGTACTGGCAAAGCAGCTGCCAACGCAGCCTCTTCCTTAGGCTCAATGGCATCAGTCACTCCTTCCCTAGCCCCACCATGTCCTCCTGAGGAGTCCTCTGAACTGTTTGAGCACAGTGTTGGATACATGCTCCATAAGGATGCCCAGCGTTTTAAAGGCTCTGATGATGATACTGAGCTAGAGGAAGGCAGTAACGTGAGCCCAGAGAGAGGGGATGCCCAAGAAGGACCGCAATCTGGCAGTCATGTTCCCCCAGCTGTAGCATACTGCCTGGTTTGCTCCAGTGATGAGGAGGGAGGGGATGATGAGGTCACTGACTCCACGTGGGTGCCTGATAGGAGAAAAGAGGGGGAGGAGGAGGCACATCTACAACGAGGCAGGGTGCCCTCCAGGGACCAGCTTAAGGGCAGCACATCAAGTGCATCACACTGCACAGCTGCGCATGTGCAGGGCGCTGCCTCTGCACGTTATTCCAAAAGTTCTTTGGTGTGGGCCTTTTTTGAGACGAGTGCATCAAATCGCACCGCTGCTATTTGCAACATATGTCTCAAGCGTATCTCGCATGGCCAAACCATCAGCCACTTAGGCACCACATGCTTGACCAGACATATGTCGACCTGCCATGCAGTTCGTTGGCAAGCGTACCTAAAAGACCCACACCAAAGAACAAAGCGGATCTCTCCTTGCTCCTCATCAGCTTGGATCTCCAACCCCACTAAACCTTCAGTCCTCTCTGAAAGCTGCACTGAGAGAAATGAAGGTGTAGATTTAGGTGTGTCACAGCCAAGTACTTGCGGGCAATCTGCTATCGGTACACCGACGTATGATTGTACCAGGCAAATTTCCCTGCCCCAACTGCTGCACCGTCGAAAGAAGTTCACTCCCAGCCATCCACATGCCCGTCGGTTGAATGCTAGCTTGGCTAAATTTCTAGCACTTCAACTGCTGCCTTTTCAGTTGGTAGACTTTGCCCCCTTCCGTGAGTTTGTGGAATGTGCGGTTCCTCAGTGGCAGGTTCCCCAACGCCACTTTTTCTCACGGAAGGCGATTCCGGCTCTCTAACGGCATGTGAAAGGCAATGTCTTGGCCTAGCTGGACAGGGCGGTCAGTGGTAAGGTGCATATTACCGCTGACTCATGGTCCAGCAGGCATGGACAGGGATGTTACCTATCTTTCACGGCGCATTGGGTGACTCTTCTGGCAGCTGGGAAGGATGCAGGACAAGGTGCAGTAGTGTTGAAGGTTGTTCCTCCACGAGGCCTCCAAAATGCTACTACTGGTGATTCTGACACACCTCTATCCTCCACCCCCTCCTCTTCTTCTTCCTCCATGGCCTCTTCCTGTGCTTTGTCCTCAAAATCAGCGGTGCTCCGTAGGCGTTCAAGGGGCTACGCAAGTATGCAGGCAAAAAGATGCCATTCGGTGCTTGCGCTGGTGTGCTTGGGAGACAGGAGCCATACTTGGGCAGAGGCTCTGTCAGCTCTGCAGGGGCAGACTGAGAGGTGGTTGACGCCATGCCAGCTTAAGCCAGTATGGAGGTGGAGCCTGGCACTCAGCATCAGCAGCAGTCTTTTAGGGATCATTCACAGTCCCAAGAAACCCGTGGACTTGTACATGGCTGGGAGGAGGTGGCTGCGGATCATGTCATCCTTAGTGACCCAGAGGACTCCGGACCGAATGCCTCAGCTAACCTACGCTGCATGGCCTCCCTGATCCTGCAAAGCCTGCGGAAGGATCCTCGTATTCGTCGGATCAAGGAGGGGGATCATTACTGGCTGGCAACCCTCCTTGATCCACGTTACAAGGGTAAGGTTGACAACCTTATCTTGCAGTTGCAGAGGAAGCAGAGGATGAAACATCTTCGGGAGGCCTTGCAGAAAGGTCCATGCAACGCGTTCCCAGAGACTGGGAGGTTCCAAATTCGTCCGCAGCCCCAAGGTATGATCAGTTCCAGCAACCATCGCCAGTGTCTGATTTACATGGTCCAGGAATACCTAGGGGCAAGGACAGACTTGGACACCTTCCCCACCGAAAATCCTCTGGGTTACTGGGTCTTGAGGTTGGATCACTGGCCAGAGCTTGCACAGTATGCAATTGAGCTACTGGCCTGTCCTGCATCCAGCGTTCTTTCGGAACGCACATTCAGTGCTGCTGGAGGCTTTGTAACCGATCACAGGGTGCACCTGTCCACTGACTCAATTGATCGACTGACCTTCATAAAAATGAATCAGTCTTGGATCACCACCAGCTACTAAGCACCTGATGCTGATGTAACCAAATATTTTTTTTTGAAATGTCAGATCCCTTGAAGACTGCCTATGCTGATGCTGAGTGACTACCCCCTTCCTCCTCAATGATTATGCTGATAGCTTGTAAGAACATTTTTGGTTCTGGGCCCAATTTTTCATCCCCTGTTTAACAGGGGCGTGTAATTACAATTTTTATGCAATATTTTGCAGGAGGGTTCATTGCTGCACTCAACTACAATATTTGTGAGTGGTTGCAGTGTTGTGGCATCAGCACCTGTGCCTAAGGCCCAATTTTTTTAGCCCCTGTTTAACAGGGGCATGTAATTACAATTTTTGATGCAATACTTTGCAGCAGGGCTCATTCCTGCGCTCCAACTAGTGTATCTGTGAGGAGTTGCAGTGTTGTGGCACCAGCACCAGTGCCTAAGGCCCAATTTTTCAGCCCCTGTTTAACAGGGATGTGTAATTACAATTTTTGATGCAATACTTTGCAGCAGGGCTCATTCCTGCACTCCAACTAGAGTTTCTGTGAGGTGTTGCAGTGTTGTGGCATCAGTGCCTAAGGCCCAATTTTTCTGCCCCTGTTCAACAGGTGCATGTAATTACAATTCTTGATATAATATTTCACAGCAGGGCCCGTTCCAGCACCCACCAAGAGTAACTGTGAGGACTTACAGTGTTGTGGCACCAGTACCACCACCAAAGGCCCAATTTTTCTACCACTGTTCAACAATGGCATGTAATTACAATTCTTGATCTAATATTTCACAGCAGGGCCCATTCTTGCGCCCACCAAGAGTAACTGTAAGGGCTTACAGTTATGTGGCAACACCACCACCACCAAAGGCCCAATTTTTCTGCCCCTGTTCAACAGGTGCATGTAACTCCAATTCTTGATATAATATTTCACAGCAGGGCCCGTTCCAGTGCCCACCAAGAGTAACTGTGAGGACTTACAGTGTTGTGGCACCAGCACCATCACCACCACCAAAGGCCCAATAAAAAAAATGTTACAGGGGTAATAACCCTTCCCTATGTTTTCCAGAAAGCTTAAAAATTGATGTTTGAACAGGAGCAACACTTTAAAAATATACCAGTTCAAAATTACAAACAGATTCTACTTAACCGCTTTAAGACCAGCCTCGTTTTGGATTTTAGGTGTTTACATGTTTAAAACAGTTTTTTTTGCTAGAAAAAAACTTAGAACCCCCAAACATTATATATTGTTTTTTTTCTAACACCCTAGAGAATAAAATGGCGGTCGTTGCAATACTTTTTTTTAACACCGTATTTGCGCAGCGGTCTTGCAAGCGCACTTTTTTTGGAAAAAAATCACTTTTTTGAAAAAAAAAATAAGACAACAGTAAAGTTAGTCCAATTTTTTTATATATTGTGAAAGATAATGTTACGCCGAGTAAATTGATACCTAACATGTCACGCTTCAAAATTGCGCCCGCTCGTGGAATGGCATCAAACATTTACCCTCAAAAATCTCCATAGGCGACGTTTAAAAAAATTCTACAGCTTGCATATTTTGCGTTACAGAGGAGGTCTACAGCTATAATTATTGCTCTCGCTCTACCGATCGCGGCGATACCTCACATGTGTGGTTTGACCACCGTTTTCATATGCGGGCGCTACTCATGTATGCGTACGCTTCTGCGCACGAGCTCGTCGGGACGGGGCGCTTTAAAAAAATTTTTTTTTGTTTTTCTTATTTATTTTTCTTGATTTTATTTATTTTTACACAGTTTTTTAAAAAAAAAAATTAATTGGCTCACTTTATTTCTATTACAAGGAATGTAAACATTCCTTGTAATAGAAAAAAGCATGACAGGTCCTCTTAAATATGATATCTGGGGTCAAAAAGTTCTCAGATCTCATATCTGGACTTCAATGAAAAAATAAAATAAAAAATGTCATTTAAAAAAATGACATTTGAAAATTCCTCTTTAAGAGGTATGGGCGGAAGTGACGTTTTTGACGTCGCTTCCGCCCTCCTATGGTATAGAGATGAGTGGCGGCCATCTTACCATCACTCATCTCTATGCCCAGCAGGAGAAAGTACCCGATCGCCTCCGCCGCTGCCGACGGTTCCGGTAAGCGGCGGAAGGCGCGGGAGAGCGGCGGGAGGGGGGGGCACCTCTCCCGCCGCCGATAACGGTGATCTCGCGGTGAATCCGCCGCGATGACCACCATTATCGGAATGCCGACCGGCGCCTGAAGAGATGGATATCTCGGTTGTGGCAGCAGCTGCTGCCGTTACCGAGATATCCCTCTTCAAAATCAGGACGTACATCGTTGTGCGCCGGTCGGAAAGTGGTTAACAAACCTACACAGTCCCTGTCTTGTTTGCACCACATGTATACTGCTGTTCAGAGTATATAGGGCCCATGCCTTTTCTTTTTTTTTATTTGGGTACGGGTTCCCCTTAAAATCCATACAAGACCCAAAGGGGCTGGTAATGGGCAGGGGGGGGTACCCATGCCGTTTGTCTCACTGATTTTCATCCATATTGCTGGGACTAGACATTACATTAAAGCCGCAAGCAGTTTTAAATTGCTTTTATTTCCTTAAAAATTTCATTTTGAGCAGGGACTGTTCTAAGCACGGGAAACATGCACCACAGGCATACTATAGACACCACCCAGGTACGATATTTAAAGGAATATTTCACTTTTTTTTCACTTTAAGCATCATTAAAATCAGTGCCCCCGAAAAAACAGCCGTTTTTAAAACTTTTTTTGCATTTATACATGTCCCCTGGGGCAGGACCCGGGTCCCTAAACACTTTTTAGGACAATAACTTGCATATTAGCCTTTAAAATTAGCACTTTTGATTTCGAACCTTCGAGTCCCATGACTTTAATGGGGTTCTAAAGTTTGCGTGAATTTTCGGTCCGTTCGCAGCTTCTGGTGCTGACCGGGGGGTGTTCGGCTCATCCCTAACTGAGATTACTCAATGACTGTTGCTAATCCATTGTTGTAAAGTTGGCTTTCGCAATTTGTTTGGTTATCTTTAGTATTACTGAACTGTTTTATTTACTACACTGTGTATACCCTATACACTCTTTGTTATCCTTATATTCCCTTTTAGGCAAATTTTCCATGATTACTTTTCACTGTGCATTCAAACAGGTAAGGTCATATGGTGATATTATGACCATGCCCAATAAAATTGTGCCAACTTCCCGCAGGTAATTGTAAGTGGAGTCTAACTAAAGAAGGTGGACTTTATAGGCACAAAAGTACATATACTACAAAGTATCAAAAAAAGGGTATTTTATTAAAAATATATATATATATATATATATATATCGAATCGCGATAAATCAGCGATTACATATGCTCAAAATATATTTAGTAAAGTAGTAAACAACATAAGACCTTCTTATCAGCAAGACAACACCCAAACAGTAAGATGTATTAATCTTGATAATATCATAAGTAGACACATATAAGAAGTATACAAAACCAGATATTCTATACTGATCACTGGCATAAATAGTGTATATAGAAAATAGAACTAGGTCCTGTAGATCTGGGGTGATGCTGATGCGGAGGTCCGTTTTTTCTTGTCAAAGGATTTAGCTTGACGTGTTCCGCGCTTTTAAAGTTAGCGCTTCCTCAGGAGCGATTGATTCTATGGTAATACATATCACAATAAGTTTTTACAAATTTAACAACATATAATAACTAGCACATTTTTACATATGAAAAGAAAAGAGAGAAACAGTATTATTTTAATATAGTATGGAGTGTCTGGACTCATGCCCAAACAGAACCGTGAACACTGCGGGGAGGGGGGAGCGGCGTGCGGAGAAAAAGGCGAATAGCAGGCCCGATAAGCAGTGGGGAACAAAGCTGAAGGATAGAAACCGTCTAGGCAGTATATGTAGGCAAATATATAAATATGTATACATGCAACACACATACATTATGGCACAGATGCCACTATATAGTGGGGTTATTTGGTTGATCTATGTACTGTATATAATGCAATGTCTATATTTAAGCCGGTTTCTAAAATGAAAGTTCATATAGGGCTATACTAAGCATTAACGTAGATAACACCAACAATAGAGGCATGAGAAAATATTCTTGCAAGATCATATTAAATATAGTTATAAATGTCTTACCGTAAAATGATTATTTGGCCAGTAACAAGTGGGATACCAAGTAGATAAAAAAAGTATCCAGTCATTGACATCTTAAATAAACATGCCAGTAAGGAATCAAAGAGTTAAATCACAGGAGCCTCAATTGTAATAGAAAAATCTCTCTTGTCAGGTGGATATGTTGGAAGGTTCAAAGAGGGGGATCAGCCCTTCAATTAACATGGAGTCCTTCAAAGCCAAAGAAGCAAAAAACTGCCTCATAGATAGCTGCACAATATCCTGTAGAGATACAAAAGATTAAGTAACTCATATAGAGTATAAATGTGTATATCAAATAGCATAAAGGTTGCAGTATCTACAGCACCAATGTGCTGGATATAATAGAGTTTAGGAGGAAGGGGGGGACGCAAGATATCCTACCTGTATCCACAGAGATCCACAAGGTGCTTTGGGGTTTCCCCTTTCCCCAGGGCACCCCCCATGTTGAGGGCACGCGGCCTGGTATGGCTCAGGAGGGGGGGCTCGCTGGTCCCCACCCCTTTCCTGACCGGCCGGGCTGCATGCTCAGAAAAGGGTCTGATATGGATCTGGGGGGGACCCCCACGCCATTATTTTGGCGTAGGGATTCCCCTTTAAATCCATACCAGGTGACGGGGCTAGCACGGCGGCATTGACTGCCTTCGCTAGTCCCGTCTACCTGGAGTCACGTTCTAAATGAACGGACTTTCCTCCGTGTGTGAGGCAAGTCCGTTCATTTCAAAAGTCCCGCGGACTAGCACACAGACGGCGGGATTGTCCGCCGGACTCGCAATTTTAAGTCAAAACTTAAAACTTAGTCGGCCGGAATTTTGGGAAAAAAGTCCGCCATAGCCCCACACACGGTCGGAATGTCCGGCGGACTCTAGTCCGGCAGACAATCCCACGGGAAAGTCCGATCGTGTGTACGTGGCCTTAGTGTCCGATTGGCTGCTGCGATATTGAAGTCCTGCTATAAGTCGCGAAATGCTGCCATTACTAATATTAAAAATAAATAAAAATTCCAGTATATATACCACAGGTGCTATAACTTTTGTGCAAATCAATCAATAAACACTTATTGGGATTTTTTTTTACAAAAAATATCTAGCAGAATACAAATTGGACTAAATTTATGAAGAAATTAGATTTTTTTCTATTTTTTTATTGAATATGTTTTATAGCAGAAAGTTAAAAATATTGTTTTTCTTTTCAAAATTGTTGCTATTTCTTTTGTTTATAGCACAAAAAATAAAAAAACACAGTGGTGAACAAAAAAAGGACATACATTTTATTTGGGTACAGTGTTGCATGACCGCAAATTTGTCAGTTAAAGTAATGCAGTGTCGTATCACAAAAAATGGTTGTGATAGAGGGGTAAATCTTCCGGAGGTTAAGTGGTTAATTATGTTTTACTAATGGGTACTGAAGATAATTATATAGGATGCAGTTTATGTTTAAATACATATTTTTGTTTATTCTTGGTTGTTTTGTATGTGTCTGTTTCAGTCTATTATACATAATTTTGGCCTTTTTAGTTAATTGATTCAACAAACAATACTAGTAGACTCCAGATGGGAGTGAACTCCTCCCAGATAGGGGAGTCCGACTTTTGTATGCATCATTGTTAACCTTTACCTACACACATTGCACACTGTTGTCCAATACTGGAAAATTGGTGAACGAATACCCAGAAAAGTGATTTCCAAACTCCTATGGCATAAACTGTCCTACATTTTGCAACTAGTGATGATCAGGCAAAGTTTGGTTTGTAGACTTTTTTGACGAGTAGGAAGTTTACGAACACTAAACATAGCACCAAACCCCACTGAAGTCTTGTTAGGGTAATTAACTAAATCTTGTGAAAAAGAACACAGGTTGTAGAGATTGTTGGGTAGATGGACTGGAGGGAGCCCACTCCTCTTTAAAGGTACAAGGACACATTGAACACCCAGCATGTAGAACAATGGCTGCAAAGGTGGCAATGCATTGCCAGTAGGTAGAGCTTGGAATTTTCCTTGAATTTTTTCCTTGGTTCTTTTCTGTTGCTGTATGTGTTGCCTTCCAATGCTCCTTGCTTCAAAGTCCAGTTATAGGTGAGAGCAGTGGACAATTTTTTGTATACTTGATTTTAGGTCAGGCAACACATTGACACATTTTCAGCTATTGTGCTACATGCTGGGTGTTCAATGTGCTCCTGTACATTTAAGGAGAGGTGGGCACCCTCCAGTCCATCTGCCTTCATCTATCTCATCAGAATGCATGCACTTCCACTGTGGAGCCTCTTATAAGTTAGAGATAGGACTACAGATACCAGGGTGCCTTGGCGGGGCTCTGTAGCTTACGCATGCATTTGCAAATTTGTGCAACGAAACCCCTGTTTTAAACGCATACTGTAAAGCCCCATACACACGGTCGGATTTTCGCATGGATTCTGTCCGATCGGACAATGTTGTCGAAAAATCCGACCGTGTGTATGCACCATCGGACAGTGTACGTTGGATTGTCCGACGGACAAAGTCCTATCTCCTGCTGGATAGATTTTTTGACAACAAGGTCCGATCACACCAAATCCGATCGTGTGTATGGTAGTCCGACGGACAAAGTGCTACGCATGCTCAGATCACATTACAAGACCAAAGCTATTGGCTACTAGCCTCTACGTAGTCCCGTCGTAGGCAACAAACGTCACCACGTTCAGAATGATCAGATTTTCCGACAACTTTGTCCGACCGTGTGTACGCAAAACCAACATCGGACAAAGTACGACGGACATGATCCGACGGACCTGGTCCTCGGATAATCCACGCGTGTGTATGGGGCTTTAGACTGGTTAATCTGGTTGGTCTCAGGCTGGTCAGTAAGTAGAGCTTGGAATTTTCCTTGGATTTTTTCATTGGTTCTTTTTTGTTATCAAGTGAACTTCTGTGCCTACCGAGGAATTTTTTTTTCATAAAACAATAAAGCATTGCATAGCCTTTAAACCATGTCCAACAGGTTGGAAGGGGAGAAAGGGGGAAGGTGAAGTGATTAAACCAACTCTCCCACTATAATGCCCTGTACACTAGGTCGGACATTCCGACCACAAAATTAGTCGGATTTTGGCAGAAACTTGTCTTGCATACACACGGTCGCACAAAGTTGTCGGAAAATCCAATCGTTCCGAACGAGGTGACGTACAACGCGTAGGTCGGGACTAAATAGAGGCCAGTAGCCAATAGCTTTCGTCTCCAAATTTCTTCTGAGCATGCGTGGCACTTTGTGCGTCGGAATTTTCTACACATGATCGGAAAAAGTCTGATCAAATTTTGTTGTCAGAAAATTTAAGGTACTGCTCTCAAACTTCTATGTTAAGTCTTTTTTAACAGTTTCTGACTTTCCTCTCCTACATGTAAAAACCTGTTTGCTAGAAAACTACTCAAAACCCCAAAACATTATATATTTTTAAAGCCGAGGCCATGGAGAATAAAATGGTGGGTGTTGGACTCTTTTATTTCACAATATTTGCGCAGCAGCTCTTCAAATGCAATTTAATTTTTTTTTTTTTTAACTTTAATGCAAACAACATATAATATAATACCCAATTGTTTGGTAAAATATAAAAGATGATGATACGCTGAGTGATTAGATACCAAACATGTCATGCTTTAAAATTGCATAGAAACTAAGGTACCTAAAAATCTCCATAAGCGTTGTTTTAAAAACCTTTACAGGTTACCAGTTTAGAGTTACACGGGAAGTCTGGTGCTAGAATTATTGCACTGAATCTGACGTTCATGGCAATACCGCACATGTTTAGTGTGATCACTGTTTATATATGCTTATTGGACCGATGCCTGCATTCAACTTTGCACGTGGGGACAGTGGCACAATATATATATATATATATATATATATATATATATATATATATATATATATATAATTAATTTATGTTATTGAATTTTTTTATACATTGTAACTTAGTTTTTTTTTAATCAGCTTTATTGCTATCACAAGGGATGAACAACATGGGGTCAGCAATGCCAGTTGACTGCTGACCCCTACAAAAAAGTAAATAAATAAATAAATCCACCCACCTACCTACGTCTGTTCCCATCACTTCACTGCTGTTGAATGGCAGATAAAAGCTGTTATAAACTGTTATAAAGTCTCCCAGATGACATCATTGGCTATATATGGACATAACCATATTTAATCAATGATGCTATAGGATCCCACGCACAGCTGCTCCCCGGAGACAACAACCAGGGAAATTTCTCTGATCTTTCTCCATCCTGAAGAAATTTGTTGTCCCAGGAGGTGTGGGAGTACCTAGGAAACATAGAGAAGATGGACGAGTGGGTGGCACACCACAGATAGCATAAAAGTGATCAGATGGCTGTACAGTCCATATTCTGCTAAGCAAAACAGATACAAGCTCACAGATGCAGTTTTAAACTCTTCAGACTACATGCATCAAGCTAATAAGCTAATAAAAGCTGGATAGAAGTTGGCCACCGGCCAGACAGTTTTGCATCAGCAAGAACAGGGAAAGCCACAATAGACTACTAGTCAACTTTTATCTGCTGGTTAAAGCAGGTCTATTACTGCTTACAAAAAAAAAAAAAAAAAAAAACATGTCTAGTAAATTGGGCCTAGTTTTGATCTTTACAATTGACCTGTAAATATTGTGAAAAAATAAAAACATAGCAAAATGGTGATGACTGGTGGGAAAATGGCCTGGAACAATGTTTGGCTCTTAACACTGTCCTAGGTAAGGTTTCTGCCCTTTTGATCTTTTTTCAAAAGACTGTTGTCCTCTAATTTCTTGATTAAAAAATAATATAATTTCCTCTGTACTTAAAGCTTAGTTCCCCCCAGCAAAAAATTAAGTCAGCAGCTACACATACACAAACATTCCCATGAAAAAACTCTCCTGCGCTCTGGTGTCTAGTTCCTCAATGCGTAATGTAGTCAGCTTCATATAGTAATGCCTGACGTCTTGCAGCCCTCCTCAGAATAATGGGTATTCATACACTAAAGAAAAAAAGAAAAGAAGGAGGGCGCACCGACCTAGTGCATTACCACTAATAAAGGTTTATTTGAATGTAAAACAGCAAAATTTATACTCAGAAACGAGTATTGATAGAAGGCATATACAGTAAAGCAAGTCCACTATTCTGAACTTCGACAAGCCAGGACCTGACGTTGAGTGGATCGAACGATACCTCAAGATGGCTGATGCATTTGAGGGGAGAACCCCTTTCCTCAGAGCCTAAATGGGCAAACAACCATTTGGGGTACTGAGGCTGAGAACCACTGCGCTAAAAAAAAAATGGAAAATGTAATACTTACCTCTCTATAATTTTCCTTTCCTGGTGCCTATCCATGGCAGCATACCATGTCCATGCATAGGCTGCCATGAAAGCAGCAGGAAAGTAGCTTATAGACATATCACGCCTTTTTTTTATTTTGTCATGCCTATCAGCCTAGTTAAGCTGCAGCTGGGAAAGCTGTTGAATGAAAATTGTTTTTTGGGGGGGGGGGGGTGTAAAATGCATTACTTGGATTGAGCATGCATCTACAAAACAAATTATTAACAATACACATAATACACATTTGCTACACATTTTATTGGTCAGCAAAACAGGACTTGGAGAATAACATGGAAAGCAAAAAACACGTATGGTAATTTGAGACACTCACAGAATATGGTTTTGAGGTCTGACCATTTTGCAGCGGAAATTAACAGGAGTTAAAAGGACTGCACCCACAAATGGACAGTCTCTTAAGGATTTTAACATTTATTAGTCACAACATATTGAGGAAGATTTTCCAAAATATCGCAGCACAGACAATTAAATCAAAGTGAAACTAACAACCTACAAACAACACACATTGACAACATCAAAAATATTTCAGGGAAAAATATCCCCCCAAAAAATAAAACAAACAAAAGTAAAAAATACTTGCTCTAAAACACATCTGTTTTGCAAAGACATAATAAACAAAATACAAAGAGAAAATACATGTGTTACAAACTCCATAAGGACATCAAATGTACTCTCTCGACTGACTGACTGACACACACACACTCACTGACACACACACTCACTGACACACACACTAACTGACACACACACACTCACTGACACACACACACACACACACTGACTGACTGACACACAATCTGGCCTCTTTTCAAGACAAGGTAAAGAATGCTATCTGCAAGCTTTATATAACATTTTTTAACACGGTTTGTGTGCTAATGAGGCAATTGAAAACACATGCACAGTCCATGAAACACACAAATTGCAAGTTCACACAGTGTAAAGACATTACTTCAAAGTCGGTACACCTTTTAAGGATGTCCTCAAATTACTAACCCAAAAAACACGCTCTCTGAGCATGGCCAGAAAAATCCAAGCACTGTTAACTCACAAAAAGCACAAAAAAAAAAACAAAGTTCCCGAGCATACCTAGACCAACCCAAATGCATTTCTCACACCAGAAGCCACAGCAAAAAAACAAAGTCCCTGAGCATACCCAGACCCACAGCCAGCAGCTAGCACAAAATAAGCCACCCCATGTCCAAAATCACATCATCCAGCATGCTACAAACTTACTGATGGGACAAACACCCCCCGTTCCAGGGGGCAAACAAAGAGCCTAACATGGGCAAAAGTTATACAACAAATACCATTGCAGTCTATGGGAACTGACTTGTTAATTTTGCTAGTCCCGAGTTTGCTGGCTTATATTCTAGTTATTGGCCTTAAAATGGGTATGGGTGCCCAGGTCCCACCCTAAAGGGATATAGATCAATGTCACCAATTTGGAAAACCCCAACAACGAAACAAGGATAAGTGCCTTTAAAAATGCAAAATTGCTTAAAAGCTAGAAACTTGGGGAGGGCTCCCTCTGCCTGTAAAGTAGTGCATCTGTAGTATGTATCCAAAATGGTGCTTCAAAGATTTATGGCTTTAGAGAAAACTTACAAATCTACATGGCAGCTGCAAGATTTTAACCCAAAACAAAAAATAGCCTGCCCCCCCAATACATACAAGGCCATTTGGGTCTGTTAAGGCTTAAAATGAGAACCCCCACTTGAAAAATACCAGGAGGGGTTCGGGCACCCCAAAAGTCAACCACCTTGTTCCCATATTCAGGGGGACAAGGGCCTCTTCCACACAACCTTGGGCTGGGGTTGTGGAGGGCTGCAGACAGGGGGCTTTACAGAACGTGGAAAGCCCCTTTAAACTAGTGCTTTGTGGTTGGTATTGGGCTGAGCCCAACATGCCCCAAAGGCAGCTAGCTATGTTGAGTGCATGTGGCTTTGTATGGTTCAGGATGCGGTCGTGATTGCTCTTCTCGCCCCTTTCCCAGCTGGCCCTGTTGTATGCTCTGAAAAAGGATGTGGTTTGGATTGGTAAAGACAGCTCACAGCCTTTTTAGAATGGAGTGGAGTCTGGAGTTCCCCCTTTAAAAGCAAAAGCTAGCCCATAGAAATCTAAGGGATTAGAGGGGGGAGACAAGAGCATTGGAGAATGGAATTCCCCTTTAAAACTATCTGCACATCCAGTGGTCACCTGTGGTTAGGCTGTACCTTTTGGTAACGATGCAGTGGTTGAGCTGCACACAGCATAGGCCAAGCGTGTCTGCAATTCCTTTGCTTTGTCAACACAATTTTTTTTCTCCCAGGCACTTAGCAGCCATTCTAATATATATATATATATATATATATATATATATACATATATATATATAATTTTGTGGAGAGGCGACCCTGTGTCACGCTGTGGATGCCGCACTCCTTTATCAACAGATGTCTGTTGATATTTCAATATGATGGCAGCCCCTTCTCACCATCCGTACATAGACTTATGTAGACTGTGTATATAAAACAAAACGAATTGACCACAGATCTATGATTGATTGTTTTACAGTTTTATTGCAAATTTATTATTTTTATTTATGGTTTTAGTTGTTGCACCTCCACTTGTTTTATATGCTAATTACACACCTGTGGGCTGGGTTCATATGTACCAAAAGATACAGAAAAATGCCTAATGACCACTGGATGTGCAGATATCTTTGGATGCATGCTTACTGCCCTGGAGAGCCCTGGCTCCTTTCAGTCAGTCATTTAGCGATTGATAATCAGAACACCTGGGATCCTGACCATAGGTATACTTGCTGCAGGAATCTTTAGAAGTGCTCATTTACTGGTATGAATGAGGCTTTACTACTGGATTAAAATATGGTATAACATTTCTTTAAAATAATGTTTTTTTTTTAAGTTATAATTATTTGGTTTGCTGCTGCTGTATTTAAGCCACGCTAGAAGTAAAAGTAAAATTAAAAAAAAAAAAATGTGATGCCAGAATACCATGGTTCTGGCACTAAAAATGGTACTGTTCTATTCCACTTACAGCTGAGGCATCTCCCAAGAAAAATAATATTGGTGTTTCCCCGGGTCACCCTCAAAGTTGCATTAAAAGGAAGACCCTGTCACTGATCTATGGTAATTTTTACATATTTTTTTGCATTGGTACATGTCCCTCATGGCAGTGCCCAGTAATTTTGATTTAAGGTTTGGAATTTTTGGATTTAACATAAGATTCAATTAACCCATACCCCACATCCCTCCCCTCTGCTAATGGACCCTGGTCACATATGCCCATCCCTACTAATGATACAGAAACATGTTCCAGTCTACAGAGAGCGTGACTTCAGAGGGGAGAGAAAATTCCCATGAATTCTGCAAAAAGGAAAATGAGAAAGCACCATCTCAAAAAGTAGCAAAGAGGTACTGAATACATGCAACCTGCTTTGTTATTTTGTTCTCAATTAGATTCTTGTCTGAGCATTGCCTAGAAGACAGGGAGAAAGAACTGGAATTGTATCCCTTGATCCCATTTGCAATAGAGCACTTTGGAGAGCTGATTAATGCATTGTAAGTGACACATGTTCTCCCCAAACAAAATGTTTGTACTATAATGACTGTCTCCCAGGTTTCTGAAGTCACACTGCTGTTGCTGCAACATTATTGCCATATCACCTAATATTTGTTCATCTGATAAGAAAATGATATAATAGACTGGGTTGCATGATTAGTTACTAACTAGATATTCAGAAAAAATATCAACAACTTCTTTACATCAGTGCTTTTTTCTGGACAACGTAAACTAGTTTAACATTTTGTGTGTGGGGTTTCTTAAAGAACACTGCACATGGAAACTTTCTTAACTTTGTTACCCCAACACTTCATATTCCTGATATGTGGCTGCTGTACCACGTACTTGTATGAGAAAGTATCCTGCTCTATTCCTATTGCTTCCTTTGTGTGAAATCCTTGGTGTTCCTGCCAGTCCCCTTGCTTTCCTATTAAAATCTGAACACACTAGGCAGGAGAGCACACCGTAGTCAGTTCTATAGCTATGCTGGGAACTCAGTGTATTTTCCTCCAATGATCAGACTTGTACTGACATGCCTCTGCTGCACAGCCATTCACTGGCAAGCTCAGTGTGTTGCTGCTTCTCCTCCCCCCAGCTCTTATGCACCTGAGAACAGAGGGAATGCAATCACTTATAAAAAAATGTAAAAAGGTATTTATAATTGTTCTTATATCTATACAAAAATGTTTTGCCTTTTATTTCTATTTTAAACTGAATGGGTTGTTTTTCAAGCTGATCATTTACAATCTCTTTAAGTTTTTTTTCTGGGTATTTTTGCTGATTTTTAAATTAAAAAGCAGACCTTGCATTTTAACTGCAATGTCTGATTTAACTGTGCTTGGCCTCAATGTAGATTTGTGAGATCACAGAAGGACAATTTGAGCTAATTTACTAGTTAATCTAGTTAAATAGGAAAACTGCAATAACATGTTTGCTGAAGCTGCAACATTAATATTGTGATTCACAATTTGATTGAAGTGTTGTTCAATATTATACTTGCTATTTCCCTTACTTTCAGAGTGCTGCTGAAGAAAGTGATATATTATTTACAAATTTAGTTGCCACTATGTCACAAGGAATTAAAGGTGCCACTATAATCAGATAGAAGCTGTACCCATATAATTATAAAATTAATGACCTAAAAGCTTGAATTCTAGTATTTACTATTATATTTTTTTATGTAATAAGGGCTAATAATTACTTTTCTGTTTTATTTCTATGTTTTTCCTTTTACCCCTTTTTGGGTCCTTAAAAAGGCTTGAAAAAGCTGCCATAAAGAAGAAAGAATGAAATTGATATTAAACCCTATGTTTTTTTTAACATTTCAACAGAGGAGATTCACCCTTACATTAGGTTACGATTTCCCCTCTTTCTTCAGCAAGTCTCATAGTTGCTTTCCCCTTTCATGTTCTCTGGTGGCTCTTTTTCATAGCAGGTTATGGAGCCATCTGTGCTTGCATGCCTACTTGATAGGACTACAATCTTACATATGGACCATGACTGACAGTGGTTTGGAAGAAGCAAAGGTGTGTATTCTGTTTGTTATACTCTTGTTACATACACACGCACAAGCAGTGTACTCACGTTGGTCACAGTTCTCCAGTGAAGGGTTACGCATGCATTGCACAATGAATGATGAGACATGTAGTCCCAAGAACTGCAACTTACAAACATAGAAAAATTATGACAGAAGAAAAAGAGTGGTCCATCAAGTCTGCACAATTGTTTTAATTTTTTTTTGTATTTTTTTGTGTGTTTTTTTTTCCGTTAACTTTTTTGTCTGAGTATATATTTGAGGAAGCAGCACGGGGGAAGTCAAAGGATGTGGCTGTAAAATGATCCAGAAGTTTTTTGGGACTTTACTGTAGGCATTTTTTGCAATGTGGTTATTTTCACTATACAGATGTGATTCAGATTAAAGTTTCAGTTCAATATTTACTCAATATTTAGTACTACTTTAAAGTTTCAGAATCCCAGTTTTTACAAAAAAAAAAAAAAAAAACTCACTATTAAAAAGGAAGTTAAACTAGCCCCTAAAACTGACAAAACTCCTCTTGAAATTGAGTATAATAAAAGATTCTATAAGCCGATACAACCATTCTGCAAATTGTGGACAACTTAAAACTTCTACTAGAACCTCAAAATATATAGAAGAAATTAAATGCAGCTGTTTTCAGTTTGAAATAGAGTTGAAGATTTAGAACAATGTGTTTCTCAATTAGAGGACCACAGCATCCAACAATTAAGTATTATTCAAAGACCTGAGATGGAGAATGGCCGGCTTCAAAACAAATTCAAAGAACTAGAGAACAGGTTGCACTGTAACAATGTGGGGCTTTTAAGTCTCCCAGAAGTCATAAAAGGCCTGAAACTCATTATGTTCCTTACAAGAAATTTACCTAGAATAATGTCTTTGAATAGAGAACTGTGTAATGATGTAAAACACATAAAGCAGGACAATTTTTAAACAAGTCTAGAATAGTTATTTTCTGTTTGTTTACTTACCAAAAAAGATGAACAGGCTTACAGGAATTATTCTTGACAGTGATGTTCAACTTCTTCTCTTTTGGGATTTTTCTCCCAAAATCTCCAGAATATGGAAGGCATTTATAAAATGTTGCTTGAGTATGGCAAAGAAAACCTGTCTTGCACATTGATATCCACTGTATATTGATATTGAAAAAAGCAATAAAGCTTATATGTCTTATTATATAATGAAAAAACAAATCACTAATCAAAGGGAAATTGTTAACTCATGCACATATGCTTGGAGCAGATATCTCCTATTTACAGGAAACTCTTCTGACTGACCCTGAAAAAAATTATAAAAAGAAAGTTGGATGGGTAAAGCCTTCACTACAAATTATTTTACTAAAACATGGGAAAAGGTGTATTGTTTCATAGGATCTTTCAGTCAGTCTGCAACCTGTGAATTTATGAAGGGTAAGTTTGTTACAACATTTGAACTCAGCTCAGTAGTTCATTTTAAATAAGGACTGGATGCATTCGTACACAAACACATAACTGGGTAATCATATTTAGAGGTAATAACGACAGGGGAAGTTGATCCAGGAAATACCGGATTGCCTTATGGGGGATCAGGAAGGAATTTTATTCCTCCACAGGGGCGAATAGGACCAAGCATTATTGTTTTTTTCACCTTCGTCTTAATCAACTGTGGGTATAGGTTTGTGTGTATTTAGAGATTTCTGTTTGTGTGTGTGTTTTTGTTTTTTTGGTTGAACTGGATGGACTAGTGTCTTTTTTCTGCCTGTAACTATGTAATTATACATTATAACCTGAATTTTCCCACCAAAAAATTGTTTTATTTTCTTCATACTCTTAAATCACTAGTGCACATAAAATATCATTTTAACAGTCAGTCAAAAGGATGTACATTTAAACTGAGAAGGCTACTAAAAAATTTTAATGTTTTTTAAATTTAATTTAATTTTTTTGTTTATGTTAAAGTATAGTCTTACTCTCAGAATTTCATAGTATATATTTTTCCAGACTATGTAGAACTTTAGTAATCTGTTAAACTAGCTGAGAGAGAAAAATAATTTTCAATTTATTCTTTTTTTAAATGTGTTAAGAATACGAAGTTGAATTTATCAGAATGTGGTTCAAAACATTCAAAGCAAAATACAGAGGTATGGAGTGAGGCAACATTGCCCAAATCATAGGAAGGTAGTGCAATATACTCCCCTAAGTTTTTACACTTATATAGAAAAGTGGAGAGATTTAAGGGCATGAAAGGAAAGTGAGTGAAATAAGAACAGGGAGAACAGGTCTATAAAAAGGAGGAATGAGGGGGGGGGGGGGGGGGGGGGGGGTTCTATGAAAAGGTAGTGTTATTTGGGTAGGATAAGAAGAGGGGCATTGGTTGGTACCTATTGCCTGCTGGGGGATTGCCCTAGTGTAACCTTTTCCAAACAGTACTTAAGTTGTTGACGTTGTTTATTTTTTATTATTATGATTTGCTTAATCTGGCTCTTAACTTCATGGAAGTCCAGAGTTGGGGATTCCCATGATTTGACAATGGTTTATTTGGCCTCAGTGAATATAAATGTTAAGAGTTTAAATTGATATTTTTTGTTGATTGGGCTTTCAGTGTAGACTGTGTAGACTGTTACACTATATTGTAATTCAGAAGAAGCTGTCCTGGCCTCTCTGACAGCTCTTAGGAGTTGTCTGGACAGACAACTACAAAGATGTGCCTGTTAATACATCTAAAATGTGAGTTTTTACTATTGTGAATTACAAAATATTTTAACAGTCTACACTCAGAGGCGCCTGCATTCTTCTTTTACATATCCAGGAGATGGCTTCTGCTTCCCTGCATAAGGCTGGCCCTGACACAGTGGACTTCCCTTTATCCCCCCTTTTCCTCGTTTGCCACAGCCAACAACTGTCATTCTGAAAGACTATAAACACTTCTCAGTACAGCTGGATCCGTTTTATATTTGTGCCACACATGTATGTTTAAGGGTTTTTCATGAGAGTCTGGGGCAAGTGGGTGTATCTGTATGTCTAAATACCGTAGAGCATGTACTACCATAGAGCATGTACTACCAGGCAGAAACACCAGATATACAGTATCTCTCAAAAGTGAGTACACCCCTAACTTTTTTGTAAATATTTTATTAAATCTTTTAATGTGACAACACTGACGAAATGACCTGTTTCTACAATGCAAAGTAGTGAGTGTACAGCTTGTATAACAGTGTAAATTTGTTTTCCCCTCAAAATAACTCAACACACAGCCATACCGTCTAAACTGCTGGTGACAAAAGTGAGTACATCCCTAAGAGAAAATGTCCAAATTGGGGCCAAAGTGTCAATATTTTGTGTGACCACCATCATTTTCTAGCACTGCCTTAACCCTCTTGGGCATGGAGTTCACCTGAGCATCACAGGTTGCCACTGGAGTCCTCTTCCACTCCTCCATGATGACATCCCAGAGCTGGTGGATGTTAGAGACCTTGTGCTCCTCCACCTTCCTTTTGAGGACGCTCCACAGATGCTCAATAGGGTTTAGGTATGGAGACATGCTTGGCCAGTTCATCACCTTTACCCTCAGCTTCTTTAGCAAGGCAGTGGTCGTCTTGGAGGTGTGTTTGGGGTCATTATCATGTTGGAATATTGCCCTGCAGCCCAGTCTCCGAAGGGCGGGGATCATGCTCTGCTTCAGTATGTCACAGTACATGTTGGCATTGATGGTTCCCTCAATGAACTGTAGCTCCCCGTGCCGGCAGCACTCATGTAGCCCCACACCATGACACTGTGACCACCATGCTTGACTGTAGGCAAGACACACTTGTGTTTGTACTCCTCACCTGGTTGCCGCCACACACGCTTGACACCATCTGAACCAAATAAGTTTATCTTGGTCTCATCAGACCACAGGGCATGGTTCCAGTAATGCAGTCTGCTTGTCTTCAGCATACTGTTTGTGGGCTTTCTTGTGCATCATCTTTAGAAGAGGCTTCCTTCTGGGATGACAGCCATGCAGACCAATATGATGCAGTGTGCAGTGCATGGTCTAAGCACTGACCAGCTGTACACTCACTACTACATTGTAGCAAAGTTTAATTTCTTCAGTGTTGTCACATTAAAAGATATAATAAAATATTTACAAAAATGAGAGGGGTGTACTCACTTTTGTGAGATACTGTACATGAAGGTCCCACACTTTAAGCAAGGAATACTGGAGAGTATCTTGGGCCAAATTTAGTAATTCTTGAAGGAACCAGTTACCATCTAGATGTTGAGTTTAAAGTTAAGCTGGCCATCCATGAGACAAAATGTTTCCAGTTCAGCAGTGACTGGCCGAGATTTGATTCATGTATGGGCAGGCTGCTTGTACCCAAGTGGATTAAGCCTAGGTCAGTTTCCCATTTAAAGTGGTTCCAAAGGCAGAAGGTTTTTTATTTTAATACATTCTGTGCATTAAGTTAAAAAAAAACTTCTGTGTGCAGCAGCCCCCCTCAGCTCCCCTAACACATACCTGATCCAGCGATGTTGCATGAGACTCGGCTGTCTGGGACTTTCCCTCCCCATTAGCTGAGACACACACAGCGGGTGCCATTGGCTCCTACTGCTGTCAATCAAAGTCAGTGAGCCAATGAGGAGAGATAGGGTGAGGGGCCATACCACATCTCCATGACAAAAGAGCATGAGCTGGCAGGGCATGAGCAGCACACCATTATGCAACCTATTACATTGACAGTTCCGTTGAGAAACTGACACTTGAGTTGGATTAAAGTAGAACTAATGGCAATGTATTGCCAAAGTTTGTATGTACATATTTAAAGCGGTTCTGCACTGTGTGTTGTTTTTTTTTTTTTTTTAATTTTAATGCAATGCAAAGGATTAGGAGGTAAATTGGGGACTCACGTGTTCCATCTTCCTAATTGATTGCTGCCGGTTTTCCTCCTATAAAATAATTTATATAACTGTTTCCTGCTGGGTGCCATCTTGCCTGTGGGCATGTGAAACCCCACAGGCACTTCAGATGGCCCAGCATGCACCGCCGTTACTGCGCCGAGCTCGCGCGTGCGCAGTAACGGCAAAGTGCAGCTCACGTTCTCCAAAATCTCGCGAGATTTCGCACATCTGTCGACATCTCGCGAGATTTTGGAAGATGTGGCCGAAATCTCGCGAGATTTCGGAAGATGTCCGCACTGACTCCTGGGATCATTGACACCAGATCCCAGGAGACAGTGCGGCGTGACGACGATTGACGCAGAGACCCCGCCCACCGCCGCAGAGACAGAGGAAAGGAAGTCAGCGATTACAAGGTAAGTGGAAAAAAAACACACTTTATTTAGTACTCTTTGCCTGATTTGGAAGGCAAAGAGATTTACTAAATGAAATGTGTGCAGAACCGCTTTAATATATGTATATAATTACTGTATTATTACACTGTGTTTGGTAGGAATTTGGGGTCAGTGGCACTGGGGGATCTCTTACTGGTGGATGATCTCTTTATATTTCTGCATGGGTTGCTGCATTCTTTAATAGAATTACCCTGTGCTGATGGTTAGAAAAAACTGAACCAAATAAAATCTAATCTAATATTATACAAATAATGAACCCAAAACCCACTGGTATCAGATTTCTGAAAAGCACTCTCAAAGCTATATATATATATATATATATATATATAGAGAGAGAGAGAGAGAGCTCACAAAAGTAAGTACACCCCTCACATTTTTTCTACTTTGCTACAATGTAAATTAGTGAGTGTACAGCTTGTATAACAGTGTAAATTTGATATCTTCTTAAAATTACTCAACACACAGCCATTAATGTCTAAACTGCTGGCAACAAAAGTGAGTACACCCCTAAGTGAAAATGTCCAAATTGGGCCCAATATAGCCTAGGCTATAAGAAGTTTGCCCAGACCCTGAAACTGAGCTGCAGCACAGTGGCCAGGACCATACAGTGGTTTAACGGGCAGGTTTCACCCAGAACAGGCCTCGACATGGTCGACCAAAGGAGTTGAGTGCACGTGCTCAGCGTCATATTCAGGTTGTCTTGGGGAAATAGACATATGAGTGCTGCCAGAATTTCTGCAGAGGTTGAAGGGGTGGGGGGTCAGTCTGTCAGTGCTCAGACCATATGCCACACCCTGCATCAAATTGGTCTGCATGGCTGTTCCCAGAACGAAGCCTCTTCTAAAGATCATGCACAAGAAAGCCTGCAAACAGTTTGCTGAAGACAAGCAGACTAATGCCTTGTACACACGGTCGGACATTCCGACCACAAAATCCGTCGGATTTTTTCCAACGGATTTTGTCCGAAACTTGACTTTCATACACACGGTCGCACAAAGTTGTCGGAAATTCCGATCGTTCCAAACGAGGTGACGTACAACACGTACGACGGGACTACGTAGAGGCCAATAGCTTTCGTCTTCAAATTTCTTCTGAGCATGCGTGGCACTTTGTGTGCCGGAATACACAATCGGAAAAAGTCTGATCAGATTTTGATGTCGGAAAATTGTCCTGCTCTCAGACTTTTTCCGTCCAAAATTCCGACGGAAAAAGTCCGCTAGAGCCCACACACAATCGGATTTTCTGACAACATAATCCGAGCGCACTTTTTCCATCGGAATGTCTGACCGTGTGTACGGGGCATAAGGACATGGATTACTAGAACCATGTCCTGTGGTCTGATGACCAAGATTAACTTATTTGGTGGTGTCAAGCTTGTGTGGCGGCAACCAGGTGAAAAGTACAAAGACAAGTGTGTCCTGCCTTCAGTCAAGCATGGTGGTGGGAGTGTCATGGTCTGGGGCTGCATGAGTGCTGCGGGTACTTTGAGGGAACCATGAATGCCAACATGTACTGTGACATACTGAAGCAGAGCATGATCCCCTCCCTTCAGAAACTGGGCCGCAGGCCAGTATTCCAACATGATAACGACCCCAAACACACCTCCAAGACGACCACTGCCTTTCTAAAGAAGCTGAGGGTTAAGGTGATGGACCGGCCAAGCATGTCTCCAGACCTAAACCCTATTGAGCATCTGTGAGGTATCCTCAAACGGAAGGTGGACTAGCGCAAGGTCTCTAACATCCACCAGCTCCGTGATGTTCTCATGGAGGAGTGGAAGAGGACTCCAGTAGCAACCTGTGAAGCTCTGGTGAACTCCATGCTCAAGATGGTTAAGGCAGTGCTAGAAAATAATAGCCACACAAAATATTGCCACTTTGGCCCCAATTTGGACATTTTCAGTTAGGGGTGTACTCACTTTTTTTGCCAGCGGTTTAGACATTAATGGCTGTGTGTTGTGTTATTTTAAGGGGAAAGCAAATTTACACGGTTATACAAGCTGTACACTCACTACGTGTCATTTCTTTAGTGTTGTAACATGAAAAGCTATAATAAAATATTTACAAAAATGTGAGGGGTGTAATCACTTTTGTGCGATACTGTGTGTTGCTGACAGGGGCGGCCCATCCATTAGGGGTGCACAAGCACGGCCCCCTCTATCTACGGCACCCCTATATAGTTAATGGGTAGATTCAGGCATAGCCTGAATCTATCCACGGCCACCGCGGCCACCTCCTATTCATGCATCCGGACCCTTTCAGGATGCCGGGCGCATGGATTACAGTGGCGGGGGTGTTTATTTTTAGCACCTGATTAGAGCCATAGGCTCTAATAGGCTTCAAAATAGGGTGGACTCGGAGCGCAGAGCATTGCGCTCGGAGCCCACCCAGGTGTGTTAGAAAAGAAAATGAATGTTTGCTTTTCTAACACTGAATCGCCTCTCTGCCAATCAGAAAGTGTGGGTCTGATACCTGTTTCCCATTTGTCTGAAAGGTCAGGCGATCCTATTGGAAGCCTAGGAGGAGGGAAGGAGATGGAGGGTGGAAGCCACCATGATCTCAGAAGAGAAGAGGACATAGGAGATGCTGCCAGATGCCCACCGCAGCCTGATCCCCTGCTTGATGTGCCCGCCGATCCCCGATGCTGTGTGCCAGCCGATCCCCACCACTGATGGGGTAAGTGCCAGTGGACCGGCAGACAGGGGAGGGGGGGTTTGAGGTGCTGCAGGGGGGTAGTTGTTTGCCGCCCTCCAAACAAAAAAACACCAGCCGCCACTGCTTGGTGAAATACGTTTATGCGTTCATACACATATTTTTTCATATCTGAGCACTTTACAGCATTATTATATGTGATCTTGATTAGTCATGTGATTGATAGATGGAAATTATAACATTTTTAAGTTACATTCCATACAAATATCTATGCATATAGCAGGAGGTGCACAACAACAGTTATTCATAATGAGCTAGTATGCGATGCATACTAGCTCATTATGCCTTTGCCTTGCAGAGTTTATTTTTATTTTATTTTTTTGTCTGGGTTAACTTCCTCTTTAAGTGTTCTGGACTTTTTATTCTCCATATGCTATTGACTATCTACATGACTAATATAGACTTTGTATCCAATGACAGACTGTATTGCTTTTGGGATACTAATGGTTCTAGGTTCTTTTGCGCCTTTACTTGTGTCTGAGTTCCCTAAGTACCCTCAGGTGCAAGCCATCTGGTCCCAGTGATTTATTAATGTTACGTTTTCCAAGTCTATATCTAATTCTGTCCTCTGTTAGCCATGAGGGTGCTTCCTGTGATGTGTCATGAGGACAAACGCTGCAGTTTTGGTTACTGAAGCCCCCCGATTCTCTTGTGAAGACTGAGGAGGAGAATAAATGTAATACCTTCGCCATCTCCCCATCCTTTGTAACCAGATGTCCTTCCTCATTCTTTATGGGGCCAATATGGTCTGTCCTCCCTTTTTTACTGTTTATATACTTAAATAATTTCTTGGGATCTTTTTTGCTCTCCTCCGCTATGTGTCTTTCATGTTCTATCTTAGCACCCTTACATATCTTGTTGCATTCATTGTAAAGTCTGAATGCTGATGATGATTCCTCAGCCTTGTATTTTTTGAAGGCCTTCTCCTTTGCTTTTATATGCATTTTTACATTGGAGTTAAGCCATCTAGGACTTTTGTTCACTCTTTTAAATTTATTTACCAAAGGGATTCACTGGCTAATGCCCTTATTTAATATGCTCTTAAAGCAAACCCATTTCTCCCCCGTGTTCTTTATTTCTAAGATTTTATCCCAATCTATATCTTCTAGCAAGGTTCGTAGTTTAGGGAAGTTGGCTCTTTTGAAATGTAGTGTCTTTGTGTTTCCTATTTGTGTGTTTTTTTTTTGTTTTCCTCAAATATAGCTGCCTGACTTCAACAGAACATTGAGTTTTAATGTTGAGATAGTATATCGCTCTTTTGTAGGTGACTTGCTTTCTGCAATGTGATAATGGCTACATTGCCATTAGAAGTGTAGCGGTGACAGTGTGACTCTGTGTGAGTCTGTGTGACCTATCCATGAACACTCTCTTATACAGTGCATGCTGGGTAGGGTATAAAAAGGACTGCAGCGGCCATATTAGGCCTCTTGGGACCACGTTGCCTGCCTGTGCGGATCTGTGAGGAGGTTTTCCCAGGGACAGCGGCAGATAGTCAACCCGGAGGGCAAACCTGCTTGTTTGCGAGGTGATCTGACGGATCATTGGAATATCGGAGGACCAGATCCATTCAGAGGAGGGACACAGAGCATCTGCTCAGCTGACACAGAGGCAAGCTGCAGTTACTGGATCAAAGTCATCACCCATAACTCTGATCCAGTTGGTGAGCGGGTTACGGCCCACCGTTTGTTGATTTGTTACACGCAGTTAGACTCACTTACAGGCCCCGCTGGAATCTGTAGTTCCACAGAGGAATAACAGAGCAACTGACACTGAGCAGGCTTGAGACCTACTTCACTTTAGTGCCCAAGTGTTGTGCATAAGTTCTTGGAGTTATAACCAGAGCACCCTAAGCTAACTTTCACCTACCTTTTGGATTACAAATATCAGAGGAGTCATTTCTAGCTAGCGAAGAAAGAAGATACGGGAGAAAGTACTTTTAGTGAGGCCTCACGTATAACCTTTAAAGTAGCAGGAGCTCCCAGGTTTAGATACATAGAATATATATATATCTTTATTATTGTATTTGTCTGTTGATATACATTGTACTGTCATCCTACGTTGGGGTGACAGCGCGATCTCTGTAACCACCTGTTTGAATATTTTTGCAGTAAAGATATTTCTGGTTAAGTATCTAGTTGTGTGGCATGCTGTTTTCCCCACCAGGTGGAGCCAGAAGATCCAGAGGGTATTATACAGGTTACTTTTCTTTGTTATATATTGTACGGTATTGCATTGCACCACAGCTGTGCCAAGGGGATCGAGTTCAGTTAGTGGGGTTTCTCAGAAGAGTGCAGGCCCAATTCAAACTTGCAGCTCCTTCGGGGGTCAGTGCTACACAAGTAATATTTTTCTGTTGTGTAAGATCTGTGAAAGTAGAGCAGAACTTTCCGGGTCATGACCAAAATTATCTATATTTCTTAAGAAATAATTGGACCACCAAATTCATGACATCATCAAAGCAGAGATGGAAAAAGACACACCCGCCGCTCCAGGTGAGACCAGGAAGCCTAATAATCCAGTGGGTGCTCACCTCCACACACAATGGAATTAGAAAAAATGGCCACACCACTGTAGATCAAAATGCATTTTATTCGGACATTCCAAAAACTACAGGAATCAGAATACTGGGTAAACACGTTTAAAAAGGCATCTACCCAGCATTCTGATTCCTGTCGTTTTTGGGATGTCCAAATAAAAATGATTTTGATCTACAGTGGTGTGCGGCCATTTCTTCTAATATCAAAGCAGAGATACTCTGTGAGGTTCCTCAAATGCAAATCAGTGATAATGTTCAGGCTGTTGTCCCTGCCTTTCTTAACCACTTGGAGGTGGTGACTGAGGGGAAAAGCAGCAATTGGTTTGTTTCTCCCCATGGTGGTGCTTTATTTTTCACTTTGTTTCCTAAATGGGATGTTGAAAATATTTTTATGTTCTCTGTAAAGCACTTTATAATATGTCAGCAGTGAAAAACAAATGATTGGATGAATAAAATAATGCTGATAAATAGGTAAGCATGTATATATTATGCACATTTTCTGTTTGGTTTAGTATGGTTAGCAATTTTAACCATACACAAATTTATATTTTACTTTATAATTTTAAATATTTATTTTTGCAAAGCAAAGTACAGTTGTAACACAATAAATGGAGACTATAGTTATCCAGATTCCAGGCTTAAAATTGTATTTTGTTCGGGGGTAGTGGACAAAAACTAGAGCACTGTTGAATTTCATGTCAAAGAAAAATGGGGAACAAGCCTTTAGGAGCTTTCACTTTTCTAAAGAACAGCAAATAATTTGTCACCGACCTATCTCAATGAGGGAGTCACAAAGCAATTTATTAACTCACTTTCAAAATCTTTTCAGATAAATGATTTATTTTCTAAATAGTTCACAGCGCTCCACATCTGAAATTGAAAATGGCCACAGTTTTTCAGCAAGACATCTAAAACGTATATTTTATTTCAGGTTGTCATGGTATTTGATGGAAAGCAGAGAGTTTACCCATTATGGACTTAATCTGTCACCCTGGACCTTTTTTTGGGGTGATATACTACAAAACATGCCTCAGCCAACAGTCAATAAAATTCTTGCTGTGGATAGAGATTGCTAAAAGAAATATGTTCTTTTGACATTTTAAAGTACATTCTACCTTGATTGAATCTATTTTAATGTCATGTGTGGACACTGAAGAGTTGATAGGAGCCTGTTCTTTTCTAACACTGTTACTTTCCTGGCACTACTAAATTTATGCATTAGCCACTAACTTTTTATCTTCCTAATTAGATCCAAAATGTTCCTGGAAGTTATTACTGTTATAACCATTTTATACAGCATTACAAATGTTATAAGATCTTAATGTTTTATTAATCTGGAAAGTATCCAAATGTAAAGGAACTTTTTTGGAGGGGTGTATATGCTTGAAACATAATTAGAATCCTAATAGCCAAATGGCCTTGTGAAACAGGACGTATGCTTGAGATAGAAAGAACCATATAAAAGCGGCAGAGAGATGTGATACTGTATGTTGTTACCCACTAACCAATCAGACTGTTTGCACAAAAGAATTAAGGTGTTTTTAACTGCTTGCTGTGCATCACTGCACTTTGCACCATGCTCTATGAAAAGTATAACATAGAAACATAAAAGAGTGATATCAGAAACAGAAAGCATGATCCGACAAGTCTGTCCCTTTTGAACATTTTGGGTTTAGCTACTTATTTATTAGTTTTTTTGTTTCTATCCTGTACAGACCTGTGTTTATTCCAAGCATGTGTTACTTTCACGTGTTCACTTTTAGTGTCTATTTATAAATGTTTTCACATTGGATTCAGACAACTTTCACTCGAGATTTACACATTTTCTAACTGGATTAAATTGAAAGTGTGTAAATCCAGGTGAAAGCTATGTGAATCATCTATGAAAATAAATTATAAGAAGCGGCCCTTACTGTTGGTTGACTCACTGGGTTTGATTTACTAAATGAAATTAGACTGTTAGGGGGATTTTCAGTTGTAAGGGAATTTTCCATTTTCTAAATAATGTGGTAAAATTCATTTTTTTTGAATAATAGATTTTTATTGAGTTTTACAGTGTATACAACAACAAAAAGAAACAGAAAATCCAGATATTGGCAAAATCAGTGACACTTCGAGTGGAAGCTATGGCTTACAATAGTACTAGAAAATGGTACATTAACATACAGTAACTTGTAGAACAAGAAAATATTTCTGAAACGCAATTCAAGCGTGTGGACCCAGTTAGACATAGGTACATGTCCAGTATTTGGAGTCGATGGGGAAGGTAGTCACACTCCCCGGCCACCCCCTATGGGCTCTTACTGTGGCCAGAGTGTGTGACCTCCCACCCCGCGGGTCAAAATAAACTTTCAACTCAAACAGCAGTAATTATAAAACCGTTTACGTGTGTAGTGACTGTACAGAACTCTCTCAATTATGTCAATGAGTATGCTTAGTCCGTTCTGGCAGATACTATATCTTTGTATAGAACTATTCAGTTAGTGGAATTTGTGTGTTATTCTTGATCCACGTGGACCAAGGAAGCCATAGTAGATTGGCGCGGTCCAGTCTGCCATTTCTGGTTGCTATATTTTGTTCGTATATATAGTGAAGGTGGGTTGTCCTCACTACCTCTCCTAGGGTGGGTGGTTCAGGGTTTTTCCATCGTCTAGTTATGGATAGTCTGGTCGAAAGCAGAATATGAGACAGGACGTGTCTTGTTTGAGGAGGGTACTTGTCCATGTCCAGAGACAGAAGTGCAAGGTCAGGTCGAGGGTCAAGATTATGATTTAATATTTCAGTTAGGAGTTGGAATGTCGATGTCCATAGAGGCAGTAGTTTGGGGCAGCTCCAGAGCGTATGGAACATATCTCCTCTTGTGCCACACAGGCGCCAGCATTGGGCACTGGTGGCATTAGAGAATTTCGATGTTCTAGCGGGCGTTAGGTACCAACGTTGGAAAATTTTTATTGTTAGTTCCCACAGGTTAGAGCAACTAGTGACTTTGTAAACTGAGTTGCATGCATTGGTCCATTGATCTATGGTGTACTCTTGTCCCAGGTCAGATTCCCACTTAATTAAGTGGGTAGTTTTGGTGAAAAACTGCTTCTGTTGAAGTATATTATAAAAAAGGGATATTCCTTTGTGTTTGCTCATTGGGTTGTGCAGGAATTGCCTAGCAGGTTGGGGGATTTCACATGCCCAGGAAGTAGATGTAGTTAGATAGTGTTTAGTTCTGAGATAAAGGTAGAAATCTGTTTTAGGTAGATGGAATTCAGACTGTAGGTCTTGGAATGATTTGAGCCTGTTGTCAGTGAAGAGGTCACTTATGTAAGTGATGCCATGCTCACTCCATCGTGAAAAGGAAATGTGGTCTATTTTATGGTGTAGCATTAGTATTGGGATGTGCATGGAGACTCTCATGGGGTAGTTTAAGGTATGGGTCATGAATTTTTTCCAGGATTGGACTGAGGCTACCATCGTGGGGGGAAAGTGTGAAGAGTTGGTGGCGATGCGTGGATTAGATAGCAGCCAAGGGAGTAGTTTTTTCCCTGGAGCTATTTCGGACTCTATCTGTCCCCAGGTAGTGCGGTGTACAGGAGAGAACCATTCTTTAATTTGTGTGAGGATTGATGCCATGTAGTAATCACGGAAATCTACATACCCTGCTCCCCCTGCTGTACGGGATTTGATTAGGTGTTTATGTGCACTTCTCGCTTTCTTGCCTTGCCAGGTGAAAGAGGACAGGATAGTCTGAAGGGAACTAAAGTAGTTATTCGGTATAGGAATTGGTAGGGTCGTAAAATTCATTTTGAATACCCAATACTCAATACCCAGTCATGTGCAGGGGAAATAATAAAAACAGCATTTTTGCTTGCACGTGCTTTTATGATGACAGTCAGCAGAGCTTCACCAACTTCACTAAGCCAAGGGAAAAGGACCCTGCAAAGCAAACAGCCTATTTGCCTTAAGTAAATCAACCCTACTACATTATGATGGAAGTCTGTTCATCAATTACACTTTCTGTAAAAACATCACATGGTTAGTTTTGACATTTCCTCATACTTGTTTGCAGTATTTTATTGATATCAGCTTCATTCTTAAAGTAATGCCTCCCGAACCACATTCACAATGTTAATGTATTTAAAAGTTTCAGTCATGTCTCTCCTTTTGCTTCTTTTATCAAGGGTCTACATATTAAGTTCCTGTGATCTTTCATGATATGTGTTATCCATTATATTTTGTACCCCCAAATGTATTTCTTCTGTGCCTCTGGTCAATATTGAAATCCCAATGCTGTATTTCTACGAGAGAATTATTATGCATTTAGAAACACTGAGCGGCAGTTTTCACTGCTTTAACCAATTTTCCAGAAGTGCTAAATCATGCTCCATGTTAAAAACAACTCCATAAATATTGATCCTATCTTTGGTATCAGCTTTCCACATCTTTTAAGTGGTACTCCTACTTTTTATCTGATGGACCAACCTTTTAAGATTTTTAAGCTTATAAAGAACAGTAGTCACTTTTTTATGTTAGTTTATTTCTTTTTGTTTTCTTTTTGTATTAAAATCCGACTGTACATTAAAAATAAGTAGCTTCCTTTATAATTACATGGTTAGCATTTTAATTTCTAGGGAACTAGAAAACTATGCTATTAAAAAAGTCTGTTTACTTACAACTTATTTATATAACAAAAAATATAATAAAGTTCATGGAGAAGAATGCAAAAGTTTATGTCATCAATGGGGATCTTGGGCCCTTTAAATTACACTTTGTTGTTTTAATTAGACCCCTTTGACACTGGGGTGTTTTTCAGGTCTAAAAATAGCGCCTGTAAAGCACCTGAAAAATGCCTCCCCTGCAGCCCCAGTGTGTGGACGTTAGAAAAAGTCCTGCAAGCAGCATACTGTGCATGATCTGTATAATTTGCATTTACACTGACAATACCAGGTAGCTGTAGATAAAATGTCCACATTGAGAAAAAAAATGTCATGATGTCCCTCATGTTATCTGCATGACGACAGAAGATGGGCACTGTGCAGGATGGGAAGTGGATGAATAATGCTTGGCCCCATATAAACCAGAAAGTAGGTGTAAGCAAAATGGAAGTGAAGATGCTGTACTGCATGGAAGGAAGAGTAAGTATAGATCTGCGAGCAGCTTTTGTGTAACCAAAAGGCAATAGGCATGTATTGGCAGACTAGCCCCTTCATATGAGCATGCAGTAAATCCAGGTGGTTGAGGCATGTTATTAGCATTCTGGCTGCTTAAAGTCTTGTTTTTATTTTTTGTTTAAAAACGTTGTACTTACCTGCTCTGTGCATTTTGACCACCGATTCTGGCACCCATGCCTATAAGACTCTTTGTCGCTGACACTTGAGTCCACACACTCTGGTAAGAGTACATATACCTCTTCCTTTTATTGATGAAGTACCATCTTGATGTCTTTCTGGGTGGAATCTGCGCCGTTCATATTCCAGGGGTGGACAACTGGCAGGCAGATTACCTCAGTTGTCAAGTATTAGACCAAGGGGAGTGGTCCCTCCATCAGGAGGTATTTCAAAAGATCTGTCTATGCTGGGGATTTCCAGAGGTAGATCTGATGGTATCCCGAATCAACAGGAAGGTGCAGAGGTTTGTGGCCAGGTCTCAGACTGAGGCCGAAAGAATTCCGGTCATTCTAGTTGCCCCGCACTGGGCTCGTCTGCCCTGGTACGCCCACCTGGTGCATCAAATCACAGATGCCCCCTGGTGGCTGCCTCTCAGGGAGGATCTGCTATCCCAAGGGCCGATCTTCCACTCTGCTTTAACGTTGCTGGTTTTAATGGCCTGGCTATTGAAAGCCAGGTGTTGAAGGATAGGGGCTTATCTGCGTTGGTGATTCCGACGCTGCTCAAAGCTAGAAAGTCTACTTCCAGGAAGGTATATTATCGGACGTGGAAAGCGTGCATTTCATGGTGTGAGTAAGTGGGGTTTCACTCATGTTCCTTTTCGGTGACTCAGATTTTCACTTTTCTTCAGAGGGGCGTTGAAAAGAATTTGGCCTTGAGTACTGTCAAGGGCCAGGTGTCGCCCTTGGCAGTTTTCTTTCAATGCTCCCTGGCTTTGCATTCCCTAGTGCGTACCTTCATTCAGGGAGTGCGACATGTGGTTCCACTGGTGCGATCTCCCTTGCCACCGTGGGACTTGAATCTTGTACTTTTGATTCTACAGAAGCCTATGTTTGAAAATATTCGAGAAATTTTCCTGCTCACAATATCACAGAAGGTGGCCTTCTTGGTGGCTATTACTTCTGCTTGCAGGGTGTCAGATGGTGGCGCTATCCTGTCGCATGCTCTACTTGGTGATTCATAGGGACAAGGGGGTGCTTCGTCCTTGTCCTTCTTTCCTTTCAAAGGTTGTCTCTGATTTCCATTTAAATGAAGACATTGTGTTGTCGTCTCTGTGTCCCAGGCCGCAACATTCAAGGGAATTTGCCTTGTACACCTTAGATATGGTACGGGCTGTCAAGGTGTATTTGGCGGCCACTGAGTCTTTTCGAAAGTTGGACTCCCTGTTCGTGATCACAGACGGACCAAAGAAGGGTCTATCTGCTTCCTCAGCGACCATTTCTAGATGGATCAGGGAGACGGTGACTCAGGCCTATTCTATCAAGAGGTGGGTTCCTCCCTTTCCGGGGAAGGCGCACTCGACTCAGGCACTGAGTGCCTCCTGAGCATTCCGTCATCAGGCGCCAGTAACACAAGTTTGCAAGGCGGCCACATGGTTGTCCGTGCACACTTTCACAAAACTTTACAAGGTGGATGTGCTGGCTAGGGATGAGCCGAACACCCCCGAGTTTGGTTTGCACCAGAACCTTCGAACGGACCGAAAGTTTGTGCGAATTTTCGAACCCTATTCGTTACAATGGACACGAACGTTCGAAATCAAAAGTGCTAATTATAACAGCCAAAATGCATGTTAATGTCATAAAACAGGTTTGGGGACCCGGGTCCTGCCCCAGGGGACATATATCAATGCAAAAAGAAGTTTTAAAAAACTGATGTTTTTTCGGCAGCAGTCATTTTAATGATGCATAAAGTGAAAAAAAAAGTGAAATATTCCTTTAAATATGGTACCTGAGGGGTGTCTAAAATATGCCTGTGAAGTGGCATGTGTTTGCCGTGTTTAGAACTGTCCCTACACAAAATGACATTTGTAAAGGAAAAAAAGAAGTCATTTAACCACTTCAGCCCCGGACCAATTGTCAGCTTAAGGACCAGAGGTCTTTTTTCAATTTCGCACTGCACTACTTTAACTGGTAATTGTGCGGTCATGCAATTTTGTAACGAAACGAAATTTGCGTCCTTTTCTTCCCACAAATAGAGCTTTCTTTTGATGGTATTTGATTGCCTCTGTGATTTTTATTTTTTGCGATATAAACGGAAAAAGAGCGAAAATTTTGAAAAAAAAAGAGATTTTCTACTTTTTGTTATAAAAAAAATCTAATAAACTCAATTTTAGTCAAACATTTGGGCCAAAATGTATTCAGCCACATGTCTTTAGTAAAAAAAATGCCAATAAGCGTATATTTATTGGTTTGCGCAAAAGTTATAGCGTCTACAAACTAGAGTACATTTTCTGGAATTTACACCGCTTTTAATTTATGACTGCCTATTTCATTTCTTGAGGTGCTAAAATGGCAGAGAAGTACAAAACCCCCCCCAAATGACCCCATTTTGGAAAGTAGACACCCCAAGCTATTTGCTGAGAGGCATGTTGAGCCCATTGAATATTTTTTTTTTTAGTCCCAAGTGATTGAATAAAGACAAAAATAAAAAATAATTTTTTTTTTCTTCAAAAAGTTGTCACTAAATGATATATTGCTCACACATGCCATAGTTATATGTGGAATTGCACCCCAAAATACATTTTGCTGCTTCTCCTGAGTATGGGGATACCACATGTGTGGGACTTTTTGGGAGCCTAGCCGCGTACGGGGCCCCGAAACCCAAGCACCGCCTTCAGGATTTCTAAGGGTGCAAATTTTTGATTTCACTCCTCACTACCTATCACAGTTTCGAAGGCCATAAAATGCCAAAATAGCACAAAACCCCCCCAAATGACCCCATTTTGGAAAGTAGACACCCCAAGCTATTTGTTGAGAGGCATGGTGAGTATTTTACAGCTCTCATTTGTTTTTGAAAATGAAGAAAGTAAAGAAAAAAAATTTTTTTTTTTTTTTTTTTCAATTTTCAAAACTTTGTGACAAAAAGCGACATCTGCAAAATACTCACAATACCTCTCAGCAAATAGCTTGGGGTGTCTACTTTCCAAAATGGGTTCATTTTGGGGGGTTTTATGCCATCTGGGCATTCCATGGCCTCCGAAACTGTGATTGGCAGTGAGAAGTGAAATAAAAAAATTACTCCCTTAGAAAGCCTGAAGGCGGTGCTTGGTTTTTGGGGTTCCGTACGCAGCTAGGCTCCCAAAAAGTCCCACACATGTGGTATCCCCGTACTCAGGAGAAGCAACAGAATGTATTTTGGGGTGTATTTCCACATATGCCCATGACATGTTTGAGCAATATATCATTTAGTGACAACTTTTTGTAAAAAAAATATATATATTTTTTTTTTTTTTTCATTATTCAATCTCTTGGGACAAAAAAAAAAAATATTTAATGGGCTCAACATTGCTCTCAGCAAATAGCTTGGGGTGTCTACTTTCCAAAATGGGGTCATTTGGGGGGGGTTTGAACTGTCCTGGCATTTTATGCACAACATTTAGAAGCCTATGTCACACGTCACCCACTCTTCTAACCACTTGAAGACAAAGCCCTTTCTGACACTTTTTGTTTACATGAAAACATATTTTTTTTTGCAAGAAAATTACGTTGAACCCCCAAACACTATATATATTGTTAAAGCAAAGGCCCTACAGATTAAAATGGTGGGTGTTGCATTTTTTTTTTTCCACACAGTATTTGCGCAGCGATTTTTCAAACGCATTTTTTGTGGAAAAAATACACTTTTTTTTATTTTAATGCACTAAAACACACTATATTGCTCAAATTTTTGATGAAATAAAAAATATGATCTTAGGCCGAGTACATGGATACCAAACACGACATGCTTTAAAATTGCGCACAAACACGCAGTGGCGACAAACTACATACATTTTTAAAAGCCTTTAAAAGCCTTTACATGATACCACATTAGATTCACGGAGGAGGTCTACTGCTAAAATTACTGCCCTCGATCTGACCTTCGCGGTGATACCTCACATGCATGCTGCAATTGCTGTTTACATATGACGCCAGACCAACGCTTGTGTACGCCTTTGCGCAAGAGAAGGGGGGGCAGGGGTGCTTTTTTTTTTTTTTTTTTTTAGTTTTTTTTTTATTTATTTAGCTTTTTTATTCTATTTTTAAACTGTTCCTTCCATTTTTTTTCTTTGTTATGATTTTTATTGTTATCTCAGGGAATGTAAATATCCCCTATGATAGCAATAGGCAGTGACAGGTACTCTTTTTTTGAAAAAATTGGGGTCTATTAGACCCTAGATCTTTCCTCTGCCCTCAAAGCATCTGACCACACCAAGATTGGTGTGATAAAATGCTTTCCCAATTTCCCAATGGCGCGGTTTATATCCGGGAGGGGGGACATTCCCTCCTACTGCTTGTAAAAGCAGTCTAGAGGCTAATTACCCGCTAGAATTGCTTTTACATGAAAGCCGATCACTGGCTGAAAAGAAGGATACCAAGATGATACCTAAACCTGCAGGCATCATTCTGGTATAACCATTCAAAGTCCAGCAACATACTGGACATATATTGTAATCTTTTTTTTTTTCATGCAGCCTCTTGGCTGAACGAAAAAAAGAGATTGATTGGTGGGTATGCCCACCATTAGAATACCTCCCTTCATCCACCCACTTCTAATGATGGGCATACATGCACCATTTATATATGCCGATGCATGGGGGCATCCTCCCGCAAAAGTTATGCCGTGTACACACGGTCGGAATTTCGACCGTATGTACGTGGCATTAGGAGCCAATCGCTCCTCCCCCCCCCTGCTGCCCCCATGCTTCGGCATATATGCTCTTTTTTTTAACTGTGGTGGTGAAATCACCTCCTACAGCGTTGGAGTCGCGGCTTTATGTATCGTGGGAGCAAACGCTGTTGCTGTCAAGATAAATAAATCCGCGCTGCAACTGAATGGCGCACCTGAAAACAAAAAAATGCTTAACACTAAAACACAGTAAACAAAATTACATACCTGAAAAGCAAGCATGATAAAACATGATAAAACATAATAAAACATTGCAGAATAGAATGGAGTAAAAAAAGAGCAACAATAGAGAGAGAGAGAGAGAACAATAAAACGACAACTATTTTTGTTTTTTTTTTTATTTTTTTGAGATTCACAGGTAAAAAAGCTCCTGACTGTTAGCGACTGAATCAAAACGCTACCACAAAAAAAAATGTTAGCGATCGCAGGGATCAGGCCTGACTCTGCGAACACTGCAGTTATGTGTGCTTAGTGTTTTGTAAGTGACAGTGATCGATCGATACTGCACTTGGGTGGGCTGGGCTGGGCGGAGGGGGAAAACGCAGGTGCTAGCAGGTATCTGGGCTGATCCCGCTAACAATGCGTTTTTTTGGAACCCTAAACTGCTGGGACGCTAGTATAGATCTGATCAGATCAGATATTGATCTGTTCAGATACTATACCACTAAGGGAGGTGTATGCTTTGCGCGTGGGTGTTTGCGGTACTGGCACTAACCTGGGGCGACGCAGACCTTATTTGACCCTAAAACCTAATTGATATCACCCGCCGGGCGATCAGGGGGTTAAACCGTTATTGGGTAATAAATGGCGGGTGCCCTGACAGTATAAAAAACAAGCTAACTAACCAGCGTCACCCGTAACAGTAATACAAAAAAAAACTGGTTACCTAGCGACACTAATGCAGGGATCAGAAAAACGATCGCTTAGTGACACTGGCAAAAGGGGGTGAAAGGGTTAACTAGGGGCAATCAGGGGGTTAAACCTTTATTAGGTAATATATGGGGGTACCTGACGCTATATAAAAACCTGACGGGGAACCTAAATAACGAAATAACTAACTGGCTAACCAGCGTCACCAGTGACATTTTATACGGTGATCACTGGTGAAAGGGTTAACTCTAGGGGCAATCAGGGGGTTAAAACCTTTATTTAGGTTGTAATATGGGGGTACCTGACCTATAAAACTATTTATGAACCTATATAAAACATGGCGGTTAAAATAAAAAAAAAATGGTTACCTAGCGACACAATGCAGCGATCAGAAAAACGATCGCTTAGTGACACTGGCAAAAGGGGGTGAAGGGGTTAACTAGGGGCAATCAGGGGGTTAAACCTTTATTAGGGGGGGGTAGGGGGCTATCTAGGACCTAAAACTAACTGCCCTGACAGTTATTACAGTCACACTGACACTAAATGCAGTGATCAGTAAAAAAATGATCACTGCAATTAGTGACACTGTGACTGGGGGGGGAGGGGGTGATCTGGGGGGTGATCAGGGGGTGACAGGGGGGTGTTTTGTGTGCCTAACTGTACTGGTGTCAGTGTAGTGTTGTGCACTAACCTTAACATGTTCGCCGCTCGGCGTCTCCGGTCACATAGACCGGCGCACCGAGCGTGACATCACTTCCGCCTTCCTGTCTATACAATAGACAGGAAGGGGAAGTTTCTCATTGGCCAGGAGCGATCGCGAGGGGGTGGCCAGAAACCACTGGCCGTCCCCTCGTCCCGGATCGCTCCTGAAGCGATGCCGACCGTCCCCGCCGGCGGAGGGGGGTCCGATCGGACCCCCCAACCGCCTAAAGAATGGCACGTACAGGTACGTGGTTCTGCCGGTACGTGCCATTCTGCCGACGTATATCTACATGGGGCGGTCGGCAAGTGGTTAAAACCGCTTGCGGCTTTAATGTCATGTCTTGTCCTGGCAATATGGATGAAAATCTTTGAGAAAAAATGGCATGGCTACCCCATCACCCCCCCCCCCACCCCAGCCCCTTTGGGTCTTGTATGGATATTAAGGGGAACCCCACACCCAAAAAAAAAACCCTATACCTACAACCCTATATACTCTGAACAGCAGTATACAGGCGGTGCAAACAAGACAGGGACTGTAGGTTTGTTCTTAAGTAGAATCTGAACAGGAACATTTTTAAGTGTAGCTCCATCCAAAAAAAAAAAATTTAAGCTTTTTGGAGAACATAGGGAAGGGTTATACCCCCTGTAACATTTGTTTTGCTGTCTGTGCACCTGTTCAGAACATTTCACCTCACTTTCCGTCCCAATGACAATTTTTTTTGGAAAAGTGGGGTTTTTATTGAAACAAGGATTGGTGATAAAGCATCAGTAGAGAGGAGATACCTTTTTCCCAAATTAAATCTAACAGGATTCGTTTGTAAGTTGGATGTTTGAAAGTAGGGACCTGCCGTATATACTCTGCAGAAATTTGCCCCGTTAGATGTTGGTGTTGTCACAACACTGTAAGCCCTCACAGTTACTCTTGGTGGGCACAGGAATTGGCCCTGTTGTGAATTATTAGATCAAGATTTGTAATTGCATGCACCTGTTGAACAGGGCAGAAAAATTGGGCCTTTGGTGGTGGTGGTGGACGTGTGTTGCCACAAGACTGCAAGCCCTCACAGTTACTCTTGGTGGGCGCAGGAATGGGCCCTGCTGTGAACTATTAGATCAAGATTTGTAATTACACGCCCCTGTTAAACAGGGGCGGAAAAATTGGGCCTTTGGTGGTGGTGGTGGACGGTAATGCCACAAGACTGTAAGCCCTCACAGTTACTCTTGGTGGGCGCAGGAATGGGCCCTGCTGTGAACTATTCGATCAAGATTTGTAATTACACGCTCCTGTTAAACAGGGGCTGAAAAATTGTGCCTTAGGCACTGGTGCTGGTGCCACAACACTGCAACCCCTCACAGATACTGTACTTGGAGCACAGCAGTCAGACCTGTTGCGAAGCATTTCTTAAAAAATTGTAATTACACGCCCCTGTTAACAGGGGCTGAAAAATTGTGCCTTAGGCACTGGTGCCACAACATTGCAATCCCTTACAGATACTGTACTTGGAGCACAGCAGTCAGACCTGTTGCGAAGCATTGCTTAAAAAATTGTAATTGCACGCCCCTGTTAAACAGGGGCTGAAAAATTGTGCCTTAGGTACTGGTGCCACAACACTGCAACCCCTCACAGATACTGTACTTGGAGCACAGCAGTCAGACCTGTTGCAAAGCATTGCTTAAAAAATTGTAATTACACGCCCCTGTTAAACAGGGGCTGAAAAATTGTGCCTTAGGTACTGGTGCCACAACACTGCAACCCCTCACAGATACTGTACTTGGAGCACAGCAGTCAGACCTGTTGCGAAGCATTGCTTAAAAAATTGTAATTACACGCCCCTGTTAAACAGGGGCTTAAAAATTGTGCCTTAGGCACTGGTGCTGGTGCCACAACACTGCAACCCCTCACAGATACTGTACTTGGAGCACAGCAGTCAGACCTGTTGCAAAGCATTTCTTAAAAAATTGTAATTACATGCCCCTGTTAACAGGGGCTGAAAAATTGTGCCTTAGGCACTGGTGCCACAACACTGCAACCCCTCACAGATACTGTACTTGGAGCACAGCAGTCAGACCTGTTGCGAAGCATTGCTTAAAAATTTTTGATTACACGCCCCTGTTAAACAGGGGCTGAAAAACTGTGCCTTAGGCACTGGTGCCACAACACTGCAATCCCTTACAGATACTGTACTTGGAGCACAGTAGTCAGACCTGTTGCGAAGCATTGCTTAAAAAATTGTAATTGCACGCCCCTGTTAAACAGGGGCTGAAAAATTGTGCCTTAGGTACTGGTGCCACAACACTGCAACCCCTTTACAGATACTGTACTTAGAGCACAGCAGTCAGACCTGTTGCGAAGCATTGCTTAAAAAATTGTAATTACACGCCCCTGTTAAACAGGGGCTGAAAAATTGGGCCTTAGCCACTGGTGGTGGCACCCAGAAACAAAAATGTTCTTCCAAGATATCATCAGGATCATTGAGGAGGAAGAAGATAGTCAGTCAACATAACAGGACAGTCACTTAGCATCAGCATAGGCAGTCTTGAAGGGATGTGGCATTATAAGTTATTCAGTAATATCAGCTTTAGGTGCCTGGTAGCTGGTCGTGATCCAAGACTGATTCATCTTTATGAAGGTCAGTCGATCAACCGAGTCAGTGGACAGGTGCACCCTGTGATCGGTGTCGAAGCCTCCAGCAGCACTGAATGTGCGTTCGGAATAAATGCTGGATGCAGGACAGGCCAGTAGCTCAATTGCATACTGTGCAAGCTCTGGCCAGTGATCCATCCTCAAGACCCAGTAAGCCAGAGGATTTTCGGTGGGAAAGGTGTCCAAGTCTGACCTTGCCCCTAGGTATTCCTGCACCATGTACATCAGACGCTGGCGATGGTTGCTGGAACCGATCATACCTTGGGGCTCCCAGCTGCCAAAAGAGTGACCCAATGGCCTGTGAAAGACAGGTAGCGTCCCTGTCCATGCCTGCTGGACCATGAGTCAGCGGTAATATGCACCTTACAGCTGACCGCCCTGTCCAGTGAGGCATGGACATTGCCTTCCACATGCCGGTAGAGATCCGGAATCGCCTTCCGTGAGAAAAAGTGGCGTTTGGGAACCTGCCACTGAGGAACCGCACATTGAACAAACTCACGGAAGGGGGCCGAGTCTACCAACTGAAAAGGCAGCAGTTGAAGTGCTAGCAATTTAGCCAAGCTAGCATTCAACCGCTGGGTATGTGGATGGCTGGGAGTAAACTTCTTTCGACGGTCCAGCAGCTGGGGCAGGGAAATTTGCCTGGTAGAATCGGACGTCGGTGTACTGCTAACAGAGTGCCTGCAAGTACTTGGCTGTGACACACCTAATTCTACACCTTCATTCCTCTCAGTGCAGCTTTCAGAGAGGACTGAAGATATAGTGGGGTTGGAGATCCCAGCTGATGAGGAGCAAGGAGAGGTCCGCTTTGTTCTTTGGTGTGGGTCTTTAATGTGCGCTTGCCAACTAGCTGCATGGCAGGTCGACATATGTCTGGTCATGCTTGTGGTGCCCAAGCGGCTGATGTTCTGGCCACGCGAGATACGCTTAAGACATATGTTGCAAATAGCAGTGGTGCGATCTGATGCACTCGTCTCAAAAAAGGCCCACACCAAAGAACTTTCGTGATAACGTGCAGAGGCAGCGCCCTGCACAGGCGGAGCTCTGCGGTGTGATTCAGTTGGTGTGCTGGCCTCTAGCTGGCCTCCGGAGGGCATCCTGCCTTGTTGGACATGTGCCGCCTCCTCCTCCTCCTCCTCTCTCCCTTCAGGCACCCACGTGGAGTCAGTGACCTCATCATCCCCTCCCTCTTCACCACTGGAGCAAACCTGGCAGTAAGCTGCAGCTGGTGGAACATGACTGCCAGATTGCTGTCCTTGAGCATCCCCTCTCTCTGCGCTCACGCTACTGCCTTCCTCTAGCTGGGTATCATCATCCGAGCCTTCAAAACGTTGGGCATCCTCCTGGAGCATGTACCCAACACTGTGCTCAAACAGTTCGGGGGACTCCTCAGGAGGACATGGTGGGTCTAGGGAAGGGGTGCCTGATGATGCCATTGAGTACGTGTTGGCAGCTGCTTTGCCAGTACCCTGAGTCTGGGTGAGAGAGGATGAGGAGGATGAGGAGGGCTTGGTCATCCACTCTACCAAGCCTTCGGCATGATGCGGCTCAACATGTCCAGCTACCGAAAACAAGGACAAGCATGTCCCATGGCCACGTGCTGATGACGATGCACCACGTCCACGACCAGCACTGTTGTCTCTAGACACAGAGCCTGCTTGCCCTGTGTTCTTGCCTCGGGACTGTCTGCCTCTCCTTGTCGGTCTTCCAGGCATTGTAGTGGGTAGTGTATATTGTGCTGGAGTCACACAGCACACACACTAACTCCTGCAGATGGCTGCCTTAGATGACAGCAACAGGGCCTTACGGCAGATAGAGGCTGCCTTAGATGACAACAACTGGGCCTTACGGCAGATAGAGGCTGCCTTAGATGACAACAACTGGGCCTTACGGCAGATAGAGGCTGCCTTAGATGACAACAACTGGGCCTTACGGCAGATAGAGAGGCTGAGGTGGTTTTATGTGTGCTGTACTAACACAGCAGACACACACACACTAGCTCCTGGAGAAGCCTGGCTGCCTTAGATGACAACAACTGGGCCTTACGGCAGATAGAGGCTGCCTTAGATGACAACAACTGGGCCTTACGGCAGATAGAGGCTGCCTTAGATTACAACAACAGGGCCTTATCGCAGATAGAGAGGCTGAGGTGGTTTCATGTGTGCTGTACTAACACAGCAGACACACACACACGCTAGCTCCTGGAGATGCTTGGCTGCCTTAGATGACAACAACTGGGCCTTACGGCAGATAGAGGCTGCCTTAGATGACAACAACAGGGCCTTATGGCAGATATAGAGGCTGAGGTGGTTTTATGTGTGCTGTACTAACACAGCAGACACACACGCTAGCTCCTGTAGATGCCTGGCTGCCTTAGATGACAACAACTGGGCCTTACGGCAGATAGAGGCTGCCTTAGATGACAACAACTGGGCCTTACGGCAGATAGAGGCTGCCTTAGATGACAACAACTGGGCCTTACGGTAGATATAGGCTGCCTTAGATGACAACAACAGGGCCTTATGACAGATAGAGAGGCTGAGGTGGTTTTATGTGTGCTGTACTAACACAGCAGACACACACGCTAGCTCCTATAAATGTTTGCCTGCCTTAGATGACAACAACAGGGCCTTATGACAGATAGAGAGGCTGAGGTGGTTTTATGTGTGCTGTACTAACACAGCAGACACACACGCTAGCTCCTATAAATGCCTGCCTGCCTTAGATGACAACAACAGGGCCTTATGACAGATAGAGAGGCTGAGGTGGTTTTATGTGTGCTGTACTAACACAGCAGACACACACGCTAGCTCCTATAAATGCCTGCCTGCCTTAGATGACAACAACATGGCCTTATGACAGATAGAGAGGCTGAGGTGGTTTTATGTGTGCTGTACTAACACAGCAGACACACACGCTAGCTCCTATAAATGCCTGCCTGCCTTAGATGACAACAACAGGGCCTTATGACATATAGAGAGGCTGAGGTGGTTTTTATGTGTGCTGTACTAACACAGCAGACACACACGCTAGCTCCTATAAATGCCTGCCTGCCTTATATGACAACAACAGGGCCTTATGACAGATAGAGAGGCTGAGGTGGTTTTATGTGTGCTGTACTAACACAGCAGACACACACGCTAGCTCCTATAAATGCCTGCCTGCCTTAGATGACAACAACAGGGCCTTATGACAGATAGAGAGGCTGAGGTGGTTTTATGTGTGCTGTACTAACACAGCAGACACACACGCTAGCTCCCATAAATGCATGCCTGCCTTAGATCACAATAGGCCAGAAGTATAAAGGTGATACTGCAATGCTGTACTAACAGCACGCACACACCAGACTAATCCCCAGAATCACAGCAGATAAAGTTAGACTCAGCAGCAGATAATGTCACCACTCAGCAGTGTCAGCACAGCAGAATGTATAAGACAGCACAGCACTGGAGATACTGTCAGCAGCAGTGTAATCAGCAGAATGAATATATATTCAAATGATCAGTATTCTGTAATGATAATGAATCAGCATCAGCATCAGCAGTCTGCCTATATCACAATCACAGCCGGAACACAGTGCACTAGGCCGCCGGCGTGTACTAAAGCCCCTGAGCTATAATTGGCTACAGGCATCCTGCCTGTAGCCAATTATTGCTCTCCTCGCTGCCAGCGCTGTGATTGGCCAAGCATGCGGGGTCACAGTGCATGCTTGGCCAATCATCAGCCAGCAATGCACTGCGACTGGCGCAATGCATTGCGGGCCGCTCGCATCACACAAATGTGATGCGAACAGCCCAAATAGTTCTGGGCTCGCCGAGCGGGCGAACGCCCGGTGCTCGATTCGAACGTGGGTTCGAATCGAACACCGGGCCCATCCCTAGTGCTGGCATCTGTGGCCGCAAGGTTCTACAGGCTGCAGTCTACAGGGTTTTTCCCTCATGAAGGGGTTTTCTTGATGTTCAGTTTGGGCTCCAGTTCTTGCTGAGCTCCAGGTTGTCTGGTTGGTCTGTTTTTTTAGTTGGCTGCCCCACCCCTGATGTTTGGCACTGCTCTGGGACATCCCTATGGTTCTGAATAAAGAAGGCTGTGTCTGTCAATGAATGAATGAGAAAATAGGATTTTTGACTTACCGTAAAATCTGTTTCTCTGAGTTTATTGACAGACACAGCACCCGCCCCTCTATGGAGTTTTAATACTTCTGATACTGCTTGTTACATACTTGAAGGCCTATAGCAGAGAGGGGGGTGTATATAACCTAGGACTGCCCATGGGGGTAGCCAAGTCTTTTTTCTGCCTAGTGTCCTACTCCAGTAGGGGCAATATAACCTTATGGTTCTGAATAAAGAAGGCAGTGTCTGTCAATGAACTCAGAGAAACTGATTTTACGGTAAGTCAAAAATCCTTTTTTCCAGTCAGGTAAATTTGAAAAATTGCATATTATTGTTTTGTATTTGAACAAGCAAGTGGAGCTGTAGGCCATTTTCAGTCTTCCATTAGACAAGGGGTAGGCAAACCTAGAGAAATGGAAATCTGAACAACATGGAAAAGAGAACAGATCACCAGGGTGCAGCACACTATGTTGTTTAGGGAGTTAACCCAGCAAGGTCCTATTAAAAAGTAAGCAAGGTTTGAAGAGTGCAGGGGTCTTTGGTAAGTAAAGCAGAGTCCCTGACCTAGTACTTCCCCTGGCTCTGCATTACCACTCTGATTTGAGCAGAGTCATGATCAACCTGCCACTATTGACAGGTAGATTGGACAACTCAATTTGAAGATTCAATAAGATAAACAGAGTCTTAAGGAAGACAGCTACTGCTGTGCTGTGTCTTAAGTTATCCAAAGTGCTCTGGAAATTATTTGTCATGTATTAAAAGTTTATTTGTACAACAAAGATTAGATATATAAACAGATAAAACAGCAGATTACAAACTTAAAGCTTACAAATAACGCAAATAAAATTTACTCCAAACCATTATAATTTTCCTTTAGATGGTATAACTAGACTAGACTAAGCTAAGAGGAATCAAAACCCTAAACCAACTATTGTGGAAATTGTATTATGTATGTTTTATAGATTGTCACCTGTCTCCCTGTGTCTGATTTAACCAAGGAGCGCTCTAGCAGAACGCACTTGGGTTGAATGGGGACCAGCGGTAAAACCGTCAGTATGAAAACCTTCTCATGGGCTTGGAGATGTGTTCTGTGTGTGTGTGGGCGCTTGCTGGTTTGTAAGTATCAAGCGCAATGCGCTGGGCTTCTTGCCTTCAAATGTCTATGCACATTAGAGAAGTGAAGTCCGCATAACGAGAGGGACATATTATATCTCTGTTGTGGCTATGGTGGATGTACATGCATGTGGCTGGGCGGAGGGCAGTGTACATGCTTCAAGTGGATGAGACATGTGTACTTCTCCCTCCCACTCCTGTGGAGGCCCTCCCCTTTAGTGTTGTAATTTCCTGTGTGGTGATTTCCTGTGTTGTCATTACCTGTGATGTCATTTTGCATGGAGGAAGCAATTGGCTGTTGGGGCCATGACTTCCTGTTTGTCATTTCCTTTTGTTGCCGATGAATAAAAGGTGCATGTGCTTGTGAGGGCAGGCAGTCGAGCGATGGAGCTAAGAACGTGAGGACGGTGATTATGTCTGTTTACTTGGGGAAATGCAGGAGACATGGGTTTATTAAGATGCATTATACCAAAAGGCTGAATGGCGTTTAATAGCGCAGGAGACATGGATTATGCATGGCATATAGTGAAATCTCAACGTCACAATCAATCAGTGAGAAATGCAATAGTGCCTACCTAAAACAGTTATTTTCATATTTATAACTCCAAAAAAAAAGGATATATTCCTCATTTTAGGATGGTGGACTGAGCCTTGCCAATTATACATCTGTTCCCCTGGACATCCAAAACCATTGGTTTACAGCAGAGATGCAGCCTAATATTATAAAGCCATCTATTCCACGTTGTATACAGAAATTACAATAGTAAAAATACCAGTAAAATGTATGTGCAGATCTACTAATTTTGTAATCTGTTTGTCTTTTGAGGCTGCATATTTTGCTTTCTGTATACAGTAAGTAAAGATGCAGTGAATCCATCTAAATTCATGTTGCTAGTATACAATTTAATACACATATAAAGTACTCAGAAATAACACTTGTGCTGTACTTGATGTAATGTTTAAATATGAATTTGTATCATTGGTGTAAATCACTCTCATGATATCCAAACTGTTTCTTTTTCAGAATAGTTTATAGAGGGTCATTTGAAGTTCACTGCACAGACGTCGTATAAACTGTCGGCTACAGGGAGTTTTGTAGCATCGTATTGTAGCTTACATGTGTTTTATTCTTTGACTGTGGAGGAATTTCCAAAATAACCACTGTCTGTTATATTGTATCTGTGTTTATGTGGGGGATTAAATCAAGTGTTCTTTTTGATAGTAAATTACTTACTAGCACTTAAGAGCTTGATTCCAACATTTTGTCATTCCATTTAATATGTCATAAAAAAATTTAGTGAAAATGTTGCCCGAACTAAGCATACATTTTACATAAACTATGTGGGGAGAAATGAATTACTATAGCATATTTTTATTTGAAAACATGATATTTAAATTTCGTTTAATGCATAGTGTTTATTGTTCACCTCTGCTGACTTTAAAAGGTCACTTCAACAACGCCTAATCATTGGTAGAGCACGGGTGGTAACATCAGGTAGAAATTTATAGTGACTCTTAAGGAAATTAACATTAATTAATAGCCTCTCCTGAGCCACTGTAGTACTAGCTACCATTTACCCCTTATGAACCAAACCAATGTTTACAGTTCAATTAAAGGGCTATTGATGTGCCAATAATTTTATCTTTACTAATGAAACTGATAGGCTAGAGCTAAAAGATTTTAATATATTGCTTAAGAGATATTTGATCACACTGCTAGAGGCTACTAAAATTGCTAACTATTAAAAACTAGAAGTAGCCATTACTGCTGTTACTGCTGACATACTGTGTAGCTTACATTATAGGGAGCCATTTGTTTCATCTGATTAGTGATAATTGTTACAATAAGGTTGACTTTAACAACCATCAACTAGGAAAGCAAGAGTTATTGTAAGACTGTATTGTAAGAATTCCAACCGAACGGACTTGTCCACACATGATCGGACTAAAGTCTGTTCATTTTTAATGCAATGACGTACGACGGGACTAGAAAAGTAAGTTCAATAGCCAGTAGCCAATAGCTGCCTGTGCGTCGTATTTGGTCCATTGGTCTAGCATACAGACAAACGGTTTTACCGATAGAAATTGATTCCGCCAGAAAGCTTTAACCGGTTCCTGACCGGCGCACAACGATATACGTCGGCAGAATGGCACGGACAGGCAGGAGGGCGTATATATAAGTCCCTCCTTAATGCCGTCCGTGCCATCGGGAGCAGGCCGGGAGTGGCGCGCTCCCGCCCGGTCGGGACACCCATGAGGCCGGTCGCGGGTCCCGCGGACTCGATTGCCGCGGGGACACCCACGATCGTCTCACGGGAAGGCTGAACGGGGAGATGCGGAATTACACAGAATTTCCCCGTTCTGCAAAGCAACTAGTGACGCCGATCTCTGCTCCCTGTGATTGGAGCAGAGATCAGCATTCACTAGCTGACAGCCATGCCCCCCCACAGTAAGAAACACACCCCTAGGCATACTTAACCCCTACACTGCCCCCTTGTGGTTAACCCCTTTACTGCCAGTGTCATTTATACAGGAATCAATTCATTTAAATAGCATTGATTGCTGTATAAATGACAATGGTCCCAAAAATGTGTCAAAAATGTCCAATGTGTCCGCCATAATGTTGCAGTCACAATAAAAATCACTGATCGCCGCCATTACTAATAAAAAAAAAATATTAATAAAAATGCTATAAAACTATCCCCTATCTTGTAAACGCTATAACTTCTGCGCAAACCAATCAATAATCGCTTATTGCGATTTTTTTACCAAAAATATGTAGAAGAATACGTATCGGCTTAAACTGAGGAAAAAAAATGTTTTTTTATATATTTTTGGGGGGTATTTATTATAGCAAAAAATAAAAAAGAATGCATTTTTTTTCAAAATTGACGCACTTTTTTGTTTATAGCGCAAAAAATAAAAACCGCAGGGGCGATCAAATACCTCCAAAAGAAAGCTCTATTTGTGGTAAAAAAAGGACGTCAATTTTGTTTGGGAGCCGCATCGCACGACCGCGCAATTGTCAGTTAAAGCGACGCAGTGCCGAATCGCAAAAAGGGGCCTGGTCCTTTGGCTGCAAATTGGTCCGGTCTGAAAGTGGTTAAAGCATGTTCTATTTTGAGGTCCGTCTGAATTTTTTTGAATAAAAACGGATTAGCCCACACACGATCGGAATGATTCCGTCAGACCTTTTCTGTCGGAAAGTCCAGTCGTATGTACACGGCATAAAGGGCTTCTGATGTTTAAACTGACAGCTGGTCCTGATAGGAGCATGCAGATTAAGCCTACATGTGCACTGGGTGTTTAGCCTTGCTGCATGGGGCTCTAGCATTTTTGATGCAGGTGGAAGACACAGGTGCACCTTATCATTTACTCTTAACTGAAGTCATCTAGGATGTATATTTACCCTGTTATTATTATTATTATTATTATTATTATTATTATTATTATATGCATTTACACACCAACATTTTCAGCAAATTACATCCACCCCTCTATTTATATCACTCTTCTATTTATATCAGTCTCCTATCTGATAGGAATACATATGAGCTATTAAAGAAGGATCCCACTAGATAGTAAATACAAGAAACAGCTAGATAAGATTATACAAGGTAGTTACAAGGGTGGAACCTTCCTAAGGTTCATAAAAACCCACTCAAATCCCCAGGTAGATCCATCATAAGTAGGATTGGCTTTGTCACCTCACGAATTGGCAAGTACATTGACTTTTTCTTACTACCTTTAGTCAATGGAACACCTGCTTTTTTAAAGGATACTGGGCAGGTTAATGAATAATCCCAGATAAGTATTGATGGAGAGGTGCTTCTGGTGACAGTGAACATTCCTTATTTCCCGTCACAAGAGATATGAGGCAGTCAGATATTTTTTGGTGTTCGGTGAACAATTACAGTTGAGACAAAACAGTTCATTCTGGAACTATTAAGATTAGGAATGGAGCACAACTACTTTTATTATGGTGGTGAATTTGTTTCTTCAAAAGACAGGTGTGGCAATAGAAGCTAAATTTTCTCCCAGCCTTGCCAACCTGTTGATGGGGAAAAGGGCTTCATCCCCACAACCCTTGCCCGGGGACCTCCAGATCCTGGCCTCCCACCCATGTGAATTGGTAACGGGTAAATTGCACCCCTACCATTTCACAAAAAAGTGCAAAAAATAGTAAAAAAGACAGACACTTTGGGAAAAGTCCTTTATCCAAAAATAAAAAATGTCCCACGATGTAAATCCATCTCTATCGCCTGACGAGCCGAAAAAAAAAAAGCTACAACAGCTCCGCTTCCATGAGAGGATCCTGCCGAAGGTCTTGTCCCAAGGTGTCTCCTGTCTTTTTTACTATTTGTGACAATTTTTTTTGTGAAATGGTAGGGGTAGAATGTACCGTTACCAATTCACATAGGGGGAGGCCAGGATCTGGGAGTCCCCCTTTTAAAGTTTAAACTCCCCATGTTGAGGGCATGTGAGGGTATGGTTCAGGAGGGGGCGCTCTCTCGTCCCCCTATTTTCCTGCAGCCTGCCAGGTTCCATGCTTGGATAATGGTCTGGTATGGAATTTGGGAATTTGGGAACTTTGGCGCAGGGTTCCCCTTAAAATCCATACCAGACCTGAAGGGTCTGGTGTGGATTTTGGGGGGGGACCCCTACACCATTTTTTATTATTTGGCACAGGGTTTCCCTTAATTTCCATACCAGACCTGAAGGGCCTTGTATAGATTTTGGGGGTACCCCCACGCAATTTTTTTATTTTATTTTTTTATTTGGTGCGGGGTTTCCCTTAATATTCATACCAGAAATAAAGGGCCTGATAATGGACTGGGGGGACCCATGCCGTTTTTTTTTTCAATGAGTTTTATCCATATTGTCGAGACCCGACAATTCATTACAGCCACGATCAGTTTTAAATTACATTTTTCCTTTACAAATGTAATTTTGCTGTGGTACTGTTCTAAACACGGGGAAACTGTGCCACTTTACAGACATACTATAGACACCCCCAGGCACGATATTTAAAGAAATAAGCATTTAAGCATTATTAAAATCACTGCTCCCAACAAAAGTTTTTAAAACTTTGTTTTCCATTGATACATGTCCCCTGGGGCAAGACCCGGGTCTCCAAACACTTTTTGAGACAATAGCTTGCATATAAGCTTTTCCTTTTAATCTTTCATGTTTGTGTCCCATAGACTTTAACAGTGTTTGCGTGTTCGTCCAAATTTTTTGTTCGCATGTTCTGGTGTGAACTGAACGGGGGGGGGGGGGGATGTTCGGCTTATCCTTAGTTATAGGTATTGAGAATTATTCCCCACAATGGAGAGGTAGTAATATGAAGAGGCACATTACTTGCCGGGTGATTTTTTACCTCAAAACTTATCAACCATGAAGTTTCAATGTAGAATGGGATGTAAATGCATTTATTAACAATAGTTAATTGATATCCTGTAGTTAAACTACATTACACATGTTTACTTTTAATAATCAGTACCTGAGTACAGTAAATCCATTTTCCCCATCTCAGATTACATTCATTTTTAGGACTTTCGTTAAAGTGATACTAAAGTCTTTTTTTTTTAACTTAAAAATAACAAACATGTCCTACTTACCTGCTCTGCGTAATGGTTTTTCACAGAGCAGCCCCGATCCTCCTCTTCTCAGGTCCCTCTTTGGTGCTCCTGGACCCTCCCTTCTATTGCTTGCCCCCACAGCAAGTAGCTTGCTGTGGGGGCACCCAAGATAAGCCACAGCTGTGTCCATTTAGACACAGAGCCGTGGCCTGACCCCTTCCCTTTCTCTCCTCATTGGCTGACTGACTTTGAAAGCAGCGGGTGCCAATGGCGCTGCACTGCTATCTCAGCCAATGAGAAGGGGAGTCCCAGGCAGCAAAGAAACTCGTGGACGTCGCTGGATAAAGAGGGATATCAGGTAAGTATTAGGGGGGCTGAGGGGGGGCTGCTGCACACAGAAGGATTTTTTATCCTAATGCATAGAATGCATTAAGATAAAAAAAAACTTCTGCCTTTGCAATCACTTTAAATTCTGATGTTATTTATGTGTCTAATTTATTAATTGCACACATGGGTTGTGCATTATGATTTTTAGATCATGTTGGATTATAGATTTGGGTCATTTAAGGAATTTGGTCTTTGATGTATATAGATTTTTTGGGAAACCATTTTTTTGTTACTTTTTTTTAATTATGTTTATTTTTATTTTTTTATTTTTTTAAGAGAGGTTGTAAAGGCAGAAGTTTTTTTTTATCTTAATTCGTTTTATACATTAAGAAAAAAAGCCTTCTGTGTGCAGCAGCCCCCCCCCCCCCCTCAGCCCCCCTAATACTTACCTGAGCCACATCTCAGTCCAGTGATGTTGTAGGAATGTCTCGGCTGCGTGGGACTCCCCTCCCCATTGGCTGAGACAGCAGCACGGCACCATTGGCTCCCGCTGCTGTCAAGCAAAGTCAGTCAGCCTATGAGAATAGAAAGGGGACGAGGCCGGACCGCGGCTCTGTGTCGGAATGGACACAGGGAGCTGTGACGAGGCTTGGGTGCCCCCATAGCAAGCTGCTTCGGGGCACTCAACAAGGGGGAGGGGCCAGGAGCACTGAAGAGGGACCCGAGAAGAGGAAAATCTGGGCTGCTCTGTGTAAATCTACTGCAAAGTGCAGATAATATGTTTGTTATTTTACCTAAAAACAGAACATAAAATGTATTATATCTGTCATCTACAATACACCAGATATATCATGATTGAGTTACAGTTAAACCTTGGATTGAGAGTAACTTGGTTTAAGAGTGTTTTGCAAGACAATCAAATATGTTTTATAAATTTTGACTTGATAAACGAGCGATGTCTTGATATACAAGTAGTGTCACGTCACAGATGAGTATAAAAGAGAAGAGGGGTGCCTCTAAGTGTAGCAATATGGCTACATTTGATGAAGGTACAACATTTAGCAACTTACATAGCTGATTAAAACAGGCACATCTAAGTATGCAGGCAAAAAACAAGTGGAGAAAAGGCGCCTCTGGGTGTAGGAGTTTAAAACAAAATTTTATTACAGCAATATAGATGCACTCACATTTGTGAAGATAGTAAAAGGCATGGTATATGTCTCTCAGTGTGGCGAATCCCCAGCGATGTATGACTGTCAGCTTTGTCCATGCAGTTCCATAGAAGCACTTCCTGTGGATGGTAAGGGCCGGCTCCGGAAGGCGGCCTCGAAAACAAGGCTTGGATAGCAAGGAAGCGACGAGCTCAGGGGCATGTCGTCATCAAAGGTGGACGCGTTTCCTGAGCATGCGCACTCGGATGTAGTGACGAGTCGCACTCCTTTCTCAACATTGGGACATAAACCAGGCTAGAAACAAACAAAACTTATAGTGGAAAAGGGGAGGGGCGGGGCGGAACTAGTGGAGGAGCATTATTGAGCAAATTAATAGCAGAAAAAAGGGGGAGAAAAAAAGCAGCAGCTTACAGACATTTCATAGTGTTATTGGTGTGAACGAAAGAGGGGGCTAGCAGGAATAAGGAAAAAGAGAAGAGAAAGGCTAAAAATCTATTTGTATGTGAAAACACATATCTAAATAAAGGATCGTGCTAAGAATATCTGGGGCCGATGTTTTTTTAGAAAAAACAGTTATAAACTTATTTAAAAAGAGCTAATTGGATTATATGAGATTGGGACATATTTGCAGCATTGGAGCATATTTGCAGCATAAAATATCCCCTATATAAAAAATCCCCTATATATATATATATATATATATATATATATATATATATATATAAAGATTACCAGAAAATTGTACACTAGATTGGTCGAAAATTAATCAGTAAAAAAATAGTAAAAGATTATTAATCAATTAATTATAAAAATGTATTAAAAATAAGTAAGTAAATCAATTAATCAATAAAAAAACAATTGATCAATCAAATGAATTAATCCCAAAGGAGATGTTGGTAATGGTAATGCTGTAAGGTTTAATAAGGTAACGGGATCAGTGGATTAATTATACAAGGGAATTAGTTAATTAATATACAAAAAATGTTAGGGTCTCCTAGGACAAAGAATGCAAAGGAGTGGATGTATATATACGCCTGTGTAAGAATTCCCGAAAGTGATGTGATATAAGCTGGTTCAATGGTATATTACAAATATGATACGGTGGTTAACATATGGGTAATTAGTCTATGGTAACCTAATCTGAAAGGGTATAATGAAGTGCAAGGGATAGTGAACGAGATACACAAGAAATGCAACAAAAATGCAAGAAAATGCAAGAAAATCACATCAATGCAAGAAATTGCAAGAAAATCACATAGACATGTATAAGAACCGTGCATGGAATATATGTATATTAAAAGCTATATTAAAAAATAATGATTATCTGTGCATGATGTAATATATATAAAATATACAAAAATATTAAAATATTAAAAGAATCAAGAAAAATGAAAAAAATGTGTTAAAAATAGAATACATGTGTATATATATATATATATATATATATAAAAGAAAAAAACACGCTACAGATATTAGTATATGGGGGCAGGCTGCTACTCAATGTGGGATACACGCACAGAAATACATAGAATAAGAAGGGGAGCTGCGCCAATAAAAAATAAAAATTATACAATTGAATAAAAATAAATATATATATATATATATGTACAGAAAAGAAAGTTATATATGTATAATGTATAAAAAGAGTATATGTATTAGGAGTATTGATCAAATGATAATCACAATTATCATATGCCCATCCATATATATATTTATCCACACGCGCCTCCACAAGTATAAAAGTCAGGTAAAAAACAGGTAAAATCATATATCATATACCGTATTTATCGGTGTATAACACGCACAGGCGTATAACACGCACATTCATTTGCAGAGGGAAGTTTCAGGTAAAAAAAATGTAATTTGAAATAAGGAACTTTGAAGCAATATAAGGGTCAGTGCCCATCTGCAGCCTCACCATTGCCATCAATGCAGCCTGATCAATGCCCATCTGCAGCCTCATCAGTCCACATCAATGCAGCCTCACCATTGCCATCAATGCAGCAGCCACACCATTGCCATCAATGCAGCCCCCTCCCTGTCCCCTACAAGGCATCTAAAATTGAAGTATTGGTGTATAACACGCACATGCTATTTGCACCCAATTTTCATGGTGAAAAAGTGAGTGTTATACACCAATAAATACATATGTTTTTTTAGTTAGTTGAAAAAAAACACATATCTTATCAAGTGCCGATACGTCTCTTCTTTCCAAGGGTTTAAATTTTGCCCCCCTTAATAAACCTAATCCCTTTCTTCTATTCAAAGATTTGAATTGTTATATACGTAATCTCACATTAACCACTTCAGCCCCGGACAGGCAGTGGCAGCCAAAGGACCAGGCCCCTTTTTGCGATTCGGCACTGCGTCGCTTTAACTGACAATTGCGCGGTCGTGTGACGTGGCTCCCAAACAAAATTGGCGTCCTTTTTTTCCCACAAATAGAGCTTTCTTTTGGTGGTATTTGATCGCCCCTGCGGTTTTTATTTTTTGCGCTATAAGCAAAAATAGAGCGACAATTTTGAAAAAAATGCAATATTTTTTACTTTTTGCTATAATAAATATCCCCAAAAAATATATAAAAAAACATTTTTTTTCCTCAGTTTCGGCCGATACATATTCTTCTACATATTTTTGGTAAAAAAAATCGCAATTAGCGATTATTGATTGGTTTGCGCAAAAGTTATAGCGTTTACAAAATAGGGGATAGTTTTATAGCATTTTTATTAATATTTTTTTTTTTACTAGTAATGGCGGCGATCAGCGATTTTTATTGTGACTGCGACATTATGGCGGACACATCGGACATTTTTGACACATTTTTGGGACATTTGTCATTTATACAGAAATCAGTGCTATTTAAATAGCACTGATTCCTATGTAAATGACAGTTGTAGTGAAGGGGTTAACCACTAGGGGGCGGGGAGGAGTCAGTGTGACGTGTGTGTGTTTTTTTACAGTAGGGGGGCGTGGCTGTATGACAGGGAACCGCCGATCACTGACAGTCAGTGTAGGAAGCGCGGGGAGAGGTTTGTTTACACAAACCTCTCCCCGTTCTTCAGCTCCGTAACCCGATCGCGGGACACCAGCGGCGATCGGGTCCGCTGGTCCCGCGGCCGGGGTCACGGAGCTCCCGACCGGGTCGCGAGCGCGCCGCTGGCGGCGCACGCGCGACCCACAGGCAGGCACATGCACGATCACGTACAGGTACGTCATTTTGCCTGCCCGTGCCATTTTGCCGACGTATATCGGCGTTAGGCGGTCGGGAAGCGGTTAAAAAGATATTTTAACATAAAAGAAAAGAGGAACCTTTTAATCAGTACCAATCTTCCTAGCAATACCCCCTCTTCACTCTCCATTACACCAGTATTACCTGAAATATTTTTTGACTCCAACTGCTCAGACGACATAGATGATCTTTCTTTTGATACAGAGATGTCACACCTGCTCACACAACATCCAATGACTTCCCCACCCATCACCCACACATCTTTCAGACCAAAGTCCATTTTCAATCCTATCCATTCTAGAGGTCCATACATAGAAACATTTTACAGAGTTGTATTTGCAGATTTTCAAAAATTCTGTCAAACCTCAAATAGCAATTTGGCAAATAATTTGACACCGTCTGAAAAAGGTCTAATGGAAGCAGATGATGTAGTCATTAAATCAGCAGACAAAGGAGGGGGTATCATCATACAAGACAAAACAGACTACATTAACGAGGCAAAGAGACTACTAACAGACTCCAGCACATACGAAAAAATAAAAAAAGATCCCACTGACGACTTCGCCAATGAGATGAACACCTTAGCATTCCAAGAAAATATTCTCAACAAAGTTGAAAGATCGTTTCTTGTAAAAAATTTCTACCAAATCCCCTACTTCCATCACCTTCCTAAAGTCCATAACAAATTAGATAATCCCCCAGGCCGTCCTATTGTGGAGGCAATGAATAGTGTCACCACTGGACTCAGTTTGTACATAGATTACTTCCTTCAACCTATTGTCCACCAGCTCCCATCATATATTCCATTTAAAGTTTATTAACATCAAAGAATAAACATACAAATGCATATTTGTTCAAAAATCTTCGGTAAAGTAACAATAAGGTAGTACATTCAATAGTCTGTAACAAACATGTGACTCATTGACTTTTCATATATCAAACTTAAGTAGAAACAATTGCAAAAGTAGTCATCCAAGGTTAAGGTAGGTAATTAACAAAAAATACACATTTGTAAATTGTGGGTCATTCCATGACCCGCTCATACAATGGGTTTAGATAATAGAGGTGGGGAGAGAAATAGGAGAGTACTGGTAGAAGAGATTATGTAAGAAGAGAAGGTTAGGGGGTGGGGGAGGTACAGGTGGGTGGTGTTTGCTTGTCAGTGTAATAAGATGCACTGGTCTCTGAAAGGATCTAAGTTGTTATTTTAACATGTGTCGGCATAACTGATCTCAAGAATCAGGAACTGTTGGGACTAATTTCTAAGGTCTTCATAAAATTGTGTATATCTGAAGGTGAGCCATGGCATCCAGGTAGCATTAAATTTTTCAACAGAATCATTAGACTGTGCTATAGTTTCCTCCATGTCACAAATGTCCTTAATTTTTGATAGCCATTCTTTTATGGACGGAGTGCTAGTAGATTTCCAGTGTAGCGGAATAAGAGACTTAGCCGCGTTCAGTAGGTGTCTGGTAAGTGATTTCTTATATCGCCTGAGCGAAAATTAAGTGACATGGAGTAAACAACATGCAGCATCCAACCTCATAGAAGTCTCTGTTACAGGGTGTATTACCTCTATTACCTTTGTCCAGTATTGAGATATCATTGGACACTGCCACCAAATGTGTAACAGGGTTCCGGTCTCCTTCTGGCAACGCCAGCAGAGATCTGAAGTCTGTGGGTACCATTTATGTACCTTATCAGGTGTAGCATACCAGTGTGTTAACAGTTTATAGGAGGTTTCTTGTGTTCTGGTGCTTAAGGAACATTTGTGAGCTGGAATGCATACCTTTTGCCATTTCTTGTCGGATATCACCACGTCCAAGGCTTCCGACCATTTCTCCCTGAGTCTCTCCGTCGGGCAACCATCTGAGTCCTGACACCCAGGTATAAGCTAGGGAGGTGGCTCTCTAAACAGGATTACCCTCCAGGCACACTGATTCCATCTCTGTCAATCTTTTAGTAAAATATTCTTTGTGGGACTTCTGATTGAGATAACTGCGTAGTTGGAAGTAAGACCACATCGGCATGTGTTGCAGGTTATTGTTTACTTGCAGGGACGTAAAGTCTTTTGTTTGTGCATTTTGAAAGCAATGTATGGCTAGTAGAGGTGAACATGGGTTCGTTGCTTTCAGAAACTGTCTTCCCCTGCCCGGTGGGAAGTCAGGGTTCTGATATATAGGTGTGAGTGGACTTAAGGGAGTAGAAAGACTAGGATTTTTAGCTACAAGGTGAAAGATTTTTAGGGTAGTATTGATCAGGGGGTGTTGCTTCATAGCCGCTCCCATCATATATTAGGGATGGTACTCATTTGATGGGACTTCTTTCCACATACAAGTGGGAGCCAACTTATACTTGGCTCTCACTTGACGTCAACTCCCTTTATACGTCCATTCCACACTCTTTTGGCTTAATGGCCCTAGAGCATTTTTTGGCAAAAGAACCTCTCATTAATTCACTTCAGGCCTCTTTTATCCTTGATGCAGCCTCCTATTGCCTAAGGCACAATTATTTTACTTTTGACGGTGATTTTTATATTTTTATATTCAAAAACAAGGAACAGCCATGGGAGCCAACTTTGCTCCATCCTCTGCCAACCTAGCGATGGGTTATTGGGAGAATGCTTATATCCTTCAAAAAAAAACCTTCGCTAGTAAGATGGTATTTTTCGGTCGTTATATTGACGACATATCATCATCATTTGGGATGGCACATTAGATTCAATTAATCCTTTTTTGGATTATTGTAACAAGAATCCATATGGTTTGTCTTTTACCTCAGAGGCTAATAGAGAGACATTACCTTTTCTCGACCTCCAATTAGGCCATGATGATAATATATCTTCAATTATTTCAAAAAATGTTGTTAAACCCACAGCGTGTAACTCTTATCTCCATCATAAGAGTTGCCACCTCCCCAGATGGATAGATAATATCCCTAAAGGCCAATTTCATAGACTCCGTCAAAATTGTACTAGAGACAGTGATTATTTAAGCCAGAGTGTCTTACTAAAAGAAAAATTTAAAGATAAAGAATATCCGACAGCTTCCATCGATCGTGCCTGCGAATTATTTTTAAAGGGTAAACCCCCCAAAAAAATGACTGAACAGCAAAATAACCATAACTTACGTTTCATCGCCACTTTTAATGTCGATTTTAAGAAGATGGAAAGAATTCTTAATAATCATTGGACAATTTTATTACAAGACCCATTTTTAAAATCTTTTATCCCGGAACATATCGCAGAGCACCAAACCTGAAATCAAAGATTGCACCTAGTAAAGTCCACTGCAGTTGTCCATCACCAAATAGACCGGTTCTAATACCCCTTGTGGGAATGTTCCGGTGCAACAAATCCCAATGTAAAACATGCAAATACGTGAAGCATGGCAAAAAATCCTTCAGGACAAAAGGAACAACATATACTTTGAAAGATTTTTTTCAATTGCTCTTTGGATTATGTTGTGTATGGTTTGACTTGTTCATGTGGCCTAGTATATGTGGGCCGAACTATAAGAGCCCTCCGGACTAGATTCGGAGAGCATAGGAGATCAATCGAAAGTGATAAAGACCCTCATACTGTACCTAGGGACTTCACTCAAACACACCAACAGTCCATTGAGGGACTGGAAGTGTGGGTCATAGAGCAAATACCAAATTCACTCCCGGCTGCAGAACGATTCAAAAAACTATGCTCAAGAGAAACTTTTTGGATCTATACACTGGACGTTCTTGCCCCCGGAGAAATGACCAAAGGAATTGAAATTTCTATTCAATTACTATTGATACATAGTGCACTATAGACCCAGATCCCATTATAATCGCATTTACATTTTTTAGATATGCATGTGCTTCTATATGCTTCTCTTCTGTATATATTTTATGGGTACATGATCGAGCCTGTGTGTTTTTTTCAACTAACTAAAAAAACATATATATGATATATGATTTTACCTGTTTTTTACCTGACTTTTATACTTGTGGAGGCGCGTGTGGATAAATATATATATGGATAGGCATGTGATAATTGTAATTATCATTTGATCAATACTCCTAATACATGTACTCTTTTTATACATTATACATATATAACTTTCTTTTCTGTGCATATATATATATATATATATATATATATATATATATATATATATATATATACACATGTATTCTATTTTTAACACATTTTTTTCATTTTTCTTGATAATTTTAATATTTTAATATTTTTGTATATTTTATATATATTACATCATGCACAGATAATCATCATTTTTTAATATAGCTTTTAATATATATATATTCCACGCACGGTTCTTATACATGTCTATGTGATTTTCTTGCAATTTCTTGCATTGATGTGATTTTCTTGCATTTTCTTGCATTTTTGTTGCATTTCTTGTGTATCTCGTTCACTATCCCTTGCACTTCATTATACCCTTTCAGATTAGGTTACCATAGACCAATTACCCATATGTTATCCACCGTATCATATTTGTAATATACCATTGAACCAGCTTATATCACATCACTTTCGGTAATTCTTACACACGCGTATATATACATCCACTCCTTTGCATTCTTTGTCCTAGGAGACCCTGACATTTTTTGTATATTGATTAACTAATTCCCTTGTATAATTAATCCACTGATCCCGTTACCTTATTAACCCTTACGGCATTACCATTACCAACATCTCCTATGGGATTAATTCATTTGATTGACCAATTGTTTTTTTATTGATTAATTGATTTACTTACTTATTTTTAATTAATCTTTATAATTAATTGATTAATAATATTTTACAAATTTTTTACTGATACATTTTCGACCAATCTAGTGTACAATTTTCTGGTAATCTTTCTATATATATATATATATATATATATATATATATATATATATATATATATTATTATTTTCATTTTTATCTCTCTCTCTCTCTCTCTCTCTCTCTCTCTCTCTCTCTATATATATATATATATATATATATATATATATATACAACCCTTTCCAGATTAGTTAATGAACACTTTCTGTTTATTATTTATTCGCATATATATATATATATATATATATATATATATATATATATATATATATATATATATATATATGTTTTATATATTTTATGCTGCATATATGCCCCAATCTCATATAATCCAATTAGCTCTTTTTAAATAAGCTTATAACTGTTTTTTTTCTAAAAAAACATCAGCCCCAGATATTCTTAGCGTGATCCTTTATTTAGATATGTGTTTTCACATACAAATAGATTTTTAGCCTTTCTCTTCTCTTTTTCCTTATTCCTGCTAGCCCCCTCTTTCGTTCACACCAATAACACTATGAAATATCTGTAAGCTGCTGCTTTCCCCCCCCCCCCTTTTTTCTGCTATTAACTTGCTCAATAATGCTCCTCCACTAGTTCCACCCCGCCCCTCCCCTTTTCCACTATAAGTTTTGTTCGTTTCTAGCCTGGTTTATGTCCCAATGTTGAGAAAGGAGTGCGACTCGTCACTACATCCTAGTGCGCATGCTCACGAAACGCGTCCATCTTTGATGACGACATCCCCCTGAGCTCGTCGATTCCTTGCTATCCAAGCCTCGTTTTCGAGGCCGCCTTCTGGAGCTGGCCCTTACCATCCACAGGAAGTGCTTCTATGGAACTGCATGGACAAAGCTGACAGTCATACATCGCTGGGGATTCGCCACACTGAGAGACATATACCATGCCTTTTACTATCTTCACAAATGTGAGTGCATCTATATTGCTGTAATAAAATTTTGTTTTACTAAACTACTACACCCAGAGGCGCCTTTTTGCCACTTGTTTTTTTGCTCTACAGTCCCTGAACATGGTTTCTGTTCTACCCTGAAGGCTGCCCTGTGTTGTAAAGTGGATAAAGTCTCTCATATACTCCTGGACTGACTTCCTCTTATAGACCATAACCTGATTTATATTGGTTGTTTTATAGATTTTATCTACATTTCTGTGCATATTGCTTTGAATTATTGTTTTTATTTATTTATTTATCTATATCGGCTTCCCATGATACTGGGAGATACCTATTGATAATCAAGGATTCTTGCGCCTGCATTCGTTATTTAAGTATGCAAGCATCCTGGACAAAGCTGTCCACATAGACCATCCTAGTCCACATAGACCGCCATCAATGTCATCCCTTCCACGCTGTGATCCACAAGTGCTTCAAGCCTTGCTTTCAGATCGCTCTACTGCAGGGTAGTCTTCCCAATCACGATTGCAGACTGACAGAGGTGAGAGCTGACGGTGGGGAGAATGGTCTATGCGGACAGCTTTACCCCAGATGCCTGCATACTTGGATGTGCCTCTTTTAATCATCAACCATGTAAGTTGATAAATGTTGTGCCTTCATTAAATTTAACCATATTGCTACACTTAGAGGCGCCTCTCTTCTCTTTTATACTCTGTAGCTCCTGCTGGATTTTGCTTCTAATTCCCTTGGAGGCTGCCATTTGTGGAGGGACATTTCATTGTTACACAACCTATGACAGTGCTGTAATCTTTTTTTATAAGGAATATAAACTGAAGGACTTATGAATAAATGGTTGTGCAACAAATCATCTGAGTTTCCATTATTTCTTATTGGGAAATTGTCTTTGATATATGAGTGCTTTGGATTACAAGCATGTTTCCGGAATTACTTATGCTTGCAATCCAAGGTTTTACTGTATATGTATTTAGACCATGCATTGCTGTATTGTATACAGCCACAAGAAGGAGCTCTTTCATGCAGAATTGCTTTTTTCAATTCAGATGGTTTTTTGCTTAACCACTTCAGCCCCGGACCAATTGGCAGCCAAAGGACCAGGCCCCTTTTTGCAATTCGGCACTGCGTCGCTTTAACTAACAATTGCGCGGTCATGCGACGTGGCTCCAAAACAAAATTGGCGTCCTTTTTTTCCCACAAATAGAGCTTTCTTTTGGTGGTATTTGATCGCCCCTGCGGTTTTTATTTTTTGCGCTATAAACAAAAATAGAGCGACAATTTTGAAAAAAATGCAATATTTTTTACTTTTTGCTATAATAAATATCCCCAAAAAATATATAAAAAAAACATTTTTTTTCCTCAGTTTAGGCCGATACGTATTCTTCTACATATTTTTGGTAAAAAAAATCGCAATTAGCGATTATTGATTAGTTTGCGCAAAAGTTATAGCGTTTACAAAATAGGGGATAGTTTTATAGCATTTTTATTAATATTTTTTTTTTTATTAGTAATGGCGGCGATCAGCGATTTTTATTGTGACTGCGACATTTTGGCGGACACATCGGACATTTTTGACACATTTTTGGGACATTTGTCATTTATACAGAAATCAGTGCTATTTAAATAGCACTGATTCCTATGTAAATGACAGTTGTAGTTAGGGGGTTAACCACAAGGGGGCGGGGAGGAGTCAGTGTGACGTGATGTGTTGTGTTTACTGTAGGGGGGCGTGGCTGTACGTCTGACGTCATTGATCGGCGTTCCCGATGACAGGGAACCGCCGATCACTGACAGTCAGTGTAGGAAGCGCGGGGAGAGGTTTGTTTACATAGACCTCTCCCCGTTCTTCCGCTCCGTAACCCGATCGCGGGATACCAGCGGCGATCGGGTCCGCTGGTCCCGCGGCCGGGGTCACGGAGCTCCCGACCGGGTCGCGAGCGCGCCGCTAGCGGCGCGCGCGCGACCCACGGGCAGGCACATGCACGATCACGTACAGGTACGTGATTCTGCCTGCCCGTGCCATTCTGCTGACGTATATATGCAGTGGCCGGTCGGGAAGCGGTTAATAGTTTTTTATATAACATAAATTGTTTTATTTATATATATATATATATATATATATATATATATATATATATATATATATATATATATATACCTCTATATATATATATATCTATATCTTGCCAAAGTTTATCAGTTCTATGTCTAGTTGATCTAGCTTAATAGCTATTGTTTGCATCCCTGTGTGAGTGATCTCTGTTTTGAGAGGCTGCATGTGTCAGCCAGATATTTGTGGTGTCACGGCTGATTTAAATGGATGACGACTGAAGTTACACACAAACCTTCAATCTTAGAGGATGCCAGTTTTAGGAAAATGCTTCGGGCGGAGTTTGTATGCATGTGACAAAGTGCAGCTTTCTTTTTTTATTAAAGATAATGTGGCGTTATTGCACTATGAGGTTTTTCCCAGCTTATATCTCACACATGCTTCTGTGGAGATTACAGTAATTTCCTCATGTTCTCATAGTCCATTGCAGTATACTGAGGAAACATATAGTGATTTGGTTGTCTATGGGAGTTTCTTGCCTGGAAATGGAGTTTATGCAATCTTGATCCCTGCAATTCGGGATCAATACTGTTTGGTGCGGCTGTCCTTTTTCTTTTGAAGGAGCACTTTTGAGCACTCAAACACTTTTAAAAGGAATCTCCACAGCACTGAGCACCGTATTCACCATCAACTGCACAAGGACTCTGCATTATAACAAGGGACTTTTTGTAGTGGTCCTTTTTATTATTTAAAGTCACTGTATTGCATTTATTTGTATATTTTGGACTTTATTCACCTATTGCTTATTTTGCACATTGTTTGCTTATTTTGCACTTATTTTATGATTCCATGTATCAGTGATCTTTAGCATTATTTAGTTTTTTTACACTTATTTGTTAATTTATATATTTAAAGGGAGAACACACATTTTTGTATTTTAGATTATTTATATCAGCTGTCATCTGCTGGAACTGTCACAAGCATGTGAGTAGTCATCAGGGTATGACTGTTGATGGGCAATGGGTGTTATTTCTTTTTGGCAGGTCAGCAGGCATTGGGCTTCATGATTGATGCTACATTGCTGGATGATGTCATTGATGATGAATGTACATCATGAAACATTTTATTTAAAGTACTTGTTAATTATTATTTTTTGTCCCTACCCTCTAGGAGCTTTCAATTAAGTTCTCGAGCCCACATAAATACATATGAAGCCAAGAGTCAGGAAGAGCTGACATCCATCTTCACAGTGTGGGTTCCTAGGCAAAGTGGGTGTAGATAGAGTAAGTTGTGCGCCAGACACTTTGAGAATGCAAAAGAGATTTTTTGTCTCTTAACAGAACTGGGGAGAGAGGGTTAGGGCCTGAACACCCTTAGGCAGATGCAAAATACTTGACAGACTCTGAGACACAAATAGAAATAGAAGAACAGCTATACAGTTCAAGTGCCTTTAAGCTGAATTGCAGCAAACTGTATCTGTAGACCACTGTCACCTATAGCAACTGATCTGGTAACTTCAACTTTAATACACATCACAACTCACAGTATCCCATTGTAGATCCTCTCACTGAGCTCCCAGTCTCTCACGAGACTCTTCAGATCCTAGCAGCCACTGGATACCTTGAGCTCCTTTACAACTATCCTGCTGTGGCTTCCAAGTCTCATCCACACTGTCCCGCTGGGTCCCTGACTTGGCTCTTCAGCTAACCTGCTGAATCCTTTGCAAGCATCACCCACACTGTTCTGCTGGGTCCTTAGCTTGACTCTGCTGAAGCTTTCCCAACTTCTTCACTGTCGCTAGTGAAAAAGGCTGCTCTGGTACTTCTTCAGTCTGTACAGAACCTGGCCTCTGATAACAGGAGAGATTGTCCCTTTCTGGCGACTTTGTCCCCTTTACCTCTGACTCTGGTTCTCACTTGCCTCTGGCAGCAGGCGTGGTCATCTCTGATGGCAGCTGCTTTCCTTCAACTGTGGCAACTACTTGGTTCTCCAGCTGGCAGAACCTTTTGCAACTTGGTTATACATAGGGTTCGCCCTGGGACTTTGAGTGAGGTAAATATGGTTAGTCAAAAAACATATCATGGAAGTAAAAAAATTTATTTATTACAATTGCTGCGCATCTGAAACACAACAGCAATAAATGCAGGCCGATAAAATATGCATACAATGTGAACAAGGAAAAATCCACATACATGGTAAAACAGTGTATATCAATATAAAAACATCAGAGAAATGTGCAAGAATCAGTAGTACCCAACGACGTTTTGCAAGACGGCGCTTGCTCTTTAGGGGTAAATGCTTTGCTAAATCTGTAATACAAGTAGTAAATCAAATGAATGAGTGTATGTTGCATCAAATAGGCAGGGAGGTGAGTAACCATCAGGGTCAGGCTAGGGACCCCATACTCACCAATGGGCTGGGCCAGGCCATCAGTCGCTGATTCCACCAGTGGCAGCAGCAACAAACATCTAGCATGGGAGCTGAGGAGGCGGAGCAAAAGGTGACCCCAACGGGGGAACAACCGGGACACCGACATGGCCTTGGTAGATGCAAGTGCAAGTGTGCCTAGTGTCTCCCCTTGTCCATGATCATGAACTGCAAAGATGGTAAAAAAGTATATATGTATATCAGAAAGGTGAACTTCCTGCAGGGTTAGGTATGCATGTTCCAAAAATAGTAAAAACGTATGTATGTATAAATATCAGAAGGACCCTGCAAATGCAAGTGAGCTTCCTGCAGCGTTTCATATACATATAAATGTATAGGCGCCAGCATGAAGTAAGTGCTGGCATATGCTGGGAGACTAGAAGGGCATGAAAATAAAACATTACAGCGTAAAAAATGTTGGACCATAAATGTGCAAATGCACATTGAGTGGAATAAAGTGGGGGTTGAAGGAAAAGGCAAACAAATGTGTTGAAATATCAACTAAGCTAAAAAGCAACGCAAATTACCTGGGTGTAATGTGAGACCATCCCCTCCTGGAAGTGCAGCTGGTATGTGTAAACTCATGATGTGAGTGAGAAAAGCTGCCATGTCAGGCTCCAATTATACCCCTGAGGGGGGGAGGGACCAAATGCTCCACCCCCAACATCATGTGCGAACAGGGCGGTGTACAGGTGCTTGAGACACTTGTCACTGCTGGGGCCACGGGTGCATGGTGTCCCCCATTGAGATGTTAAACATAGCCTAAGGGTGACGACGTCGGGATTGGCACCCAATGGGCATGGAAAACATGACTTCGATATGTGGGTGGCCCCCCCAAGCCACAAGGGCGGTCACGTGACGGATGGCCCTGTCTTCAGCTAAGAGACCTGTCAGGCTGCCGGGATTCCCGCTGTGTCTCCGGTGGAGACAGGATGTGCTGCGCTGGACATCATCGTTGGACCCTGGACCTGGAGAGGTGAGATCATCTATCGCTGGACCCCGGAGAAGAGATCACCCATCGCAGGATAACGAGAGTGGATTACCACTGCTGGAATCTTTTTTTATTTTTAATTATTATTATTAATTTTATTATCCCAACAGTGTCTGTGTTTTTTTGTGTTTGTGAAATGGTAGGGGTACTGTCACGTACCTGAGGGGAGACTGAAATGACAAGGTCGGCCTCTCTTGTATCTCCAGTCCAGGTCCCACTGAGAGTGGAACAAAAGGAGCCAAAGGACAGGAGGCACACGAGTGCCTGCAGATGGAAGTCCGGAATCCTGTAGCAGGGAGTCGCAGCTGATGTAGGACTGTGGTTGCAGAGCAGGAAGTCACCGCGGGGTGCAGGACTGTGGTTGCAGACACTCGGGTGGTGATGGCAGGCTGGGCAGGGCACCGAAGCAAGGTCACAGGAATAGCCGGGTTTGTCAACAGGCGGGGGGCATGGTACCGGAACATCAGGCAGAGACGGGTCAGATGGGAATCCGGGTTCGTCAACAGGCGGGCAGCAGGGTACCGGAACATCAGGCAGAGAGGGGTCAGATGGGAAGTCGGGATCAGGAACCAGAGATCAGATACAGCAGAGTTCAGAGCAGAGTCAATGGGAGCCAAGGTCAGCAACGGGTAATCAGGCAGATAATGCGGGTTACAGAGTAACGGGAACACAGCTGAAGACCAGTCAGCATTGATCTATTGCTGGTGCCCCCTTTAAATAGGCTATCTGGCGCCAATTAGCGATAAGGCGTGCTCCTGCGCGTGTTCGCTGTGCGTTGTGCACGCGCATGCGCATAGGTGCGCACAGGCATCTGTGGCCCCCTGTGTGCGCGCGCATGTACACTGACGTGCGCTTGTCGATCACCACTGGTCTGTTTACACCCGTGCGTGCGTGCATGCGCACCAGCGTGCACCGGGCGAACAGTTCCCTTACATTGCCCCCCTCTTAAGGGCAGCCACTGGATGCCCACTAGGGGTTTCTTCTCAGGATGGAGGCGAAGATAGGCTTGGACCAATTGTGGGGCGTGCACATCAGAGCAGGGTTCCCAAGAATTGTTCTCAGGGCCATAGCCCTTCCATTTTATAAGGAACTGAGTTTGGCCCCTTCTCTTCCTGCAATCCAGAACGGCATTAATCCTTCTTTTTATAGGGAATGGGCCAATGTATTTTGGTCCTAGTTTCCTTGAAGGGCAGGCCAGCTTTAGATTTGTGGTAGACAGCCAGACCTTATCTCCAGGTTTCAGATCCAAATTTCCTCTTCTTCTTCTAACATAGAATCTTTTGTCATCTACCTGGGACTTGGTGATAGCTTCTTGCAGGAACAGATTGTTAGCTTTCCAGAACTCCAGACGAACCTGTACTGCTGGTACCAGGGATTCTTGGGGAATCTCGGGCAAGAAGGATCGGTGGAACCCATAATTAGTGAAAAAGGGGGTTTGCTTGATAGAGGAGTGTACAGAATCATTGTAGGCAAACTCTGCCAATGGCAAAAGGGACACCCAGTTATCCTGTGCAAAGGAAGAAAAACATTGTAGATATTGCTCCAGAGTCTGGTTTGTCCTTTCAGTCTGGCCATTCGTCTGTGGGTGGCAAGCAGATGATAAGCAGAGTTTTATGCCTAAGACTTCACACAAAGATTTCCAAAATCTGGAAGTGAACTGTACTCCACGATCTGATGTGATGTTGACAGGTATGCCATGTAGGCGTACTACTTCTTTGACAAAAGACGAGGCAGTCTCAGCAGCGAAAGGAGTACCTTTTAGGGGCACAAAGTGGGCCATCTTGAACAGGCGATCCACTATGATGAATATTGTGGTGAATCCTTCGGATGGGGGTAACTCGACAATGAAGTCCATAGAGATAATGCTCCATAACTTATCTGGTACAGGGAGAGGTTCCAGTAGACCCCAATTCTTAGATATGTCTGTCTTGTTTTGTAAGCACGTGGTGCAAGATCTTACATAGTCTCTGCAGAATTGTATCAAGTCTGGCCACCAGAAGGAGTGAAGGACCAGCTTTGAAGTCTTGTGTACCCCGAAATGCCCTGCCAAAGGATGATCATGGCACATGTAGAGGACTTATAACAAAGGCATATAACAAAAGGATTTTCCTTGGCGTTTTTGCTGCCCTCAGTCTTGGGATTTTATGCTATGTGAGCGCTTCATTTCTCCCTCCGGTACCGATATATGCTGTATTCCTGTTGATCCTGATACCGAGGTGCCCGTGAGCTGGTTTACTTCCTAGTAACCAACATACACTGCAGGATAAGGATTTTCCAGGATTCGCGATCCCTGGCTGGGGTTAAGGCCATCTGTGCATAGGGGTCCCCTATAACAAGGGACCACCAAGCTCTGGTAAGCAGGCACCGTGTACTTCTGGTGGTGGTTCACTCACTTCACAAGCATGCTGTGAAATCGTTAATCACGTTCATCACATGGAGGATTTTTGATTTTTTTGTTGCAATCATCCTTGGAACTTTTTTATTTAGGACTTTATCAGGTATGGATTTTTAATATACATAGACTGGTTCAGTGTATTTCTTTTTGTTTTTCTGTTTTCTTATAAGCACTTTTCTGTCATTTATATCAAGTGTTTTCTGGATACACTAATTTGGAGATTTGTTTTTTATTTTGATGGTAGAGGTGATATTTGTGTACGCTTTGCCTATGTTAGTCATCGGTATTTATACCCACATTAAGACATTGTGTTTATACATTACACATATTCACTTATATGTTCACATTGTGTGATTATTACGATATCACCATCACGTTTATAATATTAGTATAATATAGCGCAGCTCCCTGTCTAATTTCTACATGTAGAGGACTGTTGTCCATAGCTGTTCCGAAACAAAGATCTGTGTACCGTGAAAGTAGATACCCTCTTTAAACTGGAGGTGAAGTTCTTGGGAGGGAGGATGATTCAGGACTGCTGTCTTGATTCAGGAAATGAGATCAGTTTGTAGCAACAGGAAGTTTTTAGTGGGTAGAATGGTATCAGGTTTAGGGGATACCTCAGTATCTTGAAACATATGCGAAAGGACATCAGGCTTCCCATTCTTGGATCCGGGCCGGTAAGTAATATGGAAGCAGAATCTTGCAAACAAGAGAGCCCACCTGCCTTGGCGAGGTCTTAGTCTTTTCGCTGTTCTTAAGTATTCCAGGTTTATATGATCTGTGAATACAAGAATAGGGTGTGCAGCTCCTTCTAGCAGGTAACGCCATTCTTCAAGGGCAGACTTAATGGCGAGTAATTCCCGATCGCCAACGTCGTAGTTTCTTTCAGGATTACTTAGTTTATTGGAGAAGAAGGCGACAGGATGAAGTAGAGATTTTGTCCATTGTCGTTGGGACAATATGGCTCCCATGGCTATTTCGGAGGCATCCACCTCAAGGACATAGGACAGAGCAGGATCTGGGTGCTTCAGGATGGGTGCAGATGTGAAAAGGCTCTTTAATTTTTCAAGTGCTGTCTGGGCTTCTGCAGTCCATGTGAAAGTCGTGTGTAACTTGGTTAACTGGGTAATAGGGGATACGATACTGGAAAAGTCTTTGATAAATCTCCTATAGAAATTAGCGAAACCCACAAATCGCTGTACGGATTTCTTATCAGAAGGGGCAGGCCAATAGAGTAGTGCAGATACCTTCTGCGGGTCCATAGCAATTCCGTCTGTGGAAATAATGAGTCCCAGGAACTGGATAGTGCGCTTTTCGAATTCACATTTCTCCACTTTGGCATAGAGATGATGTTCCCTTATGCCGCGTACACACGAAGGGACTATCCCGCGGGATTATCCGCTGGACCGAAGTCCAGCGGATAATCCCCTCGTGTGTGGGCGCCGGCGGACTTTTTTTGGCCAAAGTACGGCGGACTAAAGTTTCAGGTTTTGTTTTCAAATTATCCGCTGGACTTGGCAGTCCAGCGGATAATCCGGTCGTGTGTAGTATGGTCCGGCGTACCAAAAAGGACGCATGCTCAGTAGCAAGTATTTTTCTAGTATTTTTCGTTTTCTAGTCCCGTCGTACGTGCTGTACGTCATCGCGTGAACCGTCGGACTTTTTGCGTGATCGTGTGTGGTCAAGTCCGTTCGCTTTTTAGTCCGGCGTACCCAGCTGGAAAGTCCAGCGGATTGTCCGCTGGACTTAGGTCCGCCGGGAAAAGTC